>CM026278.1:12951029-13572572 GCA_014851415.1 Cnaphalocrocis medinalis
AGCGAGCGAGCGATTACTAACTTATATTATCAGTGCGTTTGTAAATGCATGTAGCACAATACATACTTTTATATGTAATTATAAATCGTTTAAGGTGCCATTCTGTAGTAGGTATAGAAGAGCAAATGGAGTTTTGAGTCTAAGTACCTACTAAATAAAGCACTTTTCAAGATTCTTCATGTGAGATTAGACAAACCTATGACCTTTTTTGTTTTGGGTTACTGTACTAGTATTTAATATTCGTACTGTAGGTCAGTTTCTAAGTGCTGTGAATGTAACTAATTTAGACCTGACGAAAGTTTTTTAAATATTTTTTTATTTAACTATTTTTTGAGTTAAAGTGTTTTAGTGCCAAAGATTCAAATCTTTGTTTAGTGCTATTTTACTTAAAAATATATTACCGAGAAATTAGAATGACTACATTTTGGAGTACTTTCCTAATTTAGTTATTCAAGTCGCAACCAAGGCTTATCGCATGCGGCATAAATCTAATAGATTCGTTTACATTCGTGTATACTCGTATTAGATTAATGCTCTACCACCATGTTAGGGTTTTAATATGAGTATTAGATTATTATATAAATTGAATATACTTTGTCATTCCGTTATATTAGTTATACTAAAAATGCTTATTACTTTTTATGAGATGGGTAGTAGCGAGATACTTGCTGGTAAGTGAAGATCACCGCTGGCCATTACATCATTTATGCCAGAAGGAGTGCAGATGCGTTGTTAGTCCTTTATGAAGGTATAGGCTCTTTTCTTAAAGATTACAATGTCGTATCGGTTCGGATATCGTAGATCTATATTATACTTGCATATTGTAGGTTCTTAAATGTCGGTAATTCATCTGTAGTAGATGACAGATTTGGCTACGACGCGTTGAGATTTCAAAGCTGGTTTTTTTGGAATATATCTATCTATATAGAATATATCATAATCCTATCAATTAATACAAATCAACTGGCAGCGCTAGTATCGTCGCGGGGACGTGCACATTGACGGAGCTGCCAACTGGTACCGTCTATTTGAACTTAACTAAGTCATGTTAATCTATAAAACGTAATGCTACCTATACCTAGTTACTGCAGGTACACGGTCATGTCCTGATATCTTCACTTAACATCAGATGTCATGTGATTGGGGTAAAAATAAATCAGAATTGACTTTGAATATTATAATCTCATCAGTAAACATGTTGTTGCATATACTTAATGGTAGATACAATTATCAGTTGGTAGATAGGTACATACCTAAAATGTGAGTTAACATTAATCAATAAAATATGTAACTTAGTAGGGTCATCTTCATCATTTATATTACTCGCATTTTTGATTTTGTATTCAAAATGTACTACCTACGCCTCAAATATCATCTTTTATTACTTTCATTTTTAATATCGTTTATTACGTGTCTAGAATCAAGATTGCCACCAAAACAGAATAATAATTATGTAAGTACGTTCCTATATTATTCTATTGTAAAGCAGCCTCTCTCTCAGGGTTTTACTCACCTACATACTTATCAATACAATAAATTTTAATCTATAAAAGCAATAAGAATAAATCCAACATCATCATCAGCCTTTTGCAGTTAACTTCTGGAAATAGGCCTCTCCTAATGTTCGCTACTCCGATAGATTTTTCGCTACACAGGCCTCTCCTGATGTTCGCTTCTCCGATTTTTCGCTACTCGCCTCCAGCTTGATGCAATGTGGCTTGAAGGCGTCTACGTTTACCAAGACGTTATCCACTCCAGGGCTCGAGAACCCCTACCCCAGCATTTGTATGTTTAGCGGCTGATACAGCCAGCCTACTGCCATTTCAGTTTGTTAATCCTATGAGCTAAGTCTATGACTTAGTTTCTTCTGTCGAATTCTCCTCTTTCACGAACGTCAAGTATTGAATTTCTTACACCCATTTAAAACTTAGAAGCTACTATTTTACTATATATTTATAAATACCTTCATTGACAATTGATCTGTTATTAAGCTCAGATATATGTAACGGGCAAGTTTCGGATAGTTTCTGAAACATGTAACAATGATTGAGCTGGTCTAGTTCCCTGTTAAAAGGTTGCGTAGGTCAGGTAGCAATCGGTTCATTTTAATTACCAGACTCCAAAAAAATCTTGAACAATAGTTTAAAGATGAGAGAGAATTAAAGGTTCTAATTTTTTTTTTTCTAATAAGGGACCCTATGTTTTCGTGGTGGCTCCAAAATTACTCATGTAATGGTCCAAAGGCTGTCAACACAGTTTGACCTCAGCAGAGTTGTGGAAGTGCAGGCAAGACTGTGCTGAAAGCAACGTGACTGTTTCAATTCGAGCCCGGATGGAAGAGGTTTGTGATAAGTTCATTTGAAGGGTATATCCTATTTTGATTTAAGGTTTTTTTCCTTTGTAAGCACCTGGGTTTGTAAAAGAAATATTTGGCCCCCTCTGGCCCAAAACCTGGGTACGCCATAGGTTGCGTCCATTGAGTCCCGCACCGAGAGCTCTCCTCTCTCTCTTTCCCTACCCGGTGGGAATACCGCAGATAACACCACAGTTAAAAATAAAATATAGCCTGCATTACAAAGTGCGCCAAAACAGCAAAAAGAATCTAACAGTTTTTCCTAAATGACAAATATAGAGACTTTGTTATTTCAGCTAAAAAATACATGTAAAAGGGGAAAAAAACTGCATAAAGTTTACATTAAAAAAATCCATGCAAAGATTTTTTCTTGGAAAGTGCATTGTATTGCAGCCAGGAGATCGAGGAATTGTTTTATAGAAAAGGTTTGTTTTTAAAAAACGAAGTATTATTATTTACAGGAAAGATATTACAGCTCCATCATGCAGGCAAAATAATCAAACCAAATCAAATAATTTATTAGCGTAGGTATGTACAAATAGAGGACTTAAAAAAATTAATGTGTTTCACTATATTAGGCCTAGCAAGGGCATGCAAATTTTCCCTAGTAATAGTGTCACTAGTAGGTACACGATAACATTTCATATTAACATTTCATAAAATGACACTATGAATTAATTAAGATTAATATTATGTCAATGTGATTAAATTATTATTAAATATACTATTATTAATACATATTACAATAAGAACTCTAAAATAAACTGACGTTTCTCAATAATTCTGACGGGAGAATAACATATACTTTTTTTTCAGGGGTTCTACTCCGTTACTGAACCAAACTTGGACCAAAACTTGCATATCTTAATAGGACGTAATAGTTATTATGGAAGATACGATGTTATGACTTTAGGACTGTCGAAGAAAGAAAATATGTTCTGCATCAAATTCTCTATAGATTTTGTTAGAATCTAATTACTGTTTGTACAAATTAAACAGTTTAAGACCACTTAGTTATTTTCTTTGTCTTTTTCTGTCTGAAACCTATATTGGGCATGAAAATACATACATACCATGGGAGAGCCACGTTTCGGCATGAATGAGCCAGCTCGATCGGAGACCGGCGTGAAGTAGTAGCGCTTGCGCTATGTTTCGTGGAATAAGTAAGGGTACCGGAGACACAATTGGGGTCTTATACTTGTTGTATCAAAAAACAGTCAAGTTTGAAACGTCCACCTCGGAAGTCGGTTGACAAATGTATAATAAATAAATAAATAAATAAATAAATAAATTGAGACAACATCACATACATTGTCCTGGTCCCAAACTAAGGTTTTCCCATGTGCTATGGAAACCAGAAACAACGAAGGAAACCACAAACACCCAGACCCAACACAAATATCTGTTTCATCAACAAACATTTGTGTTGGTGCGGGAATCGAACCCGCGACCCTTACGTCTCAACCGGCGCTCAAACCATTGCGCTAAACGGGTCGTCAAAATGTATTATGTATTCTGTTTCTATGCAAAAATCTTTCTAAATAATGGTTGGAAATTATTTTTAACAATCATTGTTTGCAATTTAACAACTTCCAGGCTTAGTAAAATCTAAATTGCTAATTGCTACACCTATGATACCAGTAGGATAAAGAGTAAATTATTAATATTCATGTTTTCACGACTAGATTTACCTGTCGTGAATTAATAGCGGATACGACTGTGTCCCTATTTGTGCCAGGGCTGAGTTGGTTGCACCTTGGAAAATAGTCAAGTTGATCGTAGGTAATATAACGCAATGATTAACATTAAAAACATTAGCTTGTACAATGTAGGTACATCATTGAAGCACGCACGACACGAAACCACAAAAGAATTATACATAGCATAGCTCTCTACATCGAGATAAAAACAGGGGGCTTCGAGGCCAATTCTCGGTTTTCACCTTCTATACCGAGTCGATTTCATGGAACGCATAGACCAATAGGAGAACAAGATAAGGAATGTCGACTGTAATCTGTGTTTTCCTATTTGTTGTGCGTTCCATGAAGTCGACTCAACATAGAAGGCGAAAACCGAGAATAGGCCTCAAAAATCTAAAAAAAAATATTGACGTCACTATTTAGACCATTCTGTATATTGAACTTGTGGCTCACACCGAACTGACTAGACAATTTAGTCACAGTCAGCAACGGATATGACGTTTGATGTGAACGATTCCCTACTTGCTGCTACGAATCCCTTCGTGGGCAAGTCCGACTCGCACTTGACCGGTTTTTGTTTTTGTCGTTTGAATAGAATAGAATAGAATAATTTATTTGTTATTAATTAAGACAAGTAACTAGCAAGAGAATACCAGGTAACAAGATAATACAAGTTATTATGGTAGTTAACAGTTACTTACAGCGGTTTAAATGTAGCGATGAAAAGAATAGCTCTAGAAAAAGTCACAATAAAAAATAAATATGGCCTTGTCACGTCATGAAATAATTATCTATCTATCTTGCGTGATGCGCGTCCTCGGCGTCGGTCGACCAATGTCATGTTGAGTAAATAATACTAGAAAATAGAAAGAACATTTTTTTTATTCAAGTTAGGTCCATACAGAACACTTATGAATGTCAAAACATAATTGATAATCTACCACTGGTTCGGAACGTCAATTTCTACTGAGAAGACACCAGCAAGAAACTCAGTAGTTCTGGTCTCAGTAAGATCTGGATCAGCTACAGACGCAAGACAACAGAGAAAACATAATAGGTAAAATATAAATACATAATACATACACCCAGACACTGAAAAAACACAAGTGTTCATCACACGAATGTTTGTCCATTATAATCATAGTAAGAGATATATTCGCATCGTACTGCTTTTTAAAAAAAACTGCCCTCAATGGTTTGAGCGGAAAACTTTTAGGAACTTTTAACGAGCCAGTTTGGAAGTGATAACTGAGTCCCGAGGAATTTAACCTATTTCACCTGGAAACTGAATTACGAAACGAGCTGCTAACTAAACGACCGGGACTATTGCTATGCTAGTTTCAGCCCCTCTGACAGTTACCCTTGTTTTAACGGTAGTTCTAAGTGTTAATTAGTGTGTAATGTTTGGCAAATAGTTTGTTTCAATTTGGTAAGCCACAGAAATATTTAAGTAGGCCTAGAGTATGCTATGCCATTGACCTAATTGTATGTGAAGTAGCTCTTGCGCTGTGTTTCGTCGAGGGAGTGAGGGTACCGGAGGCCCAATTGGGGGAAGAGGGTTAAAGGTTGGCAGCGCCTTTGTGACTCTATTGGTGTTGCAGGTGCAGGTGTCTACATGGGTGGCGGCAATCGCTTAGCATCCCCTGGGGGGCAATTCTCGTGCGCTCGACATTGAATTGGAATTTGGAGATTTCATAATATTCGTCCATACAAAATTATATTTACACCTCAATGTTTAGAGCACTAGAATTGCTCCTCTGATCTGTCTGCTGGTCAGCTACCTACTCGTATTACATAAAAAAAGTCTGTACATAAAGAAGACATGATTCACTATTTTTCTAATCTCTCAAAGTTACACTAATGTAGTTACTTTATAGTTCAAGTGAAAATTTGACTGCCCGTCTCGAATGGCTTATAAAAGTGAAAACAAGAAACAAAAGCAAATAAGTTTTTATTTACTTATAAGGTTTTCATAGTACTTACGTGAACGGCTGAATATAGTGACGCGATTTGTTGTCTTTTACTCGAAAAACATCGGCAAAACTTCATTCGCTTTTACTGGAACGCAACCTACGTTTATCACGTACAGTGGACCGAAAAAGAGTCTGACTATGGAGAGAAAGTGTGAAAAATGGAGTCCACTTTACATTACATCTGGAGTGCGAGTTGATTAGTCGTAGAATAACGCGTGAAAGATTTTTCCGTCATGCGGTTATATCGGTGCAAGAGAGCAAAAGTCATCAATACGTCTACAAAAATAATATATATAATATGTAAGTCCCTTTTACACGTTTAAAAAACTTCCCGAAACGTGCCCGTTTCCTCGCAATAAATACTTACACTTAGTATAGATTGAAAATCCAGAGCAGTGGCCTTATCATGAGTTTGAAATATTATCCTCGCTATCGAAATCTATCGCTTTGTCTTTCATTGTGATGCATTTGAAAGAGACAGAGCAATAGTTTACGTTATGTCAGTTTTCGATGTCAACTCTTGGTAGCGCTACTGATGTACCTATAGAAAGCATGTTAGCTGCCATTCGCTGACAAAACAATAAAAATACTGTAGACTGAAAAAGATACACCGATAACAATATTTTAAAAAACTTGGCACCTCTTTAAATTAATGTCCATAATAATTATCCTTTAGCACAAATAAATGACAAAATTGTTTATATTCCAAACTTAATTCAAATGTACTCGTACCTAGGTACCTAGGGGGGGTCCCGATTGCAAAATTTCCGGACATGTGCGAGTTGACTGCCGGACCCCCTGGACCCCCCTCCGGTACTCTCACTCTCACTCACTCGACGAAACACACTTCGGCCTTGCTTTACGCCTAATCTTCTGTGAGACCGTGGTATCAGTGTGTTCGAACCAGCCGAAGCGTGGCTCTCCCACATTTACTGGAGCTGACCTTAACTGATTGCCTGAAATCGAGTGGCAAACTTGAGCATCACTAACTGGGAAGCTTGCGCTTGAGGCGGCTGGTGAAATAAAAGAATGCTTTTAGTGGATAATGGACGGACCGCCATTGTACCTCGCTCGAATAGACGGTAAATGTAGCTATATCGGTTTTAATGTATGCGGTTGGATATTGCTCCACACCGACTTGCGAACGATTTCATTCGACGCGATTTTAAGTATACCTACGTCCTTGTGGGACACCACGAGAAGTATGTTTAAAACTGCATACTAAAAATATGCATAAAAAATTTAGGTTGTTTTTTTTTTTTTTTTTTTATAGGATAGGGGGCAGACGAGCATACGGATCACCTGATGATTTATATAATATATCATTAAACGCATTATGTAACTAAATTATTGCAATAAATTTACACATCTCATACTTGACGTGACTCCGTACTAAGTAGCTTAAGCACTTGTGTTACAGATATCAGACAACAAAGGATCCTCTGTTGATCACAAATATAATACTTAAATACATAATTTTATTGAACGATTACACGTCTTTACATCACACGAATGTTTGTCCTGGGTGGGCATCGAACCCACGACATTTGACGTATGAGGCAAGGTCACAGCCAAATGCGCCATCCGACCAGTCAACGATAATGAATGGATGTACCTATTTGTGTTCAAAGCCTGTCATGACAACAAGATATTAACATGTGAGTGTTAGGCAATTCACAAGATTGCAGGTGATAAAATTGCATTGCAATGTTTGCAACAGAATTGCAGCTATAAAAATGGTTCTCTAGGATATGCTGTATGTAGGTATTACTAGGACTTCTCTCATTAGCAACCCACGCTCGTCCACTGCTGGACATAGGTCTCCCCCAATGCACGCCACCGCTCCCGATTTTGGCCACTCTCATCCAGCTCACTCCAGCCAGCCTTCGAATGTCGTCATCCCATCTTGTAGCAGGGCGTCCAACACTACGTTTACCGAGTTGCGGTCTCCACTCAAGGACTTTATGGCTCCAACGGTTGTCAGTTCTGCGGCTAATGTGACCAGCCCACTGCCACTTTAGTTTACTAATTCGGTGGGCCATGTCGGTGACGGTCGGGGACTTCTCTAACAATAAGTATTTAAAAAATCCTTTATCTATCAATAGCTTGTACAGAATCATGGAGAGTAAGTAGCAAGATACTGTGTCGGAGTGTCTCGCTATTGCTTTAATGATAATGATAAATAATTGATTTCAATCAAGTCAAGTCAAGTCGTACCCAGACCCAAGAACAAGTTATGTATTTAATTTAGTTGCAACTTATAGTTAGGAATTAAAAAAATACAAATTTACGAATTACCAGCGCTGCCACATAGCGCTACCATCTCAGAAACAATTGAAAGTGAGCATGCCAGTTTATCCTTGATGAAGTGGAGTGTAGAAGCATTTTTTTTTCTAAGCGTGCCTGAACATAATTATGGAACAATAGAAATTGGTCGATGATTATAGTCTGATAAAGACGCAAGTATTTAAAAGATAATCTTCTTAACAACGTCAATCTCACTGCAAAAAGCCTACTTACATTTTTTTTATGTGGTAGGTGGCAGACGAGCAGACGGATCACCTGATGGTAGGTAAGCCGTCTATAGACACCATTAGAGTCACAAGAGCGCTGCTAACATTTTACCCCTTCCGGTACCCACACTCACTTAACGAAACAGCGCATGTTCTGCTTCACGCCGGTCTTTTGTGAAGGCCGTGGTATCACTCCGTCAAGACGGCCCATTGCATAGGCCGAAGCTGGCTGCCGATGTTGTACTGGGTAAATTATTGATGTAGCTGGAATATTATGTTTACATTTCCAGTAGCATCATGTTACTTTATCTGGCCTAGCGAACAACTACATTTACCAAGGTACGTACATGCACACATCAACAGTATCCAAAACTGTAAATTCCTTCCAATCTCATCCTTACTGTCATACCAATTAGGTTGAATATCCAATTATGAATTTGACAGATTGTGGTAAACTGACGTGTGGTGACTGTACGACGGACAGTTAATTGGGGCGGTCACATTTTATTATGTACCTATTATACCTTTTCGATATAGTTTTTCGGCTATTAGGATCCACACATCAGACATTTTAATTGTCATACGAAACTAAACACCGTGACGTTTTTCTTACCTTTATGAATTCTTATCTATGAACAATGAACTTGTTACTCGATTTTATATTAAAGATAATAAACGACTCCCACTGTAATCGTAAGTCATTTGTTGGTTACCACAAGGTCGTGACCGCCCTTGATTTCAAGTTAAGCGGACCTGCCGGTCGTCATACCCAAGTCCACTGACTGAATACCTAATACAAGTCTTGATATAGGTTAATAGATTCTTTAGAAAACAGGTTTACGACTTAATCATCGTTGATAAATTGCGTTAAAGCGAAGTGAGTGAGGCGAAACCGATGACAGGCATTCGCGCACCTGAAACGCAGCACTATGCACGCGTCGATATATACATTTATTATTATTGTTTTATCAAGTTTTATACTGAAAATTTATTTCAAAATAACGAATAAATTTTGTAAAAGCACAAAACAGCTTAATGGAAAAACTTGTGTTGTCACTGGTGGGACGACTGGAATGGGTTTTGAAATAGCCAAAGAATTTGCAAGAAGAGGAGCCAGGGTTATAATAGCTTGCCCTTTTGATAAAGAGGGTGACGACGCTGAGAAAACTATTGTGAAGGAAACTGGTAATAAAAATGTGATCTTCAAAAACTTAGATCTAGCCTCATTGGACTCAACGAGAGCATTTGCAAATGAAATTTTGAAACAAGAAGATAGATTAGACATATTGGTTAACAATGCTGGAATAGGTGCTTCGCAATTGATCACGGAAGATGGAATGAATTTGACGATGCAAGTAAACTATTATGGACATGCCTTGCTGACAATTTTGTTTCTACCTCTCCTGAAGAAAACCGGTAGCTCTACAGAAAAGAGTAGAATAGTAAATACATCCTCAATATACAGTTACGTAGGATCGTATCAACCAGGCAACATGAACAAGCAAAACTATTGGTACTTATATCAACTTTATGCGAATAGTAAAATATGTTTCATGCTTTTGGCTACGGAGTTGACGAAAAAACTACAAGGAAAAAATGTGATAGTGAACTCAATAGATCCAGGAGCTGTGGGCACGGCGATATTTGAAAGAAATTTCGGTGTTTTTGGGTTTTTATTTAAGATAATTCTGTGTGTGCTTGTGAAAACTCCGTGGGAAGGAGCACAGACTGCCCTGTATGCCGCTTTAGATGATGAAGTTGGTAATGTTAGTGGTGTTTTTATGGGAAACTGTCGAATAAAAAAGGGTAAAGCCCTAGCGTATGATGCAATAGCAGCTAAAACTTGTTATGATGAATCGGTTCGGCTAGTGAAATTAAAGGACTCTGAGTTAGATATTTGAGTAATTGTGTAACGTGGTATACAATAACTCAAATATCTAGCTCGTGATCGGAATTTCGGGCGGTTTTCTACCTAAACTTGATTTTATATAATTATTATAGACATAAGTACTTTCTAAATCTCGCGTGTGGAAGTGCTCGTAGGTCCTATAATTATTAAACGTGCTTACCTACGTGTATATTTTTCATAATATATTAATTAAAAATCCAGCCAAAGGCTATCGGATTCAGAAACACAAATCAAATTAGGAATATAGCTCTCAATATTGGTCTGGGAATAAAATGGCTGTGATAGGTATATGGACGGACAGATAGACAAACAGACATGACGAATCTATAAGAGTTCCGTTTTTGCCATTTAATATAATCCTTATTTAGGTAATTTCCACCATTTTTAGGTAAATACATTAAAATACCATTTCTAGGGTTATGATGAGGTCTTATGTATTTAAATTAGAACATCATAATATACGTAACTAGCGGCCCGCCCTCACTTCGCTTCGGGACAGTGGCTACAAACTAAACAAATAGATGGCGCTGGGCGTCGATTATATCGCGCTTGTGTTTCGTGTTTTCAATTTACCTATAAGCCTTGTCGTTGTCTCTAGAAGTTATCTCTTTATAAATAGTATAGAAGATAGAAGATGATAATACTTAGTGTTAAAAAATACCCCCATACCACCCCTATTACAAAATGTAGTCTAAAGATATTTTTGGTTAAAAACTGATGCTGTCATATTAATATTGTCACGCTTTTAAAAGTGATAACATCATTTTTAAATCATGACTAATAGAGTAAGATCCCAGTGCCGCCAGACCTACGTCATTTTGGCAAAGCTGAAATTTTGGTGATTTATAGTCTAGTATCTAGGTAGGAGACTATGCATACTTACTAGCTCAAAAGGGGGGCCCTTTCACAGGTAGCGCGAAAAAGGTGTCTGGGAGAATAATTGGATTGGTCTGGCTGCTAACAAAGAATCTGGAAATAGTACCACGCGGTTATATATGTCAAATTTCAGCTTGCTAAAATGACGTTGTTAGCCATTACTGTCCTATGAGTGAATTCGCAAGGACGACATTATATGTATTATGTTATAAGCACTGAGCAAGTAATCACTAGTAGGATTAGCTTAAGTAGAATATATATTATAATAGGTAGGTAAAGTAATAGTTATACTGTCGCATTAGGTTACGTAAACCTGTAAAGATAGTTTAAGTAAGGAAGAATAAATAAATAAATAAATTACTTCCGCCAGACGTTATAAAGATTGTTTCAAAATTAGGTAAACTATCGCTTACCTAATTTTTAAATAATCGCTAAAGCTTTCGAGCTAGTAAGTACGCAAACTCTCCTAACTACATACTAGACTATAAATCATCGAAATTACAGCTTTGCTAAAATGACGTAGGTCTGGCGGCACTGGGATCTTGGGCTATAACTTTATTTACAAAACGGAGACTGGTTTTGTAAATAAACTCCCAAAATTTTCGATCAATAACTGAGACACATATCCCCAGTAATACTAAAGAGGTTAAATCTATAGATGACAAGTCTGTTGGGTAAACTGGAAGAGCGAAACGCATGCCCCATCTTTTGGTCCAATATGAAACTAAAATATCCCTAAATTCAATGAAGGTGTAGTATTCTTTAAAATTATAGACTATAGCTGGGGAATGGTAGGAAAACCAATACCTACAACAGTTTATTTTAGGTATTTGGTCATTGACCTAAGGAATATGTGATAATCTTTGGTATCTACAATAAATTATAATTTATCAATATGAGTAGGTACATAGATAAAATATTTTTTAATTGTGATTTTGTTTTATTTTCGTGATTCGTGACCTATCCGCTATTTACCTACAATAGTTAATTACTTGTCGCTTCCCGGTAAAAAAAGTGTCACGACACATGTTAGGTATACGCACGCATGCAATTTTGTTGATTTATGTAATAACAAAATTGCATTGCGTACCTTTGTATTCTGACAATTTTCTTGCCGAAAAGCGCTATACATGCGGATAGTATTAAAATAAAAATAAACTTAACTATGACCCGATTCGACCAATACATTTGGGTGTCTTTAAGTCGAGAGTGAATAGGCTTCTTCTGGGAAAGCACGCTACATCTAAGACCTCATTGCCACTCTCCATCAGGTGAGATGAGGTCAAGTGCAAACCCATATTATATAAAAAAAATATTTTTACCTACTCTTCCTTCTTTTCCTTAGGGGGGGAGTGGATAAAAGGTTAGCAGCGCACTTGTTGCATGTGTTCGTGGGCGGCGGCAATTGCTTACCATCAGGTGATCCGCCTGCTCGTCTGCTACCTATCACATAAAAAATCGATCTCGGGACCCCAAGCGAGTAGTCGCTTCAAAGTGCGACCCACTATCCCTAAAATATTAATCTGTGCACTACCCTCTGTGCCACCGAGGCAGTCTTACAAAAAATCAGAAGAGAATAGAATAGAATATTCTATTCTATTCTTCTATTCTTATTTGCATGAAAAATGTTATGAATGCGAAACCTAGCGCCAACACTAGTAATACAAGCAACGAGATATCGTGAGTAGTCAGTTTATGAAAAATTCTCTAGGCTTATGATCGTCGACCGTGACGATCATGATAAATCAAGATAATAATGTTGCATTTAAAATATAATGTGTGAAATAAGTGCCGAGTCAAACATATAGTAAAGTCCTAGGTACCTAGATTATATTTTTTCCATATTATTAATTCTGCATTATTCTTCTACCCAAAGATTGTCTGGAAGACATCGCTATTAGCGATAAGGCTGCAGATATTGTATTTGTAAATTACCATTAGCATTAAGTTCTGTAATGTGTTGTGCAATAAAGAGTACCTACCTATCTATCTATTATGCATGTCGTGGCAACTTGTAATTAAGGCTTCACCTTAGCACCTATATTGGTACAAGACTATAAATCATGTTACTTATGTGATCTTTCCACGCTTGCCTAATGCAGTTTGGGGATCCCAAACCCGAGTTACGTTCGAAAAAATCGAAGCATATTCTTTTGCTTGACCCGGGAATCGAACCCGGGACCCCGAGATCACGGACCGGTACTTAAACCACTAGAACAACGGGGCGTGATCTTAAAAAAATTACCTATGTGTTTGACTGTACGCAGTTTACCTTGAACGATGGATATTTCTTAATAATGTTTGGCCGGTTCCAGTTGTCGGAAGAAAAAAAGAAAAATGCGCCAGACTAGGGCAACCCCTCTACTATGAGTACCAGATGACGTTAATTAACTGGAAACGTCAACCCAGAAGTTGTTTCTGCCTAATTGGAGCGTTTGCCCTAGATAGACATATTCCTGGACAACTTCGAGAGGTTTTCCATTAACAGTGACCGGTCCCGGGTCAACGAGTTCGTTGAACATGACCTTATTTTTATCCAAGTTCATCCGAAGACCGATGTGTTTGGAAGATTCAGATAGGCTGCTCACCATCTCCTGTAGGTCATTTAAGGTCAACCCAGAACACCCAGACCAAAGAAAACTTTGAAAAATTTGTTTTCTAAATTGACTTTACCGGGAATCGAGACCGGGACCTTACGCGCTTCGGGCGAACACCTTAGCCCCTGCGCCATTGAGGCCGTCGAATAATATTAAAATTATTGAATCAGTCAACTGGAATCGCAGGTCCAGTACATAATGGTTCCAGTCTCCTACGCAATGAGCTGACGTGTTTGTTATTTGCGATGCAGTCATTAGTAATTTGTTTCTTGTCAAACAAAAAATAAAAGCTGTTTGGGTTTGGGTGACCTGGCAATCGTCATGGCCGCGTCCACAGATTTATTAATATGAAACAGGTTAATCTAATAGTTATAAAACAAGTTCACAACGTAACCATCGTAAATAAAATTGCCTTGCTGTGAACGAGTGACGCGTAACCGATGATAGCTATATTTGTGTAACGAAATCGAAGCAAAATGCACGCCTTGATATATACGTTTGTGACTGTTATTATTACAAGTTTATTCGTAAAAACATATTTTAAAAAAGCAAATAAGTTTTGTAAAAGCAAAAAAAAACTCAATGGAAAAACTTGTGTTGTGACTGGTGGGACGACCGGAATGGGTTTTGAAATAGCCAAAGAATTTGCAAGAAGAGGAGCCAGGGTCATTATAGCTTGCCCTTTTGATAAAGAAGGTGATGATGCTGAGAGAACTATTGTGAAGGAAACTGGTAATAAAAATGTGATCTTCAAAAACTTAGATCTAGCCTCATTGGAGTCAACAAGAACATTTGCAAATGAAATTTTAAAACAAGAAGATAGATTAGACATATTGGTCAACAATGCTGGTATAGGTCCTTCGCAATTGAACACCAAGGATGGAATGAATTTGACGATGCAAGTACATTATTACGGACATGTCTTGCTAACAATTTTGCTACTACCTCTTCTGAAGAAAACCGGCAGCTCAGCAGAAAAAAGTAGGATAGTAAATACCTCCTCTATATACAGTTACGTAGGATCGTATGAACCAGGCATCATGAACAAGCAAAACTATTGGTACTTATTTCAACTATATGCGAATAGTAAAATATGTTTGATGCTTATGGCTACGGAGTTGACGAAAAAACTACAAGGGAAAAATGTGATAGTGAACACAATAGATCCAGGAGCAGTGGGCACGGGGATTTTCGAAAGAAATCTCGGTGTAGTTTTTGGTGTTTTATTAAGGATTATTTTGTATGTGCTTGTGAAAACTCCGTGGGAAGGAGCACAGACAGCTCTGTATGCCGCTTTAGATGATGAAGTTGGTAATGTAAGTGGTGTTTTTATGGGAAACTGTCAAATTAAAAAGGGTAAAGCCCTAGCGTATGATGCAATAGCAGCTAAAACTTGTTGGGATGAATCTGTGCGGCTTGTGAGACTAAAAGATTCAGAGTTAGATATTTGATTAATGTATACTTTAATATTATACTCATTTTACCAGGAACTAAAATACAGGTATAGAACCTATCACAAAAATGCGAATTTCTAAAAGTCACTGGACAAAAAATGTTAGAGATTTAAATGTTCACAGATAGGCACAACCTGTAGGTATTCAAATACATTTATTTTTCTAATATTGTTTTATCTGGCCGTTATAAGTAATATAGGTACTGGCTTGCAGGTACTGCCGTTGTACGGAACAAATAAAGGTTACGCTTTTTAAAGCTGCTGCTGTCAAAAGTATGTTACACAGCAAGCCTAGTATGGGTCAACCACACCAAGTGATTCCTTGAAACCTTTCGAGTCCTATATAATAATATCTTCAGAACGCTGTTGGGACTACCGCGTTATTTCAGTGCATCAGAAATGTTTGCTGAGTACCATACTCTTAGAAATGGAAATAGGACGCAGTTGATTAATATATAAGGAATAACCGCATCGTTGAATGTAAATATTTTTTTTACATAGCTTAAGCTAAACCGAACAGAGTTATTGGTAAGAAGGAAAAATCAAAGAGACACAATTAGAAAACAAACAAAAACATATTTGAATATTAATTTGAGTTTTACCTACACATAGGCAGTCGCAACAGTATTCTGCAGATACTAGCAAACGGGCTCCCATCACCACTTTGGAGGTGTTTGATCCAAAGAGTGATCCCTGAACCTAGAATAGTTAATTTGTGAATATTTATATTACTTTTACCAATAAGTTATGAAAACTAACCATATTCTCTAAGTAATTTGTTAAGTACTAACCTTTATGGACACAAGTCTGAAATAAAGAATATTTATTTATTTTCGCAATTCGATACGTACCAAAAAGTTGTTAAAATTGTTGTACCTATTGTGTAATTTCCCATGCCTAAAAAATTAAATTGTATTGCCTAATAAAATATTGGGACTTGGTGTGGCGATCTTTTTGTTCCTTTCCCGGTCCGCTCCGTACAACGGTGCGTAGTAAAATGATTCCTCTTTACTAGCTAACAGTCGCACACTTGGTGAGCTTCCTCTCTCATGGCATATCCTGGTCTGTTCCAGCGGAGTCAACCCCAGAAGTCTTAAAGGGGTCCAGTAGCGCTACCATGAGTTGACATCGAAAACTGACATAACGTAAACTATTGCTCTCTCTTTCCAATGCATCATAATGAAAGAGACAAAGCGATAGTTTTCGATAGCGAATATAGTATTTCAAACTCATGGTAAGGCCCCTGTAGTCTCAAGTGTCCGCTGAGAAAGAGCATCATTGAGCGGGAGTGTGGATTTTGAAATGTTTACCGGCTTTCTCTGGGGCCCTAGCTAGACTAGCTTTACTTGAAACGTTATAATGTTCTCATCTCATAATGTATTTACATAAAATATTCACGAAATATTCAATAGTATATTTTTCTTTGTGAGCGATGGCCGGCGTCCTTAAACTACCTGCAACACCAGTAGAGTCAGAATTGCCCTACCAACCTTTTAAACCCCTTTTCCCTCCAATTGGGCCTCCAGTAACCACTCGCCGAAACAAGCGGAGAGCTTGAGAGGCCGGTATCATTCTGAATGAGCCGGCCAATTCATGCCGAATGCATTCATTTTGTGTTTTTTCTACTTTTTTATGTCAGACAAGCATTTGTACCTCGATTACACTTGATGTTAAGAGAAGATGGTAAGGAAGGCTAAGTAAGTAAGGATAAAGTAAATTAAACTGGATGTTTAATTTCTACTTCTACTTAATGCGTTTTATGACGTTCGCTTAGTATAACGTTTAACACTTCTATTTTATATCATTAAAAATGACTCTCACTGTAATCGTTACTCATTTTTCTATGTGAAAGGTGGCAGACGACCACACGGACCACCTGATGGTAAGCGATGGCCACCGCCCATAGACACCTGCAATACCAGTCACAAGTCCACTGCGAACTTTTAACCCCCTTTCAATCAAGTTTTCGCTAATATGACGGTATCAGGCTTAACTACCATGCTTGCTTAATGCAGATTGGTGATCACAAACCAGAGCTATATTTAAAAATAAAATTAAACGTAGCTTCGCTTGTTCCGGGATTCGATCCCGGGGGGCTCCGAGATCACGGCCCGGTACCTAAACCACTAGACTTTCCATTGTTTTAAAACTACGACTAAATATTGGTAGGTATATTTTTTTTATTCCGAGTCTTTGTCTCTCAGATCACACATTGGACCGATGACAAGCATTCGCGCACCTAATAAGTAGCATTATGCACGCGTTGGCATACACATTTATTCTTATTGTTTTATCAAGTTTTATACTGAAAATTTATTGTAAAATAACAAATAAATTTTGTAAAAGCAAAAAACAACTCAATGGAAAAACTTGTGTCGTGACTGGGGGGACGGCCGGAATAGGTTTTGAAATAGCCAAAGAATTTGCAAGAAGAGGAGCCAGGGTTATAATAGCTTGCCCTTTTGATAAAGAGGGTGATGACGCTGAGAAAACTATTGTGAAGGAAACTGGTAATAAAAATGTGTTATACAAAAACTTAGATTTAGCCTCACTGGACTCAACGAGAACATTTGCAAATGAAATTTTAAAACATGAAGATAGATTAGACATATTGGTTAACAACGCTGGGATGCATCCTTCGCAATTGAACACGCAAGATGGAATGAATTTAACGATGCAAGTAAATTATTATGGGCATGTTTTGCTGACGATTTTGCTACTACCTCTTCTGAAGAAAACCGGCAGCTCAGCAAAAAAAAGTAGGATACTAAATACATCTTCTATATACAGTTTCGGAGGATCGTATGAACCAGGCAATATGAATAAGCAAAACTATTGGTACTTATTTCAACTTTATGCGAATAGTAAAATATGTTTGATGCTTTTGGCTACGGAGTTAACGAAAAAACTACAAGGGAAAAATGTGATAGTGAACACAGTAGACCCAGGAATAGTAGGCACGTCCATTGTTGCAAGAAATCTCGGTGTAGTGCTTTGTTTTATAACAAAGATAATTCTGTATGTGCTTGTAAAAACTCCGTGGGAAGGAGCACAGACTGCCCTGTATGCCGCTTTAGATGATGAAGTAAGTAATATAAGTGGTGAATATATGCGAAACTGTCAAATAGAAAGGGGTAAAGCCCTAGCGTATGATGCAGTAGCAGCTAAAACGTGTTGGGATGAATCTGTTCGGCTTGTGAGACTAAAAGATTCAGAGTTAAATATTTGATTAATGTGTAGGTACGATAATATACTTAATTTACACATGAATAGTACAACAACATCAGGATATAAAGCGATTATAACTTATTTTGAAAAATATTAAAGCTACCTACTGGTATCATGGTAGGTACTTTATAGTCCGTAAGAGACAATAACTAGAGAGTGTTAGAAAACCCAACGCATTGTTTTTTCTTGATTGGTATAAACTTATTTTAAAACAGTCGTGTCAGTACCTACCTAACTACTAAATATAAGCTCCTATATTATTATGTTGATAAGTGGTACGATAATTTATATATGAATTTATTATACAGGTTGTGTCAGTGAACATTAACATCTCTTTAACCATGTCTTCTGCCAACCATTCTGAACAACATTAATTTGTTCTACAAACTTTTGAAAATTCGTTAAAAAAATGTTCCATTCTCCATACAAAATGATCATGTCACGTGACTGGCTTTTTATTAAAACTTGCGAATTTCCAAAAGTAGGTAGGTATCTGAATAAACATTGTTCAGAATGGTTAGTCTCCTAACTAGCAGGTGGTTAAAGGGATGTAAATGTTCACAGATACATCCTGTAGGTACTGAAATATATATTTAATTGTGATGGAATTTTGTTCATTATTCACCTAAAAGTTGTAAAATTACCTTTAATGTGTGAATTGCCATGGCTTAAAATCAAATTGTATTGATATAATAAAATAAAATTGGGACTTGGTGTGGCGATCTTTTTGTTCCTTTCCCGGTCCGCACCGAGCGACGGATTCGTCTTTACCTACTAGCTAACAGTCGCGCACTTGGTGAACTTCCTCTCTCATCTTCTATACTATTTATAAAGAGATAACTTCTATAGACAACGACAAGGCTTATAGGTAAACCGAAAACACGAAACGCTTGCGCGATGTAATTGAGCACAGCGCCATCTATTGGTCCATATCTGAATTACGGTCCCGAAGCGAAGTGAGGGCGGGCCACTAATGTTATATATAAACCTCATGGATACTAGTCTGAAATAAAGAATATTTAATTTATTTAATATTATATCTTATCCTGGACTAGTCCAGCAAAGTTAAACCCAGAATTTACCCACCGACAATCGATGTGCCTCTCTAATCAGTTGACATTGGCGGAGTCATTGTGCATCGAAAGCGCGTGTACAAGTCCATAAAAAAAGGAAAGGCCAAGAGCATGACACGCCCATGAAAGAGTTCCGTAGGACCGTAGCCATAAGATGGGCCGAACCGGCCAAGAGCGTGTCAGACACGCACAGTGAAAGGGTTCCGTGAATGAAAAAGAGATATTGTAGGTTACCATACATTACCATTTAGTTAGGGCGTCAGAAGTTGGTCGAGTTGTATTACAAAAACTATGTATGATACAGATTCCGCTATAGTTTTTGTAGAAAGTACTTACTTATACACCACATTGTAATTTTAACTTTGTATGAATATATCTCGAGACTGGGGGGTTTGATCCACATTTTTTCAAGGCAATTTTTGTTGTATTTAAAGATACCTTTTTAACGACCCGTTTTACACCACATGATGAGGTAAGTCGATTTTTTTTTTCGAATTAACTTTTCGCTGTTTGGGAGGGGAGCTGAAAAATATATTTTTTCGATAAAAGTATCAAAAAGTAGCAGTAGTTTGCTAACCTTGGATATTATATATATATTTCACTACATCACATACATTGGTCTGACTCTGAGATAGGTAGCTCAAGCACCTACACATGATTATGAACCAGAGTATAGACTAGCTTTTCTCGAAATGTTTCGCCGTAATTATGAACCCTAATAATGTATTTACTTCAATTAATATTTTATTTATTTAGTTTACTTACCTAATAGGTGTAGGTACACAACATTTGCTTGCTATTTATAAGGGCTAAAAAAAAAGTAAAAAAAATAAAAAAAAATTGGAGGATAGGACTGACCTAACGTGTGGCTGTCTGTACACCGGTCTGGCTGGAGGTGAGATATATTAGCTCACTTACTTATACTTAAGAATTTACCGACTTCAATCATAAGTGAAAAAATTGTACTTTCAATTAAACTATTTTCAACTAAACCTAACATCCTTAATATAACTTAACTATGCCTTGTTGTTTTAAACTCTCATGGTCACTTACATCGGAGTGGTTGTTTGCGGGGCGGCTGCCATGAACTTACCTAGCAGCTAAATTCTTCCTTCTAATCCTTATTATATCAGAAATAACGATGTAACTACATTGTAGCGGTCCCGTAAATGACTATTTCTACAATAAACCATGTTTGTATTTAAGCTCCAAATTTGTCTTTGAAACTGCCGCACTCAGAGCCGTTGATTGGCTAAGTTGGTTACTTAAGAAAATATATTGACACTTATTCTAATAATCATAAAGACTACCGATACTTAAGTAATTGAACATTAGCTCAAATGGCGTCTCTGACAGCGGCCGTTAGTGCTATTTATTAAGTAATACATTTTTTGTTATCTTGCAATAAGTGAAACTATAAGTATATTATTGGATATAAATAAGTGCAATGTCTGTATAAGACTGTTTGTTTTCCAAATAAATAAATAAATAGGTTAAAGCAACAGTGTCTAACTTAAATTCTACATTTATGTAACCACCATACTTATTGGAAATATTTTTTATGTGATAGGTGGCAGACGAGCAGACGGATCACCTAATAGTGAGCGATGGCTATGTCCACAGATTTAATAACCTATAGCAAGACCTGTATAGTATAAGGTTAGGTTATACAGGTCTTGCTATAGGTTATTCACCGTATTTTCTACCTTGTGGCCTAGTTTTGGTAAATAAGCAAGTTGGTTATCAACACCCTCTCCGAGATCTCGCATACAGGATGTGTGAACTGACGGATATTTTATTATTTCTTCAAATTCATTCTAAAATTGTTTTAAAAGTGAATAAATCAGTCTATATAGGTACAGATCCCTCTGGAGGGTTAAAGCATCTGCCATTGAAATCAAGTCATCGCTATTATGATATGCGGGTTGGTGATCGCAAACCCGAGCTATGTTAGAAAAATTCGAATCATACTTACTTTTGCTCGACCCGGGATTCGACCCCGAGATCACGGCGTGGCACTTATACCATTCGACCGACGGGATGAGATCTATCCATTGTTTTAAAACTACTACTAAATATTGGTAGTTTTTTTGCGAATCCGAATCTTGGTCCCGCAAACCAGAGATGTTATGCAGCTTCGACTCCGGTTCCGTTAAGTCGGAACTTCCGATTATTATTACACCTTCGGTTCCGACTTTGGCTCGAAAGTCGAAGCATGACAAAGCTGTATAATACACTACTTTAGGAGTCAATTAAGCTGATGAATCTTGAAAATGGGCGTATTTGATTGATTCCCGTGACAAATATTAAATGACAAAAATATGCAAAAATCATGACGTAACATTAAATTCAGATAGTTTTTTAATATACCTATTGATCCAATATGCATAATTACTTTCGAAAATATAAGGAATTGAAATTTTGACCACCACGGGAATCAATAAAAGAATTGGTTTCAAAACTTTTCTTCATTATAATATTATGCTAATTATGGTACTTTGTTTGATTTTAAATAAAAATCTCTAGCATGTCACCACTTCTGTACCTGCCTCCGACTCCGCTTCCAACTCCGATCCCGATTCCGAAAAATCAAATTTAAAAACTCCGACTCCGGATCCGAAGAGGTTCCGATAAAACTACCTCCGTTACATCCCTACCGCAGACCATACATTTGAAGCAAAGTGACTAAGGCGAAACCGATTCCGGACAGCATTCGCGCACCTAAAACGCAGCACTATGCACGTCTTGACATATGCATTTATTACTATTGCCTTTACAAGTATTTTAGTGAAAATGTATTTTAAAATATCAAATAAATTTTGCAGAAGCAAAAAACAACTCAATGGAAAAACGTGTGTTGTCACTGGTGGGACGACCGGAATCGGTTTTGAAATTGCCAAAGAATTTGCAAGAAGAGGAGCCAGGGTTATAATAGCTTGCCCTTTTGATAAAGAAGGTGATGACGCTGAGAAAACTATTGTGAAGGAAACTGGTAATAAAAATGTTATCTTCAAAAACTTGGATCTAGCCTCATTGGAATCAACGAGAACATTTGCAAATGAAATTTTAAAAGAGGAAGATAGATTAGACATATTGGTTAACAATGCTGGTATACCTGCTACGCAATCGATCACCAAAGATGGAATGAATTTGATGATGCAAGTAAATTATTATGGACATGTCTTGCTGACAATTTTGCTACTACCTCTTTTGAAGAAAACTGGCAGCTCAGCAGAAAAAAGTAGGATAGTGAATACCTCCTCTATATACAGCTACCTAGGATCGTATGAACCAGGCAACATGAACAAGCAAAACTATTGGTACTTATTTGAACTATATGCTAATAGTAAAATATGTTTGATGCTTATGGCTACGGAGTTGACGAAAAAACTACAAGGGAAAAATGTGATAGTGAACTCAATAGACCCAGGACCAGTGGGCACGGCGCTTTATGAAAAATATCACGGTGTTTATGGGATTTTAATTAAGATCATTCTGCGTGTGCTTGTAAAAACTCCGTGGGAAGGAGCACAGACTGCCCTGTATGCCGCTTTAGATGATGAAGTTGGTAATGTTAGTGGTGTTTTTATGGGAAACTGTCAAATAAAAAAGGGTAAAGCCCTAGCGTATGATGCAATAGCAGCTAAAACTTGTTGGGATGAATCTGTGCGGCTTGTGAGACTAAAAGATTCAGAGTTAGATATTTGATTTATGTGTACGTTAATATACTCGTACTTAATTTACACATGAACTAAAACACAGGTGTGGTATATAAGGCGATTTTGACTTTTAATTGTGTAAGGAATCATAAGGTAACCTACTGGTAATGGTACGTACAGCCACACATCAAAGTATACAAAACTCTCAAATTTCTTTAATC
Organism: Cnaphalocrocis medinalis; assembly: GCA_014851415.1. Lineage (NCBI taxonomy): Eukaryota > Metazoa > Arthropoda > Insecta > Lepidoptera > Crambidae > Cnaphalocrocis > Cnaphalocrocis medinalis. The sequence continues at coordinate 12,974,585 of CM026278.1, forward strand.
AACTCTCATCTTTCTGCCAAACACATTAGGTAGAATATCAATTGAGGAAATTTGACAGTTTGTGGTAACCTGATGATTGGCTGTCTGTACTTTATAGTCCATAAAAGACTAGACTAGAGAGTGGTAGAAAACCCAATGCATAATTTGATTTTCTTGGTTGGTATTAAACTTATTTTAAAACAGTCGTTTCAGTACCAACCTACTACTATAAGTACCTATATGTTGATATGTGGTACGATAGTTTGTTTATGAATATATAGGTTGTACCTATCTGTGAACCTTTACATATATATTTAACCATGTCTTCTACCAACCATTCTGAAAAAACATTTTGTTTTACGACTTTTGAAAATTCGTCAACAGTTGACGAATAGTTACTATTGTTTGGATTCCCCATACAAAATTATCATGTCACGTGACCGGCTTGCTATTAAAATCTGCGAATGTCCAAAAGTAACTGAACAAACATTGTTCAGAATATTTAAGAATGCAGGTTGTTAAGGGCAACTATTAAAAGCGTTAGAAACGCCCTCACCACACTTTGACGTCCAAACACATGAATCAAAATATGCATGAGTTAGGCTAACCCAACTGTCATTTGGACACGGTGATGACGGTTGAACGCTATAGCTGTAGTCATATTTCAAAGTAAAAGCGTCTCAAAATGCCTTTTCAGTGCACACTAACAATACCACAAATTCAAATGAAGCAAGTGGTATAAAATCCATACTAATATTATAAATGCAAAAGTAACTCTGTCTGTCTGTCTGTCTGTTACTCTTTCACGCCAAAACTACTGAACGGATTTATATGAAATTTGGTATACAGATGGTCTAGACCCTGAGAAAGGACATAAGCTACTTTTTATTGCGAAAAAGGGGTTAATATAATTTACCTACGGATTTGTATTAAATATTATTTTATTTTTATTTCCCAATACTAATTTGAATAAAATAGTGATATTAGTTGAGACGCACACGTCAAGGCACCAAAATTTGTCAGAGTTTTTAGGTGCAAGGGCATATCTAACAATTCAAATCTTTGGTTAAAGGGATGTAAATGTCCACAGATACATCTTATAGGTACTAAAATATATTTAATTGTGATATTGTGTTATATTCATAATCCGGTGGTACCTACCTAAAAGTTGTAAAACACCTAATGTGTGATTTGTCATTGGCTTAATATTTCTATTTTAATAAAATAAAATAAATTGGGACTTGGTATGGCGATCTTTCTGTTCCTTTCCCGGTCCGCTCCGAGCAACGGCGGTTAGTATTATTATAACTAACAGTCGCGAACTTTGTGAGCATCCTCTCTTTATGTCATACAGGGTGTTTCTGTGAACATTTACATCCCTTTAACCACGTGTTCTACCAACCATTCTGAACAACATTTGTTCTATGACTTTTAAAAATTCGCATAAAAAATTTTCATCTTTCCATACAAAGTCGGCCACGTGACCTGGTCATTTTGTATGGGGAGTCAAAGAATTTAGAAAAGTTGTTGAACAAATGTTGTTCAGAATGGTTGATAGAACACGTGGTTAAAGGGATGTAAATGTTCACAGATACACCCTGTATATGTTTTATCCTAGTCCCGGTCCAGCGGAGTCAACCTCAGAATTTACCCACTGGTCAATTCACTTTATAATCGTCGTGCCTCTCTAATCACTTGGCAATGGTGGAATAAAAAAAAACAGAAATCTCTTAAAGGGAGTCCTCTAGTCTCAAGCGTCCGTTGAGCAAAGGCATCATTGAGCAGTGATTACTTGCTCGGTGCATTGAGCGGGAGTGTGGATTTTGAAGTGTTTGCCGGCTTTCTCTCCTAGCTAGACTAGCTTTTCTCGAAACGTTTCGCCGTAATTTATAATTTATTTACTTCAAATATTCACGAAATATTCAATTGTAAAATAAAATAAATATTAAAGCAAGTAGTAACCAGCCCGATTTTTTTCAATGTCAATAATGGCAATAAGTAAATAGGTTCTGAAATTATTTATTTGCCAAATACTCAATTGGTCCGAATCCGATTAACATTTGGCTGATTTTCCTTCATTACCGTTGTTAGCTTTTAAAATCTTCTACTAACCGTTTCTTTATTAAGTCACATCAGTTTATCATCATCCTTGCTCTTCGGTTAGCTCAACTACTTACCGATTACCGCAAATACTTGACGTATGTTCAAGTTTGACGTTTCGTAACTGGTTTAGGCAAGGTCGGTCGGTCGGAGCAATGACGAAATCCTTGGAATTTTCATTAGAAAAAGTAGGTACCTAACTAAAAAACTAAGTTTAGTACAAAACCAAAATTTTAAAATATGCAATAGGGTATTTGACTATTTTTTTTTTATGTGTTTAATCAAAAGACCCCTCTATTAAAGAAACATTGTTGAAGAATTATTTGATTCTGATTTGAATTACCTGAGATATCACAACTTTAAGAGCACATATTTTACGCGGGCCCAAAAACGCTCTATACAAATGGCTACTAACATGTGACGTCACACGCTCGTATCTTGTATGCACGTCTAGCAAATTTTGTTTGGTAGCTATATCAAATGTTTCGTTTATGTACATTTTATTTTATTTTATTTTATTAGAGACAACAAACAGTTATACATTAAAAGCTTAGGACAAGATACATTACAATTACACGATAATTAAATGCATAACCAACAACGTTATCCACAAGTTAATTATAAACAACAAGTGTTAGGTTACCCTTTAAAAGTCGCTAAACAAGGTTTAAACATATTATGAAAAAAAAAAGATAGAAAATTTATGTTTTCAGAGCATCTATGGCTAGTTTTCTGAAAACACCAGGGCTCATAGAAAAATCTAGATCATTAAAATGAGTGTTAAATATACTTGACAAACGAATAAGAGGGGCTCGTTCGCCGGCGCACGTTCTGCACTTTTCGGTGAAGAACGTGCGGCAAACACGTCTGTTAGAATAATTTCTAGGCACTGTGAATTGGATCTGATTAAAAATATCGATACAGTCAATCTTTCCTCTGAGTATATTATATAGAAACATAATCGAGAGAAGAAGACGCCGAGACTCAAGATTCATTAGGTTGTATTTTACCAGTAAATTATCGTAGGGCAGACGCGAGCGGCGGCAACAATAATTGATTTTTTTTTAGAAATTTGCGCTGAACTCTTTCGATAATACCGTTGTATTTTTTGAAGTATGGATTCCAAACCGGGACCGCGTACTCTAACTGTGACCGGATTAAGGACCTATATAAGGTGAGGTAGGTATTTTCTTTCCGAAACATTTGTGCGGACCTTGTGACGAAACCATACATTCTATAAGCCCTATTAACTATTGAGTTAACATGAACGTCTAGGTGGAGTTTGGAGTCCAGAATAACTCCCAGGTCTCGTATCTGTTGCACTCTGCTTAAGCTAGTATTATTTAGGCAATAATTGAAGTCAATTATTGTTTTTTTCTTATGAAAACTGATACAGGTGCATTTAGGCAGACTGAGAATTAATTTATTTTCAGAGCAGTATTCTACAAGCCTATTAAGGTCAGCCTGAAGCAACAGACAGTCATTCACAGAATTGATATCCCTAAATACTTTTAAGTCATCTGCATACAATAAGAATTTTGAGTTCAGAAAGCATTTAGAAATATCATTAACGTAAAGAAGAAAGAGCAGAGGACCAAGGATGGAACCTTGAGGCACGCCAGACGTCACGTTAACCAGTTTGGACTCATAACCATTTAATACTACCCTCTGAGTTCTATTACTGATGTATGAGACGAACCAACGCAACAAGTTACCACGTATACCATTGAAAGCCAGTTTGTCTAATAACAGTTTATGGTCGACCTTATCGAAAGCCTTCTACATCGATATTAGTCAACTACCCTATTATAAGCTGTTTTTGAGTAACCTATATTAATTTTGTGTTAAATAAGTCATGCGTTTCAATACTTCGACTATGAATCAAAAAAGTTACACGTAACCTAGCAGAGTAAAAGCATCTGTGTTATTAGGTTTCCAAGTTATTTTTATTACTTAATTAAACATGTTCCTTCTTTCATTTAAGTATATAAATACGATCTACATATGATACATCTTAAAATGTTGGCAATGAAATACACGTGTAGGTATTTTTTTTTACGTGACAAGCAGATGGATCACCTGATGGTAAGAGATTACACAAGTGCGCTGCCAACCTTTAACCTTTGTTAAAATTTTTACGTGGATCTCATTTCTCATTTATATGTTTTTGACGGGATACCATCACTTTTTCTTAAGAATATATATTTTTTATATCCACACACGTCAGATATGAACTGAACAGATCCGAAGCCTCAAGTAAGAGCAAGACACTACACCACTAGGCCAGCTTTCATTCTGACAAATTGAAATGAAATTGGCAATCCTACTTACAACTCATATGATCTTAAAATTTTATTATTAACACTAAAACAAAGATTTACCACTCATTATAGAGGCGACACTGGCGCCCTCTTACGTGGTTGTTCTGCTTTTGCTTCCATTAAGTAGTTAGTTTTTGTACGGTGTTGGTTTTTTTATTATTTGTAAAACGCTTTGTGTTTTTTTAGTTGCAGTAACTGGGGTGAGGTTAGTAATTTTTTTTTGTGTGTTAAGAGTTAAATGTAATTTAAATTAATTCAAAATCATTAAATAAGAAGGTACAGTATACAGCGTAAAAATATATAATACTAGCGGCCGCCCGCGACTTCGTCCGCGTGGAAAAGTAACTTTTTACCCCCCTTTCAACCCCTTATAACCCCCTTTTCGCAATAAAAAGTAGCCTATGTTCTTTCTCAGGGTCTAGATTATCTGTATACCAAATTTCATTTAAATCCGTTGAGTAGTTTTGGCGTGAAAGAGTAACAGACAGACAGACAGACAGACAGACAGAGTTACTTTCGCATTTATAATATTAGTATGGATTATGTGTAGGTACTTAAGTTTTGACCTTTGTTTATAACGGAAAGTGTAAAATAGATTCTTGGATAGACCATTTTGTGAAACTACCCTCACACTAGTTACAAATTTTTGTTTTTAGTTTGGTAACGTTTTTTATTTTTTCTTTTATTTTTATAACATTTTTTTTCTATTTTACTAACGCTTTCAGTAGTGTTTTAGTTTAGTTTAGTTTTAGATACAATAACACAGCGTTCTGTTAGTGTTGATTGTAACAGAACGGAGTGCCAAAATTTAATGAGTGGTTCATCGCGTGTCTAAGCTGTGTTTGAGTCCGGCCGACCGATCAACTACTGTGAAATCATCACAAATATCATAATGAGTTGTCAAACAATCGAACGAGTCGTCAAAGGTTAGCCTTTGATAAAGTATTTGTGCTCTAAAGTCTAAGCGCAATGCACGCCTTAATATATACAATCATTACTATTACTTTAACAAGTTTATTAGTAAAATTTTATTATAAAAAAGCAAATAAGTTTTGTAAAAGCAAGAAACGACTGGATGGAAAAACTTGTGTTGTGACTGGTGGGACGACCGGAATGGGTTTTGAAATAGCTAAAGAATTTGCAAAAAGAGGAGCCAGGGTGATTATAGCTTGCCCTTTTGATAAAGAAGGTGTTGATGCAGAGAAAACTATTGTGACGGAAACAGGCAATAAAAATGTAATTTTCAAACACTTAGATTTGGCATCATTAGATTCGACGAGAAGGTTTGCAGAAGACATTTTAAAACAAGAAGACAAATTATTTATATTAATGAACAATGCTGGAATGGGTGCTTCGCAGAAAACTACAGAAGATGGCATGAATTTCACGATGCAAGTCAATTATTATGGACATGTCTTGCTGACGGTTTTGCTACTTCCACTTTTGAAAAAAGCCGGCAAATCAACAGAGAAAAGTAGAATAATAAATACATCATCCCTATATCATTACGGAGGAACGTTTGAACAGGGCAACATGAACAAGAAAAATTATTGGAACTTATTTCAGCTTTATGCAAACAGTAAAATTTGTTTGTTGCTATTTTCTACGGAATTAAAAAAGAAGTTGCAAGGGGAGAATGTGGTAGTAAATTCAGTCGACCCAGGTGCAGTGGGCACGGCGATTTTTCAAAGAAATCTCGGCTTGGTTTTGGGTTTTACACTTAGGGTTATTTTGTATATGCTTACAAAAACTCCTTGGGAAGGAGCGCAGACCGCCCTTTACACCGCCTTAGACGATAAAATGGGTGATATAAGTGGCGAATATGTGCAAAATTGTGAAATAAAAAAGGGTAAAGCCCTAGCATATGATGAAGTAGCAGCCAAAATGTGTTGGGATGAATCAGTTTCGCTGGTGGAATTAAAGGCATCTGAGTTAGACATTTAAGTTAATGTGTGATATTGAGAAAAAAAGCGTATTTTTACGTAGTTTATGGACAAAGGGGATGGTAGAAAATCTAATTGTATTTAAGGTGATTAGTTTTTTAACTACATATAGCCACAGTTTAATGCCCACCTATGATTTTATTACCTATACATAAGAATAAACAATTTCTTAATTCGATGGGACACAACCGAAGAGAGATCGGGCGAAGGACCAACACCTTAACTTTCTTTCCGAGGCACAGGGATACAAGACCGCCATCTTCCAGACTTCAGGCTGATACTGAGAATTTTTGAACTGAAAAACTGGTAAGTACAAATGTTTGACAAAAACGGGATCGAACCCGGAACCCCAAGCGCAGCCGTCGGTTTAAAGTGCGACTCACTACCCACTGCGCCACCGAAGCAGTGAATAAGCAATGTGCATTTAATTGTTTTATCATAAATATATATAAAATGTGGTTAATTTATCATCATCATATCCAATTTAAAATAAAATTAATTTTGTAACGAGAAACAGTACTTTTATTTGACGGACCATTAAATAGATGCTTTGTAAAATATTCTGATTGATACTCGTATTTGTTAAATTATGTTTTAAATAATTATCATTGTTTTTTTCTACTATATTACGTTATGGAATTACGGTTAATGTATCAAAATTGGAATAAATAATATATTTATTAAAGTATTTATTCATTATTGACTTATTTCCAGCTATGTCCTAAAGTTGTCGCTTCAGTGCTCGGAGAACGTGTGTGAAATTGAATATGATGCAAAATTTTAGACACTCTTTTTTGTGCTAAGAAATACAACAAAAGGACAGGAAAAAAATATGAATCGCAAAAGATAAAACTATAATCATAAAGATCACTTTGTATCTGTTTGTTCGTCAGTCTGCGTATCAAGATCTTTAATTTCGGAAACGGGTGAAGGTAGCGATACCTATTAAAAAAACCGGCCAAGAGCGTGTCGGACACGCACATGAAAGGGTTCCGTAGCCATAAGATGGGCTGACCTTATTTTGATAGTTTGTAAGGTAGTTATTTCCATACATTAGGTACGAGTACCATTTAGTTAGGCGCAATACATCTCTCCACCAATTTTCATGGCAATCGGTGCAGAAACGGCGGAGAAACGAGCCAGGATAGACGGACAGGACATGACGAAACTATAAGGGTTCCTAGTAGACTACGGAACCCTAATAAGATAAGGCCTTCACTTCAAGATTCACGGAAAAACGCACTTTTTGAACCTCCCAAGGAAATCCTATCAAGTATTTCCTGTTAACCTAGATCTTTTAGGCAAGCGACATCGTCTCTATGCCATAGGCCATGTCATTAGGGAAAAAAAAAACCTTAACGAATCTATAAAAACGGCTACCTATAATCGTAATTTGATACGGGATCTAAACTACAAACTTAAGCTACGAGTTCAGATGGGGTATAGGAAATTTATTATTATCAAAGATTTCAAGCTCTTTCATAATAAACGACACTGTTTACAGAGTAGTAGGTACCTTATTCTATCGTTAAACGAGATTCCCAAACACGTTTATTAAACAAGATGTATCTGTAAACATTTACATCCCTTTAACTACATCTTTAACCTATAATTCTGAACAACATTTTTTTTATGACTTTGGGAAATTCGCATAAAAAATATTATCTTTCATATAAAGATGGTCACGTGACTTGATCATTTTGTATGGGGTTAATAAAATTTTCGGTGGATTTCCAAGTCATAGAACAAAACGTTGTTCAGGACGGTTGGTACAAGACGTAGGTAAATGTTCACAGATAGGTACACCCTGCGTAATAATGATTTTAATACAATACGTGGTTTTTTCACGAATAAATGAAAAATATTAAAAAAAACAATGCTATTCGAATCCTGAAGCCATTTACGTAGGAAAGACGTTACGCAATAAAAAAAACCGAAAACGGTGGGACAAAAAACCGGTAGGTATTTTTTATGCAGTCGCATGTATTAAAATATTAAGAGGTACACGTAGGTAGGTATTGTTGACCTAACTTGATTTTTTAGCAAACAATGAAGTCACTAGCTTAATTCGTCATAACAGAGGTATATTTGGTATGGAGACTACGGTGCGGCTACCTCCTCGTGTGGCCCCCGGTAGAATTATTTCTCTTGTTTAGAGCTGATACCAGAGGGGTCTTGGTGTCCCTGGGCAACGGCGGGTAACAATTGGCTATTGGAATATTGTTACCCAACGACTGACAGCTGCACGTTTAGGCCCAGCTCTGCCTAGGCCGGGGCCCCATCCGACGCCCTGAGTGGGATTTTCTCTACTTTGGGCACATCTTGACGTAGGCTCCCACCGAGTGGGGCCCCGGGTATTGGTAAAAGGCCATGCTAGGTGCCTCGATGTACGGACATCCGCACATCAGGTTACTACAATCTGTCAAATTTCCTCAGTTAATATTGAACCTAACACGTTTGACATAAAGGTGAGGTTCGATTGGAGAAATTTGACAGATTGTAGTAACCTGATATGCGGCTGTCTGTACATGGGTGAGACGCGGTGCCAAGGTTCGCACTACAAGCCCGTATTCCGCCCCGTAGCCCTGGATAAGTCGGGAACAGCCCCAGGAGATTTAGTTGGTATGCTTTTTGACGGACAGTCATGGGAGAACCCAATACTACCCGTCGGTACTCCCAGCCCGGCTCCTTGCACTTCGGGCTGGCGGCATCTCACCTGGGTCACAAAAAAATAAAAAGGGTACATGTCTGTCTAGTTACTGGCACTCAAGGACGGAATAAGCTCTATTCGTGGAGCTTACCAGGATAAATCTATTAGGAAATGCCGTCAGTGGCAGCTGGATCCACAGTTTTGTTTTTCAGTTTGTTAGTTTGTCGTCTTTAAGTAGGTATAATAAAAAAGACTGCTCAGATTTAAACTATGACCTCACCTTTGGAAAACATACTTACTTGCCCACTAAGCTAGTTTCGCACTGCGCCATTATTTGCGGTCATTTGGTTTAATTTACCGGTCTAAATCAATACGTGTACCTACTAGTTTCACTTACACTATTATCGCTAGCTTACTAAACACGTTACACAGGATTTACTGAATCTCGAGCGGGTAATGCCCCGGATTTGCTTAACAAATAGTTGGGAACTGGCGAGCTAATCTAGGCACCAATATTTCTAAGAAAACCTTTAAGGGTTGAGCTACACCACACTACACACACACACACACACACACGATATTCATAGCAAGTGTGTGTTTTGTTTTTTCCCTCTTATCACAAACAAATTGACGTGTTTTTTAAACGGAGCGGAGACAGTTGAAAGGTTGAAGAGTGACGTAGGCTATATTTTTTATCTCTATCTAACGTAGATAAAGCCAGATAATATAAAAACGAAAATTAAACAAAAAAGAGAAAATTTAATTTAATAAAGTTTTCCATCACTAGCTCATTCATATTCTGTTAAATTTGTATCTATAAATATTTATTTCGACGACAAAACATCGGATGGAATTTTTGAAGTCAGGATTATAACAGCCAGTAAAAGAAACATGAAAATCTTAACCGCCTTCTCCAGAGTTATCTCAGCGCATTTGAATAGGATTCTTGTAAAATGTTTCGCAACCTTTTTATTCCGCGTCTGAAGGAGTTTCCAACAAGATCGTTATGAAGATTTTCCACACTAAATTTTAAAAGAAGTGAAAGAGCCGGCTAGGCGGGAGTTTATTTCAAAAAATTTCGCCAAACTCGACGCAAACTGCCCATTCTGTGCCCGCTAAAGAAAAACAGCAGCTCGGCAAATTGTGGCAATTCATCGAATTTCTTTGCAGATTTTGAGCATTAAACTTTATCTTACATAAGCCTTTTCACGATTCAGACTTTCCTCTTAGTCAAAGTGAATTCAGTAAGAAGTCCATTTAATGTTTTTAAAAGATAAAAAAGGGAGTTCTTAGTTTGCCTACAATGAACTTCATATTTACCTATACTTAACAGTACCGAAACAAATGAACATGCACAAGTCCAGTCAACATTTCTGGCTTTGGCTCAGCGGTGAAAAAAAAAACATCGTGAAGAAACCTGCAGAACTCGGATAGTTACAGAAACGTGTCACCTGGTTCAGTTGGTCTCGTATTCCTGTTAAAAAGTGCGATGGCAGTCGTTCATTGTAATTACCCAACTCCTCAAACCCTGAATTGAGCTAAGCGTACCAACGATGGACTCAACTTCACTCCAAAGTGACCACTTTGGATGCAACTGGGAATTGCACGCTAAGATGAAAGAGAAAATATGTTACAAAATTTAAGATTTTCGGTTGATGGTGATATGATTAAGTATAACCATAACACTTATGTGATTACAAAATTCAAAAAAGATAGGTAACTAATATTTTGAGGTTATATTTTTTTCTCGTTGTCATCATTTCCGCTCACATCTCATGTTTGCATCCTAGTATATGTTCCTGAAGTTGCATTGTGCCACGGTGATTATGTTTTGAATCTCAAAGGATTTGTGAGGCGCAATTTGTCACGTTAGATCACAAAAGGCATCACGCTGGAACCCTCCATCTTTTATTTTCATATCAAACGGGGTCTGTTTGATATGAAAATAAAAGAAAAATCACATCGTTTGGAGGAAAGACATGAATGTATTGTAAGGCGGGTAAATAATCCGTTCGGTATACTAACTCACAAAGTACCCCATCATCCTCATCCAAACGTTTTTCCCAGTTGCGCCCAAATTTGTACCTTCTGAATCTTTCTTGGTTCAACTCCTCCTACTTCAGCACGGTCTTGGGAATTCATAGTTGTCAGTTGATTGGTACGCATGTCGTCCTATACGACGTCAAGCCACACCTCTTTAACCCCCGACGCAGTAACGACAGGGTGTAATAAGCACAAAATAATTACACACAGAAGGTAGACTCAGCCTAATTTTGAATTTAGAAGAGTTCGTTGACATATGCTAGGGTTGTTGCCCGGCATGAGTACATAAGCGCGCGACCTCTACCACAGACATCGACAGTTCGACCAATCTTATGTCATAGGCTAGGATTAATGTGGTCGAAAAGGCGTATTTCCCCGTTAGTGCGCTATGCGTGAGTACATGACACGTTTTTAGCTCTTAGTGGGCAGCCTACTTTCTGTGTGTAATTATTTTGTGGTAATAAGTCTGACGTGCCTATTTGTGAGTGTTGCCATGTCTAATTCATACAATACCTCTTAAATTGAACTGATTCCGTACCTACTAAGTAAAGTAGCTTAAGCACTTGTGTTACGGAAATTAGACAACGGAGGAAACACAAATAAATACTTAAATACCGGATTCTGAACAAACACAAATGTCACAAGAATGTTTGTCCAGTGTGGGGATCGAACACACGTTCTTTGGCGTATGAGACGGGGTCTACGGAGTCAGGTCAATGTATGAGATGTTGTGCGAATTTATAAAAAAAAATGTGAAGAGAGAATTAAATGATTTCGAATTTGTACTTGCAGAGCCTTATATTTACCAAGTTGAATATTATATTCCGCTCACATGACATGATCTACGTACCTACCTACTAAGTAAAGTAGCTTAAGCACTTGTGTTACGGAAATTAGACAACGGAGGAAACACAAATAAATACTTAAATACCTGATCTGAACAAACACAAATGTCACAAGAATGTTTGTCCAGTGTGGGGATCGAACACACGTTCTTTGGCGTATGAGACGGGGTCTACGGAGTCAGGTCAATGTATGAGATGTTGTGCGAATTTATAAAAAAAAATGTGAAGAGAAAAATAAATTATTTTGAATTTGTACTTGCAAAGCCTTATACTTCTAAGTTGAATATTCATATTCCGCTAAGATGACATAATCTACTTACATAACTTACGAAAATGATAATTTAACACATACGACTACGATAATTTAATAAAGCAACGCGGAACTAACAATGTTTAGCAAATAATATGATAATTGCTAAACAAAGTTCCTTACTGTCGCAACAGCAATATGGTTGTTAATGTACCTATATTTACCTATTTTAGAGGAAACGTAAAACTTAGGTAAATAAAAATAATCATTAAGAAAATAATTAAATTTACTCTGTCATCCTCAAATAACCTAGGTATAAAATGCAAGTACATAAAATATCAATTCGTGAACTTAAATGTTTTTTTTATGTGATAGATGGCAAACGAGCAGACGGATCACCTGATGGTAAGTGATTGCCGCCGCCAATAGACACCTGTAACACCATGTAGAGTCACAAGTGCGCTGCTAAACTTTCACTTCGAGCCGGCCCATTCATGTGGAAGCGTGGTTCTCGAAATATATTTTTGTATTAAAAATCGAACGAAGAATTTTTGCATGTATGTTTCAATTATTTTGCATGTGGTTTTCTATTTGTGTAAATTTAACTGAGCGCAAAATCTGGTAATGTTTAGATTTTTGAAAGTTCATAAATAGTGGTCATAAATATTCAGGAAAGTAAATACGTCTAATACAATCTTATTAGATATTGTTATATTACTTGTACCTGTGTAGGTGTGCCTATACCTATTGAATATTTCGACTTCACTCGCAAAAAACCCCTAGTTAAATTTAAACTGCAATGTTTTTAGATTGAGTTTTATTGTTAAGACTCATGCCTCCCACAGCGTAGATGGAAATAGAAATAGAATAGAAATAGAATAACTTTATTTGCGTAAAATATAGTATACATGGGTTGTTAAAAATAATCGTAAAGTTCTCATATTTTGCCAAACTTGGCATGCAAATTTTGAGTAAAAGTATGCACTTCATGGTTATGTACTTCATGGTTTCATAAATCCGAAATCAAACATTCACTGCGAATGTTTTGCGTAAACTGATCCATGGTTATGTTTAATCAAGCTTAAATTAACCAAGGAAACGTCACAATTCGCCCGAAATATTAAAAAAGTTAAATCAAATAATCAACCCTTGAAACGATAATCTCCTTGGTTTTCTAATACCTAACGAACATAATATCACAAAATAATTGTGATAATATGTTGTGTCACTCGTGTCAAAGTCAATCAAGTCAATTGTTTATGGTGACATTTTTTTTTTATGTAATAGGTAGCAGACGCATCACCTGATCACCTGATGGTAAGCAATTGCCGTCGCCCATAAACACATGCAACAAGTGCGCTGCTAACCTTTTATCCCCTTCCCCCCCGATGGGCCTCCGGTACCCTCACTCACTCGGCGAAACACAGCACAGGAGCTGCTTCACGCCGGTTTTCTGTGTCATTTTCACAAATAGTAATTTAGCAATTACTCGGAAAACATCGGTAATGATCGTATGCCCTCGCTCAAGTTGACGATTTTGCACGGTTGCCCCTAGAAAAGTAAAGTGGTCGATCGTAAATATTATGACTTTGACACGTTAAAATTTGCTACACGACATTTAACCTTGAGTGAGTCTCAAATCAAAAGTCGTGACTTTGCAAGTCACGAAAATACTACCACTGCTGTTTGCACAAATCGAGAATTCATAATAGAATCATCAGCATGTAACTATGCAAGCTCGGTCCTAACCAAACAGCTGTAGATCCAACATCGGTAATGATCGTATGCCCTCGCTCAAGTTGACGATTTTGCACGGTTGCCCCTAGAAAAGTAAAGTGGTCGATGGTCGATGGTGGTGCGGAATGGTAAATATTATGACTTTGATACGTTAAAATATTAGCTCTTAATAGCGAAATTTTGCTACACGACATTTAACCTTGAGTGGGTCTCAAATCAAAAGTCGTGACTTTGCAAGTCACGAAAATACTACCACTGCTGTTTGCACAAATCGAGAATTCATAATAGAATCATCAGCATGTAACTATGCAAGCTCGGTCCTAACCAAACAGCTGTAGATCCAACATCGGTAATGATCGTATGCCCTCGCTCAAGTTGACGATTTTGCACGGTTGCCCCTAGAAAAGTAAAGTGGTCGATGGTAAATATTATGACTTTGACACGTTAAAATATTAGCTCTTAATAGCGAAATTTTGCTACACGACATTTAACCTTGAGTGGGTCTCAAATTAAAAGTCGTGACTGTGCAAGTCACGAAAATACTACCACAGCTGTTTGCACAAATCGAGAATTCATAATAGAATCATCAGCACGTAACTATGCAAGCTCGGTCCTAACCAAACAGCTGTAGATCCGAGCTAACAAACATGATCCAGAACTAACCCCAGGGATTTCGATCACGTATTACGAAATTTTGTCACCGTTCACTGAAATCGTGACTCAAATACAGATATCGGGATACTTATTAAGCTCAATGATTTAGAATTAATGGAAACGGGAGCAAACGTGATTTATATTACGTGAGGTATACTTACGCAGATGTTTAAATCTTGTATTTTATAGGCAAGACTCAGAATCAGAATCGTTTATTGCTTTAGAGCTGTTTAACAAGTTAGTAAAATATTTTTTCCAAGAACAGTGACTTCACGAGAAACAGCCTGGGTCTGGAAGTAGGTATGCTAACGCCCTCTCACAAAACCTCTCCTCATCCTCTCCTCTCGTCGAGTGAGTGAGGGCACCGGAGGCCCAATTGGGGGAAAGGGAGTTAAAGGTTGGCAGCAATTGTGACTCTACTGATGTTGCAGGTGTCTATAAGCGGCAGCCATTGCTTACCATCAGGTGATCCGACTTCTCGTCTGCCACCTATCACATAAAAAACAATTATACCTACGCGCCTCGGAATGCACTTTAAGCCGTTGGTCCTATCTTGCGCCCGATGCCCTCTCTGACCATGTAAAGTGCATGCCGATACCGACTTACTTTTTATGTGATAGGTGGCAGACGAGCAGACGGATCACCTGATGGTGAGTGATGATCACTAGTGCAATAAAAAGTTTATAGTAATCTTCTTCTACATTTATACTATTTATGAAGAGGTAAATTCTATTGACCACCGTCTTAACCCTTTAGGAGCTTCTGGCTTCAGGTGAATTAAAAAGTCGAAACACTTGCGCGATGGACATGGACGTACAACCTAGCGCCATCTCTTGGTCAAGTTTGAAATTAATAGTAATCCGTACCGAAGTGAGGGCGGGACACAAGTTAATTTACCACTTTGTTGCCGTAACAATATTGTGTGTTCATGTCAAAATACAGCTGTGCAGTTGTAAAAAAGGGCCGCTTAAGAAGGCTTAAAGTCACTCAGAGGGCAATGGAGAGGGCTATGCTCGGAATCTCCTTGTGTGATCGTGTCAGAAATGATGAGATCCGCAGGAGATCTAAGGTCACGGACATAGCCCAACGAATTGCGTGGCTGAAGTGGCAATGGGCAGGGCACATTGCGAGGAGAACAGACGGCCGTTGGGGTGGAAAGGTCCTTGAGTGGAGGCCACGCGCAGGAGGCCGCAGCCGTGGCAGGCCTCCCACCAGGTGGACCGACGATCTGGTGAAGGTCTCGGGAGTCCATTGGTTGCGGGTGGCACAGGACCGATCTGTGTGGAGAACTTTGGGGCAGGCCTATGTCCAGCAGTGGACGTCTATGGGCTGAAAATGATGAATGATGATGAGTTGTAAAAGTCTCTAAGCTAAGCTGTAGACAGACGAATATAACACAGACATAGTGAAACTAATGGGATACCTCGTTTACTACGGAACCCGAACAAGGTACTTACTCATAAAACTATCTGAAGTCATTTTCTTAAGCAAATTTAGTGGACGAGTTGTGCTAACTTTACTAAAGCTTTTACAACCTTGAAGATATCTTGAAGGAACTTTACCTCTTAGACAATTGAATTTATTTCGAAGCTATTTATATTACTTTAGGGAATCCGTTTAAGAGCGTTCTCGGCTAGTGCGGAATGTCATGTTTCGGTTTTGATTTGCAAAATTTCACTCACACATAAGCATGTGTTACTGTTTGCATAGAGTTGCCGCGTACGTTTTCTTTATAGTTAGACTGACAAATTTTGATCCTTTCGCTTTATAGCAAAGTAAATTACTGTATTGTTGTAAAATTAAATTGCAAGTTAAATAAAATAAAATAAATCCAACGTTGATTTATTGTTATTCTTTTGATTTTTTGATTTAAGAAAAATAAAAAAATAGGTATATCATTTAGATACCTACCTACCTTTTTTACTCAGGACAGGTAAGCAATTAAATACTTAAAGATATCATGTTTTGTTTAATAAATCATTTAATAAAAAAGAACATTATACATTATAAAACAGTTGTATTTATACATTATAAAACAGTTGCAAACCCTCAATTTGATCCCTTTCTGGGATCAATTCTTTAAGAAACAGCCCCAGAGGAAATGGACGTGGCAGAGCCCAGATACTATGACTAAAAATGAGATCGACTTCATAATATATATCGGACATTAAGCGAATATTCAGAGATGTCTCAGTGATCAATAGGTTTAAAACCGGAAGTGATCACCGACTTCTCAGAGGCACTTTGAATATCAATTTTAAGCTTGAACGTTCTCGGTTGATGAAGTCCACGCTCCGGCCAAATCTGCTCCAATCACTCGCTGGTTCCGATGCCTTCCAACTGAAATTGGAAAATCGATTCACTGCCTTGGAAACCACAATTGACGTATATATCGACGAAGAATTCGACCAAGTGGTGGAAATCCTTCGGGACGAGGGCACAAAGTTCTGTGAGTAGCAAGCGGTCTATACTCTGGATTTAATGGACAAGAGGCGGAAAGATCCATCAGTCACTTCGGCAGAACAACGGGCTCTAAATAAGTCCATCTCCAAGCTGTTAAGACGTGACCTCCGAAGCTCCAATTCACTCTCAATACAGAGAGCAATTGAGCAGAACCAGGGGGGTCCAAAGTCTTCGTACAACAGCTTGACAGGAGCCACCTGTCGAAGTTAACCAAAACAAATCGAGGAGTCGTCACATCAAAGCCAGAAACTTTTTGCCTTCTTTTACGCCATGCGACGGAGGATCTACCCGACATCAGCTTGGAGGAGATCGAGGCAGCTCTTGGACAACTTAAAAATGGAAAAGCCCCGGGAAAAGACGGAGTCACACCGAGCTTCTGAAAGTTGCCGGCAAGCCGGTGTTGAAGGAACTTTGACGTATATTTAACTCGGTTATTTTCTTCGGGAGAACTCCTAGGGCGTGGCCGCGGAGCTTGTTCGTATTGTTCTTCAAGAAAGGCGACAAAACCTTACTGAAGAACTATCGACCAAAGTCACGTCTATAAGTTGTTCTCAAGAGTCATTTCGAATCGCCTTACACGAAGACTTGACGAAGCTCAACCTGCAGAGCAAGCCGGGTTCCGACGGTTTTAGCACCATAGACCATATTCACACAGTGAGACAGGTTATACAGAAGACCAAAGAATATAACCAGCCCCTGTGCATGGCATTTGTGGACTATGAAAAAGCTTTTAACTCCGTCGAGACCTGGTCTGTTCTCGAGGCCTTGCAGAGGTGCCAAGTCGATTGGCGATATCGACTTGGCACGAGGTGTTGAGGTGTCTGTATAACGTCGCTAATATGTCCGTAGTAATCCAAAATGGCCAAACCGAGCCTGTCCTGCTACGACGTGGTGTGAGACAAAGAGATGTTATATCTTCGAAACTCGTCTCCGCTGCGCTGCAGGACTTGTTCAAAACGCTAAACTGGAAAGAGCGCGGAATCAATATTAATGGCGGGTACATGTCACACCTACGATTCGCAGACGACATCGTCATCTTGACGGAAACCTTACATGGCCTACAGGCGAGCAGCCTGGCTGAATCTTCCAATCACTTCGATCTTCGGATGAACTTGGATAAAACCAAGGTCATTTTCAACGAGCTCGTTGATCCGGGACCGGTCGCTGTTAATGGAGTACCTCTCGAAATTGTCCAGGAATATGTCTATCTAAGATAAACGCTCCAATTAGGCAGAAACAACTTCGAGAGAGAAGCCAATAGAAGAATTCAGCTAGGCTGGGCAGCATTTGGTAGGCTTCGTCAAGTCTTCTCGTCATCCATCCCTCAAAGTCTTAAGTCGAAAGTCTTCGACCAGTGCGTCCTCGCGGTCATGACTTACGGTGCCGAGACGTGGACGTGGCTGGACTAATCCACCCGGTTCAAAGTCGCTCAAAAAGCTATGGAAAGGGCTATGCTCGGAGTATCTCTGAAGAACCGCATCAGAAATGATGTAATCCGACAGAGAACCTGAGTCACCGACATAGCCCACCGAATTAGCAAACTGAAGCGGCAGTGGGTTGGTCACATTAGCCGCAGAACTGACAACCGTTGGAGCCGTAAAGTCCTTGAGTGGAGACCGCGACTCGGTTAAGTGTTGGACGCCCTGCGACAAGATGGGATGATGACATTCGAAGGCTGGCTGGTGTGGGCTGGATGAGAGTGGCTGAAAATCGGGAGCAGTGGCGTGCATTAGAGGAGACCTATGTCCAGCATGTTGGAATACATCAAAAATAACTCAAACTCGTCCCATGCTAATCTGCACTTAATTGCATAGTAATAGAGTTCCTCTTGTTGCACTTGTTAATAAGGTTCATTTTACGAATACATATTTCGACCTTGAATCCTGAGGGATCACTCTGTTAGTAAGTCTTGAGATGTTAGTAAGTCTTGAGATGCCAGCGAGTCTTGTCGACTCGGCCGGTTCGTCTTGTGGAGTCTGTTGACTCAGATAGTTAGTCTTGCTCTGTCTGTGAGTCTTGTTACTCTGCTAACTGTACATTTGTAAACATGCGTACTCTCCTATAAAACGATTTAATAAAGATATCGTTTAGTACCAACAAATAAGTTTGTCATTGACTCCCAAAACCCAATACAGCAGTGGACGAGTGTGGGTTGCTGATGATGATGATGATGAAATTCTACTTTAAAATCATAGTCATGTTTCTGTAGTTTGCGATTCAACTATTTCCAATTCTTCGGTGGTATTCTCATGTATTTGACCTTCTCTTTTCTGCCTTTAGCAATAAACGTAATGAAATCATCGTAAAAGAAAAATGTGAATAGATTATGACCAGCTATGTCATTAAAAGTGGATTCGCGGTAACTTACGTTTTAGCTTCATTAGCTTTGGCCAAATTAAGTACCATAACTTTTCCTTTTCTTCCCCGAATAGCGCCTTTTATATCACATTTTATATTATTATGTAAAATGTAAAGAATATAATATATTAATCTATGGAAGTTACTAGAATTGCATTTCTTTACCTTCGTACTCACCAAAATTTTGTTTGGTTAAAACAAATTAATATTCTTAAAACAAAAAGTATCAATCCGTCTCAGTCGCGTCAAAAAATCTCCAATTTCAAATAAAATTTTACGTAGCACGCGGTGACCGGGAGCGACATAGGTCCTACCTCGGAAAGGCCTCGGCCGGCACTGAGCGCTGGTGCGATTCTGCGCCGATTATATAGTAGTACTAAATGATTCATAATAAAATAAAAAAACAAGTTATTAAAGTTAAAAAAATACCACGTTTTAAAGCGTAAATTTCTTCATTTATTAGGTTTAAAAAAAATCAAGAATACCTTTTATTTCATCCTAAACTAATACGTGTAATAACTCGAAAAATTACTAACAATGATACTTTTGAGTACACTTTTCTTGTATGAAAACTTACAGTAATCACTATTGTTTTGTAGCCATGCCCTAATATATGTTATTGTTCTTTTAATAGAAATATTGTCATAAGTTTGTCGTTTATAGTTTTACTATTATCGAGCATTTGCGTAGACCTTCGACCACAAGTTTCAAAAAGGGATTGTATTAAAACTGTTCTAACGAGAAAACTAAATGATCATTTGAAAATATTTTGAAATTATGCATTAGATTATGAAATCTGCAATAATTTGACATCAATATCTTATTTACAAACTGTATAGATTATCATTTTATTCTCCATCGGAAATCAATGATTTTGACTTAAGTGTGACTCTTACGGATAAACGCTCTTAAGCTAATTTAATTACAATTAACCTAAGTTTAAATCTTCCGAGAGGATAGTGCTTGTTATTAGACCTTCGTTATTGTAATTTATTGGAGGTACTTAGTTACCTTTTAGTGTGGTAATTAGTGTAGGTAAGTAATTAAGGTACAAAATAACTTTGCTCTTTAATTTATTCCTATTAATCTAAAGCGATGGTGGCTCAGTGGAAAAAGAGCCACCTGCAATCAAGCAATAAATACGACTTTTTCATGCTGATACATCAACTTATCGTATAAGAAGTCCATTTTATACGTAAGTGTAGGTACGTGCGTAAGTACAGTTAGCGATGTAATCGCCTATCACGCTCACGTAAGTACAGTAAGACGTAATCGAACACCTGTTTGTAGACGCCATTTGCAGCGCACTCACGCTTTGAATAGCGACAGTCTCGGAGTTACTCCGAAGCGACAATATAGGTACCAGTATGCAACATGTTAGGAAAAGGCTAATAACATACCGAAAACTGTAAACAGCAAGAGGCTTTGGTAAAATAGTAAAAAAATCTGATATTATTCTCAACATTTATTCATAAATTTGTTCTATGAAGTTTAGAAATTCGAAAATAATACTAGCTTTCACATAAAGTCGGTCATTTTGTATGAGGAGGCGCAAAAATTTTCGTCAATTTTCCAAAATTCGTAATATTGATACATTTGATACCTATATCAAATATTATATAAATGTAGATAATGCGATTCTACCACTGGAATCGGAATGTTGATTCTGACGAGATCTGGCAAGAAGGTACAATTACTATTAACAATAAAAAATTGTATTCTGTGTCTAGACGCCAAAAAGTTAAATGCTGGCAATTGTCGCTTGTCTGCCTTCTCACTTAGAGTGATCCAATAGGCGCTAAACCACTACGGAACTACCTAATACCTATCTATGTAGTTCCAACCCAGTGAAACGGGCTTAGAAGAAAACAGTTTTTGACATGAATGGCCTATACTCAGCAGTGGGTGGATGTGGGCTGATAATGATGATAAAGCACATCTTATCAGCCCACATCCACCCACTGCTGAGTAAAGGTATCTCTATTACGCCACTGTCTTACGGTCCCCTGCCAGCCTCATCCATTGTTTTCCCAGCCATTACAATATCGTCACACTAACGGGCAGGTGGTCTACCCACAGTATTATTTTATTATACTTTAGTAATTGCTTCATACTCGGTTCAAAATACTGGAAGTACCTACTTGAAATGATGGGACCTTGAACAAAGACTGCAAAGTGTGACATCTTTGACGTCAGACAAAAAACAGTCCAGTAACAACTTTTTTACTACCAGTATTTTTTTATGAAGATTTACTTTTGAAGTTTTTTTGTCGGGTTTCAATTTTGCTTAAGTTGACTAAGTAAAAAAACAAGTCTACGTGTATCACAACATACCTGCTTACTTACAAAAATACAGATAATCTGGACATTGACTATTATCAAGTAGGTATTGACTGCTTCGGTGGAGCAGTGGATAAAATGTCGCACTTTTAAGCGACGGCTGTGGTTGGATCCCGGGTTCGATCCCCAGGTCATTCTAATAATTTGTACCTGAGGTTTTCTGTTGAGAAATCTGGAAATTGGCGCTCTTGTACTCCGTGCCTCGGGAAGCACGTCAACTTGTTGGCCCTACCACAAAATACAAAGGACACAGAAAGGAGACTCAGCCTTAATTTTGAATTTAGAAGAGTTCGTTGACACATACTAGGGTTGTTGCCCGGCATGAGTACATAAGCGCGCGGCCTCTACCATAGACCTCGACAGTTCGACAATCTTATGTCATAAGTTAGGATTAATGTGGTCGAAAAGGCGTATTTGCCCGTTAGTGCGCATGCGTGAGTCCATGACATGTTTTTAGCTCTTAGTGGGCAATCTACTTTCTGTGTCCTTTATATTTTGTGGCCCTACTCCCCGATCACTCTTCGGTCGCATCGCACTGATGTCCCATCGAAATATTATGAGGGTAAGGGGATCGTTAATCTGCCTGTTCATATTAGCAGAAAAGGTTAAAGGAATAAATTACTTTGGTTTCGTATGCGTGAGTCAAACAACTGATCCTGACGTTGAATCGGAGGTGGATAAAAATATATTTCGATTGTATATAAAAGAAAAGAAATTGTCCGTGTATTTTATGTGGTAATAAAATACCAAGTGGATTTTCTTTTGTATCAAGAATTTAAAAAAGCACGCGTTAAAATAATTTACTTTGTTTCATAATAGAGTAGTTGAAATAAAATATAATATATTATATTATGCCTCAAGGACAATTTCTTTTGTTTTATACAATCGAAATATATTTTATACAGTGTGAAAGCGTTAAAAGTGTCGTCGCCGCCAATGTAGCCTACAAAATATTATAATAATATATTTAAAGGGTTTGTAAGTAAGTTGTAGTGTAAAATGCCTTGCAAAAATATTTTATCTATGCATAAAATAAAAAAATAATATTTATTTATCTCATACAACTGTGTAATTGCAAGTGGTAACCAATAATGACTGCCACTTGCAATTGTTATTTTTTTTTTGGGTAAGGTTAGATAAACAGCTGTTTAACCGTTGTTGTTAAATGCCAATATTATCTAATTCAGGAAATTTGACAGCAGTAACCTGATTAATTACGGTCCGTACTAACTTTATTATATAACACAAATAGCAGCAAGTACATAATTATATTGGAAACATTATCTTTACTCGATACAATGGTATTTGTGCCTTATCTGGTCAGAGGCCAGTTCTAATCTCATTTAGAAGTAGGTAGAGAAATGAAGACACAATATTTGTTTGCTGTTTATATTTAAACTAGCCTTTAATCATCTAAACCCTAGAATGTACGGGCCAAAGACATCATACATTTATCAAAAATCGTAAAGTTATCAAAATACCTATATTGTTGTTAACTATCTAGTCCTGCAAAATCGTTGTTGTTTTACAATCAACTTTGTATTATTTTTAATTATAATAATATATATTTATAAATAATAAAACTTTGTATCAATATATATTAGGTAGTACCTACCATTGGGAAGGTACTACCTTATATTCAACTATTAATTTTACAATTAGGACTTCAAGTATTACGTTTTTAAATCGGTCACAGTTGAAGCTACAATTTCAACTACATCCGTCCAATTCAAAACTATTATATAATTCCACGTCCCAATTAACCACACGAGTCCTTAGTGACCCCGCAAAATAACCTTCCTGCCATTTAAATGCATCGTTCGTAGTCATACAATGTGAATGAATAAAGATTAAGATAGTTTTAGCGACAGTTAATGCACAACTGATGATCCTTAAGACTCTTGGAATAAGAGTCACATAAAACAAATTGTGTAGCTTCTATTGTTCACTGTTCAATTCATGGCAAACCATTCATCCAATATTCTTCCGAAATTGACATCAGAATCTTAAATCATACCGATTGTATAGAGAGCTATGTCTATAAATTTTTCTCAATTTACTTATATAAAAAAGTATAACTTAAAACTATAATAGCTTAGGTTTTTGATACAAATTTTATAGACATAATGGACTTTAAGACGGAGAAGAAAGTCAGATCTCGAAGAACAGCCCACGTGACAGGCAGCCTGTGACCTACGCGTATGTGCATTTTGCTTATAGATACCTAGTACAGTATCCGCTGCAGAGCGACCTAACCTTTAACCACGCTTAATTCTGTGTATAATTTACTCGTTGTGGTCGTAGTGGCCTTAAACACGCTTTTATGCCGGCCGTGGCAAGCCGTCTGTGCAGTACCGATAAGAAAAAACGCAAAAATGTTAGTTCATCTGTGTTTCCTCGCTTTTGTGATACTGGTGAACAGTGCCCCGAATGCTGAATCAAACAAACCTCGTTTATGTAACGTGAGCGGTCTAGCAGAGGAAATCTTGTCATACGAGCCCGTTGTTAAAAATATAATAGACTACGTGGTGAACGGAGCCTACAAAGGGAAAACCTACCAAGAGTGAGTATTGTTGGCATTAATAAAATCCCTTTTGATGAAATCGTTTCATAAGTTAGGTTTCGTTTTCCGATACAAAAAAGTGACGTTATTTAGAGAGTCCATTATAATATTATGGATAAGATTCTCTATGGATTCTGTCGATAGAATTCAAACACAACATGTTGTTTAATGCACTTCAAAGGTTTCAAATTAGTATTAAGTGGTTTTTAGGGTATAAATTTGGTATTTATTTTGTGTTGTTTTCAAATAATAAACAAACGTCAAGCGTCATGCAGTAAGTGCTATAATGTATGTAGGTACTTAAATTTAAATGTTCTCGCGTTTAGTCCTGTTCATATCAAATAGTTTTACAATGAAGTGCGGGTAAGTATATAGATATTTTTAATTTTATCGACTTAAGTTTTAGTAAATTTGTACACTGAAAGCCAAATTAAATACTTCAAACGTTCTAATTGCTTGAGCCGATGAGTTTTGAGCTCTACCTTCGACGGAGCCCCAATTTGTTACGATCGGTTGTCTTAAAACAGGTATGTGCATACGTACGTACAGCTATACAACAAAGAATACAAAACTGTCAAATTTCTTCAATCGACTCTCATCTTACTGTAAAACACTTTAGGTTGAATATCAATTGAGGAAATTTGATAGATACCTATATTTGATAGGTACCTGAAGTGTAGCTGTGAGTAGTGTTTACAATGATTTTAAAAATGTTGCCAGAATTTTTAACAAAAATTGTAGCGTAGTATTACAAAAAAGATTGTGGAGATTTTCATCAAAGCCTGCAATTTATGAACATTCTTGGCCAGCTTCCAATCTGTAATTTGCGATAGCTATAAAATTCTGTGCAATATTCAAACATGGCCTATTTTAAATTAGTGTCGGTCCGGTAACATGAAAAATTTAAATAAAACACATTGTGTTTTATTAATTTTTTTCTTACACTCAATATTATGTATTAGTTTCTTCCCCGATTCAATTTGGTAATTTTTGTATGAAAAAGTAACAAACATAATTAAGGTAATAGAGTATAAGTAACACTTTCTATCCTTAGCAGCAATAGATGGCGCTTATTTTACTTTCCCTTACAAAAACTAATTTCTCTTTCTCATACAATCCTACAAAGTTCACATACCTACCGACTTGGGATAATATCCCAATAACCAATATATTATATAATATCATCTAAAATATATTGTATACCCTCAAAACTTTTGCACTTATAAAAGAAATGGGAAAAGTAGGAAATAGGTTATGATTAGTAAGAATATTTTTAAGCTACATAAATTGGAGAGCTTGTAGAATTTCAATCTGCAGATATAACTTTGATAAATAAAAACGTCCAGTAGGTACCTACCAATCAAAGTCATAATTTATATTGAAATGGAAATATTTTTTACGAGTATCTAGACACAAAGGAACTGAAACATCTCGCTGATTTAAATCTACATCGGCTGTGCCGCTCCACTCTGAAAGGAAAACGGGAGAAAATTAATACATTATTCAGGCAGAAAGACATCTTTTTAGAAAAGGGCGGCTTTAGATTTGCGATTATTAGCTGTGTAACTAAAGACTGATTTACATAGCGATCGGTCAGCCTGCCGAAAGGCTTAATACAGTAACTAAAATAGGTATAATCGCTCGAGTAAGCTAGAAAGTAGCGCAGTTTTTCAACAGTCGCGGTAGTATTGCCTGGCTATGACTTGGGGACCTTCAAGAGAAGATCGTTTGCCCCTGGGCATTAAGTTCACCTATTGTCGCCCAACAAAATGTATGTGCAATAAAGTTTAAATAAAATAAAATTGTACCTACTCCTTCTTATGCCAGGCTGGCAACGCATAAGCGACCTCTCTGCTTTCGCAGATGTTCATGAGCGACGGTGATTACTGACTAGCAGGTGGCCCGCTAGTAAAAAAAAAATATCTTGGAACTCGCCGTAAATGGTCAAAAAATAAAATTATCGCAAATGTGAAATTACCCTTATAAATGGAGGTAAATGGAACAGCCCAAAGACATGCCGCAAGCATTGCCTTTCTGTCAAAATATCACTCGAGCAAATGAATAAGGACGTTTCGACATCTTTTCACGATTTTCACAATGCTCTACTTTTCAATCACTTGATCAAAAAACACAAAAAAAAATCTATGCAGTAGGTATAATCGTGTCGTAAATGGTTGGTCATGCCATTTTTCAAGCATAGGAAAATAATTAAACAGCATGCTAAATCAATCAAAAGGTTAAAGCAGCCAATTAAGCCATAAATCTTAGCAATTACCTTTTACACAAACATCAAAACACTATGTGGCATTATCAATTATTTGCAAGAAGTCCTATTTTTTTCTCTTTATGATTGGATTATTTAAGTAAATAACATCCTTAGTTCATAGTGAAATTTCCACACGTCAAATTAACACTAAAATAAATTAAATTTGTGATTTAGTTATTAGCATAATGACACCAGCAGGTAAACTTAAGACTTAATGACCTTCATTAATTCGTCGGTTCACCTTGTGGCGGGTCACGGTTGCGATTTCCTGTACGCGGCCCCCACTCAATGATCCTTTCGCTCCAACGGCCGACCGTTCTTCTCCCAATGTGCTCTGCTTATTGCCACTTGAGCCATGCAACTCTTTGCAATTCTCCTGGGGATCCCATTATTCCTGATACGATTTTGCAAGGATTTCGAAAGATTCCGAGCATACCTAACCTCCATCTCCATTG
This sequence comes from Cnaphalocrocis medinalis, assembly GCA_014851415.1. NCBI lineage: Eukaryota > Metazoa > Arthropoda > Insecta > Lepidoptera > Crambidae > Cnaphalocrocis > Cnaphalocrocis medinalis. Next base: position 13,001,552 of record CM026278.1, read on the forward strand.
CCCTCGGGGTGACTTTGAGCCTTCTTATTTCCCGAAAATTCCTTAGATGCAGGTGGTACAGGATTGATTTGTAGTGGAAAATATTGGGGGAGGCTTGAAAGCTGTAGACTTTTATTGGCCGAAATGCTGATGATATCTTTCAAGTTTCTTTTATCAAAGTGGTAATTATGTACTAATAGTGGTACTATTTATTTTCAGATTGGCCAAATTCGTCGACAAATTCGGCGCTCGACCTTCCGGTACTGATGTGTTGGAACATTCTATCGACTACATGATCCAGTTAACTCGGGATGAACAAATCAACGATATTACTACTGAAGAATTAGAGGTGTGTACAAACTGATGCATTGTAACTGATTTTTCCAAACATCTTTAATAGTGGACCGATCTAATGTTAACCTGTACTGGAGTATTTTTTTGTCTGTGATTAGTAAAGGAAATTAACTCTTAATAATTACATACAATATCTATTAAAGGTACCGCACTGGACCAGAGGCGAAGAAGAATTAACAATGCTAGAACCCAGAATCAAGAACATGGCAGTATTAGGGTTAGGCCACAGCGTCAGTACACCACCAGAGGGTATAACAGCTGAAGTCGTCGTAGTTCGTAGCTTTGATGAGTTAGATAAACATCCGGACAGTAATATTGAGGGCAAAATTGTTCTGTTCGACCCTATATTCACTAGTTACGGCGAAACCGTGAAATATAGAGTAATAAGTGCAGCCAAAGCAGGTGCCAAGGGTGCAGTTGCGTCTTTAGTGCGATCTATTACTCCCTTCTCTATTAACTCACCCCATACAGGAAGTCAGTCTTATGATGAAAATGTTAGAAAAATTCCAACTGCAGCCATTACACTAGAAGATGCTGACCTAATTAGAAGAATTTATGATAGAAAAGAAAAAATAGTTTTAAACATTAAAATGTTCTCAACTTACGACACAAAAACTTCCAGGAACACTTTAATTGATTATAAGGAACTAAAAATCCAGAGAAACTTGTAATAGTGTCAGGACATATTGACAGTTGGGATGTCGGCCAGGGAGCTATGGATGATGGAGGTGGTATGTTCATCAGCTGGGGAGTACCAGTTATTCTTAAAAACTTAAATTTGAAACCGAAAAGAACTATTCGAACTATATTCTGGACTGCAGAAGAACCCGGTCTCATTGGAGCTGTTGATTATGAAAAAAGGCACAGAAATGAAAGTCATAATATTAACTTCATTATGGAATCAGATGAAGGGACGTTTGCACCTTTAGGTTTAGTAGTCACTGGTAATCCACAAGCACGATGCATTGTTGGAGAAATTCTGAAACTATTTAAATCTATTAATGCTACTGCGTTAGTACCAGATGAAGCCGCAGGATCTGACATAACAGTTATAATAAAAACAGGCGTTCCAGGAGCTAGCCTGCATAATGACAATGCAAAATATTTCTGGTTCCACCACTCCGAAGGAGATACTATGAATGTGGAGGATGAACACGAGCTTGATCTTGGAGCAGCATTCTGGACAGCTGTAGCTTACATAATAGCTGATCTTTCTGTCGATATTCCTCGGTAAATTTGTACTGAACAAAGATCGATGCCATCGTTTGTAAAAAATATAACTTAATCCAAAGTTTAAAAAAATCTTTTGGCATTCCTAACGTTACAAAATTCCTCTGCTATTTTATAACCATTAAATTTTGGTCGATAGAATGAAAAATGTCATAGTCTAATTGGTAGAAATATTTTTATCTATTTTAGATAACCCATTGTCTTTCATAATTAATTTCAAACGAACTTCAGGTTAAAGAAACGAAACTTTGTAGGTCCGTACCGTATACCGTCCGTATCCGTACTCATATCTTGTAAAACACATTAAGTAATAGTACTACGCCCAATCTTTCTTCTGTCGTATCACACTAATGTCCATCAAATTAAGTATATGGGTATTGATAGTGCACTTATGTCTGCACACACACTTGTGCACTATAATGTTTTCCGCGTCGAAGGCTTATCGTTTAGATTGGCCGCCTTTGGCAAAAAAAGGGGGGGAGGGCCCTACTTAAACCATCCACGGATAATTTTATTTAATACTAGAGGTCCGCCTTCAACTTCATTTTGGGACATTTGTTTCAAACAGCATTAAAAGATAAAGTAGTTTCGTATTCTAGGTTCACCTATAAGCGTTGCCGTTGTCTGTACATTTTACCTTTTTATAAATAATACACCAATAGAAATATGACGACATATTAAAGACGACAGCTATCTTATATGAAGTAGATGCTTGGCGTCAGAACGTCACCTATCGAACAAATGAATATTGACGTTCCGAAAATCGTTGAGAGACAAGTGAAGATTTGTCCCGCTTTTCGATAAGATAGATTGATATAAAAGTGCGTGCACGGTCCTATTATGCCAGACCGACGTAGCAAGATGAATATTTTCGCAGTTTTGTTGGTTTCTATAAGTTTAGCAAGTGGAAACGTTTTGAATAGAAATGACGAGTGCAGTGTACTTTTAAGTGATGCTGTAATAAAAGAAATAGCGTCGTACGGGAAAGTGAGAGATGAAATTATGAGATATGTGCTTGAGGGAGAGTTTAAAGGCAAAACTTACAATGAGTAAGTATTTCTGTTCTGACTAGCTTTAATTTTAAAATAAATAAAAAACACAAAAGTATATACTGTTATAAATACTTTCGGATGTTTATAGTATGAACCCGCCGAATTAATATTTAACAAAAATTAATTAACCTTTTACAAATTTTCCGTTTTGATTTGTTCCGATTAATAAGTTTTTCATGGGTTCTTCTCTCTTTCAATTACCAACTTAGTTTTTTGACACGTGTACTATCAATTACAGGTTGGCAAAATTCGTCGACACATTTGGTGCACGACCATCAGGTACTGAGGTGTTGGAACATTCTATCGACTACATGATACAGTTAACTCGAGATGAAAACATCAACGATATTACTACTGAAGAATTGGAGGTATGTGTGTGTAGCAATTAAGGCCTAATAATCTCATCATCATAAGCGTAAGATTCCTAGTTGCATCCAAAGCTATTGTTCAGACCATGATTCAGGATTTGGCAAGTCTTGTAACTACGCCGTCTGACCTTCGCAGCCGTTTAACATTCGGAATTCGAACTGACGACCTCCCGTGTCAAAAGCGCATTCTTATCCACTAAGCTCTTCTTAAAATGTTATATACTGGACCAGTTAATTGCTTATATCTATTTTTCCTTAACAAAATGAAACTCGTATTTGAAAAAAATACTTAATATTTGTAGGTACCACGATGGACCAGAGGCGAAGAAGAAATAACCATGCTAGAACCTAGAATCAAGAACATCGCAGTGTTAGGGTTGGGCCGAAGCGTCAGCACACCAGCAGAGGGTATCACAGCTGAAGTCGTCGTAGTTCGTAGCTTTGAAGAGTTAGATAAACACCCTGACAGTGACATTGAGGGAAAAATTGTTTTATTTGATCCTATATTCACCAACTACGGTGACACTGTAGCATATAGGTCAAATGGTGCAACCAGAGCAGGTGCAAAGGGTGCGGTTGCATCCTTAGTGCGATCTGTCGCTCCCTTCTCTATTAACACACCTCATACAGGTAGTCAATCTTACGATGATAATATTAAGAAGATCCCAACTGCAGCTATTACACTAGAAGATGCTGACCTCATTCGAAGGATTTATGACTAGAAAAGAAAAAATCGTGCTGAACCTTAAAATGTTCTCAACTTACGACACAAAGATTTCTAGAAATACGCTAATTGACTATAAGGGAACTGATAACCCAGAGAAACTGGTAATAGTGTCAGGACATATAGACAGTTGGGATGTCGGTCAGGGAGCTATGGATGATGGTGGCGGTTTGTTCGTAAGCTGGGCAGTACCAGTTATCCTCAAAAACCTAAATTTGAAACCCAAGAGAACAATTCGAACCATATTCTGGACTGCGGAAGAACTCGGTCTCACTGGTGCGGTTGGTTATGAAAAAAGACATAGAGATGAAAGTCACAACATCAACTTTATCATGGAATCTGATGAAGGAACGTTCGCGCCTCTAGGTTTAGTAGTTTCAGGAAATGCAGAAGCTCGATGCATTGTTGGAGAGGTTCTGAAATTATTCAAATCTATTAATGCAACTGTATTAGTACCAAATGACGCTGCTGGATCTGATATATCGGTTATAATAAAAACTGGCGTTCCAGGAGCAAGTCTTTACAATGATGCTGGTAAGTATTTCTGGTTCCACCACACGGAAGGAGATACTATGAATGTGGAGGACGAACACGAGCTTGATCTTGGATCAGCATTCTGGACAGCTGTGGCTTACATAATAGCTGATCTTTCTATTGATATTCCTCGGTAAATTTCTAAAAAAAAAACAATTTGATCAATTTCAATATTTGAAATAATTATAACTTACTTATGTAAAAGTTATTTTAATTATTTTAGCACCCCTAACTTCTGCTATTTAATAACCATCCAATGTTATTTAATCGACGGAATGAACATGTCATGGCATGGCTATTATATTATTTAGTCGTGCTTAAAATAAAGAGCAGTAAGATAGATGAGTAAATTTACTTTTTGAAAATTATTGATCTTAGAAAACATTTTGTATCATTCCCATCACGGGTAATATAACTGATCTAAATTAACATTTTCCTTTTAACATCCTTAATTTTTCAAAGTTTTTATGGTTCATTTATTTCAGCTATTTAATAACCACCCAGTCTCGTCTTCAGACGGTAAAATGAAAATAATTATTCACTGTCATTGCGCGGTCTTCACGACGGTGTTAAATTAAAGTATTAAGAGAGTTAAAATTACTTGTGGTTCAAGACTGTTTAATCAACTATGACAGTTTCGTAATTTCTATTTCGTAAGGCAGAAATCCCTAAATTTTACCCTTGATGAATAATTTAAGTCATTCTTGTCTCCATTAAGTGGGGGAGAATGAAATTATATTAGCAGTCTTTCCGCAGTTCTTGCCATAGACATTACAACTTAAGCCTTCATTAACTTTGAATGTAAACATAAGATATTCCGTTATACGCAAGATATTTTTATTGGGCCCGTTTTCTGTCCCATAACTTCTGAAGTTTATTCAAAGCAATGTTGTGATATTTTTCGTTCTCTCAAGAGAGTGGAGCTTGTTTGCAATATTCTTGATAAAGATTGAGGGTTTTGATGCCGCTGGAGTTTACTCTCGAGACGCTTGCTAAGCCTCAGCTCTAATGTAAACTAAACTAAAAGCTGATTTCACCAATATAGAGTAACTACCCAAGATATGAATACTTTGAATAAATACTAAATACTGGCGGTAAATATAGTGAAGTTGCTCTAGATGAGTCAAATCAATGCAATTTCTGTCAATCGCAATGGAGTACTTATTTCAATTTGTTTGGGATGTGAGCGATTGTAACTTACTGGATAAAAATGCATACCTTCCAAAGGCGAGATCGTAGTTTTGAATCTGGATGCTCACGGTTGGCAGTACGTAGGTATACAAAAAGCTTGCCAGAAGATCGACATGGGCAGAAATTACTGGGTCGGTTTTTTATTCCCTTTATCTCAAATCCTTTCTACACCGACTCTAGCTGCTCCAACTGGAAAACTCTATACGGTCTTTGTTCAGGGTTTTCCAGATTAGAAAACACTCAATATCGAATACAAGGTAAAAGATAAACCTAAATGCTATATTATTGATACAATAGTCAGATATGTGGATGATATTTTATCACAGATCAGATAAGTTATCTTCGTTCACTTTCATTTTAAGCACTTGTAATGATAAAGAGTTAACTTGGATACAGATAAACAGTGTAAGTGTTTTCTTTCAATTGGCTATGTTTAACCAATTGACTTTACCTAATACGCCTTTCTAAAAAACGGGCAACGCATCAACGACCTCTCTGATCTCCGAATACCGAGTTCATGTGGTTCGGTGATTATTCACCATCAGGTGGCCCGCATACTCAATTTGGTCGTATGTGGCATAAAAAAGCAAACGGGAAACACAAAGAAAAGAGTTAGATACTGAAAGATTTCCAATTTCTGCATTCATTTTATATAGCCGATATGACGAAAACATATTTCAGGGAATATCTAAATCAATAAGCGCAAAATCTTTATCCACGGTTCATTTTCCCGAAAGTTTCATACCCTAGGGACCTTAAGACGGACTAGAGAATGTAAGGTCCGTGTCCCACTATAAACTAAAAGCGAGTATATCATTTTGTTGTAGGTACTAGTATCTTACCTATATTCATTCATGCTCTATATATTTCTCCTTTTAGCCGCAGCATAGTCATTTGGCATGCCCTGAAAGTTGACTAGTAGTATTCTACCAGTCGACCTTTAAGCCTGTCTCTGCCTAAAGAGTACTATTAACTATTCTGTGCTCAAGGCTTAAGTTCGCTTATTGTTCTAAATTAATGAGATATCAAGAAGCAAAATGCAAGTGTAACATTGATTGGTCCGATGGCGCATTAGAGTATCTTTCCTCAAAGGTCGTGGGTTCGTCCCCGCCCTAAACCAACTTTCATGTGATGAAGACTGGTGTTTGTTCAGTGTCGGGGTAATTCTTCTGTTATCTGTAGGCTACCAGGGAATAGTCCACGGAATAAGAAGACCTTGAAGCTCGTTTTGGAATCGATAAAAAGTACTTTATTTAAACTCACCGCGGTGGGACGGTGGGATCTCTCTCTAGCTCGGGTGCGGCGGTGGGACAATTGCCTTATTATATAATCTAAAGATATTTTCAATGCGACACGCGAAAGAGAGGAGAATTTTCCCGGCATTGCGATCTACCTCCCGATAAAGGCCCTAAATTATGTTATCGTATGGTGGCTATTCTAATAAAAATAAACTTTGGCTTTCTAGGAAATAGCCTATTTGAGCGCATAAGGTGTAAAATGTGTTTTATGTGATCGCTTACTGTTTTCGCGTAAAGTCGTGGTGTTTACAAAGAAAAGAGCGCTATAAACTTTATATCTGCTAATAGATTTACCTGTAGAGGTAGCTCAGTGGATAATGACTTGCCGGTCATAGGTGCGGGAAGTAATGGTTCGAATTTCTACCATTAGCTCGGCGGTGAACGAAGATATCGAGAAAAAACCTACGCGTTTTGAATAGTTTCTGAAAACTAGTAGGTAATCATGGTTTAAATGGTCTGTTAAATAGTTGTGAAATTCAAACGGCAGTCGCTTCATTGTATTACTAGACTTCCCAAACCCTAAATCATGGTGTAATCGTATCCCGGGTCCGAACGCGACGGCTTTGGATGCAACCGAGACTAACACGCTGAGATGACAAATTAGGCCGCAGGAGTCTTGAGAAGAATTGCTCTAGACTCCTGCGGTGTGTATAAAATAATATATCTCTAAAGTCATAAAAACAAATGACAAAGGATAATAATTCACTTTGAAACATTTGTGCTTGATACTTGTGCTCGACGTATTTGTTAAGTATTTTTATGTCTTAGCTTGCAGAATATCGTTGTAAAATAAAAATAATGGCGTCTTAAATCACAAACAATATGGCCCATATACTGCAAAGTGCAAAGTAGATACAAGATTTAGAGCGATGATAGATTAGTGTATAAGAACGTGCACATTCCAAACTAAAGGGTGTAGGTTCGAATCCGGCTGGTACCAAATTTTACAAACACTGATGGTAACATTTTAAATGTTTTAATAGCAAACATGGATAAAATTGAAAATACGCGTTTCCATTTCACCTAAACAATTAGGTTGATAATGTATGTAAATAATAATGATCAAAGAGAAGTTTGCTTCCACCGAAGCCAAATCAAAAGCATTTTTACGGCGATTTCCGTCAATCGATTACTGGCTGGAGTAATCGATTGACGGAAATCGGAGATGTTTCGAATTTTTCAAACATAACTTGGGCTTGTGATCGCCAATTCACATTAGGCAAGCGTGGTGATTAAGCCTAATTCTATCATAGTAGCGATGACTAGATTTCTATGATGGGAGCCTTTGCCCTGCAGTATGACAGTATATAGGCTTTTACCTTACGTATTCTACATTTCTCGTCTAATATTAGAATCATTTATCGCGACATCGAATTCATCTCGTAATAAATACCATCGTAAATGTTGTCAGCGACGAGCTAGGAGTTCGGGTTTCCCATCATCCTCTCCAGTGGACCGTGCAAATTAGGCTGCTAATAACATTTCGTTAGTCGTACCAGGATTTAGGTAACATAATTAGAATAACCAGGTACTGCTAAGATTGAGAAAAATATTATGAGATCACGTAAAGCAGTTTTTTAGACGAATAGCCCAAAATCATTATTTTATGCTAATAATCAAATCAAATCAAAATAATCATTGTTTGCATAGGCTTACAAATCATGATACATCTAAATCTTCTTCTGATCTTCTGATCTTTTTTAAACGAGGTTTGAAAAGAGTACTTCTTTCACGGTAGGCAGCGGCATGACTGTGCCTCGGCATTGTTGTTGTCTATGAGCGGCGGTCACCATTTACCATCAGATGGGCCGCATGCTCGTCTGCCTATTTCAGCAATAAAAAAAAACATAAAGAAAATATTTAAGACTATTTTTAGAAATAATATTATAGTTTACATGGCATTAAAATATTATACGTACAGGATGAATCTGTGAACATTTACATCCAACCATTCTGAACAACATTGTGTTTTACAAGTTTGAAAATACGCGTTTCCATTTCACCTAAACAATTAGGTTGATAATGTATGTAAATAATAATGATCAAAGAGAAGTTTGCTTCCACCGAAGCCAAATCAAAAGCATTTTTACGGCGATTTCCGTCAATCGATTACTGGCTGGAGTAATCGATTGACGGAAATCGGAGATGTTTCGAATTTTTCAAACATAACTTGGGCTTGTGATCGCCAATTCACATTAGGCAAGCGTGGTGATTAAGCCTAATTCTATCATAGTAGCGATGACTAGATTTCTATGATGGGAGCCTTTGCCCTGCAGTATGACAGTATATAGGCTTTTACTTTACGTATTCTACATTTCTCGTCTAATATTAGAATCATTTATCGCGACATCGAATTCATCTCGTAATAAATACCATCGTAAATGTTGTCAGCGACGAGCTAGGAGTTCGGGTTCCCATCATCTGCTCCAGTGGACCGTGCAAATTAGGCTGCTAATAACATTTTCGTTAGCCGTACCAGGATTTAGGTAACATAATTAAGAATAACCAGGTACTGCTAAGATTGAGAAAAATATTATGAGATCACGTAAAGCAGTTTTTTAGACGAATAGCCCAAAATCATTATTTTATGCTAATAATCAAATCAAAACAAAATAATCATTGTTTGCATAGGCTTACAAATCATGATACATCTAAATCTTCTTCTGATCTTCTGATCTTTTTTAAACGAGGTTTGAAAAGAGTACTTCTTTCACGGTAGGCAGCGGCATGACTGTGCCTCGGCATTGTTGTTGTCTATGAGCGGCGGTCACCATTTACCATCAGATGGGCCGCATGCTCGTCTGCCTATTTCAGCAATAAAAAAAAACATAAAGAAAATATTTAAGACTATTTTTAGAAATAATATTATAGTTTACAAAGCAATAAAATATTATAAGTACAGGATGAATCTGTGACCATTTACATCCAACCATTCTGAACAACATTTTGTTTTACTAGTTTTGACAATTTGTCAATTTTTTTCCGCTCCCCATACAAAAAGAATAAGTCACGTGACCGACGTTTATATTAAATGTTGAATTTTTTAATGCAAATTTCCAAAAGTCATAGAACAAAATGTTGTTGAGAATGGTTCGTAGAACACGTCGTTAAAGGAATGTAAATGTTCCCGGATAGGTACACTCTGTACCTACGTACTATTTCCACTGAGTCGGAAGGGAAATAATTTAGGCAAGTCATATTGTGTTACGTTAATGCGAATGTGATGTTTCTTGAATTTATTGGATTATCCTATTTGGATCCGCTGGAATATTAAACATTTTCTAATCAATGGAAGTGACTGTATTCTGTACTTACTCTTACGAGTATTTCGCGGAAAAATCATCAAATAAGTAAGAAAGAAAGAAAATACATTTATTGACCATCACAACATTCACAGCACAGAGAACAACATGAAAAAACAGAATGGAAAGCTACGTTACAGTAGGTATTACAACACGAGAATATAATAATAACACGTACAGATAACAATAGAATACAAGAAAGAAGGTGTGAGTATGTGTGGTCAATCAGGTCCCGACCTCAGCATTTGCTGCTACGGCGCTATCTGCGGCGCCGCAGCAGCGCTGGTATTCTTCAAGTAAGTATGTAATGCCGTCTCAGTATTTGCTGGCGACAGACCTATTTTATAATGCGTTTGGTTTTTTTTAATTACTTTTATTATAAGTAATGCGCTTGACATGATCCGGTTTTCTGAGGAGTGCCAGTAAATTGATTAATTGGAACTTTGTAAGACAAATATAGAGAAAGTTAGAGCTACATACCATTCCTCTTTATTATAAAACGTGGTATACAGTTAGGTTTGGTTAAAACTGATGCTGTCACTTTCGTTCACGGATAACTTGACGTTAAACAATTTCCGCCGCCTATACACTCACAACTCCACAAGTGGTCTGCCAACCTTTTTCCCTTCCCCCAAATTAAAAATTAGGGCCTCTATCCTCGCTTTTTCTGTGAGGCCGTGGTATCATTCCGATGAAACCGGCCCATTCATGCTCTCCCACATTCAAACACACTATTTATTAGCACATTAGTTAGCGAAGCGTTCTCGAGCAAATAAGACTACAGCGACTGTTTGTTTGAAATTCGTAATTCACATATGTTAATATTGAACTTGTTGTTGGGTTGGCAGCCTTAACTTTCTATTTGAGACAGTTTTGTTTGGCATTTAAAGCAAGAAGTTAAATGATTTATATTGAAATTATTTTTTCAACCGCTTTTCTATATCTTAGGGTGCGTCCTCATCTTAAGTACGAATGCGGCGCGAACGCCCAGCCCCCGACTGGGAGCAATATTTTTAATTTATGTACCTGAGGGCGAGTGAATTAAACATGATTTCAGACTTTCATTCGACATACAAATTTCGCAATTTTGAATCACTTGACCACAACAAGTGACCTCGCCCACTCGTTTCTAGTCAAGTGATTCTAAGTGAGCGATACATTTAACGCCAAAATTCATATTATGGAAATTCGATATATTTTCGAATATGTGGAGGTCGCAGACCTGACAGGCCTCCCACCAGGTGGACCGACGATCTGGTGAAGGTCGCGGAAGTCCCTTGGATGCGGGTGGCACAGGACCGATCTGTGTGGAGAACTTTGGGGGAGGCCCATGTCCAGCAGTGGACGTCTATTGAATGAAATGATGTATCAGCGTCATAATGTCACAATATTGTTACTCCTAGCTCGACTTACTTGCTATGAGAATTTAACATCAAGGACACAGTTATCTTTCCAAGCAACGTCACTCTACATAGAAACGTTTGACTATATGTACATAATATGTAATTAATCATCAATCACTTACTAAACGAATAATTTAGAAATGCTCTAGTAATGCACCTAACAAAATCATCAAAGGGTTCAGGTGGGTTTTAAGTGCATTATTTACTTTAGAATAAATTCTAAAGATTTGCTTTAACACAAGTAAAAGAAATGCTCTAGTCTTTACCCGCCTTTACACTTTGAAAGTAAAATTTTTAGGGTCCATAATCCATCATTCCATCAAGCAGCGGTTCTTTATAAATAGACTCACAAAACTTCCTGTATTCTTAGGACTATTTCTTTGACAAAGTAGGAAAGTTTATTGAAAGTTATTTTTATAAAGATTTTCTTATATACCTATCGAAATCTTGGGTTATGTGCGATAAATTTTGATTGTTCAAAAACCGTTATTTTTGTAATAAAAAGTAACTAACTATACCTATGTGGCTTATGGACGGCATTAAGAGGCCTATAATGCACGTATATTACGAGTATATGTAAACATCGTCGCATTTAGTCCCGTTATGTCAATTATTTAGATTCAGCATATCAAAGGCCCTAAAACCGCTGCCTTAAAAATAAATCATTCAACAAGATGAAATTTCTATTTAATACTATTTGACTAGCGTCTAAATTTGCACGATTTCCACATAACTTGTGGATTCTATTCGATTTCAGTGAATTTACTGGTAAACATTTATTTCAGTTACAAACATTCTCCAATAAATGGTTTCGCGATCGAGTGATAGATATGTGCTTTTATTAGTAAAAAGTATAACTATTATTGGAAATTTTATTGGAAAATTCTGATGGAATTGCTTTAAAGCGCTCGTCCCGAAAAAACACAATAAATCATGATAGATATTCTTTTTATTCCGAACTGTCAAAAACGAAGTTAAAATGAGAAAATCTACTTAATGAATATTCAATAAATCATGATTTTATCCTAAGGCAAACGAGAAGTTTTATGAATTAAATTGTAATTCTGTTCTATCTTAATTTATTTATCTTTCATTCGATAAATTCTTCAATGTATTGATTCGTTTTGAAGCCTCGATCGAAACAAAAAAAGTGTTATTAACGATGTGTTGTGGAGTATTTACATGGGTCGTGGGTCATCTGTCGGCCTGGGGGTGGTGGTATGGTAGATGAGAGCCACTAATATTTAATCGGTCTCATCATCATCATCATTTCAGCCAATAGATGTCCACTGTTGGACATAGGCCTCCCCCATCTGTCATCCATCATATCGGTCTGATCGACTAAAATAATTGCAAGGTGGACCGACGATTCGAGAATTCCTCGTATTGTATTGTGCCACCCGGGCACAGGACCGATCTGTGTGGAGAACAATCAGGGAGGCCTATATCTGAATAAAGGCCTGCTGACAAATGAAGAACAAGGTTTGGTTTTCTTTTTTTTTATGTGATAGGTAGCAGACGACCAGTAAAGTAACTCTAACCAAAACCCTTGGGGTGTCGATTTCAGCGCGGTTGCAGTCGAATACCCCATTAGCTGCAGGCCAGTGCCGTGGCACTGGCCTGCAGCTGCACAAAATAATTACACACAGAAGTTAGACTCAGCCTGATTTTGAATTTAGAAGAGTTCGTTGACATATGCTAGGGTTGTTGCCCGGCATGAGTACATAAGCGCGCGGCCTCTACCATAGACCTCGACAGTTTGACAATCTTATGTCATAGGCTAGGATTAATGTGGTCGAAAAGGCGTATTTCCCCGTTAGTGCGCATGCGTGAGTACATGACACGTTTTTAGCTCTTAGTGGGCAGCCTCATTTCTGTGTGTAATTATTTTGTGGCCACGGTCTAGTTCAGTCTGGATTGCTCCTATCGCTAGTCGCGTTCGCCACTTCAACGGTCACTACAACAAAATGGTTCGCCAATGTTCTTATGCGGTGTCTTAATGCAGCCCCCTAAAGACATCTCACTCATCAGCAACCCACGCTCGTCCACTGCTGGACATAGGTCTCCCCCAATGCACGCCACCGCTCCCGATTTTCGGCCACTCTCATCCAGCTCACTCCAGCCAGCCTTCGAATGTCGTCATCCCATCTTGTAGCAGGGCGTCCAACACTACGTTTACCGAGTCGCGGTCTCCACTCAAGGACTTTATGGCTCCAACGGTTCTCAGTTCTGCGGCTAATGTGACCAGCCCACTGCCACTTCAGTTTGCATTCGGTGGGCTAAAGACATCTCACTAAATAAATCTTATCACGCCCTGTCTGAATATTGTTGTGTTAATGTTCCTCTGTTTTCTTATAATTTACCAACTTGAGAATGCGGGCCGTGCGCGTCTATGGCTAGACCAAATTTTACAGAGGTCTCGCTTAATTGAATAACTTAAACCTTCGTGAGTTCGTAATACAACGAAGTAATTAACTATTCTACAAGGTATAAGGGTTTATGAATTACGAGTAGGTATATTCTTGCTAGACACTACCATAAGTCGGTACTGTACCTACGGAGCTTCTATTTCATTTTACCTGTCATGTTGTCGGTAGGTATCATTTGTATAATTAAATGTTTCTAGGTGAAATGTATTCATGTCTCAGTTTTTTTTTACCGACATCATCTTCTACACTACTTATTAAATTCACACAACATCTCATATATTGACTCCGTACTAAGTAGCTTATGCACTTGTGTTACAAATGTCAGACAACAGAGGAACAATACTTAATTACATATATAACACCCAGACACTGAACAAACACAAGTGTTCATCACACGAATGTTTGTCCAGGGTGGGGATCGAACCCACGACCTTTGGCGTATGAGGCAGGGTCACTATCATTGCGCCAACCGGCCAGTCAGTTTTTGATTGATCTAAAATGATAGTGTGTCCGAAATACCCGAAATTAAGCTGACAAAAGTTTGTTTAACGTCGTAAGGCCCATAAGCCTTTTAAAAGGCATAAAACAATTGATTTTCCATTGTGTCTGCTGTCTGGGCGTTACGACGTTAAGAAGAATATCCTTATTACATTAATATTATATCTACCTAATTATATCTTCTATACTATTTATAAAGAGAAAACTTCTATAGACAACGACAAGGCTTATAGGTAAACCGAAAACACGATACGCTTGCGCGATGTAATTTAGCACAGCGCCATCTATTAGTTCATTTCTGAATTACGGTCCCGAAGCGAAGTGACGGCGGGCCACTAGTTCTACATTATAGGCAGAACAGCTTATGGAGTACAAAATCTTGGACTACCTATTATGAAAAGGCCTGCGCTGTATTTTTTCGAGTATGTGAGAGTACCGGAGGCCCAATTGGGTGGAAAGGGGTTTACAGTTGCTGTCGCAGTTGTTTATTGGCGGCGGCAATCGGTTACCATCTGGTGATTCGTCTGCTTGCCTGCCAACCATTACATTAAAAAAAAATAAAAAGGAATTGATTAAGTCGTACCGTCCGGTTCGTTTTAGGTCCGCTGGTAATATTAGCACTGTGTTAGTGTGGAACAAGATTCATTACTGTCCTAGTCTTATCACTTATCAAAGGGCCTTGATGGACGTAGAGCACGAACCTTTTAGATCTTTTGTATTTCGCACCCTTTGAACTTATCTAATCTTGAAGGATTCTCCTCTTCATCGTCTTTATATCTTTCAATTTGTTCATCAAATGTCTTCAGTTCAATCTTAATCCAGCTGGCTGATTGTATATCGTCACACATTTTGTTGTTGTGTTCCCCACGATGACAAAGGATGAAGTATTTGTGTAGACCAGTGGCGCCTATTTTTATTTGCTGTTACATACGTATTATTCTCGTATCATTAGTCTTTTTTTAAAGTTTAAACCAATATATCGTCTATTTGCAAAAATATGGGTGTGTTAAAGTTGGTAGAATATCCATAATATTTTTATGTGATAGGTAACAGACGAACAGGCGGATCACCTGATGGTAAGCAATTGCCGCCGCCCATGAACACATGCAACAAGTGCGCTGCTAACCTTTTATCCCCTTCCCCCCCGATGGGCCACCGGTACCCTCACTCACTCGGTGAAACACAGCACAGGAGCTGCTTCACGCCGGTTTTCTGTGAGGCAGTGGTATCACTCCGGTCGAGCCGGCCCATTCATGCCAAGTTCATAGTAATATAATATTGAGCGAGTAGCTCAGGGGATAAGAACGCGCCATCCACGCAGGGGCTCAAGGTTCAAATCTGAGCATGCACCAATGGATTTTTCATAATATATATGCTTATTTCTAAACTTTAGCGATGAAGGAAACATTCATAACTTTACTTGTAGGTTGGAGGTGATGGTGTGTGAATTAAATTATATTTATTGCGTTTATTTAGTATGGCCGTTTGCTCATGTGTTTGTGTGTTAACGTATAATTTGTAAGTATTTGATGATTTAATTGGTATCGTGGTTATAGCTCAAAATCTTTTTATCAACCAAACTCAACATAAGATTTAAATAATATGCATCAATATTTAAAGAAAGTTTACGCACTTAAAATATCTAACCAAAATTTGTGTTAATTTATTGGCTTGTAATAAAATTTTCGTTCCCTTCGTATTTAAGGAAAATTAAAAATTATCCTTAGTTTACCTTCAATTAACAAGATCGCTGATTACTCCCTTAGATGCCATTTTCTTAAGAGTTTTTCCCGAGATGTAAAAAGGTACGAAAAAAATACACCAAATGGAATTGTAAAGTAATAAGAGTTGAGGCAATAGGTATTTCAGTCCCGCTGCAAAAGGTTTTAGACAAAAATAAATGGATTAAGAAAACAACGAGTCTAATAAAACATTTTTGTTTGAAAATAAAAAACGAAACCTTTTAGGAAAATCAAATCTCCACTTAGTGATACAACGGAAATTGTTACGGGTGCTTGTGTGTTCCACTAGCGCCGGTTATGGGTTTTTTTAAATTATTTGTAGCAAAATTGATTAAAAAAATGTATATTTCCGAGTGTTGGCTGAACCTTTTTTTTATGTGATAGGTGGCAGGCGAGTACACAGATTACCTGATAGTAAGCCATTGCTGTGCCGCCTATAGACAGCAGAAACACCAGAATAAGTGACAAAAAGCATACCTCTGGTGTCAGTCTGGATATTGTGTAGGTACTAGAAAAAAGTTGGTATTTGTGGTTTTTGAAACTGATATTATATACGTAGTAACATGACATAATTATGGTCTCAAAAAGTACGAGTAAGTGTTGATTGACATTTTCCTATAGAAAAGTAGTAAATTTTTGTACAATAGAGGCACTAGTGAACCAAACAAAGACCCCTCGTTTTAAAAAAGAACACTATTTTTACCTTTGTATTTATTAAAATATACTTACCGTCTGCCAAAATAATAAAATGTTGTGCCCATCGTCGTCTTCAGTCGTCGTCGTCATCTTCAATTTTATTGGTTGTCTTCGTCGTGACATTTTTAAAGAGACATACATAAGATATTAGTGTATCTATTTTTAAAGAGTTATAACAGTGTTGTATTGAGTTTTCAGTACTAAACTTTTCAAGAGATCGTTACATCAACGGATCATGGCCACGGTAGGATTGCGCTAGTACAGTACCTACTCAGCACGAAGCACCTTTGGTGAAGTATCGTATCGTACCGTTTCCTTCAAAATGTATTACTACGTACAGGTCGATTCACGAAAGATGACCGCAAATAATGATCGTCTACACATGAAATCTCATGAAGAAATGGCTCATTCTCAATTTGACACATTACAAGGGCTGAGACTAAACACATTCTATGTTTAATTGCCCATGTTTTTTGTCTTAAGTCTTTACTTCATGAGATATTAAGCGTAGACGATGGTCATTTGTGGTCATCTTTCGTGAATCGACCTATACACGTTACTATCTGTTGCCGACGTAGCAGGCCACACATAGAGTACAAAAAGCCTTTTACTCAAGAACACTATCCTTTCTGACGTTTGTGAGATCAATTTTAGTTCTGCGAACGATAGAGAGAGCTCTTAAATTTTGACACAAATTATTATAAATTATGTATGCATATGTATACGCTATGATTTTTGTGAAAAGATTGTGCTACTTTTTCTGAAATTATTAGTAACTAACATTTTATTCCTCAAAAATATACCTACCTATTTTGTTTATCTGATTCACCAAAGTAAAATCGTAATTTATATTTGAAACATGAAATTAAAGAATACTAAGGTCAAACACCGTTAATCATTCGTAATAACCTACTTTATTTCGAAATATACAAAAGAAGTATTACATATTCATGTAATATTTTAACGCTACAAATTGTTTGAAGTTTACTTTTTGTTTTATATCTTAATTACAAACACTTCTACCTAATTCACTGAGCCCACGATAAATAAAAGATTTGTCCGGCAACGTCAAAAGATATATTTCTCGTTATTATAATCCTGATTCAGTAGCTTCCGCCATCGTGGTTCTTTTATTTTTAAATTACGAGGAAAAGGAATTTCATTGAGAAAGCCCTGCTTAATATTAACGGTCTGTCTTTGCAGCTCTTATCGCGACAAAACGTTTCACTCGGCGATATTTTTTAGTGGCTCGCAAAATTAAACAGGAATAGACGTTCAAATTGAGTGTCTTAATCTTTAGTACGTTTTTCCATTAGGATGACGCGAATTCAATTTTATTACTTAACTTTTTCAGGCACACTTTTAATTTCAGGACTATAAAAATAAAACAATTGCATATTTCGTTTTATTAGGGTTTAATTATTATGTAAAAAAATTGTTTTTCAAAAATATCACTTAAGGCTTTTGTGGAATAAGGTGGTCAGTTAACTAACCGCTGTGGCGGTAGACATGAAAATATTCAATAAAGAATTAAGAATGAAAATGTAATTTACAGTCAAAATATATAAAAAACGTATTACTTATGAAAATCTCCAAAACAGACCCGAGAATACGTGGTTAGATAACTAACCACCTAACCTGAAAGAGTTAATTTATTAATTTCAACCTACAAGATATACTTCACAGACATCCGTCATATTACATAATTCCTCTAGTTTGCGTACTGTTTGACTGAGGTTCAATTTCATTGGTTGTTTTTTTTATGAGCCCGTAATGTCCCACTGCAGGGCAAAGGCCTCCCTGCCCTTTTTCCATCTTCTCCGGTCCTGGGCTACGGTAGACCAGTCTTTCAAATAGGCGTCGAGCTCATCACGCCGCCGTCGCTTCGGTCTGCCGCGGGTTTAATTAAGTTATTTAAATATTTGAACATCTCAAAACAAAAATAACCAATCACCTTGTAGATGGACCATAGCTATACAGTACGACATCTAGCGTATTGGAAGCCCCCATTGAAAGTACTGTTATTATCGAGCCAAAAGCTTGTGGCAGACTGATAATAGTCTTTGAGATTAGTGTAGGGCACTAGTTAGAACGCTATTAAAAAAACCAGACAAGTCAAGGTTTTTCTCTTACCACAGCTGAAACCATATTTTTATAGGATAGTAAATCATATCCATACTAATATTATAAATGCGAAAGTAACTCTGTCTGTCTGTCTGTCTGTTACTCTTTCACGCCAAAACTACTGAACGGATTTAAATGAAATTTGGTATACAGATGATCTAGACCCTGAGAAAGGACATAGGCTACTTTTTGTTGCGAAAAGGGGGTTGTAAGAGGTTAAAAGGGGGGTAAAAAGTTACTTTTCCACGCGGACGAAGTCGCGGGCGGCCGCTAGTTATCAATAAATCTTATTGTCAGAAAAAATACCTCCGGATCGACCTAATTCGTAGCTCAGCATCAAACTAACAATCAACTAGTAGATTTCATCTTTTCTTTGAGATTCAATTTTCATTCGTTTCATAATGCTAGACGAGACTTTAAGTAACTATCTCACTTAGATACCGTAATTTAAAATTTTCCTCGTTTAACTTTCATAGCCGTGGCCGTGGTAGACTCTCAAAGTGGATCGAAGATTTGGTGTTAGTCACGGGAATTCCTTGGGTGCAGGCAGCACAGGACCGACCTGTGTAGACAACCTATGCTCTAAAGAGGCTATAGGCCTATGCCCAACTGTGGACATCTATTGTCAGAATGATGATGATGAACTTTTATTCGATTTGAGCAGTTTTTTTATAATGTGGCCTTAAGGCTGTCTTTTAGGGTTCCGTAGTCTACTAGGAACCCTTATAGTTTCGTCATGTCTGTCTGTCCGTCTGTCTCTACTGGCTCGTTCTCCGCCATTTCTGCACCGATTGCCACAAAAATTGGTGGAAAGATGTATACCTCTATTGATAATCCAAGAATTGGTTTTTAAAATTATTTTTTTAACATTTTTTTAAAATTTTTTTTTAACATTTTGATGACGATATTTGACCATTGTTTAATTTTTTAACCATTAGTTCACTTTGACTACGGATGAAAAAGTGACTCTTAGTGAGACTCCCACTTCGGCACGTGGAAGCAAACGGATTCTCTTTGTTCTCAGTCGGGAGCGGGTGATAAGAAGTCGGCGAGTGTTAACTCCTTAATTGATGCGCTCGCGCTTTCCTCCCGGATTAATCCGATGTTCATTGCTCCACCGTTGAAGCTTATCTATTGAGGAACAAATGTCAACATTGAGCAATCGCAGCTCAGTGTACAAAAAAGTGAATTCGAATCTGAGCCTACACCAGTAGACAATTCTCGTGCACTCGACATTTAAGTCGGATTTAGATATTTCATACATTCGTCTAAAAAAATCTCTAATTCGACTTCAATGATGAGAGATCGAGAATTGCCTCCCCCTCCCTCCCTCCAGTGGATTTTTCAAATCTATGTACATATTTTTACCTAGCTCAGCGGAGAAGGAAAACGTCTTGAGAAAACCTACATAATCCGATAGTTGTGGAAACATGTTTTATGATATAGGTGGTCTAGATGAGAGTCACTTCATTGTAATTACTGCATTTCCCAATATCTGGATCAGGTCCAAGCGTACCCTGGCTCACCAGGCGAGCAGGCGGATCACCTGATGGTAAGCAATTGCCGCCGCCCATGGACACTTGCAACACCAGTGGAGTTACAAGTTATATCAGATGAGTCACATATTTTAGTGGTATTACTATGCCGTGGCTTATCTGAAGCAGGCCAAACTTATTGCTTTATGTCTTTAACCTACTTGTTTAGAAAAAAGTCACCAGTCATCACAAGACTATATCTTTTAGTCACTAATTTGAATAAATTGGTTTTGATTTTCATATAAGCTTTGTAAAAACACTCCAAATGAGGCATTTAACAAGCAATTTAATAGTAATTTAAGTCAAAGGGCACTTAACTCGGTGCTGGCAGTTTTCTAGTAAGTAATATCAATAAAATAATTTAAACAAAACTCTTAGCTGATACTAACTTATAAGTTGATATTTGTGTATATAGGTTCATTGACTTGTCATAGTTTTAACAGAATAATATTATAAATTTCTCTTCTGTCTTCTTCTATACTACTTATAAAGAGATAACTACTATAGAAAACCAATAGGCTTAGTTGTATGCTATTTACTCGAAAAGACGAAATACTGGTGCAATGTAATCTGCACCCAGCGCCATCTATTGGCAACGATTAAAACTTCTACAAATATAGCAAAAGTATGTCCCGATACAAAGGTTATTTTTTCTTAGTGAGGACGGGCCACTAAACAATACTATAGTTGAGTTTCATACGTGTTTATATGGCTTTATTTGTTATAAACTTAAATTCAAGTTGATTGTTTCATTGAAATAGCGAAAGCAAAGGCATTTTCAAATTTCCAATAATAGTAAAAGTATAGGTCAATACAAATGGACAAACGAAATGAAAAAGACAAGACCCATTTAAATGCTTTTTTCTGATTTCTGAATTTGTCTTGGCCCTTAAATAGTAACTTTATAAATATAGAAAAGAGCAAGAAAAAAGGGCAGAAGTTCGCCGGGGGCCCCTTGAACCATAAAAGGCCCTGTATTTATTTAGGCCCATCTATTGGAAGATACCAAAAGCTTTTTTCTGAAACCAAAATTATAGGTTCTTCTTTGTTTCATTGACGTTGGATAGCCTTATAATATTTGGCAAAGTTACATAAGTCTGTGGCTTAGTGCACATTGGCATTGAACTACCGATTGTATATAGTTGTGTCTACAATGCAAACTAATCCTTCCAACAAGTGATTCACAATCGTACTCATTACAATCTGTAGTAAGTGATAGTGACCAATACTTATTATTTAAGTTTAGAATATTCTATGTAACTAACAAAATGTATTAACATTGTAACTAACAATATTCTCAACTAAAAAACTACAAATTTAGTGTATACTTAGAAAAAGTATTCTGTATAGTTTATGATGCGCGCTCTCGGGTTGTCTGTGATCGAAGCTACGTTCGTTCTATGTGTCGCTCGGAATAAATATTTAATTTTTCCTGCTTACCACAATCAGTATATTACAACTTTACCCCTAGATACAGTCTAAAAAGCAAGTTATGAATGTAAAAAAAAAAGAAATTATGAACTTTTTCTTCAGATATTTAAACGGACACGTTATTACTTGTGACGGATTGAGATTAGATGTAAAGTTCAATGAAGCTTATTTATTTTCTTACTATGAACTAGAAAAAAAAAACTAAGTGGGTGTAACAGCAATATAAAAAAAAAGCTGCTCCATACAAATCCAGCATTGTTCTTTGATTGTTTGTATTTACGAATACATCAAATTAATTCAGAAAGTAGAAAATCTAAGATAAAACGATGGCACAACAACAACTTAACACAAGGACAGAATTGACAAAGGGCGAGAGTTTCGAAAGCATAAATATTTTATAAGCTGTTTATACGATTTTCATTTATAAAACATCTCCGAGATCTGCTTTTGAATTGCGATTTCCACGAGTTTGATCAGTACCGTGCTTGGAATAAGGACCCGATCTTAGAGTGGACGCGGCCGTTGTTTGATCTATCTATACTCTCTATAAAGAGATAACTTCTATAGACAACGACGAGGCTTATAGGTAAACCGAAAACACGAAACGCTTGCGCGATGTAATTGGACACAGCGCCATCTATTGGCTCGTTTCTGAATTACGGTCCCAAAGCGAAGTGAGGGCGGGCCACTAATGCTTTTATAAATAAACTAGTGCCCCGCCCTCACTTCGTTTCGGCACAGTAACTTCACTGTCTACTAATAGATGTCGCTGGGCGTCGATTGCAACGCGCTTGGCATAGTGTGGCCCCCCGGAGACTATTGCAACACACCAAAATGTTTGATGATGAAACAGATATTTGTGTTGAGTCTGGGTGTTTGTGATTCCTTCGTTGTTTCTGGTTTCCATAGCACAAGGAAAATTTTAGGTTGGGTTTTTTTGTAACTTAATTTAATAAAGATAACTATCAGAACTGAACAGTAAGTCTATAAAAAGAAAGCAGACTGAAAAGAAGACCGTTTTTGTAGCGTCTAGTAAGTTTGCAACTGTCATAAATCATTTGTTCTAAGAAACTTTACTTATGTAACCTACTAATACTAACGTGAAACAGATTTACAACACATAGAAACAAACAAGTTAATTTCCTAAACAAGAATCTTTTTACTATTTATAAAGAGATAACTTCAATAGACAACGACAAGGCTTATAGGTAAACCGAAAACACGAAACGCTTGCGCGATGTAATTGGACACAGCGCCATCAATTGGATCATTTCTGAATTACGGTCCCAAAGCGAAGTGAGGGCGGGCCACTAGTACCTAACTTATAAAGGTAAAATAACAAAAATAAACATAGGCCCAGGACAGAGGTCCAGATTATTACTGGTAACAGTAACTTTTGTAAGATTGACAAACATAATAGACATACTCCAAATTACGTATATTCCACTGTTTTGAATAAAGCTGCCGCCTGACTCATAAGACCTATTCCAGAAGGAAACCCTTTCATAATACAATTTTATCCATTGTAACACAAATTTTACGGCGCAAAAATGTTTGGACTGCAATTTCAGCACAAGCTCTTTATACCGAAACCATCATTCCTTTTGTGAGCAAATACAATTGAAATTGTATGAGTACGAACACTTTTACTCCGTTTAAAATAACAGAGGGTAATAAAATGAAAATAATTTATTCATCGGCTGACAACAATATTTATCGCTTCCAGAACAGAGAATGGCCTAAAACGACTAAAAATGTTCAGGCTGCTCCCATACTGACTTATTCTGTGGCCCATAAATTTGCTTCCAGAAAAGTTCTCAATGCATTATATATTTTATACGGGTTCCATGTTTTGGATAATAACGGGCCTTGTACATTGGGGTGATCTAGTCGTGTCTTTGACCGCAAATGATAGTTGGAAATTTGGTAGCGACTCTTAAATGCAATTTTCAATTAATTAATAAAGACTTACAAATTATTATGTGGTGTATCATTTTATAATCGGCTTGAACTTCTCTTATAAAGTCGTCAATGAATTGTTATTTTTTATCATAACCAAGTTTAAAATTTTAGTCAACCTTAGTGACCAGTTGAGATTTCACTTAAACCAATAGTGAACTCACAGAAGACCGTTTCGTGAGTGAGGGTACCGGAGACCCAACGAGGGGAACGAAAGTTAAAGGTTAGCAGCGCACTTGTGACTCTACTGGTGTTTATGGTTGTGGCTCCATGGGCTACGGGTACAATTACCACATTGTTATTCACCTCAACACCTGTTCATCACACGAACATATTTTGAGTAGGTATAATAGTTGTTTCACAAACCTACTATTTATTTTATTACTTACTAGCGGCCGCCCGCGACTTCGTCCGCGTGGAAAAGTAACTTTTTACCCCCCTTTTAACCCCTTACAACCCCCTTTTCGCAATAATAAGTAGCCTATGTCTTTTCTCAGGGTCTAGATCATCTGTATACCAAATTTCATTTAAATCCGTTCAGTAGTTTTGGCGTGAAAGAGTAACAGACAGACAGACAGACAGAGTTACTTTCGCATTTATAATATTAGTATGGATTCCGATGGCTCAAGGACCCAAAATGTATCTTGGTCTCCGATAATAAAGATCCCGAGCACTGGTCTCAGTCATTCGCTGTTTTAGGGAAGTCGCTGACATGCAGTTCACGAAGATCTGCCTGCACGACGTCCATGCTAACGAATCGGGGGCGGCCGGCACAAATAGGCTTTTTTGATATTACGACCCTCTACCATCCTTTCCAAGTGGCCAAGTCATTGGAGTCATGTGTTACAAACACACGAGTTACTTCAAGTATTTTACACTTGATTTGATGACCTGTATGCCCTATTGTCCAATTAGGTACATGTGTACGCTCCGCAAGCCGCGCCGCACCACGGGCAATTGTAATTGTAATTTACACAAGTGCGTATCTCTTTACAATAAAGCAGCCGTCGAACAATAAATTAGACTGAATTCCCACGTGTACGTACCCCAGCCGGTATTACAATTTATCTTGTATTCCCTTGTTTCCTTATTGCTGGTTTGTTAGGTTAGAAATCGTGAGTCTATGTAATTAGAAATAAGGGAACTAATTTAGTATTGAAACACTTCGCGGCTCAAACTTTTTCGTTTAAATTTTAAATTGTTAAGAACTTTAATACTTCTTTAAACAATTGTTTGAGGATATTGAATCGTTAATCAAGAGGTCTTAAAATACTGCTAGGAAACCGAGTGGTACTTAAAACTTAATGTTGTATTTATTGAAAGTTATATCAATTATACGAATCAAGGTCAGCAAGAGGCAGACCAACTTGTTGTAAGGTTGCTCTAATTCGTTCTCATTAAAATAATGGACGTAAAAATTTGGATTTCATTATTTTTTATAAAAAGAAAATAAAAATAAATGTAAATTTTCTTCACAATTACGTATCCAATTTGTTTTTTTTTGTCGCAATTTGCTTATCTAACAAACACAAATCATCGCTTGATTGGTCCCATTATTCGTAATTTGGATAAAATATACTCACGTTTTGAATATTCAAGCATAGTTGGAATAAATTAATTGTGATAATCCCTGTATCGGTATTAAAAAGCGAGCCTTCTAAATTGTTTCTATTCAAATCCCGTCTAATCTATGAATGTTCATGAATGTTGAATCGCTCGCTGATTTTGGCGGCCATCTTGGATTTGAATCAGGTAATCCAAATTGAATCGAGCATGCCGAGCAGTGAACTGAAAAATACTGATGGTTGAACAATACCCGCCGAGATTGCCACTGTTGACAATTCTAATATCAAAACGAATTGACTTCAATAGCATGATGAATTGTATTAAAGCGAATTTGGACTCTACTAAATAAGCTGTATCTTTTAAAATATCGCCTCTGTACTTAAATAATGTGATAAGTTTGAACAAATGTTGTTTGGACTTGCCACGTTATTCAAGTTAAAAGGATAATATGTAAGGAGTAGAAGGGCAATTCACATGTGTATTAGAATATGAATTACCTGTGCTGTGTATGTGTATAGAGTAGGGTGTATATAGGGTGTTAAAATATCTTCTTAAGTGTTACTTTTGCTGATTCTGTTGCACATTAGTTTATACAAGCGCAGAAATTATTTAACTATATTTTGGCGTCAGGTAAAATATATATTCTTAGGTACGCGAATATTAAGAAAAATCTTATTTCATTAGGTAAGACAAAGGTTGTGTCACTGAACATCCTTCTAAAACTTCTCTACCCGTAAATTTAGAACATTTGTCTTCTCTGGTCTGAATTATTTTTGAACCTCAGTTTTCTGTAACGGTATGATTACAGCATTACCTACTCGTATTGACTTAGGGTTCAAGAGAAGAGCGTACTTTTCCTTAAAAGCCGGTAACGCAGATGTTATTATTATAGACGGGAATTAACGCGACGTAATTTTTTAAGCACACTATTAATTTAATTAATTCCCGTCTATAATAATAGTTATAATGCAACGCGAAAATTTAAAGAACTATAACGCAGATGTTCATAGGCGGTGGTGCTTGTCTACAATTTATCTAGCATTCAGCGACTCGCTTGCTTGAATGTGAACTTGGTTAGTAAAAAAAAGTTTTTGAATCGAATTTTTGGTACGTATTTAAAAAAAATTACTTAAGCTATTCTAAATGACGCGTGACGAGTTTAGGCGCTTGGAAGTGTAACTGTTCACTGATACACCAGATATACGAGTATTACACATATTATGATAGTGTGTTACAATTTGAGTTAATATATTATAATAAAGATAATGGGAGTAATTTACATGATTAAATGTTTTTCTGCATTACAATTAAGCATGGATTCAGTATTTCAGAAGCGAGAATGTTAATGTTCAAATGGACCTGGAAACACAGTTGATAATTTAATGCTTAATTATTATTTATCCGACTTTAGTGAAATAGCCATCTTCATTTGTGCTGAGCGAAATTCAAAAGTAAACAACGTTTTTATGGAATAAAAGTGTTTTGTCCTAAACAAACATATTTTAACGGCAGCACTTAGTTCATACTTTCTATATAATACGGTTACAAATAAAATATTTTTGTTTAAAAACATTAACATACTTTACACTTCGATAATAAATAATCGAAAATAGCTATGCAAATCAAATTTGTTTTTCAAGGGTGTCAATGTTTTGTTATGTTATTTCGAAAAAAGTATTGTTACAATTTAAGCATTTTTGTTTTGTTTCTGTTTTAATTACATTAATTAAGAATTTTACTGTCGAATCAGCTCATCATAATATATTCGGAATATTTTAAATACTTAAGCACTGCTGTGAATATAAATCATAAAAGTTACTCTTATAGCGGGTAAATTTTATAGTTAAGTAAAATAGATACTTAGGTATACCTAATCTAACAACAACTTAATACCTTAATTTAGTTCACTAAACTATTAGAAACAAAATAGAAGTATAATGTTACTAATCGTATCGCAAAATACAATCAAGTTTCCAAACTCTCCAATTTATGTTTATTGATTTCTACTTAATTAATACCAGCAACTCCTCGCGAAATTCAATAAACAAAACTGAATACAAATGAATATCGAAATTAATTCGTTAAGCTTTCACGGGTATTTGCGACTTTACAATACTTTAATATTCGAATATTAAACAAGTTGTTCGTATAACTAATATACTTGTAAACATCTAGTTTTTTTATTCGATAGGTGGCAAACGAGTAGACAGGTGACCTGATAGACACCTTCATCACCAGTAGTCACAAGTGCGCTGCCAACCTTTAACGTCCTTTCCTCCCAATTGGGCGCAAACACTGCGCAAGCGCTGCTTCACGCCAGTCTTCTTTGTCATGTGTGTGTCTGTGTGTGTAGCTAGTTACTTTGAACTGGCTCGTGTTATTTATCTATCAGAGTAACGGATATTTTTGAGGCTATCTATCTGGGTTCCTTCTTTAGAAAAAAAAAATCAAAACCGTGTCCTATTTTTTCCTGAGTTTCAAAGAAGTGTAATGTGTTTTGAGTGAATGTATTTGTTACTTGGCTACCCAAAAACTATCTTAGGTTAAAATTTACTTTTTTTACTAATAGGTAGGCAGTTTGCTTTCTACTCGCAACTTTTGAATTCATGTTTCCCCTAGGAATTAAACGTTCCGTAGTAAAATATAGCGCAAGTTAATCAGGAATAAATGTTGCATTCTGACAAAAATTTTGTTTATTACTTGCAGCTTTGAATAACTTTCTGTACCTACCATTATTTAGACTCCTAAAAATGCTACTATGAAAAAACGAAATTTAATGGTCTAGGTCCAACTACTAAAAAGTACGAACAACTAAATGTCTGAAGATATACGTTTGAAGAATTTCGAGATAAGTTTAATGGCTTGCCGTTGTCGATGTCGATTCTGATCCTGTTTCCGATTACTTTCCTGAAGTATATTTCTCAAAGTTACTCATAACAAAACACTGGAAATAGTTACATCTTATTTTACGCGTTCCGGGTGGCAGTCAAACGTTTCAACCTCGCTAGAATTTATGTATTATGGCATAAGCGTAATAAAGAAACAGTATAAAAGAACGGTTTATAGGCTTCCTGTACATTTTTCTGCACATAATAAAAAGTGGCTTACGGTAAGTTAAGGGCTTGGCACGCGAGCCAGACGCCTTACTGATATATATATGAAAGAATTTGCACTGAGCTTTTTAAAGAGGACGGGGGACCAGGGTTTTTGAAATATGTTAATTTGTACAATTTATGACTTGCATAGCCACAAAAAGGATGCCCGAAAACATAAAACGTCGGCGGCAGACCGAGGCAACGTTGGCGTAATGAGCTTGACGCCTTTTTGAAAGACTGGTCTACCGTAGCTCAAGACCGGAGTAGATGAAAGTTAGGGAGGCCTTTGCCCTGCAGTGGGACATTCCGGGGTCATAATAAATAACTTGCATAGCTCGGATTTGTGATCGCCAATCCGCATTAGGCAAGCGTGGTGATTAAGCCTAATCCCATCATAGTAGTGATGTTTGATTTCTATAGTGAAGGCCTTTGCCCAGCAGTGGAACACAGTATATAGCCTGCTACTTTATTTTTTTACTTTATGCCTTACGTCAACTTGTAAGCTAAAGTTTTTATTTATAAAATGTACATAGAGCAAACAGTTTTAATACCAAAATGGTACACGCCCACATTATATCGTACCAAATGATGGGGACCAGACCATTTTAGCGAAAAGACCGCTGCAATTTTGCATTAATATAATTGCCGCAAGCTTTTATTTTTGGTTTGTTGTGCAAAAAAGAGAATGTAACTGACGAACCGACGTCTTTCGGCCCATTGTACGTGATGTCAATAAAGAATATCTATACCTATTTGTTATAAACGTAACTATTTCAACTCACACATAATTAAGATTTACGTATGCACCTAACATAGTGTGTAAAATTATTCAAACAAAACCTTTTATACGAAAACACATAAACATTAATTACGCCAGAACTGCGCGTAATGGACAACAAATCAGATGCATTAGAGTCATCCATTATGTACAGTTCAATTTGAAGCCAGAGTGTTGTACGGTCCGCATCAAAACTAGCTTAACACTTAAGTACCATGTAAAAGTAAATAGAATAAATTCTAGTCAGTTTCCAACAGGCTTTTTTTTACATTGAGGACAATCAAGATGACCTCACTCCACCAGATGGTAGGCGGTCGTGAGATCCACATGAGATTTTGGCGGAGGTTGACAGGTACAAAAAAACAAACTAATCACCTATTGAGTCTGTCATCCTCACCCAGAAAGCCTGCTGAGATGCCTTACTATAAATAACCGCCAACCCTTGTGGTAGTCTGTAACATATTTTAAACATTTGTATAATCAATTACCGATATAATACGAGTATAACACTGACTGCCACGAGTCTTTAGCTCGATTTTGGTTACAGTTACTTTTTTTTAACCTAATTATCATTTTAAGCAAATTGGCTGTGAAATAAGTAGGTGTCAGTTATGTAATTTATTAGTGAATGCAATATTTGATGTGTGAAAATTCCTTGGATATTGGGAGAAGCCTATGTCTAGCAGTGGACGTCTGTTGGCTGAAATGATGGTGATAACAATGAATGAAATAAAATACCGTATGTCACAAGTCTTTACGATTAAAGTGAGCGTCGCACACAACAACACTCTCATTCAGTGAGATGTCTTACAGTATCTTTATAATTAACTGTGATTTTTTGCTAAAAATAAACCTTGACAAGCACTTGCTTGAGATCAACATTTTTCTTACCTTTAATATTTCTCTCTTTGGAAAACTAATTAGGTCTGGTACTGGGCGTAATTATAACTCTTAAGATCCTCTTCATTCCGCTCTTAGCGCTGCGGTTTTAGCTTAAGTCGGCTTTTCCTACTTTCTACCCCACTTAAGCCACCGTGGCTTGTTATTTTGTATTTTATTATTTGTTAATTAATGTAACAAGAAAAAAATATTGCTAGAGAGACGACGTCATCTTTCTTAAATTATTCGAAGTGCTTTTCAATTACTTGTCACGTACTATTTTATGAATTAAAATTACTTCTAACCCTAAACTTTCTGTTAATTGCAGTATAACTTCGTAATAGGCTCGAGCAGCCCCTCTTGCCACTCGTAGCACGCTACGACTTTCGTAGTAGTAGCTTGTCTACGAGGCTACGAGACTCAGTTACCGCGCGGCCGTGCTACGAGACGCACGCCAGTGGGCTCCGTAGTCGGGTTTACATGTGAATCGTAATAAATAAAAACTTCTTCGATTTGAAACACTTAGCATGCTATGCGGTTTCCGAGTTGTGCCTCGCTTCTACCACAGGCTAAAAGGTATGGAGTAGTTGTATGACGTAAGATGTGAAAGCAAACGGAGATGAGGGCATAGAAGTTTAACTGTTATTTTATTTGTTGAGAGACACCACTACAATGTGGAGGGCAAATAAAAGCGGCTGTTTAATGTAGATGTTTCTGTCGTATCGTAAACACAAGTACGTTATGCATTGTTTACATCCCTGTTTAAAGACATTACAAATATTATTTGTTTAAATGTGATTACTTTAGCCCGCTAATGTTATTGTTATTTCTAAGAAAAAAAATAAGGTAATAACATTTTAAGATATCTACTAATATTTTCTTAACCAAGCATAATATTGGTATATTTTTATAAAATATGACTTACTTCATTTAAATGTATACAATAGTTTAAATCTTAATCCTGATTAATATTTGATTAAATTGAAATCATTAAAAAGTTTAGATAATCATGATAATCATAATAACAAAAACATGAAGACAAATTACTTTATAGCTAGTGGAAAATATAGGATTAAAAATATGTTGTGGTGGTTATTTCGATCCTAAAGGAGGAGGGGATCTCTGGGCCCAAAGTTATCAAGATGAAAAGCATCCTCAAAAATCGGTTATATTTTTGTAAAGAAACTCACAAAATACTAGACCATTTTACAATCCAGAATATTAGAAAACTTAAAAACATCGTATTAAACTAACTATCGATATAAAGTGAATTTGATGACAACACTATAATCGTTTAAATGTATGAAAATCGTGTAAGAAATTGATAATCGATATTGTACCTAATCTATGAAGTACTCGGACTAATTAGAACTCTTCCGAGTTGAAGTATGAGGTGATGTATTTTTCTTTTTCATAAAGAAAAATTGATTTGACAAGTGTCAATAAAACGTTTGTCAAGAAAAGATGAATTTCATGTTTTTCAGCGATATAATGTTATTAATTTCAAAGTTATGGATGGCTTTTTATCACGGAGATAAATTATACAATTGGATATAATTTTTGGCTATGTGTCCCGTATAAGTACCTATACTTACCTATTATAGGTAAGTACCTTCTTAACCTCACTTTTACTATTAATTCAAAAATCTCGATTCCTGGATTGCCTAGTTTTCCTAAAATGTTTGTGGCGAATTGTTATTATGAATCTTTCATAATAAGGCATCTTTGATTTGTATAACACTTGAGCCCACAAATATATTAAACCGGTTTCGGTTTCCTTTGAACATATTTTCCTAAACATAATTTGGTTTTTATTTTACTATTGAAGGTGAATCCAACTCATCAAATGAAACCAATCTCACTTTCATACCAAAAATTTTAAATACTGAAATATTCATGTTGGTTTTGCACAAAAGAAAAAAAAACATAAAAAGGCAAACAGGCTACAAAACAGGTTTTATGAGCATTTACTAGCTCTATATACCATGTGAAAATAAAAACCTAACCTTTGTTGGCCAAGTTAAAAAATGATTACTTTAAAGAATACATTCATCCCACCAAATTTCCATTATGTTAATGAAAATGGATTTTGAAATTAAAATACGTACTTGTACGTATTAGTATGTAATATTTTAGTTTCAAGTGAACTTTAAACGCTTAGAATTGTTACAATCTAAGTAACGTTTGTATTTCATATTATTCTTTTAATAGGAAATTGGAAAACAGCAAAATCCTAATAAGGGAAAAAAATACAGTATCAATACTAAAGCACGAATGTATTTGCCAAAAATAAAATTTAAAAATATATCTTTCTGTCTAAAGTTTTCCTTGATATGAAGATTCGTAGTTCATTAAATGAGATAAGTTACACAGGCTGCATCTGTGAACATTTAATCTCTCCCACGTCTTCTACCAATAATTGTGAACAACATTTGCATTGAAAGTTCACATAAAATAATTTGAACTTATCATCAAAACCTGTTCCGTGACTTGTTAATTTTGTATGGGGAGACGAAAATTTTTTGACGAATTTTCACAAGTCGTAAAACAAATGTATTTCAGAGTATGTGGTTAACAGGATGTTAATGTTCACAGATACGCAGTGTATTTTCATTATCATTTCATATAATGTATGATAGCTTAATCTATGATCCTAATAATAAATGTGTATGTAACTAGTTTTCTATGTAAAAAACAAATTTTCCAATTTCGTGCCCACCTAAAAAGGTAATAATAACCTTTGGTAGAACAAGGGCACAACTGTCAAAAACTGCATTAAATAAGTTAAGTATGCAAAAAATGGGGAACATATTTTTAAATAATTTCTGCAGCACTTACCTCATTTAAATGCAATTTTTGACAATTATGCCCTTGTTCTACCAAAGGTGCGAATTATGTAATATATATAAATTAATACGAAGTTTCTCAAACGTTTCTCAAAACGCGATCGCTAAAGACGACTCAATGAATACGTATATTTATGTAAAGGAATGTCTTTAGGTACAGTCTAGTAGCTGTTCATCATACCCTAAATACGATGTAATTCCCTCGGCGACATAGCTCTCCCTTTTGTAAGGAAAGCGATTACGGAACAAGTCTAGCTTATCCTTCTGGATCCCTTAATTACTTCTCTATACATTTCGGGGGAAGTGAGCCAAATAACTAGAATTCGGGCCTGCTCTAAGAAAATGTCACAAATGCAGGAGATAAATTAATTACGAGGCTGTCTCTAAATATATAATTTGTATCTCAATTACTTCATAACACGTATCGTATTATCTTAAACTAGTGGCCCACCCTCACTTCGCTTCGGGACCATAATTCAGAAATGAACCGATAGATCGCGCTGTGTCCAATTACATCGCGCAAGAGTTTCGTGTTTTTGGTTTACCTATAAGCTTTGTCGTTGTTTGCAGAAGTTATCTCTTTATAAATAGTATAGAAGATATATATCTCAATTACTTCGTAACACGTATCGTATTATCTAAAATAAATTTTCCAACCGATACTCTGCTGCGGCGGCCAATCTTAATGATCAGCAGTGTCTGCGCAAACACATGTGCACTCTCTATTCCCTACCGTCTCAATTTGTTGGGACACCCAGTGTGACACGACCGAAGAGAGATTAGGCGTAGGACTAACGGCTTATCGTGCTTTCCAAGGCACGGGGTACAACACCGCCAATGAGAATTTCTGAACAGAAAAACTCAGTTACAAAGAGTTTTTCTGTTTAGAAATTCTCAGTGTCAGCCCAAAGTCTGAAAATTAGTGGTTTTGGTCCGGCCCAGGGATCTAAGCGACCCACTACCCACCGCGCCATCGAGGTAGTCATATTATCTACACGTTACGAAATGACTCAGGGTCTATTTACTTGCCAACGGCAGACCTAATCTTATACAGGGTATGCCGGTAAACTAACCAACCAGCGGTTATCGGTCCGTGGTTGACTTGGCCAGCTCACTGCCATTTCCCCTCGTTAGTACCTAGGTAAACAAGCAAAATTAATCACATACCCATTATGCGCATAAGTCATGGCTTGCGTGACAGACGCCGTGTCATGGCGTGACGCGTGATTTGTTGCGCGGTAATTACTTTATGTCGAGAACTCTCGTGTTAACTTACTGTCATGGGCATATTGGACTAGGCTGATATGACCTACACAGAGTGGTTGGACTCTACTCTCATAGATGTTGGACCCAGATTCGCTGAATTTAAAAAATATATAGTAGACTAGCGGCCGCCCGCGACTTCGTCCGCGTGGAAAAAGTAACTTTTTACCCCTTTTCAACCCCTTACAACCCCCTTTTCGCAATAAAAAGTAGCCTATGTTCTTTCTCAGGGTCTAGATCATCTGTATACCAAAATTCATTTAAATCCGTTCAGTAGTTTTGGCGTGAAAGAGTAACAGACAGACAGACAGAGTTACTTTCGCATTTATAATATTAGTTAGGATGAAGGCGCAGAGGACACCATTAAATGCTCGCTTGCTTACTACTAGTGAACAATTAAATTATGTAGTCTTGGCCACGATTGTTGCTAAGAGCAACCGCCCTCACCGTACGACTTAAGGAAAATAAAGTGGTGTGTGGGACTCTTAATAAAATACTGATGTGTTAGGTACCTTGACGTATCAATAAAAGATTTATTATTGCCATTGTTTTCATCGCCAATATCGTCGTAACGCCCAGACAGCAGGAAAATCAATTGTTTTATGCCTTTTAAAAGGCTTATTGGCCTTACGACGTTAAATCAAAAGCTCATTATACCATTTAGCTGTTATTCTTTCTAAAATAAATAAATAAATGATTAATCTCTGTAAAATAGTCCAACGACAGAACTACACCTTGCTTCAAGTCGCATTTTTCTCATCTAGCTGGTGGATCATTCTTTCAAATTTAATTTTCGTGGCAGTCGTGAAATCTACTATTCATATTAAAATTTTAAATAGTTATATTATTAACGGAAAAAGCCTTCCATATAATGGGTAGATACCCTTTAAAATCGAGTAATTTTTTCAACTATGTTTTTGTGATGATATTTAAGAAGTATTTTGATTACAGACATAAAAGATACGAATAATACTTAACTACATACAATTAATTTAAATTAATGCAATTGTTAAGGTAATCATTGTAAAAAAAATAATTCCGACACCACAAGCAAATTATTCTTACGTACACTAACGTCCAATTTCGATTGCCTCAATGAAATACATTAAATAGCTCATGATGAAATATCAACAAAATTGGAAACAGTAAACGACGGTCGGAATAACTCAGCAATACTCAATTCCAAGACCGAATGCCAAACATTGTTTAAGCCTGGTATTCATGAAGCAATTTCCGCTGTAAAATAAATACGATCAATATTTAAAACGATACGCGAACTGCTTACACAAATGTTTACTCTTGAAACGCTCAGAAGGATACTTGTCGAAAACGCAAACCTTCACAAAACATCCGTTTCGCCTTCGAAGATTCGCCATGCACCGAACAAACTTACCTGACAGGACGGCAATTCGAACGGATGGCGATTAGAAACATTCAGAAAATTAATCGATTTATGACTCGACCATCGATACGATTATGGATAACT
Organism: Cnaphalocrocis medinalis; assembly: GCA_014851415.1. Lineage (NCBI taxonomy): Eukaryota > Metazoa > Arthropoda > Insecta > Lepidoptera > Crambidae > Cnaphalocrocis > Cnaphalocrocis medinalis. Next base: position 13,037,314 of record CM026278.1, read on the forward strand.
TGGGCTTCAACGAATAGAAACTTGTAATATGATAAGCGATAAAACCAATGACTGTTACACTTATAGCTGAAATAAGAACATTTCTGGTAGTGTAACATGCTAGTGAAAATTTACTCTCTTCACTTACGATCAAAAAGGTCGAAGTGATCGCGAAATAACTTACAGAATGCCACTTCTTACGTCTTCAGTTTATCATATACTAAAATTATTCTTGCTGATTAAGTATATTTAAGTTTCAAAAGAAGTAAGTAGCATTTTGAAACTGAAAAAAAACTTCTTTTTCTACTAATAGGTATGGTAAAATGTATTTGAATTTATAAATGACCCGTGTTCGTCCAGAGATGAGGCCTCCTTATAATTGCGACAAAATTATCTTCCCTGATTTTCCTAGTCCAGAAATTACAAGAAACTTTTGGAAATTTCAAGAAACTTCTAGAAATTACTCTTAGTCTTTTAATTCAATCTGAAAGTTACTGGTGGTAAAAAAGTTTAAAAGCCGAAATCCTAGTTCTAGACGTCCCATCTAGATTATATGTCCTTATGTCAAAACTGACCTCAGAGTTTTAACAATAGAATAAAGAAACATTGTCCGTTTTCACAACAAAAGACTTGATGTCACGAGTCTAGCCGGAATCCCAAGTTTAAATAATAGTATTATATAAAATAGCCCTCAGCTTTTTAATGTATTTGTTAGTTTCCGTGCCATTTGTATTGTAGAGACCTTTCGGAGTGACAGTAACTAAGTACTATCCAACTTATTAATCTAGATAAACATATTATGTTCTAAGAAGAAGAAATACTTTTAGTTACCATGCTCTCAGAGATGTACTTTAACCTTAAATTCACTATCTCTATAATAAATGGATAGTCTTAGATAGATAGATACTCTTTACTGCACACAATATTACAGAACATAATGCTTTTAAGGTATTTTACAAATGCAATATCGGCGGTCTATAGTCTTTTAGTGTTTTCAAATAACTGTAAATATTTTTCTTTGTTTATAGCTTGTAGCGCTATAGAAGAGGTATCCTTAGATTAAATCAAATGATTTAATATAAGCATGTATCTGTTATAAATCAAATGATTTAATCTAAGCATGTATCTGTTATAATGGAATTCATCGGTGAATTGAGCTAAAACTCTTGAATTACTTAATTCTTTTTTTAATACATATTTTTTAAGTGACGATGAAGGTTAATGAACGACTCTGAGTGGGACAGTGAGTCTTTAAATTCACAGGGTTTTTACTCAACTTGACAAAGTCGTTCTCGTCGAGTGAGTGAGGGTACAGCAGACCCAATCAGGGAGAAAGGAGGTTAAAGGTTGGCAGCGCACTTGTGACTCTACTGGTGTTGCAGGTGTCTATGGGCGGCGGTAATCGCCTACCATACCGTTTGCTCGTCTGCCACATCAATAAGATTTCTTAACTCACCTAACCTAGCTGAGTAAATAAATAAAATGGTTCAATGTGTGGCGAAATAATCGTATCCTATTTACTTCTAACATCGCTGTAAAATCGATGCTTAAAAGTTTCCACAGCTCGACCTGTAGTTGAGGTGTTGTCAGGAACTAAATCTATTATACATGTACACTTTAAAAAGTTTTGCATCCGCTCACCGAAAGCTGTTTTACACATTCAACGACTTCGTCCCTTGTTGTTTTGGCCACAGCTGAACGGGCGCGGAAAAACACGCCCGCATTTAAAGTTAAACGGAAGTAAAGTCTGCCTGTGGTGTGTTTGTGAAGAGGGTCGCTCTTTAAACTCGGAAGTTGGTTCCTAATTGGCTATTGATAATATGGGAATTGATAACAGAAAAATCATATTTTTGCAAACAAGGTATCAATAGTACATATAACCGGACTGATTTGACCTGCAAACCTTTAAAGAGAGAGCCTATTCCTTTTTAAAAGGTCGACAGCGCACTTGCGACTCCTATGGTATTGTTCTTGGACAATCAAGTGACTCGTCTGTTTGTCTGCCCCTATGTAAAAAAAATAGGTAAAAATAAAACATTTATTTGCTTTCGTTGCATTCATAGGTATATCAGTTAGGTACGTACAGCCACACATCAAAGTATACAAAACTGTCAAATTTATTCAAACGACTCTCATCTTACTGTTATACGTATTAGGTTGAAAATCAGTTGATAGGTTGTGGTAACCCGAATCGGGTTACCACCCTGATGTATGACTGACTGTACCTACGTATTGCGAAGACGGTAAATGATACTGCCACATGAAAGAACGGTAAAAAAGATTATGGAACCATTTTGAGACATTTTCAATTTTGAGTAACATAGGTATATTGGTAATGTTAATAGTTACTTTTTAATTATTATTCAAACATTTCGAAGTTATGACGCCATTAATACGCTTAATATTTTCACATGCACTTTTCTTTAATTCATGGAAAGGAAATCATATTATGAAGTTAATGCTGTTTTCTGAAAAGGATTAAATGAATATTTTAATAGTTTCAACTTTTTGTCTACAGATGAAAGCGTGGACTGCGCACGAGCAGGACACGACACTGTCATGCTGTCGCACTCTGCACGTCAAGCACGCTGCCTATGCCAGCGCCCTCTACACACTGGTAATTTCAATTTTTACTAACATACTACTTAATATTACTCCGGTGGCTCAGCGACCGAAAGTGTGTCTTGGCCTCCGATACAAGACACCTCTACTGGTTCCGGTCTTCGCGGTTGCATGCCATTCACCGAGTTGTAGCTCGGGAAGATCAGCTTGCAGGTACAGACATCCAAACATCAGGTTACGACAATCTGTCAAATTTCCTCAGTTGATATTGAACCAAACGCGTTTGATATAAAGGTGAGGTTCGATTGAAGAAATTTGACAGATTGTTGTAACCTGATGTGTGGCTGACTGTACTACCTCATTCCAGCGGTATCTAGGGCGGTCGACTTTTACTAACACACTTATCTTTTTTTATATGATAGTAAGCATTGTCTTAGTAGACATAGCCCAAAGAATCGCGTGGCTCAAGTGGCAATGAGCAGGGCACATTGCGAGGAGAACAGACGGTCGTTGGGTTAAATTCCGCATTCTATTATATCGCATTATTGCACCAACAATTAAAATTATTTATAAGCGTTTAACTACAATTAAATCTTAATAAATCCCTTTAAATAATTGCACATCAAGACTCAATCAAATTATCTTCTAGATAAATATCAAGTGTAACTGATGTTAACTTAAAGTTCACTTTTAGTGTACTTTAAGAATTGAAACTACACTTAATTAGAAGATTAATAAAAGTCAAGCTAATTTATGTTCAAACTTATCTTCGTTTAAAGTTTTAAATTTTATGAACTACAAGCTGGCCAAATAGTCTACAGATAATTTGTAATTTTAATCAATGTAGTGATATTTTAAGCGCAGAATTTTATTCACATTCAACACCATGTTTTTTAACCATTTTACAACATTACAATTTGTAAAATATTGTTTTGCCAAATTAAAATACTTAAGTCACTGTTTCATGCAATCATTATTTTCACATAATTATGAGGTTTTCAACAAAAGGACTGTAAAACCATATTATCCAAAAAATACTCTCTGTCCACCCCCAGTCATTGAATTCATGAAGTGTGAAAAAAATTGTTACAAAAAAAATTGCCATCAATCAATCGGCTCGCGCAAGAGTTCCGTACCAATGACTAGGTAAATATATTTCCTATTGTTACCTTTTCTGTACAGGGGAACCCTTAAACATTTGGTTTATTTAATTTTCTACTGTTGTTTCTATAGTAAAAAAAAAAACACAATTACTTCTTCTAAGTTATTGCGGTTCGGGAAAAACAGTCTTGTGATAGACAGACGGACGGACGGACAGACAGCGACGTCTTAGTAATAGGGCGTCGTTTTCACCCTTTGGGTACGGAACCCTAAAAATGAGGGAGAATATAATTAATTAGCTACCCATTAGATCGTGCTACCTACAAAATATAAATGTAGTAGTCCCATTAAAACCGTACACATAATAAAATTATTCCCCAACCTGTGTTACTTTTATTCGTCAAAGAGTCATCTTTCTGATGTATTCTATGGTATCTAAATAGACATAAAAGAAGTAGGCTGACTGAAAGGGATGTTGGCTTTATGTTGTAGGCATTTTCTTCGCCGAACAAGAATATTTAAGAAATTGTTTTCTCGGAAAAACGAAGTGATTTCCCTAAATTCTAACCGTAAATGGATAAAAGCGTAGCGAAGCAAAATTTTGTGAGGAATATGATATTCTTATGGTCATATTGACTACAGATTTCTTACTCTACCTACATATTTTATTAAAGTGGATTGTATTTTTTGTGTACACGGACAGTAACCAGTTGGTGACGCGCCCAGATACTAGTTACACATAGTGCAGTCACAAGTGCGCTGCCTACCTTTTAACTCTCACACTGAGGAAAGGGTTCCTCCAAATGGGCTTTTGGTACGTTCACTGACTAAAAAAAACAATTTTTTTACTTTAAACAAATTTTGATTTTATGATGGTAAGATTATTCCTCACAGTGATATACAATACCTTATATATTTCAATTCAATAAATAAATCAATCAATTGAAGAAAGACACATTGTAATACCCAACTCAATTTGTGTTGGTATGTACTTACCTGCAAAACTTTTTAACAGCCAAAGGTGATTAAAAGTTCAATATCAATCAAATTAATTTGACACCAAATTTCCAATTCGTGGCTGTCTGTACAATACTTTTTGAAGACAAAAGTTAATTAAAGATAGTACCTACCTACCGAAGTTGGTGGTGACAAACTAGCATTTTAATGTCACCCCAATTAGTTCAAAGTTGAAGACCGCAATCAAAATTGTCGCCGTAACTTAATAGAATATTAGATGCTGTAACTTTAGCTAGATACAGCAGATACAGCCGTAGCAAGCCGTTGGAAGGCGGAAACATAGTGGTTATAAAAACCGAACCGCCACTTTATTTCTTTAGTATCGTTTTGTATAGCTGTATGTAGTAGGTACTTAGCACTTTTTAGCCTGTGATGTGATGAAAACATGCCCATGTGAAAATGTTTAATTTTAATTTAAAAAATATTTAGTTCTATGCACAACCCTAACATGATTTCATCAGGGAGTTTTTAAAAGACTCAAAAAAAGAGGAGAATAACAATCCGCCTGAATGTTTAATTTTTCGAGTGCATAATACTTGTAGAAGTAGCGACCTTTGACTAGATGTGTGGATTGTATTTTGTATGTGATAGGTGGCAGACAAGCACGTGGATCACCTAATGGTAGGTAAGCGATTGCTGCCGCCCATAGACACCTGCAACACCGACAGAGTCATAAGTGCGCTGCCAATCTTTGATCCCCTTTCCTCTCAATTAGGCCTCCGGTATCCTCACTCACTCGACGACACACACCTGCAGAAGCTGCTTTACGCGATCTTCTGTGTGGCCGTGGTATCACTCCGATCGAGCCGGCCCATTCATATCGAAGCTCTCTCATAGTTAATACAACGCGACTTATTTATATTTCACGCGCTCAACATCGTTGTTTGTAAACTACTCGCAGCCCGACACGTATTTGGCCTATTTTTCCCACTTGTTTAGTATCCGCTGGGCCGAGAACGAACGGATCGGGCAGGGGAAATTGCCAGCGATGCCTGGCATCTGCTTCAAACACTTGAGCGTACAATTGAATGCTCACAATTCAAAGCGATCGAATGGCGTAAACGCACGCTGGTTGTGCCATGGAAAGGTTTTTGCAGCAAAAAAACTTGAACCTAGAATAATGAGTACTTTATCTTGCAGACACACAGGAACACCAAAACATAAATGAATGGTGCGCACATTACAGTGATTCAGTATCGGCCGATAAAAAAGTTTGATGCGTACGAACCGGCCAACCCGACTAAACTATCGGCCTATAGTAAGTCTGTAGTCTGCTAGGACTCTTATTGCACACAGACAAAGACACAAACATAAAACTAAATATTACAGGTTTGACGTCGTAAGCCTTTTAAAAAGCATAAAACAATTGATTTTCCATTGTGTCTGCTGTCTGGGCGTTACGACGTCAATGAAATACAACGAAACCGGTACGCAATGGAAGGAGTATGAGCATTCAAGAGAATGCCAATTTTCTAGCCAGTTATCGCTTTTTGTTCATCACTTTGAAGCCTAGTCTTTTAGGCTTCATAACAATGAACAAAAAGCGATACCTGGCTAGAAATTATGCTTCCTCAGCTGATTTCGACTACATCCCCTACTTTGTGTAACCATCGATATGTTTAGTTTTTGGGAGTTAGTTATTCCTGCCTCCTGATGTGTTTTTCAGTGACTGGTGTAGCCAATCTTAGTGTTGAGCGTACGCTTACAGAGGGAACACATAAAACATCATCCATTACTCGTATTGTAATTAAATAGGGTAGTTCGAAGAGGGCGCGCCTAGAAGTCATGACGTTTTTTGTTCAATTTTGACGTGTCTTGACTAAAACATACTCGTAGTTGGAAATATATTCGTAGATACATAATCCATTGTTTTCGTGCTGATCGATTTAGAAATGAATGGATATTGGTTTTATTTGTTTCTGTTTTCAATTTGGGCATTCTGTTACGATATAAAACGCGATATGAATAATAAACGTTTGTTGGTATTTAGATTCATATCTAAATTGATTGCTCAATTCCTTTATATCATATCTAAATTGATTAAAAATTCTAATCAATTGGATTTAGTAACATTAAATGCATCCGTTACATACTTCCATTTATTTTCCCTTATTGCAGAATAAAAATCACGTCACAGAAAGTCGGATCTAGCTGACATTGATATAAATAACACCGAAACCCCGGCACACAAAACCGGCATGAAGCAGCCCCTGTGCTGTGTTTTTCAGACACTGAACAAACACAAGTGTTCATCAAACGAATGTTAGTCCGGGGTGGGGATCGATCCCACGACCTTTGGCGTATCTATGAGTCAGGGTCATGTCACTACTAAATGCGCCATCCGGCCAGTCATCATCAGATATAGAAAGAGTTAACACGGAGGGTGTTAGCAGTACATCGTATCGTGTCTCTCCCTGACACGTATCCTATAGTCTGTCTTTATCATTCGTGTTGAAACATGCTGAGTGGCTGTAAGCGCTCATGTTATAGCCTTTTCAAGTCGCGCGGCAGCCGGCATTCCGTGTTTGATGATTCTGTGGTCACAAATCCATTGGTGTTAAGACTTCCTTCACTAATTCAGCTTTATGGGGCACAAAATTTGATAGAATTAGAGCAGCTTTCCTCCTATAAAATATTCAAAACAGATTACATACTTATTATCCTACTAGTTTGAAACTGTTGTTATCACAAACTCAGATTCTGGTTGTCGGTTGGAGTTACGTAAATAATCCGTCTCACAGGCAACACATACACAATGCGTGCTGTATGTGGGCATGAATATGTATTTATGCTCAAATACAACACGCATTCGGATTGAAGTGGCAGTGGGCTGGTCACATTAGCCGCAGAACTGACAAACGTTGGAGCCGTAAAGTCCTTGAGTGGAGACCGCGACTCGGTAAGCGTAGTGTTGGACGCCCTGCGGTAAGATGGGATGATGATATTCGAAGGCTGGCTGGATGAGAGTGGCCGAAAATCGGGAGCGATGGCGTGTATTAGGAGAGACCTATGTCCAGCAGTGAACGAGTGTGGGTTGCTGATGATGACATTATCATATATTCCTGCTCTTTTCTAAGCTCCATAAATCAGGGATCACTATTAGTCACACGTAGAGTCCTTTTAAAAATAAAATTAGCATCGTGGTCTACACAGAGAAAAAACTCAATAAACACCTAAGTAAAAGCAACCTGCTGTAAACCAGCAATATATCCTATCTCAATATTAATAGCATTAGATCATATGGGATAGTATTAAATGTCATTAATGTCATTTGATCAAAGTCAAAAGGCTACGCACACATACATACTTACGCTAAGCTCGTATTCATGTGTGCTTAGTCATCTCAGTAAGGTTCACAGTTTAGATTCGGCACCAATAACGAGAACAGAGCGAGAGTGTCTATGTGTCTGTACTATGTAATACAATACAATAATTATTTTACTGACAGCATTGTCTATTGATCCATCAGACAATTGCTGAATTACGAAACTCCATTCAAAGGCGAAGTTTTGCTAACGATAATTGTATAACAACGCGAGAATATGTTCGTTAGGTGAAACATCCCGTTCTAATAACCAGTCTGTTTGTTTATCATTAAGTAAAAACGTTCTCTGAAATAGGGAATTCAATGGGGGATCGGGGAACAGCACACAATAATATTATATCAACTCTTAAAGCGAAAAACATACACTGTATTAACAAGGGATCAGAACTACGGACGCTTATTTATCTAAAATCATTTTTTTACGTGATTGGTGGCAGACGAGCAGACGGATGACCTGTTTGCCGCCGCCCATAGAACCTGCAACACCTAGTACAATCACAAGTCCGGTAGCTCTCGCATCCAAACCTGATGTTATATAGTGTGGAGTATGCTTAGACCATTCAGGATTTGGGGAGTCTGGTAAATCAAAACAATCTAAAGACCCTTACTACCACACTCAGAAACAATTAACCTTTATGCTTATTAACTTAATAACAATAGTCTGTTAAAATAAGTGCTAATACTTTTACTCAAGTCACAATTAAAGTTTAATTAACTCTCTGAGTGCGGCAGATATATACTTTTAAGCCGGCAATTTTATCTCCTGTATCAATCGGGTCTTCAAAACAATCGTCACCAAATCCCTACGGGAATAATATAAAGCAGCAATACAATATGACGTACATTACAAACGCCCATTAGTTCACGTCTAGATCAAATCGCTCGTCATTTGCAGAGTCGAAGGCGCGTCTCCAATTAAATATAATCCTGACATTCTACCTTCGTTAGATGTGATGTCGTAACAATGAGTAATAGCCCGATAAGGATTCCCATTAATTGATATAATCGCCTACATTAGCGCGAACACAATCACCTCTGCGGGTAGATACCTCCATGGGGAGGAATGGCTCCTCCGTAGGATGTGTGTAGAATTGGGGTTAAATAGTTGCATAGTAAGGAAAACTTTTCGATCCTATGTTTGAATTAGGATGACGTGGGTGAGTGAAAAATTCTATTGTGATTCAACAGGTCTGATGACGAAAAAAATGTCTCACATACCTATGCTATTTTTTTTATATGTGACAGCAAACGAGCAGGCGGATCACCTGATGGTAAGCAATTGCCGCCGCCCATGGACACTTACAACACCAGTAGAGTTACACGTGCGCTGCCAACCTTTAATCCCCTTCCCCTCCCCGGGTGGGCCTCCGGTACCCTCACTCACTTGGCGAAACACAGCACAGGGGCTGCTTCACGCTTTATAAATATTTGAGAATAAACAGAACACCCACGCTCATATCTCCGCAATCAGCTGAGCGGATGTACCTCCGGTTATTACAATCCGTTTTTCTTTATCAGATCAAAAGGTCAGAACCTTAACGCCATACGTAGGTACAATATCAATTTGGGATAAGGTCGATACCTCTGTAGATAGACGGAACACCCCCGCAGATATCTGCAATCAGCTGAGCGGATATCTCCGCTCTTCCGAACCAGACGGTAATGAATGACTTTCCAGATAACCGTTTAATTACCACGGTGTAATGTTTCTGGTAATCTTTGAACGTTTTGCGGGGTTACGTACATTTGAAACTCGTATGTGGGGTAACTTTGCTTAAAATATCATTTTGGGTTCTTCATGCAATTTTTAATATGATAGGTGACAGATAAGCAAACGGATCACCTGTACCACCCACATAGACACCCGCAACATCAGTGAAAACAAAAGAGCGCTGCCAACCTTTCCCCCGAGTGGGCCTCCAGTACTCTCACACACTCGAAACACAAAACACTTGCAATTTGAATTTGTGATGCGAAAATGTCAGCAACTTCATTTTCAGATCGATACTATATTAACTGTACTTATAGTTAACTAGCGGCCGCCCGCGACTTCGTCCGCGTGGAAAAGTAACTTTTTACCCCCCTTTTAACCCCTTACAACCCTCTTTTCGCAATAAAAAGTAGCCTATGTCCTTTCTCAGGGTCTAGATCATCTGTATACCAAATTTCATTTAAATCCGTTCAGTAGTTTTGGCGTGAAAGAGTAACAGACAGACAGACAGAGTTACTTTCGCATTTATAATATTAGTATGGATTTCATATTTGGTTCTATACTTACGTAGGTAACGAAAGCAACTTTTTTTAAAATATCATAGACAAATCTTGTCCAATTATTGTTACTAATTAAGTAGTGTATTTTATAAGGTAAAATGTTGATTTTGTATTTTTATGTTGTGTTATTTTGGTTCCAAATAAATATTTCTTTTATTCTACTTTTATTTTAATCAATACCAATTCAAGTTTGTTTCGCTGAAGACCACAGAGTCTGCCAAAAAACACCATCAAGTGATCGATCTACTCGTCTGTTGTATAATTAGGATTCTGCCACCACATCTGGGTCACAGTTCTAAACATTTTTTCCCTGATGAAGGCAAAAACGATTCGGCCCACGTGGCTCGCACTTTCATCCGATTCTCGTTAGAACTGTGTCATTAATGCTACATTTTTCTCGTGAATAGCCCTAATTAGCTATTTCATTCCGAAGAGGCTCACAGCAGAAAAAGAGCAGTACGGATTCGGAGCAATGTGTAAGCATTTAACCTGCCAATGTACCATACAGGACAACCCGATTTTGAACTTTGTGTGGTTTAGTTAAGGTTCAAAAGCAATTTAAAAAATATATATTATTATGCTTTATGAAACGTGTTCACTAAATTATCAAAAAATATGTACGTACGTACACTGACATAAGAAAAAGACATTAGCGAAAAAATAAAAAATCTAAAAGTTAGCAAACTTAGATCTCATCTTTACTTAACATCAGGCGTGATCAAATGGTTAGGTATCTGTCGCAACATAGAAGAAATGAAAAATCTTAGAGAGAAGCATCTCATGATGAGATTAACAAAAAACGTTCGATAATGCACGTTCCTTGGCAACCCCAGATTTCCAAATTCCAAATTACAAGCTTAACTAAGCTATTATGGTTCAAGAGTATATGTAACATAATATAAACAGACTATGCAACTAATTGCTGCAACCGAAGCAATAAGGTTGCGCACGAACATTGTGTATGAGAATTCTGTGCACGTTGAGACGCCTTAGCATAGTGTTAATGGCTAGACATATTATTATGTACTGTCAAAGGTCAAAGGTGAGTAGGGATAGGGCTGACACTTTATTTTCGAACCACATTTTATTTACCGATTTTTTAGGGTTCCGTAGCCATATGGAAAAAAACGGAACGCTTATAGATTCGTCATATATCAGTAATTGTGGCATTGGGCTGGAAAAAAAATAATATCTTAGTGCCATGGACACGAGAAGAAGATCTGTCAATCAGTCTGTCTGCCTGTCTGTCTATCTGTATATTTGTCTATATGTCTATCTGTTTGTATAATATATGAGAAACTATTAGAGCTATATTGTTGAAATTTGGTAAATAGACGGTTCTAACATAACTTCTTTTTAAACTGAATAGTTTGCCTGAGAGACACTTCCAAAGTGTAAAAATGTGTCCGGTCTAATTTCAAAAATAAATATTGTTATACAACCAAAAAATTGGCCTACTCAAACTTAATTTAGGGGTGTGACTACGTAAAAAATATACAAATGTCTTGTGAGTGATGCGTGTAATCAGAGTGAATCACGTGCTCGCCAATGACCCGGGCCGTTTTGGACCCATTTCTCACTCGTCCCCTTGGATCCCTTCTATCAATCTCCACTTAAGGCTGGTTATACAACGGCAGTTTGCCGCTCTCAGTAATATGCTGTTGTGGCCGACGTTGCGGTTAGGTTAGATTTGCTAATAGATAGATGGATAGGGGAGACTGTATGTACAGTAGAATGTTACAGTATTTATTGTTTTAGTCAAAAGCGGACTTATCTCTAGTATCGGATAATCTTATTTTTTTATGTGATAGGTAGCAGACGAGCAGAAGGATATGATGGTAAGCACTTGCCACCGCCCATGTCTATGGGCATACAAACAACCACGAAATAAGCAGTTTTCTTATCATTGGGTATGAGAAAATAAAAAAATATATAAGTATAATTAGGTCACGGCATATGTGTTTATTTTCTACTATCTAAGGTATGGTACAAATAAATCAAAAGTAATTGACTACCTTTTCCTCTGGATAACGCTTAAAATAAAATAAATAAATAAATCCTGTGTTTATATTTTACGGATCTCTACGTAGCATGCAGCATGAGTGCCCTTACTACGATTATATAGCTTCAATTAAGTAATAAAATGTTGTCCTATAACTGCTGATATATCAGCTTACGGTGGCCAATTTTACGGTGGCAACATCTCATACTATTGACGTGAATCCGTACCTACTAAGGTAATACGCACTTGTTTTACGTATGAAAATGTTGTATAGATTAACAATAGGTTTCAAAATCTATTTAAAACCTGTACTACGGTATAATATCGAATAGCAACAAAGGAAGTGTAAATCGCAAAACGGAAGAGGATCAGAGCTAACTATTTTCCGATGTCCTTTTGTTTTCACGCGCTAAAAAAGGTAAGGTTTTCTATTTCGATTGACAGTTTGCACAGCTAGAGTGAACGAGGGAAACATTTCTTTAAACATTTTTATTTCACATACGCTCTCTCCTGTGGTTTTATCGGACTGTTTCAGGTTAGACGCATCGTCAACTAGGTATTTACATTTAACACTGTCCATTAACGATACGCAGTTTTTTTCTCTATCAAAAGATTGTATGGAAGAATCCGCCTACTGTTATTATTTGTTTATGTGCAATAACAATACCTATCTAATTGAATGAATGAACGAATATATACTTTTTATTGCACAAAAACAGAGATATAAAACTTAAAACTAGTTATTTTATTTATATACAGGATGAAAAAAACACTTCATTTTGTACTTATAGTGAAAAAAAAATTAAAAGGACATGGTCATTTGAGTGATGTTGAGAAAAAAGACAGGTAGGTACTTAAGCTATTTCGTTTTTCATATAAGGCTGAAATATAAGTATGAAGCCCTGACACAGAAAATTATTTGCATGACAAGAAATCATGATCATGCTAGTTTAGCTTTTGCTGGCTTTTCTTATTTTATATAATTTGACAAGTGAAATAATGTATTATTCATACTTTTATAAAAGATTGGCTGTTGAATCTCTCGCGTTTCTTTTCAACATGCCAATCACGTAGACGTATGTACGTACAGGTATCGTAAAAACACGTGAACTAACTATGAAAAAGTTTTCTGTGAATAAGTGATAGTCTCAGCTTGTATAAACCCTGCTCATTTTTATTATTGCAACAAAAAATAATTAATGTTTATTTTTTTTATTATAGCAAATAGCACAGACATAAAAAAGACATAGATATTGATTGATTATTTTGTTGTACTGTATAAATATTTATCTCTTGTATGTATTTTAAGAATGTATGTATGTGTGTCTTTCGATGCAAAGAAATTGATTATCTATCTATCTATCTATCTACATACTAACACATATGACCACTCATACGATGGCACTCTTAGTTGTTTTTAATATTGATACGTGAAAAATTTGCCAAGTAGGTATTACAATTGAACTGGCCATCACTAAACTTCTTTTGACGACAAACTCAACGAACAAAACTTATTGAAAAATCGAACGTGGCTCCCATTACACATTTACGTTTTTGATCATATAATTATTTAAGTAAGTAAGTAAGTAAAACAAGCGTCCTTATCCACTAAACTACTACCGCTCTTTTCTTCCAACCTCTACTACCAACTGAGATCATAAATACGCGAGAAGCGCGTACGGCCCTAAGAAACTAAACGTACAATCGATATAGAACCCCTCGTACGTACTCTTGTTCCATTCAAATAACTAACAGTACCAACAAAATGCTGTATCAGCTAAACGCAAGCATGTTGAAAAGCAATATACTAGTTTACTTGGCAAACGACATGGCTTTGCAGCCACACTGCACATGCGCTCGCAAGTTCAGCTAAACTTTACCAGTCTCTTCGCTAAGCACCCCAAATAGGAGACATTAACGTTGAGAAACTTACATTGAATACTTTGAGTTCTGCATGAGTTTCGAGAATTCATGCAGATTATGTTGTCTTGATTTGTTTAGTGGAGTATCAATTTAATATGTATTAGGTCAAAATTACGAAACTTTCATATACATTTTCATATAAAGCCGTTTGTATTATAGAGCGCAACAAAGAATGAATGAAGTAAAAATATTAGTACATTTTTTGCTTACAAAACCCCTTCAGTCTCTTTCAATAGAAATTTTATTTAATGGATACCTAAAACAATGAGTTAAAGCCTATCTACATTAACATATTTTATTCCTATACAAACTTATGTATTTTATACTAACAGATCTGAAAGACTTTTCACTTTTAGTCTAAGCTTTATTTAAAAAATAACAGTACTTTTTACAATAGGTGCTGACCGACCATTATGGCACTCTAATTTATGCCCCTGGGACAAATTAAATAGCGCCCAACGTACATAAATTTTAATGAAACATTCAGAATTTATTATAAAGTACACGCCCTCTACTCAGTAGAATGGATCGACGGAGCCATAAAATTATTTTGTAATCTACGCCGCAACCACCAGAATGAAGACTTTCAGTAGCTTGTATAGTAGCGATCTTTTCATAATTATATTGAATACTACGGGGGTCATGATTCGAGGTTACTTTCGTCGTCTAGTTCGTCTAGTAGTTTAAGTACCAGGCTCTGGGTCGATCAAAAAGTATGTTTAGATTTGTTCGAACATAGCTCGGGTTTGTGATCACCAATCCGCATTAGGCAAGAATGGTGATTGATTATTATACCTACGCTTAATTTCATCATAATAGCGATGATTTGATTTCTTTGATGGAGGCCTTTGCCGTGCAGTGGGACAATATATAAGGCTGATTCTTTACTTACCTTTTTTTGGCAGTGTTCTAATCCAACGTTCCTATTAAAATGACTACAGAATCTTGAAATAGACCGATGGTATAGAAGGAAAGTAATGGACTTGAATAAGAGTTAGATTACAAAGACCCATGGATATCTTACACGACATGGTCCAAGCGTAGCCGGGACAATGGCTCTGGACGTAAAAATACACGTTGAAATGATGATCTAAATCATCAAAATTTTTGACCGTGAGAGAGCCACGTTTCGTCATGAATAATCTGGCTCAACTGGAGTGATACCAAAAGCAGGGCCTGCGCTGTGTTTCAAAGCCATAGAGTGGCCATCTGCACGCGTCAGCATTGTCGCGTGATTATTTGGACACAAAACTTCCACCACACTTTTGCCATAACCATGGTTATGCCATAACCTTTGAGAGAACAAACGTTAAAACTCTGGCTAGATTTAGACTGTACCAGGACGCCTTACAGCTTCAAATTACAATTAAGGAACTTTCTAATCTGTAGACTCAACAACAGTTTTTGATCAGTAGTTGGACAGTTCAGAGTTAGCAGAATATATCGCCAGCCCATCTCAACTGGGATTTAACCTAATTGGAAAGTAATTTATGGGCTGGGGTAAAGCAACTCGTCGTACTCATAAAACACTGGCTGTTAGCCGAAGTTGCGATCCGTTACCTTAATCTTTTATCCAAATTCATCATCTTATTAGCATTTGTTTCCTGGTTGCGACAAAAACCTTTGCTTTGAAGGTTTGAGTAGGTTCGCCTTTTTAAGGTAATGAAATAAAAAGATGTGACTGCTATCTGACCTTTGCTAACCTATTAACCTTAAAGGGGAAACAAATCTGCCCTCAGTTTGTTTCGGGAAATTACTTATGTAGTTCCAAATTTTACCAATATATAGCTCTAGGCGTCGATAAGATCTCGCAAGTGCTTCGCTATACTCTGGCAATACACACGCTACAATAAAATCAGATTAGTCATATAATTACAGAGATAATGCTTACTTCTTAATAATCACAACTAAAAGAGTGAGATACATTGTATACTTTTTTGATTACGTGTAAATTACATGGTAATTAACTTTAAAAACAAACGAAAGGCCTGCGGGTTCCCAGCGATCGTAAATTGTTATGATTTTCCGGAGCAAAATTTTGCTTCCATTAAGTGTAAATTTTCTACTCAAACATACCGTGAAATTACCGAGTTTGTAATTAAGACGGCGATGAAATTAAGGAATATCTCCCCTCTAATCGGTTTAAAATATGTTTTAAGTAGAAAGTCGTTTACCTGTGTTTATAGATTTGTTTAAATTATGAAGCCACATTTACATTTCTAGCAATTTTAGGCATCCCAGTGGTCAAAGTGGACCAAACTTGAGTGACTTACCTATTTCAAAGTAAAAAAAACTTGTAAAATTAACTTTTTACTTTTACTGTATTAAAATACACTGCCGTTTATTATAGTAGTAAAATAATGAAATAATCTTCGGAAATTTCGACTTCGATTCCGGATTCCGGTGATCCGTCTGCTTGTCTGCCACCTATGACATAAAAAAATAAATAAAAATTAAAGATTAAAAAGGTATAATTAAAACCACGATGTACCACATAAACAGTTAACTTGGCATATTATTAAATTTAGTCAAGACGCACACCCACGACATACTTATTTTAAAGTTAAAACTATACACATTTATGGACAACATCTGGTACAATCAGATTAAAGCAAACGGAAGGGTTGCGGGTGCTCCAAAATTATAATATTTCGGACCAAAATATGCACTAACATTTTTTATTGCAACATCTGTCACACATTTACGAGTATACAGGGTGTATCTGTAAACATTTACATACTTTTAACCACGTCTTCTATTAACCATGCTGAACAATATATCTGCTATGACATTCGGAAATTTGTCAAAAAATAAAATTTTAAAATTAAATTTTTCGACTCTGCAATATAACTTATAAATGACATAAAAGACCAAGTCCATCGTGACCGAATTTGTATGGAAAGTAGTTTCTTTCATGCGAATTTCCAAAAGTCATAGAACTAATGTGGTTCAGCTTACCATCAGGTGATCTGTCTGTTCCTTTGCCACTGTATATCACATAAAAAAATATGATTGGTAAAAGACGTGGTTAAAGGAATATATCTTAATTTTGACAGCTATACTCTGTATTAAATTTAAAATAACTGTTTTAGTTAAGCTGTGAGCAGATTTGCTATTTCCGTCCTGCAACACAACAGAACTGATGCTACATAAAAACCTAGATTAATGATAAAAGTTGGATCTGTGAAGTCCATTCAAAACGTCCATTTGAACGTTCCATCACTGGAATAGAAGTTTACAATGAATATTAATCTGTTCAAAAGCCGATCAGCTCAGAGCAGTGATATTTTTGTATAGGCTTTTCATATACGGTGTTTTTGTTTCAGAATATATCAATATTGGTGGTGCTGTTATATAGCTGGCGGATCGGCGTCAATGCGAAGAGGTATAAAGAGTTGGATGATGTTTATTATGGTGAGTACAACTAACCTTATATCCTAATTTATTACTATTTCATTCTCTATAAGCCATAATTCCAATGCTCGGAGATGTATAGAGCACCGGACTCTGGAATCCGAAATGATAGGGCACAAAATAAATTGACATAGATGGGCAGCTCTAGCTGACATTGATATCCAAGAGTTCATTGATCTAGGCAGTATATTTTATCGGGTCTCTCTCGCACATGTTCCAAATAATTTAGCTTTGTCTACGTCGAACCACGTCGAGATCACACGAGTACATGTTTGTGTTCATAGGCTGGTTAGCAATGATTGTAGGCAGTTGGCAGTTTCTTTATCTGGTGACTAGTGGCTCGCCCTCACTTCGCTTCGAAACCGTTATTCAGAAATGAACCAATAGATGGCGCTGTGTCCAATTACATCGCGCAAGCGTTTCGTGTTTCTTTATAGATAGTATAGATTAGGGTTGCCAAAACAATAATTCATACACTTTATTAGTGTGCGCGCGTACTTCGACAAACCTCGCAGACTCTACGACACGTTGAAATATAAGGTAATGAATACAAAAATAGATGGATTAACATCCATCGTTGTTCATTGTTGATAAAAGGACACAAAGCTTCAGATAAGCCGTATCTACTGATTGTAGGTATATTATACTTTTATGTTATATGAGATAAAAGGGAGCGCAAACAGCTAGAGTATCATCTAGTTGCGATTTGATTTGATTTGAACATTAAAAAATCCAGCGAAATTTTGGTATTTATTTATCTTAGCCTCCACTCCACGCGTCACGAAATTACGGGAAGTTTTCCTAACGCCAAGAAACTTCCGCTCAATTCGAGTAAACTACTTGCTTATGCAGTCCATGCGTACACGAACTTTGGACAAATCAATTAGGAAGGTTAACACTACGACATTTCACAAACTTGCACTCACACGCACTCACAAAATAAGCGCAAAATACTGCCGCAGCTGCACAAACAAACACACTATTGTTACTAAATCAAATACCTAACGACCTAAAGTGAGCTTTGGCTTCCGATACTAAGAGCCTCCATCTAGGTTGGTCCGATGCCCTACCAGTCATCCGCCTGGAGTCCGCGTAAATCTTTTTCGACGTCATCTTTTGAGCGGTCAACTGACCATTGCCTAAGTGGCCGTCCCAGTATGCTTCTTACTGCACGATATTCTCCCACTCTCTCGAGGACGTCGAGCCAGCAAAGTCGATGTTCTTTAGTTTCGCTCTTGATATTAGTCTCGCCCACCTGGTTTTCTCACTCCCAGTTCTTTCTCCTCTTCCTAGATTCATCCAATGCTTGTGTAGATCCCAGTATCTTCCTCCAGATCTTGCGTTCCGCCACCATTAGCTTGGACTCTTTCATAAAAGTTAGAGTCCAAGCTTCACAGCCGTACGTTAAGACTGATATTGGTCTTGTAAATACGGCTTTTTGTACCAATAGATTATGTGCATACGATCTAAAATTTAAGTTGCATAAAATGTATGTACCTAATATTGTTCTTAAATCATCTTAGGTATATCTTTACCTAATATGATTTATTATTTTCCTTCTTAACTTTAACATTAAGCCTTAAATTTGGAATACACGTCGTTTAAATGTATTTAATTCATTTGTTTTTTCTTATTCTACTCTAAGACCCGTTTATTTGAATCTCCCTATAAATTACTCACATCTTGACGTTACAAATGGATTGCACCAAATTCCTTCTCTTCTTTGTAAAGTCACTATTATGCGCGTTTAGCATTTAATTAAATCACACCTAACAAATAGATAAGATATACCTAATAAATCATCGTTAACATAAAGCACGTTCTATAATAAAATTAATGAGATTTCTTTGTTAAGGTGAAAATATGTGGACGACCAATGTTTTTCTCGGATGCTCGTTTTATTTCCCAGTGCTTATTATTAGTGACAAAAGGGACGTTTTAGGGTTCCGTACCTCTAACTAAAAACAGAATCCCTAAAGGATATTAAGGCAGGATTTTCTTACCTTTCCGGCTGTGCATACGTCTGTTTGCTATTTCCCTCAGGAACTCGAGGGTGCAGAAATAGTAAAAAATCTCTAAAAGTAGGAAAAAAAATCTAAGTCAGTACAATCTAAAGGTTGGTAGGTACTACTTATATACTACGATTTTGCCGATTATTTTGACTTACAAACGTCACTTAAAGATTATTATTTGTTAATAGAAGAATAATAAATTCGGCAAAACAAAATAAAGACTATTAGGTAATTACTCGATTATTGTTATTGAGTGAACTAGCCAAAGATTTAATAAGCTATCTCGGAGTGTAAATTTTTAGTTCATGAACGTTCATACGTACGTACGCACGTCAGTTACGTAACTAAAAATAGAAAGTCCAAATTCCAAGTTTCATTGAAAATTTCCAGGGATGTATTATGTAGGTACTTAAAATAATTCCATGAATTTTTACTAACGATACTGATTGCAAAAATGCGCCCTGTCTCTAGTGGACCAGTACAATGTTTTTGTGTTCCTGCAATTTTATTACTAGTTGGTAGGTACGGAAATATTGTTAAGCGATCCTAACTCACACTTGCCAGATTTTTTCTTGAATGCTCGTTTTATTCCTCACTGCTTATTGTTATTGAACAAAGCGAAAGGCATTTTTATTAGATATCTCGCCCCCCAATTATTGCGGATTCCGTGTGATTGACGATCCGGGGAGAACTCTCAATTTGTTGCGCCTATGTAAAATCTTCGCGATATTTCAATTAGAAGAGAAACGAGATAATTTTGTTTTTGTTTTAGAAACGTAGGCGTTGAGACAATTTGAGCTTTATTTAACGAGTCGATTGGAACTAACAAATTTTTATTAGAACGTATTCAGTAAAGATTTGTGTGGATTCCACGCAAATCTTTATCAATTTCATCTCTCCAGGGGTATCTTGGACGGCCAACTGGCCTTCAACCATTTAGCCGTCCCAAGTATCCAGGTAGGTTGGTGTTGACTGGCAGGAGGTGGCGCAGGACTGTTCTAGATGGAGGCTCTTATTATCGAAGGCCAAGGCTCACTTTGGAACGCTGCGCCAGCCTAGTTAGTTTATTCAGTAAAGGGAATCGAATGGAGTTGATTGCTCTTTTTATTGCGGAATTCCACCTATATTATGGTACAAATACAACTCCTCTTTTTCATTTTAAGTAACATAGATAATATAATATGCATAGTGTACCAAGTAGTATAAATTTTTGAGCAAAAATAATTTAGACTTCTATACCTTGCCTTCCCTTAAATATTGCATATTTACGCTTATGAAAGTCCTAAGGCACAATATCATCACCTCTCTACAAAGAACTTCAGCAAAAACCCTCGGCTGGATACAAAGAAAACAATTTGTTCGCAAAAAACGAGGACCCAAGAAAGGATGGGGCAATTACCAAGTAATGAATCCCATACAAAAGCTCCATTCTTCGCACCGAAGTGATTATGCAGGCTTATTTTGATATTTCAGGTCGATTTAATCGAGTTGTTTGTTTAAATAGGTTTATTCCGGTTAAAACGTTCGATTAACCGTTAATCCGAAGGCAATATCGGTAGTTAATGAAATTGGTTTCAGTTTTGATTGCAACGACTGTACCTACAATTTTAGTCATTTTTGAACACATTTGAATATGAAAGGAATTGAAATTGTGTAGAAACTATATTACTCAATCATTAATGGTGATTTATATATTATATTTGTATTGACGACGACGAAAATACGGTTTAGCCCTTAAAGGATTATGAGAATCAGCAATTGTATCTCCTTATTAGCTTAGTATGTTCTGGAATCTGGTTCTAGCTAACGTAGGATGAATAAATAATGACTTTTTTCTGATTCACACTTCGATTACAGAAACCGTGAGCGTAAACGCGCTAAAGGTTCCATCCGCAAAAAAGCGTTATTTGGCATTCGTGGAATTTAAAATTAATTACTATGGCTTATTTTCGACCCTAACCATTTTGTTTTTGACGATGGCGTATTCGAAATCCAAAATTCTAAAATAACCAATAGCGACAACGCTATTGGAATCACTTTTTCTAAAGCTTTCAGTTTGAAATTATGTATCTAGAGATTATATTGATAAATACACAGCTCAATCAATACATTCTAAGCTTTTAATTTTATATCCTACACTCAAGTTGAACAAAGTACGTCTGCCTCTCTCTAAATAATGCAGCGATTCACTCAAGATACCGTAATCTGGGGAGCCATAACCGACCCCATAAACACAGACTATCTCGTAAAGCCATTAAGGCAGTGGCTCTCAACTTTGTGCCACGGTGCCCTTGCTCACCATAGAAAGCGGTGGAGGGCCGTAAGGCTGAGATTCGAACATTCAAAGCTGAAAATGAAATACCTAAATGAAAAGGTTCTCCTTTTGTGGAAAGAAAAGGCAAACGAGTGTCACCTGATGGTAGCCAAATATTACGGCCCGTGAAAGTTGACGAGTATGTTGTCGGCCGTTTATGAAAATGTAGGCATTTCAAACTCTTTAAATTAATTTGTTACCACAATCTTTAGTCCGCATTTAACTTTTTTAATGTTATAGGTAGCGGACGACTAGATGGATAACCTGATTGCAAGCGTTGCCGTCACCTTTTGACACCCATTTCTTTGCAACTGTGTTAAACTCATGTCGATCACTCTTAGTTGTTTCTGTCATAAAATATTTTATGAATTGGTATGGATGGCGGTGCAAGCATATAAAGTTTGGGAACCCTTGCATTAGGGCCCTTGTAAATATGATAACGTTCATAAAGGAAGGACCTCGGGTCAGATTTAGTGAAGGATAGTTACCCATATGCAGATCAGTTCTATTTAAAACAACGTTAAATAAAATACGCCATAACCACGACTTAACCCTCAAATCACCATACACTATAACCACTTAAGGAGGTATTTCATATTAAATAAAACAGGTGATAGTATTTTCTTATGATTTTTAAAGATTTTACTATCCAATTCAAACCCATATAATTATTTTTTTAAGAATCCGATCAGATAGTACTAAAAGTATGTAAGCTCCACACAACGGGATTAGGCGCAAAAGTAAATTCCCTCGTCACCTTTTAAAGTTATTATTTAATTTAATCTCATATTACTGTTGCTCTAGAGGCCACGTCAGACATGCCACTTTTATCGGCGATTTCGAAATTGAATCGATGGTGAATCACTCAATCAACAATCAGGGTTTTGGCGACCCTCTACGATCCATCGAGCTGTCTACTGTCACACGCGTTTTAAGCGATCCTGTAGCACTACCATAAGTTCGAAATACTATCCTCGCTATCGAAAACTATCGCTTTGTCTCTTTCATTGTGATGCATTTGAAAGAGACAGAGCAATAGTTTACGTTATGTCAGTTTTAGATGTCAACTCATGGTAGCGCTACTGATCAACTACTTGACCGGTACCACTAGAAAAGCAAACGACTCAATCGCCGTGTTTTATACAAGGTGTATATGTGGACATTACATTCCTTTAGCCACGTGTTCTAAAAACCATTCTGAACAACATTTGTTCTAAGACCTTTTAAAATATGTAAAAAAAAACTACTCCCCATATAAAATGACAAAGTTATGTGGCCGACTTTGTATGAAAAGTTGTATTTTTTTTTTATTTGAATTTCCAAAGTCATAGAAAAAGTATTGGTTCGAATGATTGGAAGAAGACGTGGTTGAAGGGACGTAACGCACTCTGTATGTATGCGATGTGAAATATGTGGTCGCTGCATTTAGCTTCTAAAAAGCGACAAAATCGCCGATGCTAAAAGTAGCAAGTCTGCTGTGGCCCTTACAAAAATCTCTTTGTATTCGCAGAATTTACATCTAACATTAGTGTACAAGTGGCATAATTGCTTTAACAGCACTGATACAGCTCTAATTAAGTCACTTAGTTGTAAACCCTTACAAAGGGGATTAATATACTAGTCTCGCGAGTACGTAACTAAGAGCTACAGCTTGAGAGAGGGTTCGTTAGAGCCGGTGTATTATACAAATAATCCTTGTCGTTCTTAGAGACTAGGGCGATAACATATGGGCGGTATTTGGGGTGCGTACATGGGCTCGTATTTTAACTTAAAAGGACATTTTCTATGACTGGCCAAAATATTGTAGGTTTATGAAAAATCTACTG
The DNA here is from genome assembly GCA_014851415.1 of Cnaphalocrocis medinalis. NCBI lineage: Eukaryota > Metazoa > Arthropoda > Insecta > Lepidoptera > Crambidae > Cnaphalocrocis > Cnaphalocrocis medinalis. Next base: position 13,061,060 of record CM026278.1, read on the forward strand.
ATTTGGAGCAAAAAACAAAAAATTAATCTTAAATTTCGTCTAGCATGCAATATGGCGTCAAATCCAGAACTGGGTAAGACTGGTAATTACAATGAAATGACTCCGTCTTTTTTTTTTGTTCTTAAAAAAATGTTCTTCTCTGTGCAATCTATACTCGTATTTAAATGGTTCTCATTCATTTGCCTTCGATCGAAAAAAAAAACACCAAATACAAACTGATGATATTCGTAATATATGTATTTAGTGCACTTTCTGTAACAGTTAACAAATTAGCGGTTTAGCTTACATAACTCACGCAAATTATTTTTCGACCTGGAAAATACATTATTCTTACTGCCCAAATGAGGTCAAAAGTATGACCACAAAGTAGATAAAGGTCTACCATAGATGGTATGGCCACAGATCAATGAAAATACTACATAAGTGCGGTCTTATACAAGCACTACGTAACTAGGAGGACAAACTAAGTTGGACCACAGACGCAAGCGAATGCTGTGCTCTGAATAAATACTTTGCGAATCGGACCTCGCGTCTTGAAATTCAAAACAGGCTTCCACCAGGGTTTGAATAAGTAAACCTTTAGGTACTTATATCTCAGGGTGTGTTTATCGCCTTCTGGTAAATTGGTATGTGGCCTCCTATGTAGTATACTACTGTTTTTGTTGTTACCAGACCAATCCATACATCATCTAACGATATTGCAATGGTGGATTCGATGTAAATTAATCGTTTTAATACCTATCCTACCTGTGAATGAGTCGAAAATACGAACGATATCCGTCAATCATTTATAGCTACCAAACTTTTCCATCAACGTCGACTGATATAATCAATCCATTGGTTTAGACAAATAACATCCTGGACGAGTTAACAAAGCTGTCACTTAGGAGTCCAAGAGTACATTTAGACCATGATTCAGGATTTGGGGAGTCTGGTAAATTACAATAAAACGGCTGCCTTCTCACCGTTGGACAGGGGAACCAGACCAACTGAACCAGTGGGTATACGATTTACAATTTTTGTGCGTATTTCTACCAAGCTTATCGTAGAAATACGCACAAAAATTTTAAAATCCAGAACCTATGACCTCACCTAAGGAAGGCGTGTCCTTATAAACTGGGCTATACCTTACCTCAGATGGATGGAACCTTATTACGTATTCGTTTCTTTTCATAGACTTTTAAATATCTAAGTATATTGTAGTTACTTTGATATTCGCCATCCATATAAAAATACAAATGAACAGTAAACCCACGGATAGGACAGCGGCTACTCAAAATTTGACCTTATAATACATCAGTAGTTTTCATACATTCTTTCTTATATCTCTATGAAATTTCCCAGGCTCACCAAGTCACATATTGCCGCGACACACTCATGCTCGTATTAAAGCCTCGCAGATTTATCACCTCTGTTTCCCCCAATCCGCCGAGTTATGTAACCGGAGACTGCTCACTGCACGTAATATACGACCTGCATCCCTCACCGCCTTAGTGACGTCACAACACATTGAGCGAATAATGCGAGAGATTTTCGGTCACAGGAACCGAGGATCTACAACGGGGCCGTAACAAACGACCTTATTTAAACTAAGTACACGCAAACTATACATGAAGAGTAAAATAAAAACACCCTTATTATAATGGCAGCTTTGATTCTATTTAATCGTCTTAATGTATTTTTTACCATCATCATCATCTTAAGCCGAGATCAACCAATTTGGTGTAAGCTTCCTTAAAATTTTCCACTCAGTTCCATTCTAGGCAGTTGACGTCCAGTTGTGCCCGCCGATCTTTATTGTTTCATTGCCACCTCATTTGTGGCCTTCGAATAGTACTTTTTTTAACGGTTTTATTTAGCTCACCCCGTTTGTTTTTTCACCCAATTTCAGGTCTAAATGTGAGAACTGGTAGGTTTTTTTAACCATTCGCGCGTATATTGTACGTACCAAGAGGTACGTACTACTTACTTGCTTAAGTAAGTTAAAAATATATAGAAGTGGAGATTCTGTAAATGAATATAATCGAAGTTAAGCAATTAAATAAATAGCGAGCAGCCGCATCACTATGCAATCTCAGTGCGCTGTGACGTAACCGCTGGGAATTCTTTGTGTTTCATGCAGAAATTGAAATGCAAGGGCATATTGCTCTCTTCAACCTCTATAAAATCGTGCGACGCTGGAATATGCACCTAAATGACGCGATTGTGTCTCGACTCGAATTCATCTGGATTTACAATGTCACCAAGATTGGACAAAAAATTGCAGTTCTAAAGACTACCTACAATTAATTTGGCTTTACAGTCAAGGGAAAGTATTGAGATCGTCAATCATAATTATTTTCACGAGATGGATATTTAACGAAGAATAATTTACCTTTTTCCGCCGTAACAGGAAAACACGTAGGTCTCCACCTAATTTAGGCACGTTTCTCGCCTGTTCCTTAGGGTTCGTGGGCTTTTCATTTATTTTAAACCTTATGACTACTTACTTATTAGCACAGGTATCATCTCATATTACCTCAGCATACCTATAATATAGATACATATTCGGGGCCCGGGGGTACACTTTCCATGATTTAGGATTTGGGGAGTCTGGTAATTACAATGAAGTGACTGCCGTCTGACCTTTGCCACGCTTTAACGAACTATCCGAAAGGTGCAGGTTTTCACACGATGTTTTTCCTCACCGCCAAACTAACGATTACAATATCAAACGCTAAGCGAAGGAATTGGAGTCTTAGTTGCCTCTTACAATATCTTACATTTGAAACATAATGGCACTTTTAAATAATTTCCATGATTTTGGAACATAAGTATTTAGGTTAGGGGAAAACTCCCCCGAGAATTTCAAGATTTTTTTGCTCGTTGCTGCTCTAACCTGACATCACCAATATTTTTCGATTTAGTAGGTAGGTTTAAGTTAGTATTATTATCATCACAAAAATGCTGGTTAGGTTAGGTTAGGTTAGAACAGTGATTGGACAAAAAATCATGACATTTCGGACGAGTTTTCCCCTAACCCAACTATTTAGTAACATTAACAAGTTACTTGTATGTACCAAAGAAAAACTCGCAAGTTATGACACAGCTCGTAATTTACGCTTGCAGCCTGGGACTCTGCATCCGCCCGATGTGTTGCCGCGGGGCCATTCGTTTGGGACATGTACCGGAGCCCTGGCAATTTATTACCTGAATTTCTCCAATACGTTGAGTTTAGAGTGTCTATGTCAGTTGTGAGCAATGCTCGATAAAAGCACATTGATGCAAAGAGTACGACCTCCGTTATTTAGGTGATGAGTTTAGTCCTTATTATCATCACAAAAATATTGGTTAGGTTAGGTTAGAACAGTGACCGGCCAAAAAATCTTAAAATTCTCTTCTTTCAGAATTACGTACATTTACCAACTCATGTTGGTAAATCTCAGGATTTATATACACTTAAATCTTAGGTTTTACAGTAGTTCGAGCTTTTACAGTAACATATACATACGTTTCTTCATCCTCTTGCCCTGTTCCCAGGCAATCTGGGGTCGTCATCTTCTTCTATTCGACACTGTCATTCGTCGTCTAATCATCGACCTCTTTTAGTCACGTCTTTTTATTTTTTTTTTAAGTTGTTATATTAGGTCAAAGTCGTGTTAGTAACACCACTCAAGAAAGTCTGAACAGATTTAAAAATAAGAACGCTGGTCTGATTTTAATGATAAGATTCATCTTTGCCTAAACGCTGTTTGCGTGAAGTAAATAGTTGTAAGTTCAATTGCAATTTCATTTATAATACATCGTGGTTTTTATTTCTTGCCATGCGACGTTATTATAGAATAGACCAGCGTAGGAACATGTTCCAAATAGCGCCTCAAACATGTAATCTGTTATTTACAGATACACCCTGTGATTGTGTTTAGTCTGTAACTATGCACTCGACCTGTACGTTTGCCGCGGGGGCTCCCGTTTGTAACATGTTCTAGCTGAAGCATTGCCAATTTATCACCCGTATTTCTCGAATATGCGGAGTTCAGAACTGTGAAGAGATTGCTACGGACTTAAAAATACATGTGTGTGACATAATTTGTTAAAAGATGTTAAGAAATTGGTAGCTTGGTAAATTGGCATTCATTTTGTTTTCTTCATGTGATAGGTCATAGGTGGCATGCTTTCTGGTAGCGAGTATTTGCAAAAGCTCTCAGTTTTTAAACTAATGTTTCTTATTAAAAACAATACTTTTATTCGTTATATTATAAAGTTTGGCAAAAACATATTCCAAAGTAAAATTCTTAAAGAAACTTCAAGACGTTGTTTGTATATTTGAATCGAAATAAAATGTTTGAATATAATGTATCAGGTTCCAATTAAAAAAAGAACTTTTTTTATTTCCTTAAGATTTATATTGCACAACAGTAATAATACCTGATAGTTCATTGGGAAAGGGAAAATATCGTAAGGCCATTGTAATTACCAGACTCCTCAAATCCTGAATTATGACCTAGGCCTACCCTCCAAATAGGCTGTCTTATTTCACTCCAAGCTGCTGTCCAGCAAGAATAATTCTTGTTAATACCTTAATACTTTAATGTCGTCGCTTGTTAATACCTGTTGCAATGAAAAAGCCCATATAATACAATCATATTGTCCACTGTAAATTGTTAAACAATCAAAAGATATTACGATAATTATTTACCACTGATTAATCAATCTTTGAATGAGATTTTGCACCTCAGCGATAATGGCGGGCGAGTGGTTGCGGAGGAAGCGGGAGCGGAATCCATGTTCAAGCCAAGGTCTTCAGGATTAGATCGATCACCGGAGTCCATTTTTATGCAAATTCGTTGTTTTACTTAATAAAAATATTATACTCAATTTCAAAAGTTCAAAACTCGAGAGCTAACGTGAATTTACGTAAAATGACGTTTGACGTATTGTAAGTGGGGTTGCCACTGCAAATATAACAATCGATACCTATTGAATAAATGAAACAGTAATCAATATCGATTGTTTCAAATTATTAAAAAAATACATTCATATTGTTTGTGTGTACCTAATTGGTGTCCTGGGATATTTATTTATTATTATTTTTTATTTTTATTGACTCCACGGTAACGGTAGACAACGGATGAAGTATCCTCAGGGTATCCTATCCGTTGGCATCGCCATACTGGCCCGCAAGCGTGAAGCAAGGAATCTGTCACGACACTGGATAAAAAAGCGCGAAAGACGGTAACCTCTCCCTTTTCTCAAGTATGGTAACCCCCGCTGAGTCTCCGGTACCCTCACTCACTGAAAAAACACAGCAGTTAGGCTGCTATTGACTTTGGCATGTGACATTTTGGGAAATTATGAGCTGCTATTAATTGTTCTATTTTGAATAAATAAAGAAAATAACGCGTCCTTAGGTACTTTTATTTAGATCCTTAAAAATCCGCCCCCTTGAGTGGTGGTGCGTACCTACTCTAATCGATAAGAATCGATTTAATTGACGTTTGGCTCTAAAATGGCAACTCGGCTCTGCACTTCCAGGAAAAGAATGATTCCTGTGTTAGTGAGCTCAATTCAAAACTTATTTAGTGTGATAAATTATTTTGGACTTTAGGGGTAAAACGAATATGTTGACAAATAAAATAATTAAAAACATAATTTTTAACCAAAATCTTTTTTTTGGGCGGGCTATGGCCATTTATGGGCATCGTGCTTTACACACCTGTTCAATAGAGCGGCGTTCATTAGGTCTCAGAAAATATGTCTTCGAGCTCTATCTGTAAGAACAAGTCTCGTGAGCACCCCGGGGAGACATTAGACCGGTTCATTTAAGCATCTGGAGATCTGCAGCCAAAGTTCGCTCCCCCGGGGTCGGTGGGACACTTACCCCGATGTAGTTCACTAAGGGATAATATATTGCTCGCTGTTTTACTAAGAAATCACTTTACCTTTAACAAATGTGCAGTGTTTTGTTTGTGTTATACTTGGAGTTTTATTCTTTAACTAGTGGCCCGGCCAAACTTCGCTTCGGGACCGTAATTCAGAAATGAACCAATAGTTGGCGCTGTGCTCAATTACATCGCGCAAGCGTTTCGTGTTTTCGGTTTACCTATAAGCCTTGTCGTTGTCTATAGAAGTTAACTATTTATAAATAGTATAGAAGAAGGTGTTCACACATGGTCTAGTGATTCTCTATTGACGTAAAAAATATTTTGCCACAAACTTTTTTTTGTTTCATCGTCATCAGCAATCCACGCTCGTCCACTGCTCGTGTAATGCACGCCACTGGTCTCGATTTTTGGCCATTCTCATCCAGCCCACACTAGCCAGCCTTCGAACGTCATCATCCCATAATTTTTGTTTATGGCGCCCCAAACAAAAATATATTGCACAATAATGTAGTGTACCTAATTACATTGAATAATCTCTTTGACTTTAAACGTTCTATTAATTTACTCGATAAAATTGATAACCCTTATCTTCGCGCTTAATAACATTATACAATCAATTACATTGTGGAATATTATTTTGTGATACCTTAAACAAAAAACACTGTTTCTGTAAAAACCTTGGTTGGAGATAATTAGCTTAGAGCAAGTCACGTCGTTTGTAGGTCCTGCTTTTAAAACTTGATAAAAATACATATAAATTGAGTTTCGTTTTTGATGGATGGATAAAAATCGGGCTTATAAGGGATGCCGCTTTATTATATTCCATGGAGGGTCGTACGTCATCGCCTTATGGAAATTTGGCTAAGAAATCTTGATTTTATATAGGATTATTATATTTTGAAGACCAGGCTCCTTGATGTAGAACCACAACAGCCCAGCTCAACTATAAGAGGTAGGTCAATGGCACTTTAACAAAAGTTGTTCAGATTGTAGAGCATTTTATGATGCCATGAAAAAATCAAAGATCATGGAACATCTGGTTTGGAACTCTAAGAGCCCAGCTCCACTATAACAAATATGGGATGAAATGGAATGGAAAATTGTCAAATGTGATGAGCATTTTTGGATGAGATCCTAATAAGGAAGGATATTCCAAACTTAAACCCCTAATGGAGCGAAAAGGGGGTTCCAAGTTAAATCTTTAAGCCAAGAGTCATAAAGTTCACGCAAACGAAGTTGCGGGCGGCCACTAGTTCCTAATAAAAGTGTCCCTTCAAAATCCTTTTGAGACATTATTTCCTTACTTTTTTGCCTGAAATATTGAATTCACTTAGTCATCATCATCATCATTTCAGTCAATGGACGTCCACTGCTGAACATGACTCCCCCAAAGTTCTCTAAACAGATCGGTCCTATGCCACGCGCAACCAATTGCCCCTTAGAGCGTATAGCGTAAGTACCTAAAATATGAAGTTCGAATCAACAAAAAAGATTTCTCATGATGAAAATCCACAACTTTCATGCCTCTACGGACACTTTAAATACATTGACTAAATGGGTCGTCATTATTTGGTGCTCGAGATAACTAGGAAACTCGAATAATTAATGAGTTTCGAACCGAGCTAAAAGTTCTTAAATAAGTTGCGGTCACGTCTGGTTTGCCATAATTATGTTTTTTTAGCCGTCGTGACCCAAAAGATTAAACTAGTTAACCGTTATCATTTATTATGAAAAGTTTACTTAACGTTTTTATCACGTGCCGCGTCTTTTCAATTAGCTAGAGCAAATTTAATAGTCGCCTAGGAGCTATAAACATTCAAGCCATAGGTACTTAGCTTCTTTTTGTCGAGGTCAAGTTAATTATTATCTCATACATGATATTACCATTATGTAACTAGATACTTAATATATGGAAGCAATAAACACTTTCTTATTTATTAACATTGAGCTTACGTACTCTTACGAATATTAGACTATAGATTTTTCTTGACTTGATATTTGAAAAAAATAAAATATGTTTCAGATTTCATCGCCTATGAAATATTCTGAATTCCATTCTTTCGGACTTTCCTGGCCTGGCAAGACCAAAAATAACGATTTTATAAGTTCCCTACGGTCGTTCTCTAGTTTTCTCTCATTCCTTCGTTTTCACAAACAAATGTTCTTCAAAACTTTAGGCGCTTAACATCCTCGTAGAGACGTCTGCAAATGACGTGTGTTAGTCCCGACGCGCGGGAGTGCTGTAACTGATCGCTCCACTCACTGTGTTTTATTGCGCCCGCTTTGAACTCAACGCACTCATAAGCACCATTTACCCTGTACTTATTTACTTAGGTATTGTTCGCGAGGCGTAGTCGTTGAAGTAAATAATTTATTGAGTCAAGCGTTGGGTGTTGTCTTGGTGTGGTCGCGGTTCAGCAAGCGTTTGTAAGGAACGCGCTATAGTAGGAAGATCTCGATGTTTCTGCGCGATTGAATCCGGCAGAGAACCAAGACCAAAGATATAGCTCACCGGATTGGGAAGCTGAATTGCCAGTGGGCTGCCAATATTACCCGCAGAACTGAAAACCGGTAAACGACTTCTAGTGTGGAGACTGCTCTCGTTACACATAGTGTAGGTGCCCTTTTATCAGATGGAATGACGAGGCGAATGATGTTTGGCAGGAGCTGGATGTGAGTAGCCAAAGATCGAAGGGACTGTTGAACATTTGAATAAGCCTAGGCAGTGGACTGCAACAGGCTGACGATGGGGATCATTATGTGACGCCTTAGTAGAGCTGCAGAAATCAGAAAGACTAAAGAAACTGATTGGATGAAGAAATCTTGGAGTAGAGACGGATTAATGGCGAACGACGGAAGATGACATACACCGACCATTGACTGCTGTAGACGTTTTTTTGTTAGTTCCATGACATATTACACCCTTATTTTTTAATTAGTACCTACAAATACTTTAAGGGTAGTTTCTGTACTTGAATATGAACACTTTTTTCTAAAAAACACATTGTGAAATCATATACTGAAATTCAAGCTTCTATATATTCTTCTTACCTATGGAAAGATTTTTTATTCAAATTTCATGAACTATAGTTGGAGGCACGAAAGTATAGCTATGACCGTTATTTTGCCGCACTTGTAAAAAAGAAGACTTTCTATGAAAATTGGTTTCTGCGCACTCACCTTGATTATGCACATAACTACACTTTCTTGCGGCAGACTATACCTACACTAAAATTTTTACAAAATAAGAATGTAAAGCCTATAATAATACTCTTACTACTCTTTATTAAATAACTTTGAAAACTCAGTATATTTGCAAAAGTAAACCAACAACAAAGAACTAACAGACAACCCAAAACCAACATCAAGTAGTCTGTAAACACAGTATAAAAGAACCTGCGTACTCGTATATAATTGAAACATCCATTTTAATAATGTAAGTGATTTAGCCTCGTATATACATAATGAGGTAATACACACACTGTAAGTACCTTTTTATTTATCCCTTTATATTATCCGCCTCGCTTTAGACGACCTCAAATAGGCAATTTTGGAATAGCCCTGTGCGAGCCGTAATCCCCTGTGTGCCCTTTATACACCAACATAAAGAGGCTTCGAAATGACTAGCCTCCATTATTTTATTTTAGTTACCAACATAAAAAATGGGTTTTAGGTTTTATTTGTTTACTCGGGACCTGACCGCTAATCGTCCTAAAAAGTGCTTTGCCTACACTTTTAGACTGCTTATTCTTTGGTCAGTTCTTAATTCAGAATTGAGCCATTCATCCGATTGATGTGTAATATTCGTTTGGTATCAGGGCTGCCGATCTACCAATGTGCCACTCTAACTTAGACATAGTGTCTAATCTCGTTCTGTTTCTCACCTCTGCTCATTGGACTCACCCCTGGCCTTCATTGGTACGGCACATTTTATTCGGGAGAACGAGGTATTTATCTTAATACCTCACTGAGTCGAGCTCTTTTGAGCGGAAACTGAGTCAGACTATATGACTCGCATGTAAAGTTAATTTGTCATCAGGGCTGCCGATCCTCCGTTTGTCACCCGGGCCTAGACACAGTAAATAAATAAACTCACACAACACCTGTGTAAGAGATATGAGACAATAGAGGAAACACAAATATAATAGGTACATATACAACACCCAGACACTGAACAAACACAAGTTTTCATCACACGAATGTTTGTCCAGGGTGTGGGGATCGAACCCTCGACCTTTGGCGTATGTTTCTGTCCGTTTCTCATATTTGTTTACTGGATTCACCATTGTATTTCAACGGGCTGGCATATTTAGCGAGAACGAAAAGAAAATATTTTTTTAGTAAATATCAATAGGAATAATCTGAAATATAATAAGGTGCATTATAAGCATTTGACTGTCCGGATAGCACATTCGGTAGTTACCTCATACGCTAAAGGTCGCGGGTTCGATCCCCATCTTGGACAAACATTCGTGTGATGAACACTTGTGTTTGTTCAGTGTCTGGATGTAATACAATATATGTATTTAAGTAATATATTTGTGATACCTCTGTTGTCTGATATCTGTTACACAAGTGCTTAAGCTACTTAGTACGGGCTCACGCCAATGTATGAGATGTTGTTGCTGTGTATTTTAAGCTGTTGTTGCAGAATTAGACATACCATACAGCAAAAAGTCCATAATAGCACATTACCGACTTATTGCCGGGGGCGTCCATACAAAGAACATCATATTATTTTCAGGGCTGCCTGGATTTGTGTAGAGCCCGTAATTTACTTAGTTTCTCAATATTACTTCCACACACTTTAAGGGCTTGAATCCCTCAAAAACTTTATAAATAACATTCTTGAAACTTAACGGATGGAAAACTTTATTAACATCTGTTTACAATTTATTGTATTCGCCAGGGGTTTAACGAGTAAGTAATAATAACTTAGTGCCTAAGTAATATTTTTAGTAAGTCTAATAACTTTTCCGTTTTTCAACATCATTCACACGAAACCTAGAATGAAACATACGAGTACCTAGCCGCTTTAATAAAATTAATATTACAGTACGAATGCAATGTAAAAGATTTCGGCTGCCTTGATGGCGCAGTGGCAAGTGAGTGACAAGTTACACTTTAAGTCCCGATCCAGGAATCCCGGATTCGATTCCTGGATCGGGTCAATTTTTGAACCTGAACTGTTTCGTTTCATAATTTCTCACTACGAACTTTCTCCAAACGTCTTATACCTACTTACTGGTGTCTCGTTGAATTAGAGAGTTTAATACTGTCTGAGCACGCATACTTGTGCTATATATGTCCAGAGGGCCTAATTTAAAGCGGGCATTACGACCGAATTGAAGTTCCCCTCCCTTCCACACGCGCTATGCGCGCTGTTGTTTGAATGCGACAGGTTTACTCTCATTCGTTACTGGACAGCCTCATTATAAGCCACCTGCTGATCAGTCGTGTAACTGAATCGGCTGGTGGCCAAAATTGTAGTTAAAAATAGCCAAAGAACATTTCAGCACCCCGTGAACGTTTCAAAATAATTGCGTCATTAAGGTACCATTCCCCATTAAACATCAAAATTAATGATACACATTAATATTAAGGAACCCAACGTTAACTGGAACAATCGCGTCTCCAACTCTGTAATTAAATCCATCTTTGTTGGAGTTTTTAGGAAAACAATGCGACCGAGCTCAATTAACACAATGGATCAAATTCTGAACGCCAGCGTAATGAGAATTCTTCAACTTGCCCCAATGTACGATCGGCTTTTACCCCTTCTATATTTTCCGATACGCTTTATTGAAATGTTCATTTGGAATCCGAGAATCGATACTTATTTTGTTTGATTGCGAATTTGAAACGGATAATTTGAAAACGATACGAATGTTTTGTGTTACGTGAGTGGAAAGTTTTGACCTTTGCCTTTTATAATGTAAATTGGCTCGCTTTTGTATCTTGTTTGTAATCAAAATATGTTGGATATTTTTAGCTCATATCGCATAATATCATGAATTGAAGCACATAGTATTATCGATTGTTGTTTCATTAAAATCACAACCATATAGGTGTTTTTACTCCATCATTGCTTTAAAAGTTATGTAAATTAGGTATTTAATTGAGACAACATCACACTGTCTTTTAAGTGCATGTCTAAGAGGGCGGCAGCAAACGCTTACAGGTGATCCTTCTGCTAGTCTGCCGACTATCACATAAGAAAGGTATGCGAGCACTACCGAATATCTACAAACCTACGTAGGTACTACTGCTTTAGTTGCAGCTAAATATATGAGCTCGTTCCATTTTATTTGACACCCGCTCGGTTCATTCGAGTTTTTAGTTCGCTAGTAATTTGGTTCAGTTTAACTGCTGCAGCTAGTTCGTAGAATGTTTTTTTTTATTGCTTGCTAATATTGGTACCCACTGGTTAGTATCATGGTATGACAAGGATCAAAATTTCAATAGCAATATCACTTTTACTATTTTTGAAGACTGCCGTGGTGGCGCTCTTGAAAGCGGCGGATGAATGCGCTAGAAAGGGGGTTAAAAGATTGGCAGCGCACTTATGATTTGACTGGTGTTGAGGGTGTCTATGTGCCGCGAAAATCGCTCAGCATAAGGTGATCCGTCTGCTCTTCTGCCACCCATCACATAAAAAAGTACAGTTACGAATATTCCGGTGTAGGTACCAGGCGATAATCGCTTGCACACGCAGCGTGCAGGCAGAGCTATTTCTTGCGCTCATACAGTGACGGAGTGCACGCGATTTTGTGCGCTAACTGTAACAACACTACGTTTGTTAAGTAACACTAAGCTCGACTTGCGTGCGATTTTCTTTATGAAATGTACCGCTTCTTTGAAGGTAAGCTGTTTTAAGTGGAATTAAATTAAACGAGTACTACAATAGAAACTGTTATTAAACAGAACACGGATTGAAGCGAAGAATAACACAACTACGACTAGAAGCTGTTGCATACTAAAATGTTTGCATGGACTGTTTTTATAATTTCTAGGTAATCAAAATGCAATGCAGCAAACTTTGCAAAACTTGCATTTTTATATTTTCATACAAAGGGATTTAAAGTTAACTAGACTTTTAATCGGCAACGTTCTAACATTTTTTAAATGTTTGTGCACAAACTATACATGTTGTGTCCAATTTTTAAATGCACCTACCTAACTAGATTTATTTTTTACTTTTTTATTAAAACTATATTTGATTATCAACACCATATTGAACTCCACTGCTAGACAAGGTCTCTCCAAATGATGGCCACTCTGAACCTTTGGCTATTCGCATCTAGCTCCTGCCAGCTATTTTGCGCAATTTGTCACTACATGTGGCTTGAAAGCGTCCTACAGTAGGTTTACCGCCACAAGATCTCCACTCCAGAATACGTTTACTATAGCAGTTGCCAGTTCTGGCCAGCCCACTTCAGCTTGCTAATCCGGTGATCTAATTCATTAATAAGTACAATTTTTTAATTAAGCTGAAGCTAGATCCAGGGTTAGACAAGTTTGGTACTACCAATGAAACAAATGCTATGTGGCCTTCGCAATCCTTAAAAAGAGGCTGAACAGATCAGGGCTAGGTCCTCTTCTCGCCGAGTCATTCATAATTATAGTTTGTAGAAACTCCAGACGTGCAAGTTTCTTCTATTTCCTCGCGATACTTTCCCTCAAATCTCTATTAATTCTGAAAAAGAACCATATCACGAGCCAATATCATAGACTTAGGATACCGCCCTGCTGGCCCATAGAGAACTAGCCTCCCATTTGGAAAGCGCACGTTTTTATCCACTGAGATGTCTTGAAAATAAAAAGTACACAAAACAACCCACGCAAGAAGAACAAGACATTTTCTATGCAAAATTCTATTACGCACAAAATTCAACGGCCGCAAACTACTTACGCAAAATAGTAACCCAAAAGTTTTAACAACTTTTGCAGTTGTTTGAGTGACAATCAAACTGAGTTTACTATTCATGGCACCCTAACGCTGGGTTATTTTTACGCGGGGTTCATGCAATATTGAACACTGAGTTAGTCAACACAGTGCGAAGCCTTGAAGCGAAGCGAGAAGGCAATATTGTTAAGAGCCTTGGTATATTTATTGGTTGCGAACTTTTTAATTTTAATTTTAGATTCACCGTAGTAACTTAACGTGAGAACTGAGACCTAACAAATATTGAGGTAGGCCTTAGTCCGTTAGGGGACTGAGAAATATGAAAACTGTATTTTAGTGTTTTGCTAGGTATGGCTGTAGTCATCAATCAGTAAGAAAAAAATCCATATATCAATCACAAATTATTGTGATCTTTAACATAGAAACACGGTTAATTAAAAATTGATAAACTTTACAAGGTGATAAAAGACACTGACACTGAAAAATGACAGTAAATGGATTATAATAATACATTTACAACATAGTATAGGTACATAAGTGTTCTTCATTCACTAAGCGCTAAACTTCATTTCGAGAATATTCGGTCTAATGGATACCTTAGACCACAGACTAGTGTAAGAACTAGGAACCTAAGTCTGCTAATTAATTTCAATTGAAAAACCAGCCATTAAGACAGCTTCCTACTTTTAAATAGAAAGATAACCTTACTTGAGCCAAAGTATTTATCACTCTGAAAGTTACGTTCAATATACTTATAAGACAATGCGTACAATAAATCTATTGAAACTTAGTTAACACGAACTTAGCTCTTGCTCTGCAAATCACATAAGAGCGATTACAAATTAATTAATCGCGATTACGTTTAGTTTAATTAAGTTTCAGAATTAATTATCAATTTTCGTAACGTTTGAAGCAAGATGACAACTAAGTGATACCTGTTAGGGATGTGTTTAATTATACGCATATTATGTAGTGATATTGACGTTTTTTTTTCTAATCAATTTACTTACTACGCTGGCTCAGCGATCCAAAATGGGTCTTGGCCTTCGACGTCAAAGTTCGACATTTTGACTACGTTGGCTCGGACAAGTAGAGAGAAAGGGAGAGGATCGAGCCTCCAAGAGAGCTTATCTGGGGCAACCACCAGCCCCGACCGAGATATCGCTGGAGGGACGAAGTCGCCGAGGACCTTAAAGCACTAAACGTGCAGTAGGCGGAAAGGCACAGGAATCAGTTAACTTAGATATTCCTAAATTAAACAATGTTTTAACTGACTTTTATCCGACCTTTATGTAACTGTGTAATGAAATTTAAGGTTTCACCATAAACCAAGGATCCTAGCTCCATGAAAATTTACAGCTATATGTAGTTTTGACGACAAGACAGTAAAATGCAACTGTGGATCTGATCTGAAGAAGATATCGTAAATATTCACGATGAAACATCGCATCATAGCTATGTTTAGATTTGTGAGAAGTCTTGTAATTAACTTTGACCACGGCTGTTGGTAACGTTCAAAATACGGAAATCAGAAACCACTCTTAATTAACAAACTTACAGGTAGTAGATGCAGTTTGCGTGGATCTAAGTTCGCGTGCAATAACTCATCCAACATTCATATGTTGTTTGTATGAAACTTCTTTAATAATGTTGGTTGCAGTTAATTAAGACATACCTAGTGTATCTAGCATTGCTTGTAGCAAATGTACAAGCTAAGTTAAAATTTGGTGGTGTCGTGCAAGACCAGTTCGCTCAAGATCACGAGTTAACTGATAAAGTTTCCGAATATCTATCCCAGTGCAGGGCAATTGAAAGGCCTCCATCATAGAAACGAAGTCATCGGTACTATGATGGAATTATAGGGTTAATCACCGCGCTTGTTTAATCAAAACATTCGAAACATACTTTTTGCCAGACCCAGATCGAACCCAGTTCCCACGGGGCGATTCAAGTCTGTCTGTCCGTCTATATGTCGGCTTGTCTACAGTCAAGCCAAGATACTGTAATTAGTAATATTATTTGCTTCTGACATTACAATGGTGCCCAACACAAAACTAACTAACACAAACTATCTTCTGACAGAACTAATTAACATTTACTTTAATGGGATTAATCATAGTTGGTTTGTTAAAATGTAAGGTCGTGCCTACGACGTTACGTTTCTGCAGTTCGGGATGATTGTTTGACTATTCATCTCAAAATGAATATCTATCAATTTTGTTTTCAGTTATCTATCACTATAGTAATTAGGTAATTAGCAAGTGGGAGCAGCAGTTATACTAGTAAGCAACCTTGCGTACCACTCTAGCCCTACTTTCACTTGCACGGCTTTAGTTAAGCGAGATCTTCCGCAATCCCGACTGCGAAGCAAAACACCCGAGATTCACTCTCGATTCGAAACCGATTTGTTTGTTCTATGGCGAATCGATTACGTGCCGATACTCTGTAGTTAGTTTTCTGCGTCGATGACTCGTGAATATTATTTCAGGAGGGTGAATACGTCATGGAGCAATTTGTTTGCGTTGCCATTTTATATTTTATTGCTAAAAAGATACCAATTCAAGTACTCTGCACTTAGTCTAAGTGCATAATAGGTTTACTCATAGTGTACATAGGATACAACCTACCACATATAGAATATATATTAGTGGTATACACTCAGTATATTGATGGTTAACATCCCTTTAACCACGTGATCTACTAAGCATTCTGAACAACATTTGTTCAATGATTCTTGGAAATTAGCATAAAAGAATTCTACTTTTCATACAAAGTCGGTCACATGATTTGGTCCTTTTTTATGGTTAATAGAAAACATTGTTAAACGGATTTAAATCTCTTCCTATACACCTTGAATAATGAGGCTGTAGTTAATCCTACTACTATTATAAAGGCGAAAGTTTGTATGGATGTATGTTTGTTACTCTTTCGCGTAAAAACTACTGAATGGATTTGAATGAAACTTTACCACAATATAGCTTATACATCAGAATAACATATAGGCTACAATTTTTCAGGTTTCAACGAACCTGAAGTCCACGCGAACGAAGTCGCGGGCAAAAGCTAGTACGATCATAAATAAAATTAATCTACGATGTTTATCATCATTATGTTTTATGAGCAGCGGACGGGTGTAGTAGGCCTCTCTGTCCCTCATTAGACTGTTGAACTTTGGAATCAACATTTACCTATAAACCTGAGTGGATATGAATTAGCGATCAAAGACGTCATACGTATCATCTTGTTAAATACCAACCTAATTGGTATCCGTGACAAAGGAAGAAGTAGGATAATATCAAAGCGTTGTAACCATTTACCAATGGTATCAAGTACTGAGAGAGCAATGAGCAAGCTTAGTACAATCATATGATAAGTCGACACCGCAGTCAATACGCTTTAGCTAGATAAACGTTTGCGCCTAGAGAATTATCTGAGAGCACGTACGACGATCTATTTACTCGTATGTTGTCAGGGTTCCCAAACTGTGACACGTCACCGGTATAGCTGATGAAATGATGAGATAAATTTCATTCACTTGGTATGAACGGGAATAAACGCAAGAATATTAAAAATTAGTACCTACATTATCGCACTTACTGCTTGACGTTTCCGCTTGTGACTACGGCTGTTGTACCGCAGTCGAAACGTCAAACAGTAAGTGCTATAATGTAGGTCCTTATTTTAAAATATCCTCGTGTTTAGTCCCGTTTATATTAAGTATTTGCAACGCGAAAGTTAAAAAACATATAAGATTTCGTTTTATGATTATTTAGTTACGAGAATCAAAGAGTCACACCTAACCTGGTAAAAATACAACGTCATTTCGGTATGCACTACCTGGTTGACCCATTACACACCACGTCCTTTGTAATAGTTATTGTATGTTCCTTTTTTATTAGCCTAAAATCCGGACAATCTTTATAATGTTTTTTTTACTTGGAGTGCAAAAGTTATTGTACATATTGCAAACCAAACTTGTTGAGAATGATTTGTAGCCATATAACTGAACTCTCCGCAGTATGCTTAATGATAACCCAAGCCATAACATTTGCCGAAGCTATAAAACACTACAACTTTTAAAACGCGCGAGCATAAAAGTTTGGAAAGCGCTGTTTTAGACCAAATATATATATGTATTAATCTCTCTACGTATATACGTAGGTATACATTTGAAGTGATATCAATACTAAGCATATTTCAGTTATAAGGCGACACCGCAGTCAACAAGCTTTCGTTTGATAAGCGATCATGCCTGAATTATATCAGAGGCCGTTCGAGGAATTGCTTAGACTAAATTCAATAACCTGTAATGGTTTACCTTTGAAATACAGTCGATGAAAGATCTTTTATTGAGCAAGTTAATAAATATTAAAATTGTTTTCTTCCCTATTCCTGATTTTTGCGAAATCTTTATGAATATTTCTAGTATTAGATTAGTGGGACCGGTGAGTGAAAACTTTGTCAGAAAGCCTGCACGTGTTTCAGGTGCCAGGGTTTAAGTACCGTGCCGTGATCGGAGTCCTGGTTTCGATTCCCGGGTCGAGCATAAAGTATGTTTCGATTTTTCGAACGCCTTAGGCTTTGTGATCCCTAATCCGCATCAGGCAAACGTGGTAATTAAGCGTAATCCCATGATAGCGATGACTTGATTTCTATGATGGAGGCCTTTGTCCTTCAGTGGGACGTAAAAACTTACTTTGTTTTTACATTAGGTATATTATAGCGAACAAACGAGCAGATGGGTATCCTGGTAAGTGATCATTGCCGCCAAGGCATCTACAACAATTGAGGCATCACAAATGCATTGCCGGCTCTGCAAGAAAGGAATAAGCCGTTTTCTTGAAGATCACCACGCGTTCTTTAGATAACAATGTTGTTGTCTCAATTTATTACTGTCAACCATTACTGTGTTCAAATATTCAAGAATTGATTAGAATAGAGACCGCAACCGATACGCTGTTAGTTATTCGCGTGGATGCCAGTGAATGCTGCGGAGCGAGTGAGCAGTTCACTGCACAGGCTGCGGAGGCAACTTATTGTGCTCTATAGTCGCTTGTATCGGATTTACTGCCACAATATAATGTGGTATAATTTATAATAGGTACATCGTTAAGTTTTAGTCGTGTTAAGATTCGATTAATCTTTATCCGGCTCGATAGTCGGTTGTGATGTACAGGGTGCTTCTGTGAACATTAACATCTCTTAAACGACGTGTTCTATCAACCATTCTGAACAACATTTGTTCAACAACTTTCCAAATTCTTTTTGCTGAAATGGTAGCCAAGGCAAAAAAAAATTGTTTGTCGAGTTTACCTTCAAAAGAAATGATACCTATCTAAATAAGTAGGTATCATACGTATATGTTTTTGATGGAATTATTATTAACCATTACTCTGTTCAATCAATCAAGAATTGATTAGAATAGAAACCGCAACCGATACGCTGTTAGTTATTCGCGTGGATGCCAGTGAATGCTGCGGAGCGAGTGAGCAGTTCACTGCACAGGCTGCGGAGGCAACTTATTGTGCTCGATAGTCGGTTATATCGTATTAACTGTCACAATATACGCTATAATCCACACTAATTTATCGCGCAGGAGGCCGCAGTCGTGGCAGGCCTCCCACCAGGTGGACCGACGATCTGGTAAAGGTCGCGGGAGTCCATTGGATGCGGGTGGCACAGGACCGATCTGTGTGGAGAACTTTGGGGGAGGCCTATGTCCAGCAGTGGACGTCTATTGGCTGAAATGATGATGATGATGACACTAATTTATAAATGGAAAAGTGTGTTTGTCTTTCTTTCAAGGCAAAATGGAGCCACGAATTGACGTGATTTTTTATGTGGAGATAGTCGAAGGGATGGATAGTAACATGGGCAACTTTTTGCCCCTTTAAAATGGGGGGTTATTTTAGGGAAGTGAAGGGCGCGATCAAAGCCGCAGGCAAAAGCTAGTTAGTAATGCATCGTTTAGTTTTAGTGGAGTGAAGATTCGATCAATCTTTATCCGGCTCAATAGTCGGTTGTGATAGATAGTCGGTAGAATCGGATTAACTCTCACAATATAACAGTTAATAATACAGACATCGTTAAGTTTTAGTCCTCTGTCTTTACGATGCCCTCAGGCACCCAAGAAGCCGAACCTTCCAGCAGCACCACATCAGCCCGGAGGATGTTAAGGCTATCGCTCCCAAGGCTATCACATGGTTCATGATTGTTTGTTTGTATCTTTATAAAATTGTGCTAACGTATTGTAACCCCTTATTTGTAAAAGTGGTTCAATAAACTATTTTAAACTATTTATTTAATTTATTATTATTAAAAAATTAAATGCTCAGCCGTCTCACGTAAATATTTGTATTTAGTATAACAATAATAATAATCATAATCGATGCTCTGTCAGGTATCCGCGTTAATGGCGCGTTCTGGCGAGCATCGTTCGTTTGTTCATCGATCGTTCGTATCGTACATTCGTCTATACAAATCTCTAATTCAACTTCAATGTCGAGTGCACGAAAATTGCCCCCCTGTTCGCTGCACAGCCTGATGCGGCGGGGTAACTTATTGCGCTCTATTGTCGGTTTTATTGGAGCGCTGAAGTTGATTTATTTTTACGATCCGAGGTGCGCACGACACGACTCTTTACGGCTACCCACAAATCGTCTAGTCACAATAAAGCAGTAGGTTTACAGACTCTTTTGTGTTTTGCTTCGATTTGTTTCTTTTGAGTTTTATTGTGGTTTGACGAGTTTATTGTTCAATAGTTTGTCTTCTGACGATATATTGGCTATGTAATTACAATATTACATTTGTTGTAGTTACACAATAACTATTCAGATTCTTGAGTCAGCATAATTATTTAAAGTCTTACTTAAAGTCTTCATTGATCGATCAATTCTACTAAACCAAATGATCGGCCATGATGTCGATTAAAAACAAAGTGAAACAATATGAGTAATAATTCTTTCGTTGATTCTGATTTCTATACCTGTACCCACAAATATTTACGTACCAAAAGCGTATTAAGCTACGTCCATTAGGGTCAAGTCCATTTGTGATGTTACAAATCGATATGATGATAATTGAATACCAGACAACAACATCGTATCGTATCGTAACGAAAGGACACAACACAAATACAGTACTCAAATCCATACTAATATTATAAATGCGAAAGTAACTCTGTCTGTCTGTCTGTTCTCTTTCACGCCAAAACTACTCAACGATTTAAATGAAATTTGGTATACAGATAATCTTGACCCTGAGAAAGGACATAGGCTACTTTTTATTGCGAAAAGGGGGTTGTAAGGGATTGAAAGGGGGGTAAAAAGTTACTTTTCCACGCGGACGGAGTCGCGGGCGGCCGCTAGTAAATAATATAACAAATTATAAAGTATTATAAATAGGTAGTTCCGGTAGCTACTAGATATCAAGTAAAACCTTACGATGAATTAAAGATCCTAATCATTACTAGTACCTTTTATTCGACATTTTGCCTGAACTAGAAATTAAAAAATAAAATCTCAAAATGTATGTTGATGTGTGATTTGGAAAGTGGAATCAAAATGTTTTGAATCATCACCAAATGTACTATCGGGCCCGTCAAAAGGTACTTAAAAGATTGATACGCGCGAATAAAACGAATACATTTGCGGTTAAGGCTTTCATGTTTATTATACCAGTATGAAACTGTTTACTTTTAGCTCCCAGCTACGGGTGATAGCGCTAATTCATCTCTGTCCGTCTTCCCACAAATCCCCGGCAAAGGCCGAATCTCATGAACAATGTACCGCTTGTTGCGTTTTTAGTATATGTCTTTCCTTTGTTTCAGGTGTACAGATAGCGTATTTTGCAATAATAGGAACACAGATGTTCATGATTGTCCCTAGTATATTCCTGTTCTACGGGATTTATAAAGTGAGTATGTAATTTTGTTGATTTATTATTATAGAGTTGTTAGTTAATTGAACGGATTTAGGTGTGCAATTTTTGACGAAATCTTTACATAGACATGCCGACATAGCTTGTCAATGACATTCCACCTACAATGGACATAGCGCGCCATACAATAACCAAGCGCGAAGATGCACATGCTCCAAATTCACCTTATTATGCTTCAACTGATCTGTGTATACACTGCTGTTTACAAACCTGCATGTGTAAACATCTTGACAGTTAAAGCAGTTACCCTACTGTATAACTACTGTCAATACTCGAAGCTGCATATGGTGATTTTACGGAAAAGTTCAGAGCAAGGAATACAGAGTCGCCACGCTTATTATTTATTTCTCTTACTATAGGTATTTTATCGGTTTGAGTGCACTCATTTAAATTTTATATTTTATATGTTATACAGGGTGTATCTGTGAACGTTTACATCCTTTAGCCACGTGTTTCGACCAACCATTTGAACAACATTATGTACTATGACTTTTGGAAATTCGCAATAAAATTTTTCATCTTTCATACAAAGTCGTCACGTGACTTGGTCATTTTGTATGGGAATCCAAAAAATTTTTCGAAGAATTTGGAAAGTTGTTGAACAAATGTTGTCAGAATGGTTTGATAGAACACGTGGTTAAAGGGATGGTAAATGTTCACAGTACTGTGAACATGGTCTATACCCTGTATAGGTAACTGATCCTGAACAATTTGACAGTGACGTATCTGTCGTAGATTTTTGGTCGTGAATTCCAGTTTAGAGTATGTTCTTTTGTGAATTTTCCTTATCAAATAAAAGGGTTTTTATTGCGAAAATAAAATTACTTTTTTTGTGCGTAATAATTTTTTTAATGATACAGTGGGCAAAACTGGAACCTGAAAACTTTCCATTACAACTATTGCGCCACTTCTCTCTCATAATCTCATGGACGTAGGTAGTGGAAAGCTAAAAAACAGCTATCGTAAATTAGTTAGTGACCTGCCATAACCTCGCTCGGTGAAAAAACTAACAAAAGAGCGACTCCATAGTTATCATTGACACACGACTAATCAAAAGTATGCCTAGGCATAATTTTCAGTTCCGTTCACAGGCGCAGATGCGAAGTCCATTGTAGGTGGAATGTCTTGTAGCTTGTAATGAAAAAATGAAAAAAATCTATTTATTGACAATGAGCTTAGAACTAACTTAAAAACCGGCCAAGTGCGAGTCGGGCTCGCGCACAAAGGGTTCCGTAGCAGCAAATATAATAAACTTAACCAAAATTACAGTTAAATCAACCTATCTCAAAAACTATAAGAGATACTTTGATCAAACCAAAAATCGTTGAAAGAGTTAATTAGCATGCATCACCTCTATTTTTTTTAGAATTTTTATACCCCGTAGTTATAAATAGAGGGGGGGGGGACATACTTTTTACGACTTTGAGAGCTGATATCTCAAAAAACCGTTCACTTTAAGAAAAATGTTTTTTAGAAAACTTTATATCATTTTTAAAGAACCTTTCCAGTGATACCCCACACGGGTATGTACATCGAAAAAAAAAAATTTCATCCCCAGTTACATGTATGGGGGGGCCCCACCCCCAATTGCCTTTTTTTTACTATTTAGTGTCAGTATTTTTGTAGCGGTTCATACAACACATATTCCCATCAAATTTCATCACTGTCGTACTTATAGTTTCCGAGTAAATCGCTGTGACAGACGGACAGACGGACAGACACGGACATGACGAAACTATAAGGGTTCCGTTTTTTTGCCATTTTGCTACGGAACCCTAAAAAATGGATCACCTTTAGATAAAATTGTTCATAGTAATAATAATTTATTAGTTACTTAAGTATTTGTTTATTTTTTAATGTATAATAAGAGAAATGTATTTGACACGAATAGAACGCTTCTGAAATTTTGAAATCCGCGAGCGTATTCATACCAAAGTAACGTCGTTGACTCTAAATTGCACTGCCTGAGTCGGTCTCTGATATAATGATAATAAGATGATACCACCTGTTTAGCCTGGGTGGTAGCGCTAATCTTGGAATTCCGGTTTTAATTTTAACTAAACGCAACGTGGGAGAGCCACCTTCAGCATGAATGGACTAGTTCAACTAGGAGTGATACCACGGGCTTTCAGAAAATAGGCGTGAAGTGTTTCGACGAGTAAGCGAATGACCCGGATTCCCATTCGGGGAGAGTAAGTTTAAAAGTCAGCAGCACACTTGCTACTATAAGCTTATCATTGCTTACCGTCTTACCATTTGCCGCTTATGGAAAACTGTCTATTTATCAGTATGCTACAATAAAACAATGGCAGAATTGGTGGTGTTGATATCTTTTCACAATTTATATCAACTTACCACAAGTACAAAGTATGAGCGCTCAGTAAACACATCTGTCGACGAGAGCATTCCAACAACTCTTATCTCTCAACCCGTTAGGACTAAAATTGAATGAATACCTCAATGGACTTCTATCTCCGAAGTGGCGTCCCTTTTACGACTCCAATACTTTGGCCCAGGAATTCCGTAGAATGAGTAAAGTGGGTTAAGGTCGACGCTCTTATCGGGAGAGGATTGTGCGGCTTGCGAGTAGAGAGTGACGTTCGTAATGGGAAACAGTAAAAGTTTGTACATATAAACATTGACTATGATAAATTATCTTTAATCTTAGCGTTAGTGGCAATTCGTTCCAAAAAATAATGGTTAGGCTAGAATAATCTTGAAAACGGCATGAGATCTTGAAAGTTGGACGGTTTTTTGGCACGAATGCTCTTAGCGTATGATTCCCGGTTCCGCCAAGTGCGGCTTTGGAGCCCGAGGTACCTTACATCAGCCCGGAGGATGTTAAGGCTATCGCTCCCAAGGCTATCACATGGTTCATGATTGTTTGTTTGTATCTTTATAAAATTGTGCTAACGTATTGTAACCCCTTATTTGTAATGGTTCAATAAACTATTTTAAACTATTATTTAATTTATTATTAAAAAAATAAATGCTCAGCCGTCTCACGTAAATATTTGTATTTAGTATAACAATAATAATAATCATAATCGATGCTCTGTCAGGTATCCAACGGCGGATCCAGGGAGGGGGTCATGGGGGTCATGACCCCCCCCTGGGCTGGTTCCAGGACTTAGATCGACCACTAATTGAACTTAATGATTTGATTCATATAATAAATATTTTTAAGTTCCTACATGCAGAGAGGTTGTGTGAGAAGCATTTTTATGAAAATTGACTCAAAAAGTAAGATTTTTCCGCAATGTTCTTTGTTTTTTAACTTTTTTGGTTGAAATGATATTGGTGTTTTTATATTTACACTCTTTTACATAGTAATCCTGTATTTAAATGCGCCATAAATCGTTGCTCTGCAAGTTAGCTTTCATAGTAAAAATTTGAGGCTAGTTGTTAAAACATGGTTTGTCCCACAATGAACCACTTAGGGGAGGTGCAGATTGAACCATGGTTTAATGTGTACCTCCCAATAGTGGTTAAATATGTACAAAGATTCTGATTAATTCTATTCCGATGAACCTATGCTTAAGGCTTTTCGACTATATCGGTCCGGGGAAAGTATCAGAAACGCCGCTAAAATGTATGATATTGCGTACCCAACCTTACGACGCTACGCAGCAGAAAACTTGCACGTGAACATGGAGGAACATGCTGAGAAAAAATTGCCTTGAAAAATTATCTTGTTTTATTTCATGTCTTATATTTCATTAAGTTTTGTAATGTAGGTATAGAGTTCATGTATCTACGTTGTATAAGATTAAGTGTAATTTTGCGATAAAAACGTGTTTTCCTATGAATAAAGACTGTTTACATTGTAAAACCATAAATCTTTAAAGTAAAATTATAAATCTTCATTTTTTATACCTATTACAAAAGAAATGGCAGTAAAAATTAGTCTTAAACATATGGCTAATGAGGTGGTTCAATGTGGAAAATACCCCGGTTAAATGTGTACCTCCCGATGTACACATTGAACCAAATCCCATTTTCCATAAATTCTTATTTTACGCTGATACCAAACGGAATTAAAAAAATATTAATTCGTACAATTGTTGTTGAATAAACTAACTAACTATACACAAAAAATTTAAGACATTAATCGAAAAACGTACGCGCTACGAGACTTTGAAATTTACCTGGTTCACTGTGAGACACCTTACCCTACATTAATAAAATACCTAGGTACTTTTTACTTATACCTATACCTATCTATTGTTATCAATGTTAAAATAGAGTTGAGTTGACGACCCATTTGGTTCGTGTTACAGTTAAAACCAGTTATTAGTTAGAACGCGTTTTTTCTAGTTAGAACTAGTTTTTACGTAAAGCCTTTGTTAACACGAGATTTCTGAATCGAATATCAGTTAAAATTAGTTTCTACCAGACAAAACGCGTTTTCCCAAAGCGAGCCAGGTGAAACTGTTCCGACCGTGCGCGTAGCACAGATATCAAAATTAGGGCCTTTTTGAAATGCGGCCGATCAACGATTAGCCGTATTGTCATTGAGATTATGTATTCAATAAGGCGGGCCACGTTTGCCACATCGTCCTTCTTTCTACATGACTGAGAAGTGTTGCCTAGGGAAATGCAAATCTCTTTTTTTTTTCAAATATTAACAATATTTGAATAGTTAAATGAGGAAAATAATTACTAAAAATAAAAAGTATTGGTGTGTATGTATTATAAAACCGTTTTTTTTTTTTCTTTTTCCCTACGTTGCGCCACTGCTGGGCAAAGGCCTCCCCGAAATGCCGCCATTGCACTCTGTTTGTAGCGGTGGTTTGCCAATTGTTGGAGAAATGGTCTAAGTCATCTCTCCATCACTTTTTGGGCCTACCTAGAGGCACGAGGACGTCCTGCTGGCTGCCAATGCGTAATGATTTTGGTTCACCTCTCTGAATGCATCCTACAAACGTAGCCGGCCCAATCCCATTTGAACCTAGCGGATTTTTGCCCACATCAACGACATCGAGTTTTGGAGCGGATTGTGGTATTCCTGACTCGGTCAGTGATCTTGATACCAGAGGTGCTCCACTCCATCGCTCTTTGGCAGACCTTGAGCTTGGACTTTTGATGTTCGGTTAGCGACCAAGTCTGAGCACATAATTTGATATTTGCAGTAGGTACTCTGTGAATAGGTAAATTATACGGAGAAGGTTCAATCAATTTCCTAGCTACTTAACGCGTTGAATATGGAATAATGGTATAAACTGTCAACCACCATACTATTGAAATCGTATTGAAAACCCTTGGCAACATTTCTCATAATAAGTAGAAAGCAGTACGATGTGGCAAACGTGACCCGTCTTATTGAAGAATCTCAATGACAATACGGCAAATCGTTGACCGGCCGCATTTCAAAACGGCCCTGATTTTGATATCATACGGTCGGAACAGTTTTAACTGACTCGCTTTGGGAAAACGCGTTTTGTCTCGTAGAAACTAGTTTTAACTGATATTCGATTCAGACATTAGTGAATTCTAGTGTTAACAAAGGCATTACCTAGGTAACACAAGTGCTTAAGCTACCTATCTCGGAGTCAGATCAATGTATGTGATGTTGTGAAATCTATACATATAATAAAAATGTAAAAAGCTGTGTCTGTACATTGAAGATATTTATGTCAAAATAACTTAGGACGACTAAAAAACAGTAACAGAACATGAATCAATGATTTTTAAAATTTTTTTTCTGTCTGTTTGTCTGTTTGTCTGTTTGTCTGTTTATCTGTTTGTCCTGTTTGTTCGCGCTAATCTCGGAAACTACTGAACCAATTCGAATGAAACTTTTTTTTATTGTATAGCTGTAATATCAGGGGCAACTTATAGGGTATATTATATTTTGAAGACCAGGCTCCTTGATGTAGAACCACAACAGCCCAGCTAAACTATAAGAGGGTAGGTCAATGGCACCTTAACAAAAGTTGTTCAGATTGATGAGCAGTTTATGATGCCATGAAAAAAAATCAAAGATCATGGAACATCTGGTTTGGACCTCTAAGAGCCCAGCTACAACTATAACAAATATGGAATGAAATGGAATGGAAAATTGTCAAATGTGATGAGCATTTTTGGATGAGATCCTATAAGGAAGGATATTCCGAACTTAAACCCCTAATGGAGCGAAAAGGGGGTTCAAAGTTTGTTCATGGGACAACGTGATTCCTTGGCCCAATTTACTCCAACTTTTGCATACACATTCTTTGACAGAATTGATGGATAAAATATAAGATTCAAACTTTAATAGAATACTTACATCCCCTAATGGAATAAAAAATAATTTGGGGGTTCATTAGAAGTTGATATTTTAAATTTTAAATGGGTTTGCACTTGACCTCATCTCACCTGATGGAGAGTGACAATGAGGTCTAAGATGTAGCGTGCTTTCCCAGAAGAAGCCTATTCACGCTCGACTTAAAGACACCCAAATTGTAGCCGGCAAGTTATTCCATTCCTTAGCATTTCGTATAAAATATTAATGAGCCGCCTTAAAAATCTATTAATCTATAAACGAACATTTATAATAAGTAATTTTTTTTTGTTAAATTCTATTTAAATAATCATCTTTAAGTCAAGAGTCATAAAGTTCACGCAAACGAAGTTGCGGGCGGCCACTAGTATTAAATATATATACAGGGTGTATCTGTGAACATTTACATCCCTTTAACCACGTGTTCTATCAACCGTTCTGAACAACATTTGTTCAACAACTTTTCTAAATTCTTCGAAAAATTTTTGGGCTCTCCATACAAAATGACCATGTCACGTGACCGACTTTGTATGGAAAGATGAAAATTTTTTATGCAAATTTTCAAAAGTCATAGAACAAATATTGTTCACAAAGGTTGGTAGAACTCATGGTTTAAAGGGATTGTAAATGTTCACAGATACACCTGTATATATATATATATATATATATATATATATATATATATATATATATATATATATATATATATATATATATATATATATATATATATATAGATAGATATATATAAAAGTACAACTATGTGACCCCCTCCTGGCGCCAAAGCTGGATCCGCCCTTGCAGGTATCCGCGTTAATGGCGCGTTCTGGCGAGCATCGTTCGTTTGTTCATCGATCGTTCGTATCGTACATTCGTCTATACAAATCTCTAATTCAACTTCAATGTCGAGTGCACGAAAATTGCCCCCCTGTTCGCTGCACAGCCTGATGCGGCGGGGTAACTTATTGCGCTCTATTGTCGGTTTTATTGGAGCGCTGAAGTTGATTTATTTTTTTACGATCCGAGGTGCGCACGACACGACTCTTTACGGCTACCCACAAATCGTCTAGTCACAATAAAGCAGTAGGTTTACAGACTCTTTTATGTTTTGCTTCGATTTTGTTGCTTTTGAGTTTTATTATGGTTTGACGAGTATATTATTAAATAATTGGTCTTCTGACGATGATAGGGCAATATACACGGACATTTGTTGAAGGTACATAAAATACTACAAACGTATTAAGCAACGTACATAGGAGTCAGGCCAATATGTGGTGTTACGATGATAATATAACTTATTATATAATAAGTATATATGATAAGTATATTATCATGTAGTAACCAGACAGTAATGACATATCGTATCGTATCGAAAGACCCACAAATACAGAACTTTCTCAAATAAATATTATAACATGATAGGTTATTCGAAATAGGTAGCTTATATCTAGCAAAAACTTACAATGAATTAAAGATCTTTATTAGCTTATTATATTCGACATTTTGCCTGAATTAGAAAACCAATAAAAACTCATAATGTATGTTGATTTGTGGTTTGGAAAAGAGGAATCGAAATTTTTGTGTTAGAGACAAGATAAGAAATCACGACATGTACATACTATGGGGCCGTCAAAAGGTACTTAAAAGATTGATACGCGCGAATAAAACAAATACATTTGCGGTTAAGGCTTTCATGTTATTAATCCAGTATGAAACTGTTTACTTTTAGCTCCCAGCTACGGGTGATAGCGCTAATTCATCTCTGTCCGTCTGTCCCACATCAAATCCCCGGCAAAGGCCGAATCTCATGAACAATGTACCGCTTGTTTGCGTTTTTAGTAATATGTCTTTCCTTTGTTTCAGGTGTACAGATAGCGTATTTTGCAATAATAGGAACACAGATGTTCATGATTGTCCTAAGTATATTCCTGTTCTACGGGATTTATAAAGTGAGTATGTAATTTTGTTGATTTATTATTATAGATTTGTGATCAATATTGAACGGATTTACGTGTGCAATTTTTAAAGACATGGCGACATGGCTTGTAAATGTATGTCAATTAAGATAAAAGTTGTTCATAGTAATGATAATGTATTAGTTATTTAAGTATTGTGTTTATTTTTAAATTTCTAAGAAGAGAAAATTAATTTAACACAAATAGGACACTTATGAAATCGGCGAGCGTATCCAAGTCAAAGTAACATTTAAGGTCGTTGACTCTAATTTGTCGGTCGCTGTTAATGATAATAAGATGATATCACCTGTTTAGCCATACACTTGTTTAGCCTGGGTGGTAGCGCTAATCATGGAATTCCGGTTTTAATTTTAACTAAACCTAACGTGGGAGAGCCTCACTTCAGCATGAATGGACTAGTTCAACTGGGAGTGATACCACGGGCTTTCAGAAAATAGGCGTGAAGTGTTTCGCCGAGTAAGCCAATGTACCGGATTCCAAATTCGGGGATAGTAAGTTTAAAAGTCGGCAGCACACTTGCTTACTATGAGCTTATCATTGCTTACCATCTTACCATTTGCCGCTTATGGAAAAAAACTGTATATTATCAGTATGCTACAATAAAAACAATGGCAGAATTGGTGGTGTTGATATCTTTTCACAATTTATATCAACTTACCACAAAGTACAAAGTATGAGCGCTCAGTAAACACATCTGTCGACGAGAGCATTCCAACAACTCTTATCTCTCAACCCGTTAGGACTAAAATTGAATGAATACCTCAATAAGGACTTCTATCTCCGAAGTGGCGTCCCTTTTACGACTCCAATACTTTGGCCCAGGAATTCAGTAGAATGAGTAAAGTGGGTTAAGGTCGACGCTCTTATCGGGAGAGGATTGCGGCTTGCGAGTAGAGATGTGACGTTCGTAATGGGAAACAGTAAAAAAGTTTGTACATATAAACATTGAATACGATAAATTATCTTTAATCTTAGCGGCTTAGGTGGCAATTCGGTTCCCAAAAAATAATGGTTAGGCTAGAATAATCTTGAAAACGGCATGAGATCTTGAAATGTTGGAACGAGTTTTTTGGCACGAATGCTCTTAGCGTATGATTCCCGGTTCCGACCAAAGTGCGGCTTTGGAGCCCGAGGTACCCTTACATCATGATGCAGGATTTGGGGAGTATATTAATTACAATCAAGTATCTACCGTCTAACCTTCGCAACACTTTAACAGGGGAACCAGACCAACTGAACCATTGTTACACATTTCAAAACGTCCTGAGTCGTTACACAGTTTCCTCACAATATTTTTCCTCACTGCCGAGCTACGAAAGTATGCACATAGATTTGAAAAAATCCAAATATGAATGCTGCGTTTCGAACCAGGTCACCCCGCATGGAAGTTGCGTTCTTATCTTACCATATTCGCTCGAGCTACAATCGCTCCATCATTGTTGTTACTATTATCATTACCTATAGACGGGAATAAACGCCACGTTAATTTGAAGCACACAATTATGTACTTACTGTTTGACGTTTCGGCTGCATTACAGCAGCCATGGTCAAGTTATTAACGTCACGTTAATTCCCACCTATAATAATAATAGTTATAATGTAACGCGAAAATTCAAAGAGCTATCATGGTTGTTGTTACTAGCATGAAAAAATAACCTATCACATTTACAATTTCACATCTCTACTTCCAAGTCGTCGTTTTATTATTAGTACGGTCTCCGCAGTTGACATACCTCTCGACGTTGTAAGTGTTGTGGCTTGGCAGAAGATTAAGTTTTACAAATTCGGAGAACAGTTCATAAGATTTAATTGTTAAATTCACTAGGAGACACACTGGGGAATTATTTAAGTGAGTGTTGTTGAAAAGGGAGCCTAATTAATTAAAAGCTACACAAACACAAAGCTTTGTATTACTTACTTCCCACATTCTTTAAATCCAAGTATTACGTCGTGTGTATATTGTTGGATTAGCTTAGAAAAGTCTTTCATTTGTGGAGATTTCTTCGGCTTATCCAGATTATAGGCTATTTGTCTGTACAAATCAGCACACGGATTAGCTCTGTAGCTAATCCGTGTGCTGATTTCATTTTGGAAATCGAGACACGTGAGTGCAAATCAAACCTGACAGATAGTGCAGGCTGTGCAGAGCTGCCAATAAAATGTAGTATTTCGGACTTAATAAAAGTTAATACTTACACACATGATAAATGTTACTAAAGATAGAATAAACGATAGGTATAAACTGGTCAAGAATGATTACGCAAAGACCGCAGAGAAAGTTGACTAAGTCCAATGTCCTATGATGATGAGTGTTAAAAAACCGCCTTTATTCATCATTCTACAGGTTATTCTAGAAATCGACATCAAGCCGTGCCGACATGATGGGCAACAGGGTAACTCGTAACATCCTTGTTTAAGAACCACGATATAACTCTCGATGAAGAGTATATGTTAACGACATGTGCATTCGAACAATATTTATCCGACAGTAAACCTTTAGTATAAGGCTGTTATACCATCATCGGAAGGTTATACCATAGATTTATTCTCGGATGAAGTTTAGTCGAATCGGTACTTACTGTATAATATGGTAACCCTAGCTTGGAAGGTAACATCGTTAGTGAACCTGTACATTCAAACATCTTCGAATGGACTATGTTACCATGATTCAATTTGTCTACTGCTTGTCCAAGCGTCACGAAGGTCGGGGCCGAATCTCGTGTTTTGAAAGTCAAGTGTCCGTTAATTATATAGGTATATATTTACCAATATTACCATTGCTTCTTTTAGTAATTTAGGTGATGAGGAAAAGTTTTCCTAAAGAATAATAATCATGCTCTTTTTGCTGGTTTAAATGTACAGAGAAACTAATTAGATTTTTATTGAAATCGTTTCACACATGTTGCTCTATCCTTAAATCCAATAGCGAAATTAATGACCTATATCCAATCCAAAGGTTGTCTGAAAAAAATCAAGAGAAAAAGAAAGCGGCGTTATCACAGATAAAGAAGTCTTTGTCAGACTAAGATACCTCCGTTACCGTTCTAAGAATAAGATACCTTATCTGAGAACCTGATGAATTACTTACTGGCCTGAAACATGCCAAAGACTGAGCCTACATTTTTATATTAGTTTTTAAAGGAAAAGGATTCGTTAAGAAAAAGATAAGGTAGCTTTAAAACATTTTGAGTTATAAATTACAATAAATGTTATTTTTTGCAGGAAAATATCGCGTTTCTAGTGCCGTGGGTTGTTGGCTGTATGACATTCATGGCGTTAGAAGCGATGGCCATGGTGTACTCCAATATACTTAGAGATCATGTAAACAAGGTAAGTTTCTCCATTTTTGTTCTATCTAGACACGTAGGACCTTGTCTAAATAGAAAAAGGGGCCAAGTTCAATGGTGAGATCTACTTAGCTATTTTTTACGAATTATTATAACAACCAAAAATGGCATCCAACCGCATTCGTGTAATTCGTGAATGAGAATTAGCCAAGTAGGTCTCACCATTGAACTTGGCCCTATTTAGATAGGTATCATTTCTTTTGAAGGTAAACTCGACAAGCAAAACTTATTTTTACCTTGGCTACCATTTCACATTTATATTTTTGATGGGATACAAAGTATTACGGCATGTAAGAGATATCCTTACCCCCATAGTAGATATGACGAGCCGAGCCAATTCGCAACATTATTTCTTACTAAACAAACACACACGAATGAAATGTAAATGTTATCAAATAAAATGAAGCATATTTTGTTCACTATTCCACCCATAATAATAATAATTCCGAACTATTTCCGTCCGACCCGTTTTGGGGTACCAATAGGAAATAACCCCATTACAGTATGTGCGTCAGGGCTGTTATCGTAGGGTTTGCGGCTAAACAAACTAATCGTGGTATGTTTAAGGGCCTCAGTTTGCGTAAGCCGTGGCGAAATTGATCATATGTAAAGAAAGGCTTGACTCGATGACGTAGTCAAATCAAAAACATACAGGTCAAAAAGCTACATAAACACACATCATGTGTTCCTCTTTAATATAATATCTGAAGGCTGAATGACATTATTGTTTGTTTTTTTTATACTTGAGAGGACAAACGATCAAGTGGGTTGTTGTTGGTAAATAATCACTGCAGTCTACGAGGGCTTTTAAGAACAGAGAGATCGCTGATGCGTAGCTGACCTTATAGAATGTTCTTTTCTTAAATGTCTTGAAGTAGTAACCGGAAATAAGTACTGCTGCAGCCAATTTTATAGCAATCGTACTCGTAGTTCAATAAAACGAAACAAACATGTGCCTTCTGAATGATAGTCGTGGTCGAATACCTACATAGATTTTTAAATTTTTACCACTAACTCTATGATAGAGAAAAACATTGGAAACCAACTCGTCAAGAATATGAAAGACTAGCGGCCGCCCGCGACTTCGTACGCGTGGAGTTAATTATTGACACTTACCGTCATATTTTGGACAATCCACACAATATATTTTTATAAATGGTAGCCTATGTGTTATTCTGATGTATACATAGCTATATGTGGTAAAGTTCATTCAAATCATTCAGTAGTTTTTACGTGAAAGAGTAACAAACATCACCATAACATCCATCATCCTTACAAATTTCGCCTTATAATAGTAGTAGGATTAAAACATGGAACCAAACAACGTTAAGCTGTTTTAACAAGGCGAGAATTAACAGCAACCTCCGCAATGTGTCCCTCAACCTCCAAGCAATATATTTGGAACGAACCGTATTCAATACAAACTTAATAATGTAGGCTGTCTGGAGTTGCACACGACCACGACATCTGTACTCGCTGCAGTTCGCCCCTAATACCTAACTCGGTGCTAAGTGTGCAAACTGATGTTACTGCTGCATGTGAGCAGGGATGAATGGATCGCACCAAGACTAAGTACACTTAATAAGTTCATGCCACAGTTCTGTCTGTCACATGCTTAAACGCTTAGTTACTTACTTGTAATAAAAGGGTACTCGTACATAGACTCACTAAGTGTTTCTACTTTAGGGATCCAGTCCTAATTTTGATTCCCAATTGGGGCTCCACTATTAATACAAATAACTTAGGTGTCAGAGTGCAACAAGTAATATATACCTATAGGAGAGGTAGGTGCAATATTAAAAAAATCGTCTAAGTATTCACAATATTTCATTCTGATTATTAAACAGCGACTACGCATGGTTATGAATCCAGAAGGTCAGATACGTAGTTATTTTTACTTCATTCATATTGCAACCTTGGCGTCAAGAGACAACACAAAGCAGGCAGACCGACATACGTAGCCATCGCGAACAAAGCCCTAACTGCTTCTTAAGGCAAATTGCCGATTGCTGCCGTCCTGTTCGCTGCAAATAGAACCAAAGTTGCCAGAGCCACAATAAACTCTACACTAGAAGACGTTAGGCGTGTTTTTGCATGTGCACCGCTCAAGTGCACAATTTTCGCCAAGATGTGAAGTGACAAATGTTACTGAACACTCGCATACTTCAGCAACTGCAACAAACTAAAGTTATCTTTCTACTCGTATGTTTGAACTTTACTGACTTTATTTTATTCTCTAACTTTTATATTAAAATCTGATTTATGCTAGGATTATGACTAGCTTTAGATGTTAGAATCTTTAATCATATTATTATAATCCCTAGATACGCAATTCCATGCTGAAAGCGTACCGACGCTTTATATGCTAAGGAACTCGTTCACCACCTCCGAGTAAAGTGTCAAGTAATTTACTTGAGGTGGTGAACGAGGCACTGAGACTGTTAACGTACAGTCTTGCCAGCAGGCTGTAATTAATAGTTACAGATATAGATAATATTTTGAATTCCGAAAATGCTGTCACTACATTTTATTTCAACTCTGATCCATAGTAATTGATAAAATCCAAAAGTGCTAAATAGTGCTCATTTACGAATGAAGGCTTAATTGGCAGTAAAACTTCTAGCGCGTTTCACGCTGTTATAAATGATTGCAGGTTTTCATAAATTAATCCATATAATCGTTATTTTTAACCGACTTCTAAAAAGGATGAGGTTCTGAATTCTTCTTTGCGTGTTATATTTTGGTTGAATAACATTTTTTCTTCATTTTTCATTTCGTTTGAAATTGTAGCACAAGATAGTACAATAACATCCAACCACTATATCCAAACACAATTAACTGATAAATTTAATTTTACGACTCGTCTCATGCATTTAATTTCGCACCTTAGTACATGAACATAAAATGCAAATTGCATTGCCCCTTGTATTGGACGTCAATATAAAGGGAAATCCTGAAGTCATGATTGCCTGCGTTTTGCGTGTGACGTCATTATCAAGATGCACAATGCTTGGCGCTGATGACGATGTCCGACCACAGTGCTGTGGCTGAGGCAGATTGCCAATTACATGCAGCGATTGTGACAGTAAAGTCCTGATCTCATTGAACAAATGGGTGCGGACGCACTACTAAGGGCGCGTGTTACTGTACGCTGGAGTGCAGAGGGACTGGAACTATCTGGGGAACCCAGGTACACTAGGAAATCTTCGGCAGCGTCAGGACGCTGTGAGGTTTCCTAAAAGAGCTGGTTGGCCAACTACACCCTCCACACGCGAAATAAGCACGCCTGTAGCCTGATTGCGGAAAAACCCATACGAAGAACAAGAAGAAGGCCACGCGTTCGTTTTTATGTGAACAAATGCATATAACATAATCACCATCTCCGTATCTCTTGCGTGATACAATCGACAACCAACGCCATCAATTGGTCCAAATTCGGACTCTATTAGTCCGAATTTGTACTATATTTGTCCAAAGTGAAGTTACGAAAAGACTAGAGGGCCACTACTAATATGTACTGTGCCGAACTTATCTGAAAATCCGTGTAAAAAACTTTCTCTGGGTGCGTGTATCATCTCGAGCGTTTGTTTGTTGTGCCCATACTGCTTTAGACAATTTATCTACTGAGCCACAAATTTTTGATATCTTGCGACCGTACTCGTGAGTTAACGTGTTTGATCCCTAACAATGGCGGTAGTACTTTTTTCATTCTTGACGATCAATTCTGTACAACTCCTCACGCGCTCTTTTGCCACAAATAGGTATATTAAGGCTAAATAAAGCTTTTGTAAAAAACGCGGAAAATTCTTTGTCAAAAAGAAAAGATAAATCGTAAAATACTCGTTCTAAAGTCATAAAAAATATCGCGACTTGAGAACAAATCGTTCTGGCATTTCAAAGGCGCCGACCGTGAGAGTGATTTTGAAATGTGTTAAAAGATTTCATCTCGTGCAAGATGGATCTAGCTCGCGGCTTATTGGAGTAAAACGGATTTTGTGACTTATGCCGTTTGTGCTAGAGTTTGTATTTTGCAACAATATACTGATGAACTATGTATTTGGAGTGGATACCACGGTTACGCAAAGTGTACTAGTCACTTGGACTAGTGACCTTAGGAGAACTGGTGTTTCGAATGGTTGGTAGAAGAAGTGGCTAAAGTGTGCCACGGCCTCACAAAAGATCGGCATGAAGCATCGCCTGCGCTATGTTTCGTCGAGTGAGTGAGGGTAAAGGACCAATTTTTTCAATAGGTGATCACAAACGGAGCTGTGTTCGAAAAATTTTAAACATACTTTAGCTTGACCCGTGAATCGAACCCAGGACCCCGAGATTACGGCCCGGTACTTAAACCACTAGACCAACGTATTGGTTTCTACGGAATCCATCTGTTTACTAGTGGCCCGCCCTCACTTCGCTTCGGGACCGTCATTCAGAAATTAAACAATAGATGGCGCTTTGCTAAATTACATCGCGCAAGCGTTCCGTGTTTTCGGTTTACCTATAAGCCTTGTCGTTGTCTATAGAAGTTATCTCTTTATAAATAGTGTAGAAGATAATAATACATAAAGATAATTATTAGTATTTTATTGTCAACACTTTAGTACATTGTCCTAGTTACTAGCTAGGTATCTGTCTTTTTCTTTCTTATACGAAAATGATGAAAGGCAATATGTAGCACACACGTGATTACATAAGAGATGAACGAGTTAACCTCAGATTATGTGTTTTTCGCCTGACCTACATTTGTTAGCTTATCTTGCTAGTCACTATGCATTGTACTTACAACTAAGCAATTTTGGTAGAAACAATAAATCAATGTACAGGCAACACACAACGGGTGTGTTTATTTGGCTCTCTTCGGAATCACCGCACTGTAAACATACGGTACACGTAATTTACGAATAATATTAGAATAATTTAAGATCTAATCGCATTTGATGTGATCGAAACCGTGAAAATATAATAAATAGACACAGTGATACAGTTGCCGTTATGCACTCGCACTTTAAATAATCTTGACTTGGGAAGACATAATAATATGTGCAGGGCAAAGGACTCCAATATAGAAATAGAGTCATCGCTACTATGATGGAATTAGGCGTAATCACCACGCTTCATTAAGCCTTATTCCGCGCTTGCATAATACGGATTGGTGTTGGTGATAAGCTGTGTTCGAAAAATTATAAACATGCTTTTTGCTCGGCCCAGTAATTGAACTTAATAACCCGAGATCACAGCCTGGTACTTAAACCACTAGACTAACTAGACGACGTAAAGTATCAGCCTATATGCTGTTCCACTGCAGGGCAAAGGCCTCCATCGTAGAAATCAAGTCATCGCTACTGTGATAGGCTTAGGCTCAATCAGCTTAAGTTTAATTAACACGCTTACCTAATGCGGATTGGTGGTCCCTGCCCCGCCCCATTGGTCTAGTGTTTACCGGCCGTGATCTCGGGGTCCTAGGTTCGATTCCCGGGACGAGCAAAAAGTAAGTAAATTTCGATTTTTTCGAACATAGCTCAGGCTTGTCGTCACCCATCCGAATTAGATGACGCAAAAAAACTTAAATTATTGCAATGTAGAATCACGTGATACGTATGTAATTGGGTCAACCTACATTGGTCTTAACAAAATGCAAAGTATGTAGGTGCGGCACATTCATCGGCTTAATTAGAATATTAGATTCGCTATACACTTCGTTTGTATGATTTTAGTATGCTAATAAAATTCGTGTTAATTGGCTCCGGTCTCTATGAATACAAATAGACCCTTGTTTGATTGGGTCTCGGAGTATTAACATCGGGGATATTAACTTGGCTTTTAGTGGTTAAACACACGT
The DNA here is from genome assembly GCA_014851415.1 of Cnaphalocrocis medinalis. NCBI lineage: Eukaryota > Metazoa > Arthropoda > Insecta > Lepidoptera > Crambidae > Cnaphalocrocis > Cnaphalocrocis medinalis. The sequence continues at coordinate 13,100,192 of CM026278.1, forward strand.
AACAAAGACATGTGGCTTGGCGACTTGGTTTTGCTCGATGAACCGAATTAGAATAATTTCTGATGATGGCGCTGTGTTAGAGCAAAGGTAGATCAGTGGAAAGATCGCGCCTTCCATACGGAGGGCGGTTCGAATCCGATTATGCACCTTTGAATTCTTACTTTAACTTTTGAAAAGTGGGTCATGAGTATGAGTCGACATTTGATGTGAAAATGCTTTGTTTGATTGTACTGCAGTAGATAGATAGATAGATTGATATTCTTTATTGCACAAAAGAAATAGAATACGGAGTGAAACAACAGCAGTAAACAGTACAATAAAGCGGTCATATCGCTTGTAGAAGTAACAATCCCGTTAGTGAAAATATTCTCCATCTACAATTAAAACATCAAAGAAATCCAGGTTTCGCGCCAGTTTGACTGTATTAGAGCAATGGCGAATTCCAGTACTGTCCTCTCAGGCACTCAACCAATTATACCGTCATAAATTCCAGTCCCAAATAGAAGATTCGTACCGCCACAAGGCGAGGGCACTTAATTTAATGTCCCAGTTCACAAAGGACAAATTGTGTTTATTTGCATTAACAAGCCCGTTTGCATAGCACCCGTACGGAACCAGATGACTAGTGTTACCTAAAGAGACCACTGATTAAGGACAGTCTCTCGCAAAACTAGTCGGAATGCTACCAGTTGTAACCTACGACCATAGGGTTATCTGTGCCTACGACACGCTGACGTCGTAGCATCCTGTAGTATTGCGTGATATCGAACTAATGCTACGGACGCTACGTGTCGCTACGAAGTGTTACCGCTACGAGGAACACTTTCATTAATAGCCATTACTTTTTTTGGATCTCGTAGCCAAATGGGAAATAACGGAACATTTTAATCCGATACAAAGTATAATAGCCTTATTGTTGAAACTTGGTAAGTAGAAATATCTTGTGAACTGCGTGTAGATTTTTATACAGAAACAAACAAAAAATAAAATTTTGGCGTCTCCCGTATTCAAAACTGAAACTGTTAATTTGTACTCAAAAAATATACATCTTAAAAATGCTTGAGGTTCCTAATATAATTTCTTTCTAAACTGTATAGTTTGCCCTAGGGACACTTCCTAAGTGCGTCTGTCCTTCTCCCCTCTAATTTCTGAAATAAGAGAATAATATACTAAAAAATATATTTGACGTAAGAGTGTATTACTATAAAACTACTAACGACAAAATTGGTTTGAACGTGTTTCTTTTAATACGTCATAAGTCGTGTAAGCTAGAATTTCCTTCAATAAACTCAAATATGAAATAAAATTTACTTGCTACTACGGAACCCAAGTCTGACTTGCACATGGCCGCTTTTTTTGGAAAAAATAAGTGAGTAGTGTAATTACAGTAACAACAGAGACTATGTAATTTGGGACAAGTCGTTAGAGCTAGAAACATTTCCCTCAGCCCAAAGTGATTACTAGTAGACTATCGACCACCAGTCAATATTTCAGCTACTCTTTTAAGTCATCATTAAAAACACCTTTTGTTTTACAACTTTTGGAAATGCTTGAATTTCATGGATACCTAAAATTCACGCTAAAGTACTAGTAATACAATCATCTGGTTTTTAGTTACAGAGTACAGAAGTACGAATTGACGTCTATTGTAATTAAGAAACTTGTTTACATTGTTCATAGAAACAGATGCCAAAAATAGATTATTAACTTAGAATCAGCCTCTCCAATTCTGCGTTTTACAGCGTTACTCGCTGCGAACCGAGCCGCTTTGATTTAATGTTCCTGTAAATGAATTGTGTTCATTTGCCCTCATGCAAACGACTGGCTAGGGGAACCAAAACAGCATGGAAATATAGGACGTGATACACTACAATATGGGAACCGGGATGGAAGAGCAAGAGGAAAATGTTATCATTGTGAAATAGAAATAAATAAGCATATATTATTAGTATATTAAAGTTCAAAATACACGGCTAAAATTCCTATTTTGAGTACCTAAAAATGACAACTTAATTTTGCTAATTGCAATTCAGTATTAAAAGTAGCACAGTCACCACGCGACCACCCGGTCGTGAGTTTGAATTCAAGCATGTACCTCTGGTCTTTTCAAATCTACGTGCATATTTCTACCATTAGCTTAGTGGGTGGGGAAACTGTATCGTAAATAAACCTGCAGGTTTGTATAGTTTCTGAAACGTGTAACAATGATGTAGTTATTCTGCATCCCGTGCCTTTGGAATGCCGAGGAGAGGTACGGCAGTCGTTTCAATGTAATTACTAGATTCTTTAGGTCTTTTACTCAATGTTTGATCTTCTTCGTAAAACTACTGAATGGGTTTTGATGAAACTGCAAAGCGTAGATTGGCAAATACTTTTATGTTTCTATTACATTTATTTTCTTAAGGTCTTTTATTTTACATCGGTAACCATCACCTTTATTTACATCAGGTGGGGCTAAACACCCCACCCTCAAGGGAATCCATTAAGCATATTGAAAACTGGTGAAATTAAAGAGCACGTACATGGTTACCCCAGCATGAATAGGAGCTATTGTCATAATTATACCCCAAACGGGCCCAGTTGATGAATAGCGGAGCCACAAACACGCAACCGTTATTTCTTGAACAATAAATAATACTTACTCGGTATAAACCTTTTCCCTTTTATTGGCTACAAAAGTAAAGGTCCATTAAATTAAAATCTCAAAATGGGTAGCCTCATCCAGCATAATGTGTTGGGAGGGCGACAAACGAAAATGCTAGTACATTTATTTAACTGTTCACAAAACTAAGTTATCCCATCATAATAACTACTGTGCGCCAAATAAACTACCTAAAAATGTAATGACCTAGACCTAAATACAGATTCACCCGTCTCTTTGTCTGCCATCTATCACATAAAAACACACACACATTACGGTACTTTCACAAAAGTATGAAAAAAGACTAAAGTCTGTCACATACGCACTCTCTCGGAATCTCTTTGCGTAATGCCTCTAAGTATACATATTGTACATATATGATATTAGAATTTAGAAACGAATCATTTAGCGTAGATGTTATAGAAAATTCAACAAATAATAATTTCGAATAAATGTTTTATGAGTATTACAAAAGATTTACCGCTCCATTTTATTAGAGAGATTAAGTTTAGAAGGCAGGTTTAGATAACTCTCTAATCGCTGTTTAATTACTCGGTAACTGTAAGTGCTTTATTATAAAGCTTGGTATCAAAATATCTAGACATTATTATAATGGAAAACTGTATTCTTGCTCATTACTCGTAAGAGGGGCGCTCGTGTTCGCCGAGTGTGCCCTATCGCAATTTGTATACAATAAAATGTATTGGCTTCCGCCGCATCTTACACTCGACCGAATACTCGTATACGAGGACTGGTTTATATAATAGTGGAAGCTTGTGCACTGAAGTAACTCACTCGAGCGAACTAGATACTGCTCGCAACACAAACCAAGTAGTTGCCTACTTGGTAGCATCTCGCACTGTGTGACCAGTAAGGCCCTTGTTCTCTATCCGGTTCTTATTATACAACGTGGGCTCAAGTCTCTCAAGTCTCTGTGACGTCCAGAAGTTGACAGTCATGTACCCCACGCACTTTGAAGTTCACGCACATTCAACTAGCTCTTGATTTCCGAATATTTTGTTTTTACTCAAATAAGTACTAACATTAAAATACGTCTCATCTACCCGAGTAGGTATTGATATTCAATGTTGTAGCTAAAATATTTTCGGGAGGACATTATTATTTAGGAGGTATTCACGTGACAACGCCTTTGTATAATTTGATCTATCACTGCCACATTGAACCTCATTCAAGTATTATTTTCACAACAAAGAGCAGCCTTTGTCACTTCCCAAGTCTAATCTCTTCAGCGGTTTGGCCTAGAAACGCAACCAAAAGACAAAGTTATTTTCGATAGACAGGGTTAGGTAGAAAATAATAGGTCTTAAACTCGAATACAAATTTATCAACGTGTTTAGGTATCACAAAGGTTTGAAGTTGAGCCCTTTATTAATTCTCGGATACTTTGTATGATTGCCTTGGTGGCACAATAATTACTGGGTCGCACTTAGCGCGTAAGCTCTGGGCCCAATTTTGACAGACTAAATTTGCTTACCTGAGTTTATCTGTTAAGAAATTCTCAGCATCTAACCACACTTTAGAAGTTAGCGGTTTTGTTTCCACAAACTTCAGTGGCATGTGAAACAGACAGATTGGTATAGGATAGGATATTTTTTATTGAACGAAAACAAATTCGACTACGGCGGTCGATCCTAACGACCAGCCACGTAGGTATGCAGTGTGTGCGCAAAACATTTTTACCAGGTTATACTGTTGAAAAATTCTCAAAGTCATCTCAAAGTCTCGGGAAGAACGTCAAGCCTGTTAGTCCTGCACCTGATCGCTTTGATCATGTCACACTGGTGTCTCATCGAAATATGTTACGACCACAAAGACAGTACAAATCATCGGTCCTGCGCCCTATCCTCTTCTGGTCACGCTAGTTTATCATCGAAATATGTCAGTAAAGATAGGATAGAAAATAAGCGCACTAATTTTGGTCTTAAATGCAATAAGCGTATTCATTTTGATTTTAAGCGCACTCATTTTAGCCTAAAATGCAATAAACGCATTCATTTTGATTTTAAGCGCACTCATTTTGGCCTTAAATGCAAGAGTGAAAAGGCTTTTCACAGGCAAGTATGGTCTACCTCATCTTCACTAACATCACATCATATGTGATTGAGGTCAAGTGATTGTCTGTCGTTATTATATAAAAAAGTCACTGGTTTGTTTTGTGTAGGGGCTAAAAAAGAGGCTATCTTCAATTCCACGAGTATTTATCATCACGAACGTCCCAAATTGATCGTGTCGATCAATCGTCCCATGTGAGAGGGCCTTCAAATCCATTCAATTTCGGAACCCACCTCTATAAATATTTCGTGAAACAATATTGGGCATCGTTTATACAAAAAAGTGGCGCGGGAATTCGAGGGCTTTCCGTCGATTATTGTGATATATCGGTTGAGAGAAACGTTTTTAATTTGAATACGGTATACAGTACTGTTTTTTGAGAACCAGTTCATTCGAAAACGGAAAATAAATCTCCGCATTCTATCAACTCGAACTGTGATTGGGTCTCGTTTATAAACACGAGTTTAAGCCGATTTTGAAAAATAGGTGAATGATACTTGATTGAACAGATGCTATATAGATGAACACAGTCCTCATTTACTTCATACATGGGTTAATTTACTCACAACTACACTATTTTTCGATCAAACCCAATACTAAAAAAGAGTAGAACACTCGTCGTGTTCTAGCTGGTAATAAATAAACCTAAGTATCATTTCTTATTATAAAGAACACACGTACATAAATTATGTATATCCACCATCCATTACATTTCTTCTTTCTTTCTTTTTTTCATAGTAAAATTGGAAAAAATACCTTAAGTGTTTAACTTTAAAGTATAGACACACAAAATACCTACGTCCCTGTGGAAATATCCTCAAAATGCGGACAGCGTCTCCTCTTCGGATCGCGATAAGTATTCATCGGACGAAGTAGCTGCCAAGCTTCGGATTTCCCGTGACTTCTTACGTTTATATGAGATACGAATAAACCGATATTGAGATCACCGATGACGATCATCAGCTCGGGAGTACACACATCCGATTATCTGGCTATGGTCTACCATGTACTTCCATGTAGTTGTTCAATTTAATAGATACTTAGATAAAACCATCGATCCATCGTGATGTAGCAATACTCCCACGGCGGCACAGGTCCGATCTCTTAGGTGAACATTCGGGGAGGCTGGACATAGTAATGTCCAGCTGTGGAATGATTAGTCTGTTGGCAGATAGAACGTTGATAAATTAAATTAATGAAAATATCAACAAAAATTATGAAAAAAAATCTCGGAGAACTTATTGCAAAAATGAGCAAACCATATTTGGTAGATTGCTAATTTTGTAAGAAAAGTCTTTATATTTTTAGATTGTAATTTATCTATGAAAACAAAAGCAAAACATGACCTTTTTTCTTTGATGTAGTCAAACTCCCATTTTAGCGTGTAATTTTTCCAGTTGCCGCCCGGGGCACTCTTAAACTACGAATCAGAATTAGGGTTGTCTGGTAATTTCATTGAAGCGACTGCCGTCTGACCTTCGCAACCCTTTAACAGAGGAACCAGACCAATTAAGTCATGGTTACGCGTTTCAGAAATTATTCAAACGTGCAGGTTTCCTCATGATTGTTTTTCCTTAACGTAAAGATGACGATAGAAATACTTACATCGATTTGAATAATGCTTGGATTCGAACCAAGACCCGCGGCGTCTGGAAGCGCGTTCTTATCCACTGAGCCATTATCGCTTAAGTTATCTATACTATTTATAAAGAGATAACTTCAATAGACAACGACAAGGCTTATAGGTAAACCGAAAACACGAAAAGCTTGCGCGATGTAATTATACACAGCGCCATCTATTGGTTCATTTCGGAATACCGGTCCCGAAGCGAAGTGAGGGCGGGCCACTAGTTTAGTCTATAAAGACATTCGTTAAGTTTCTCACATTAACACATTCTAAAGACCTATCGATCGACCATTTAATATTGTCCTTCAAACTATCCAGCCTGAAGAAAACACAATATACAAGACACTTACTTGTGTTTACTAACGAATTAGTAATTTCACAGAACTTCTGATGTGGGTTTGAGTGCTGTTTAACATGAGAATATTAGCTAAAGAGATTCAACAGGGAATTAAACCCAGCCTTTTCCTAACACCTAAGGTGTAACACTATTGTCACCCCACGATCAAGGTTGTCAAAGACACATCAAAGACCCGTCACGGCCTATGCCTGCCTTATTCCATAAGACCAAATTTAATACCATACTCTTATAATCTCTGGTCTCTTATGTTCTCTTTGGGCAGTCAATTCTCGCGCATTTAACTTGAAATCGGGTAAGATATTGTCAAGAATAAAATCCAATAAAATCATTCTCAATTGTATCACAATAGAAAACTATCCACGTCTTTGTAACCTTATTTGCGCAATAAAGAGTATTTTTACTGAAGATCTTTACTGAAGATACCTCAAAAACAATGGAGTTTACATACCTACTCTTAATTTTTGATACACTGTAATTTATACTTCTCAAATAATAGTTATAAGTAACAGTGGTTCGAACGAAAAAACGTAGGTTTTATCTGAAAAAACTGTCTCGCTTCCGGGGACGGACGAGCCATAAATTCTTTCTGTGACATCTCGAATCCCATACGGATAAAACCTATAAAATTAAGCTACAGTTTCCTACGAAAATACATCGAACAATTTCATTGTAATAAAATATAAAAAAGCCTCCAGGACCTTCAAAGTAAGCTGTGTGCTTCAGTTATTGAGCGAGTAACCCCTATAACCCTTAGAGTGGTTTCAGATTAGCGTATTATTCTGCGCGTATACCGTCGTTTCAGTATACAAGCTTAGAATAAACCGACGAGCATATACGAGCTTCTTGCAAATGCAAACGTAGCTACATCAGGGAAACACATAGATCCAAAAATGAAAAAAAGTCCAAAAATGAAGCTAGGGATCTCAGTCCCAAACAATTAATTCACTTTCATAAAAGCGCATGGTTTGGGACTGAATTGTAGCATAGCGGCGATCCAATAGATTCTAAATAGGACCTAACTCACTCCAAATTTTATGTTGTTTTGATTTACAATTTGATAGTCATACTCGTCTTTAATTAAGGATTTAAGTGGTATTCAGCCGTCAAGTAAATTTTTTACGTTGTAAATTAATTATATGTCCTTGTTTCAGCAATTCGACGCTATGTGCAAAGCAGAAATATCTTTCTTAATACCAAGGATATTCTTGAATGTGAGTATTTTATTGTTTCACATACCTCTGAAAACTGAAACGCATTTTAATTTGGGAAATTGGTCAAACATTATGCTAATCGCTTTTCCATATCAACTTGACAACAGAGTTTCTCAGCAACATTACAAAATAAGCATTTGTAAATGCAAATGTACCTCTTAAGTATATACCCAATGGTGTTCCTACACACTACCACAAAATACATATTGACACAGAAGGCTGACTGCCCACTAAGAGCTAAAAATATGTCATGTACTCACGCATGCGCACTAACGAGCAAAAACGCCTTTTCGACCACATTAATCCTAACTTAATGACATAAGATTCGTCAAACTGTCGAGGTCTATGGTAGAGACCGCGCGCTTATGTGCTCATGCCGGGCAACAACCCTAGCATATGTCATCGAACTCTTCTAAATTCAAAATCAGGTCAATGTTTAACTTCTGTGTGTAATTATTTTGTGACAGTACTTAGTTATAAAATGTTACAGAACATTTGTTGGAAAACTTTTTCGACAAGATGCTGTGCAAAATTTCCCATGCTTTTATCGTGTTAAACAATGTTTTAACGGTATTACCTTGATACTTAGGTACTGGAACTTTATTGATTGCTTGTATCGCTTTAGATTAATAAATAATGACCTCTTCTATTTAATGATAGTACAGTTGAATAATTAGGAAGTGTTTCTTATAATTGCATGCTGTTGAGTGTTGCTTGCTACTATATTATTAAATAAGAACAGTGTTATCGATATTATAATTGATTAGAGCGATGGTAACCCAGTGGATAAGAATATCCTTCCTAACGGGAGGTCGTAGGTTCTAATCCAAGCATGCACCTCTGAATATTTCAAATCTCTACCATACTCGGCAGTGAGGGTAAACTAGACTAGTATTATGTACCTGCTAGGTAGAAATAGCATTCGTGTTGAGTTATATGTGTTCAATGTAAATTGTGGTCAGGAAGTGTGCGTAATGACATACTTTTAATCTTTGCTTATATCCTGGCGGTTCACAACAAGTCTTCTGGTAACAAACGAGAATATACTTGTCGCACCGAAAGAAAAGAAACGCGCAACGCGTGTGAAAGGGATAGGATCAAAGATTCGTTCCTCAATTCTGTTTCATTGTAGGTAATCTGTTTAGCGTAAACATTAATATGCTTTTTTCCTCCACAGTGTCTATGCATATGGTGCGTCCTCCGACTGTACCACCTCCTCCGCGTCGGAGTGACGTGGAAAGGCGCGGCGCCCATCGAGCTGTGACTACTGCCGGCCCAGGCGCCAGCCCAGGGGGACCGACCCGCCGCGCCCTGCGAGTCCACCCTGCTGCTGGGCGGCGCTGAGAGCGACACGGACGCCAGCCTGCACTCGCTATGACGCCGTCGAGTTGCCTGAAACATGACGTAAATTTAAGAGAATTACAATTGGATAACGTAGTTTCAAAAGACGAGTGAGTGTTGTCGATTGCCGCTGACAAAACTTTATGAAACCTTTAGTTGGCTAGTCTTCGATATGTCAGCAGTTAGTGGTCGATGCGTTACCATCTTTAAAAAACCTAACTATCCACTAAGCAACGCCTGGCACAAACCAAGGTACAATTAAAAAATTAACAACGTTGTCAACACAACGCGCGGGGCTGCCAACATTGGTAACGTAGAGTACAAAGATGGAATGACAAAAACGAAACAAAGCTCCGTATTGCCGCAGAAAAAACATTGTGCATCATGTCACGAGTCAAATTTGACTTCGTGAATACGTACCTAAACAATTTGCCGATACAACAGCATGGGTGGTTTACAAAAGCAGCAAGAGTATATACTGGCAGCAGATTTGTCGATAGCAATTAGGGCCACAACACACGTGCCAGGTTTTAGAATCAGCGATCGGTGAATTTGTGACTGAATCGATGCTAAATCACGTTTAGCTACCCTCTGCGTTGAATCGCACACGATGTTGGATTTGCGCATTTTACCATCTACCCCGCTACTGGACTGCCAACACTAGACTGGCGGAAAGTGATCTAATCGCCAGTTTGGCGTTTTATGTGAGCGGAGTGGAATATATGGTCGCTTTCAGCTATGTCACCGATCTTTGATGCTAAAAGGAGCAAGTCTGTAGCCTTACTTAGTTTTGGCAAGATGAGGTTTTGACATAAAATAGCGTTGGGATGGACAACTTTATCCAGGGGGTGTAGATACGTCATCTGGAGATACATGTGCTTAAGAATATAAATGGAACCTGACGTTGCACTCTGTTATGTCATCTGTATAGTTTTATATGGAACTTGCTCGGGATTACTCCAAATACGCATTTATGAAGCTATGTTTCCATGTGTAATGAGGCTTATTAGCTGTATATGTTCATTCGAAACATTTTCAGCTAAAGATGATAGTTGAAACAGTTGATACTGCCCTTGGCAACCAATGAGATGTTGCTAATGTACGGCAGATAAACACGGATACAAATATACCGTATATGGGTACTTGTATACAGTATATAGGTATTTGAAATACATTATTCTTGGCATAGGCGTGCGTCTAAAGACGTGCTACGTTCTGTGCCAAGTTCGATACAAACGTGAATCGCATATCGAAAAGATGTCACCTTTTTCTGTGACATTACTTACTCTGATGGTATTTGGGCTGTGACTTTTACATTTTGTCATCCAGTCTTGAGTCATCTCTTTTCATTTGTACTAACAAGACAAAATACCGAGCGAGTCTAAAAAAGTAAGAGTTCTTACTCTTTTAGACGCCTTTCCTAAAAACTTTATGTTCACAAACGAGTCTAGTGTAAAAATCCACTACTTACTGAAATATTATATTTGTTCACTAACATTTTCGTATCACTTACATTGTTTGCTATGGTCATATGAATACCACCAGGGTAGGCTGATCAATCTTCCATGTTATGTAAGTAAAGAGTACAATAACTATAATTGTTTATTACGTGTGTAGGTATATAAGTGCAATTGTTCCGGTAAGCACGATACTATCTCTAATGAAAAGTCAATATGATTTGCGGAATCCACATCGAAATAATTTCAAGTTTATGAAAATTCTGAGAAAAAGTCTTATTTGTAAGAATAGTTCAAATAAGTTCAAACGATTACGTCATTTGAATCATACTGAACTTTCCATTTATTTTCTTAGTCAGCAATCTGTGTTTAAACTATTTTACAACTCGTACCTAGTTTAACTTAATAAGAAACTGTTACAACTCTATTTGCAACTTTTCAAAATTATAACCAAATCTTATAATTACGAAGTTTTGCTACGTAACAGTTTTATTCAATTTCCTTGCATAAAGATTAATCGTTTTTCTTGAACCTAATGAAACAACAGACATACCTACTTATAGATAATGTATGTGTTATGTTGACAGTTTGTATAACATTATATTGTTTAGCTAAATTCCACTTCTGTTGATTGTATAAGAGCAATTAAAATTTGGATTTGTCGCTTGTTTATATTCCAGCAATTGTAAATACTCATGAAATTGTAGAAATGTTATAAAGATTGTATATAAACTAACATAGATGTATAATATTTAAGCGCCGATAAGCTTGTTTTATCGCTTGTAAATAGATATTGGTGATACACTGAGCGGAAAAATTGAAAATTAATCGGCGTGGCAAATTAAATACATATTTCATTATCAAAAGCAGCCGAATTGTGAAATTTCTTGGTACTCCATCCTTAGGGCCGGCAAGCGACTTCTTTAATCTTGCAGATATTTATAACCGGCAGTGTTCACTTATCATTGGGTGACCGTGTTACTCGTTTGCCGTCTCTAAGCATAAATAAATGTTGTGCCAGACGAATAATAAAAATTAAATATTTTTTGTACTATCAAATTAAGCAATGTAAAATTATTCTTTAAAGTTTTATAGACGTTTAAGATTTTATTTTACAATACGGCTGCAATGTTTTCTCAATAATATTTTATTTTATGCAAGCTAATTTAATGAAATATTTACAAAAAGTTATCCAAAATATGTTACAGAGAAGCAGACATTGTAATAATTAAAAAATGAATAAAAGTGTAATAAATTGAATGTTGATAATTTTGTTTGTTATTAACCCTTTAAATCACACGGTCTTCTAATAATCTTTACCTAAATTGTAAAATGTCATCTGCAAAAAGATATATTAGCTTCCGTGTAAAAATAAAATATCAGATAGCTAACCATTATGACAAGGTGATTAAGTGGTGTTGATGTATATCTTTGTAGAGTCGACTGGGTTTGTATTTATTATATTTGTTTTGCTTATTTCAACAATCTACTCGTAACATGGTAAAGATACTTTATTTGTGTTACCTATTATGAGGGCTTCGCGATTAAAATGTCTAAAATTTTGATACCATGAACTACTGTTCACCTTTACCATAAGTAAATATGCACTACTCAACAAACAAAACCAATACCATCGGTTTCATCCGACATCTTCAGTTCTCATCTTTACGCCCAAACTGACACCCCTGATGATATCTGAACTTAGTAGCTTTAGAGTTTTATTCCGAAGGACAAAGATAATGATAGTTAGGTATCTATACAAATGCCTCACCACCTACTCGGCGACATCACTCACAAAGTAACCAACGCTTATGATTTACTAATACCACATAATTTACCGCGACAAATACCTCTAATCGACGTTGACATATTACATTCGGCCATTGCTTTCTATTAATGACTGTCATTTGTTATACAAGACGACCCTGTCGTCCTGGTCAGGGTTGCCAGATGTTTTTGACCAAATTGTTCGATACATTTTTCAGTATTTAATATGTAACTTGATATTGATCGTAGCTCAGTGGATAAAAACGCCCTCCATACGGTGGATCGTGTAGTCCTACGGATTTTTCAAATCTGTGAGCATATTTCTACCAGAAGTGAGAAAAAAACATCGTGAAGAAACAGTCATATTTCGGATAGTTTCTGAAACCATGATTTTTTTTATAGTATAGAAAGGCAAACGAGCAAGCGGGTCACCTGATGGTAAGTGAACACCGCCGCCCATGGACATCAGCTACACCAGAAGGAGAGCGGATGCGTTGCCGGCCCTTTAGGAAGGTATAGTTTCAGTTGGTTTGGTTTCCTTGTTAAAGTATTGCAATGGTCAGACGGCAGTCTTTTCATTGTACAAATCACCAGACTGCTCAAATCCTGAATCAAGGGACAGCTTTGGATTCAACTGGGAATTACACAATAAAATGAAAGCAGAAAAAGTCACTCGTAATTCACAGTCACAGTCAGAAATGAAACTAGCCCGAAGTCGCATTCACTTGTGACCTAGCCTCAATACAATTTTCTGTAATAACGGTAAAAGTAGCTATTCTGGCCAATACGATGTAATATTTATTTCTAACACAGTGATGTTGCGAAAGGAAAATTCTACCCATTCATTTCTTTTTAATTAAAACAAGAACAAATTACTCTAGAGGTAAGTAATTAATGCCTTCACGCGACTTGTTAAATAGCGAACTTTCCTAGATCAATCAGTGGTTAACAATCTACGAGTGCTAACGTCGCAGTTTTATGATAAATCCAAACTATTTTATGTGATAAATGGCTAAAAAAGGAGAGCAGTTGGATCAACTGATGGTAAACGATTGCCACCGCCCACAAACACTTAAGAAATCCCAAGTGCGTTTCCAACCTATGCCCTTTACAACCAACCAGTTTGCTCAAATTAACTTTTGAGTAAGTTCTTTTAGTCTGTATTCGTAAAAAAAATATTTTACTAATAAAAAAATATTTGTGTATTCTGGAACGAACAATATTATAAATAGGTAAACCGAATCGCGTCAGGAATTTCCAGGAGAATGCCTGTCCCGGTTCCTTCGCATTCCGGTCCAATAATTACGGAACTGTCGCAGAAGATATTCTAATTTAATTAGGTTAACTTGACAGTCGTCTAATCAGAAGTAATCTCAAACTGTTGTGATTTGGACTGGCCTGATCTTTGATCATATAAACCCAAGACACATCTAACGCGCTAAAAGTGACATCACCAAAGAAGGCTCCAATCGCAAACGAGCGCTAATTGGCATTTTCGGCATTGGCAGAAGAAAAAAAATCTATTCAAATAATGAGACATCACATACATTGTCCTGGTCCTAAAATAAGGTTTTCAACAACAAAACAACGAAGGGACCACAAACACCCACACCTAACACAAATATCTGTATCATCAACAAACATCTGTGTTGGTGCGAGAATCGAACCCGCGACCCTTACGTCTCAACTGGCGCTCAGCGGGTCGACAAAAATGAACGATATTTTGAATAGGTACGAGTAAGCCTACGCCATTTAGCGTAGCGTCAGGAATCTGCCGGAGAATGTTTCTCGTTCCTACGCATTCTTGGCCATTAATTGCGGAACTGTCGCAACAGATATCTACTTAATTTAATTTGGATAACTAGACTACTTAGTCTAGCAGAGACTGTAAGGGGGTTAGATAAGGATTGGACGGTAGCTATTGGACCTGGGCTGGGCAAACCCATAGCTGGATGGCGTAAGCTATGGTGCTAAGAGTCACAGGGAGCAGTGAAACAATTCGAGCTAACAAAAAACTAGACTACTATAGATTGATACTAATTCTGATTGAGACTCGGCCTACGGCGTATTTCGTTGTGATCTTACCTCACAATTCAAACGTAGGTTTGAATTCCAGTCTCCCGTGCCCGTTGGTCGGCGGCCAGTAATTGGTAGAACAGCCTTCCGGTACGTGAAAGGTGAGTTAATTCCCTCAACATGAACCCGTGTATTTAAGTGAGTTATTTATATAAGGAAAATATTCTATAATAAACATAAAAATAAAACAGATATACCAACACACTCCGATTGTTTCTAATGAGGCCCCGTCCGTCACCATTGGTACTGGCATTCCTTAGTAGGTTCCGAGATACTACGTGCCGGAACGTGGCTGGTTTCTAAGATTGGTCGCCGTACCTGAATATCGGTTGGAGGATTATTTTAGTATACAGAAAAGAAGAACGATTTGTAACCCGAACGACAGCAGGTCCAGACCCTTACCCTTCGGTTGTTTCTAATGAGGCCCGTCACGCATTAGTCGCGGCGCTTCCGCAGCCGCTCCAGTAAATATTTGCCGAGATACCCGAGTGCGGGCTCCGAAATAAATCGAGCGAACGACGTGATATTGCAGCTTGGGCGCCCCTCACAGATTTGGCCTTTTAGTTTGCCTTGGGATTGTGGTGAGTTGTGCATCACATTGTGTGTTTCGCTGAGTGATGGTACCGGAGACCTTATTAAGTAGGTACCCCCGTACTGGGGAAAGGGGATTAAGGGTTAGCAGCACACTTGTGACTCCACTAATGTTGCGGGGGTCTATGGGCCGTGGCAAGCAAAAAATAACGATGATGACGAGTTACTTAAGAAACCCTTAATATCTTTGGATTTCAGAATTCGAAAACCAACACATGAATAGAATAATAATTTATTTGGTAAACACATCACTTACAGGTACAAATAAAAGAAAATACAAAATAATATTAATAACTCTTTTGTGATATGCTACCAAAATGGCTGCCACTCAGCTGTTTTGTCACGGCGCCGGATTAACATGACGCTGGTATTCTGTAGCATTGGTTAAAAGTATAAAAAAATACCCATAAACCCCAATGACATTTCACCTACAATGGACATAGCGCGCCATACAATAACCAAGCGCGAAGATGGCACATGCTCCAAATTTCACCTTATTATGCTTCAACTGATCTGTGTATACACTGCTGTTTACAAACCTGCATGTGTAAACATCTTGACAATTAAAGCAGTAATGTAAAACTACGTGTCAATAGAAGCTGCATAAGGTGATTTACGGAACAGTTCAGAGCAAGGAATACACGGAGTCGCAACGCTTATATTTATTTCATCTTCTATCTATAGGTATTATTTATCGGTTTGCGTGCACTCATTTGAATTTAATTATATTTTTATATGTATATGTAGGTAACTGATTCCATGATTTTAATCAAAGAAATCCAATTACATATTGTACCTAGATCGAATTTGTTTTTTTTTTTTTTTACTTTTTTGATCTTGCAATGTTTGTATGTATATACATAATAATAATATTATGTATCAGTTTTCCCCGATTAAAATTAAATTTTGCATTGACTTGGTAAGTTAGGTAATGTCATGCTAAATCCAATATGGTGAACGGTTCCAGATGGCAGACTAGTTACTTTTTGTGCATTTCCCATTATCAAATAAAAAGGGTTTGTTATTGCGAAAATAAAATAACTTTTTATGTGCGCAATAATTTTATTTTACTGATATTAATGGGAAAAACTGGAACCTGAAAACTTTCCATTGCAACTAACTTGCGCCACTTCTCTCTCATAATCTCATGTAAATAGGTAGTGGAAAGCTAAAAAAACCTGTGACCTACCATTATCTCGCTCGAGTGATAAAAACTAACAAAAGAGCGACTCCATAGTTATCATTTATTTATCGTTTACAAGGCGCAGATGCGAAGTCCATTGTAGGTGGAAAGTCATTGCTTTCATGGATAAATTTGCTTTGATGAGTCTTTTATTTTGTTTTTTAAAATTTCTAACTTGTCGATTTTTAAGTTGTAACTTTTGTTGACATTTTTAAGCTCTTTTTTAAAATGTGATGTTTTTGGCGAGTTAAAGATAGAGTCTAATCCCGAAGGTGTAGATAATCTAGAGATATTGAATGAAGGTGATTCTATTTCTTCTACACTTCTTTTTCTTAATTGAGTCGGTCCAGGATTGTTGACAACCTTAAACATTGAATAAATCGTACTATGATATATTAACGCATACGAAATCGCGGGCAAAATTTAAATAATTTATAATAGTTATTAAGGGGCTACACGAATGAAACTAGCGCCGCCAATCTATTTACACTGATTGTGGCGAAAATACGATATTTTTTAAGAAAGCAAAACATTACAGACTTAGATAAAAGTAAATTGAATTTTTCAAGATGCAATACAATATATAAAACACGCGACAAGTAACAATAAAGTTCATTATTGCTAAAAGTGGCCGTTTTTAGCAATAATGAACTTTATTGTTACTTGTCACGTGTAAAAAATATTGTTTTGCATCTCGAAAAATTCGATTTACATGGATCTAAGTCTGTAATGTTTTATTTTCTTCAAAATTAACATATTTTCGGCACAATCAGTGTAAATAGGTTGGCGGCGCTAGTTTCATTCGTATAGCCCCTTAAACATACATTCTAGAATATGACTGGTATTTCTAATATCATATTATTATTATCCATAAATATTATGACCAACCTCAATTTGCGGAACGGCTGTCTTTTTTAAACGTTTAAATATCCTTTAGCGGTCCACTATACATCCGATTCAAGAAAATGATTAGAGCAAATGACGTTTGACTTATTTGGTTTCCAAAACTCGTCGCTTCTTTCCATTGCAACAAACTTGCGCCACTTCTCTATCAAAATCTCATATAGTGGAAAGCTAAAAAACAGTTATTGTAAATTGGTTAGTGACCTGCCATATTCTCGCTCGGGTGATAAAAACTATATAAAAGAGCGACTCCATAGTTATCATTTATGACTATGTTCTTGCTGCACTCTTATCTCTTTCTCTTTCTTACGCAAGTGAGAGAAAGGAATAGAAACATTTGTTGAAAAATAGGCATATTTTTTGAAAATTCAATAATTTTACAATTTTTTTTCACTTTTAATTTATATAAATTAAATTTATTTACCGGTAGGTCACACCATTTTGTTTTGGTAATTAAGTAAGGGTATTATTTCGGCAATTTTTCACGGCATACTTTGGCATCTTTCTGCTAGACGATTGACAACACGTGTCAAACAAAGTGTGCTTAAGCACAATTTTCAGGTTCCACTCACAAGGCGCAGTTGCGAAGTCCATTGTAGGTGGAAAGTCATTGATAAACCCTGATAAATTACATACGAGTACATACATCAAAATAAAATTGACAAACATTTTCCTACATTACCTAATATTACAATTAATAGGTATTTAACGTATGTCCAATCACTTACTATCAGGTTATCTGTTCTGGTCTGATTTGACGAGCTCGATGGCGCAGTGGCTTAGGTGTTCGCCCGAAGCGCGAAAGGTCCCGGGTTCGATTCCCAGTCAAGTCAACTTAGGAAACTGCATTTTCTAAGTTGTCTTGGTACTCATAGTACATGGGTTGCCCTGGTTTGAGACCAGGTTGATTGGTGTGATTGTCTGGCGCATTTATTTTATTATCTGTCTACCGTTTGCCAATCTTATTTAAAAACCAAACCTCCGCTCTAAATAGATGAGGATACTCCAGAATTAAGTCAGGGATACCATTTAACATTAATGTCAATGAAGTTATTGGATACAACATCAATAAAATGAAAAGTCGAGGTAAGTGTGTCAGTGAAGAACTTCAAGAAGACAAGAAGACTCTACTCTTCAATCCGAGTGCTCAAAAATAATCAAAAACTCAATTTCCATAAAAAATATCATTCAAACATCCCTTTCAAAGCCGTGTCAACCAGGCACTTGCCCGGTTTTTAGCAATCATTGGTGATTTTAAAAACCGCAGGTCTGCCTTTGACATCGCAACCAGTAGCAATTATCGGCAAGTTCAAAGAGCAAACCGATAGTTCAAAGAGGAAAATCGATTACATAATTAGAGGCTACCTTGTTTTGCATTCGGCTCCACCGTTGTTTTACTACGCGTGGCTGTTATTATAGCACCGCTTCCATGTTAGCCACAGGAATGTGTAGGTTCTTGTCATTTTAGGGCAAGGGGGATATTTATGTGCTTTAAACTGTATTTGCATACCATTTATTTTTATATTTGATGTAGGTATTCGCTGGAAAATCGTCGTGGAAAATGATCACAAACCCGAGCTATGTTCGAAAAGTTCGAAACATTATTTTGCTTGACCCGGGAATCGAACCCGGTACCCCAAGATCATAGCAAGGTACCTACTTAAACCACTAGAATAACGGGGGTTGACCGTAGAGAATGAATTTAAATTACATAATAACCGACATGGTATATTACATGGATCTCACAACTTTTTACAGTAGAACAACTTTTTACACGTATTAACTTTATGGGGTAATGGCAATATCTCTACACAATAGGTACCACTTTATGGATAGAGAGATAGATAGATATTCTTTATTGCATACATGAGTGAAGCAACAGCTATAGACAGTACAATAAGGCGTCTTATCTTATCGCTTGTAGCGATTTCTTCCAGACAACCTTTAGGTAGAGGAGAGAAAACAGCGTGTTGGCAATGGGGGTAAGGCAGTGCAAAGAGATTGCTGAATGAAAATAAGAAGTACAAATACTTCTAATGTGATGTGATGTGATGTGTGAGGAAAGGTTGCGAAAATATCTATTCGGAGGTAGCAAAGTTCTAATTAGTACAGCAAACAAACCAGCCGACGACAAATGAAAATGTCTTTTAAACAAAGGCTTCTCAAGTGAGCGAACTAATCGAAGCAAAATACAACAGAGTTGAGAGTGGGCGCTGCAGTCCGTTGCAGGAGGCACTTCAGTACAGAATGCGCCTTTTGATCACAGTACGTGCCTAGTTTTATTTTGTATTACAATAGGTCCTTCCCAGGCGGAGCTTAACTCGATGCAAAAAGTATTAAAACACAAGTGCTCAAGTATGTATTTCGAAATCATGTGAATGTGACGTTATTATATTATAATTATTACTAGAAGTCCGCACTCACTTCGTTTCAGTATTTAATTTTGCTATTAGTTCCAAACTTAACCAATAGATGGCGTTAGGTGTCAATTATATCGCGCAAAGGTTTTGCTTTTTTGCATTATCTATAAAATTGTCATTGTCTATATGATTTATCTCTTTATAAACAGTAAAGATTTGCATGAGTCTTAAGTTTAAATTTGTTTGTGCTGCGAATCGGATAATTTGTCTAAGAGTATTACAACTTTTTAGGGTCCCGTATCTCCAAAACAAAAACCGGTTTGATGGAAACTAAGTGTATCCTTTTATTTCAAGACAAGCAGACGGATCACCTGATGGTAAGTTAGCGAATACCGACGCCTATAGACACCTGCAACACCAGTAGAGTCACAAGTGCACTGCCAACCTTTAACTCCCTTTCCCCTCAATAAGGCATCCGGTACCCTCACTTACTCGATGGAACCCAGCGCAGGCGCTGCTTTACGCCGGTCTTCTGTGAGGCCGTGATAATAATTCCGGTCAAGCCGGCCCATTCATGCCGAAAGGTAGCCTGTCCACTGTTTTAATACGGCAAAGCCCTCCCTACCACTGATGGCTTTGACATACAGCCTTGACCCAAAAATAATATAATCACTTACTGACTCTTGAGGTCTAATAGCTCAGCAAAGACGATCGCAACTTACACTAAGTTAGATCAAAAGAGCTCTCCAATCCGCCAACTAACACCCCAGTGTAATAGACGGTTGCAGTTTGTGGCTGATAAAAAGTTAGTCCAAACACAAAGTTAGACTTGCAAGTGAGCAAACTACTGCAACAGTGGAGCTGTCCGGTTTCCCAGCAAACGCGCCAGATGTTTCGCTATTAGATATTGAACTTGGCTCTTATTTATGGGATCCATGTTTCTCAAGATCATAAGAAAACTATTGCAAACTTTACTCTGTTATTATTTTTAAACAGTGCCGGTCAAACAACCGGCCAGCATATTGCACAGTATTAAAAAAAAACATGAAAATTTAAAATGACTAGGTATGTACCGCTCTGTTAGAATTTACTTGTCACTTTTTTTGTTTTTGGCTACTATCGTGCTATAACCAAAGACTTTAAAGTCTTTGGCTATAACGAGCACATTTAACTCTGCCAACGTCGAGTCTTGACATTTTAATATAACCAATATGTTTATATTGTTTAAACTGAATGACGTGATCAATAAAATGTCATTCCCGCCTTGGTGGTTTTTGTTGTTTCGCATTTATAATATATTTCTTTTTTCAGTTTTTGGTTGTTCAATTAAACGAGGACAAATAAATAAATTATATAATAAGTTAATAACTGTTATAAGTAGGTATGCTTCCCATGTTTGGGACAATTGTACAACGTCCTAGCCTAGGCACCTTACAATTCGGGACATCTCCTTGGATGGGACGCTGCCTCTTCCCTCAATTTATCTGGCTAAGTTTGCTCTTCCATTACCATTGTTGTTTGAACTATCCACTGCAATTAGAAGAGGACAATCTTCCGTAAGCGTTTACACTTGAACCAAGTTGGTCTGAAATGCTATCGCAGTATACAGCTATATTATGTCTGTTACCCTGCACTGCGCCGAAGAATTTAGTAGGGATGTAACATCCATACTAATATTATAAATGCGAAAGTAACTCTGTCTGTATGTCTGTCTCTTTCACGCCAAAACTACTGAGCGGATTTAAATTAAATTTGGTATACAGATGGTCTAGACCCTGAGAAAGGACATAGGCTACTTTTTATTGCGAAAAAGGGGTTGTAAGGGGTTAATAGTGGGGCAAAAACGCGGACGAAGTCGCAGGCGGCCGCTTGTACGTTATAAACGATAATAGGTACAACAATTGTTTTCATTGATAAATTAAAAAGCGTTAAAGTATTGATGAGACCGCTTTAAAGGCCGCTTTCTGACTAAAAAAATAATTGAAATTCCTTAGATACCATTTGTTTATGTGTATAGTGTGACTTTTAGCCCTCATGATAGAAAGTTTTGACGAACAACTGTTGATACCTATTTATTTTCAAGATTTCTCACTTGCTAAATATAGGATCCTTATCTACAAGAATAATAATAGCTCGGGTATGTGATCACCAATCCGCATTAGGCAAGCGTGGTGATTAAGCCTAATCCCATCATAGTAGCGATAACTTGATTTCTATGATGGAGCCCTTTGCCCTGCAGTGGGACAGTATATAGGCTGATACTTACTTACTTACTTATCTACAAGAATCCAGAGCTACTGAGAAAAAAGCCGGTTAAAATATACTTTACATTTATTCAATAGAGGTTACTTTCTCACATCCCTAGGGACTAATCGCGGGGGCATAACAAGTGGCTGCATTGCAGTTCAGGATAGCCGCCGAAGTTGCGGAAGATAAAAGGCAAGTTCCGCACGTTACTGTGTCGAGATAACCGAAGTATTCCTTTGCTTTGTGCCTCTAATAGCGGAACTTTGTTAACGTAGCCGGACTGGAGATTTATTGTTCCAGCTGGAGGTATGTTGTTTTTGGATAACGTTCTATTTATACAGGGCGTAACTGTGAACATTTACATCTCTTTTACCACGTACGCACACGTTTTGACATGGAAAACTGACATAACGTAAACTATTGTTCTGTCTCTTTCATTGTGATGCATTTGAAAATGATAGTTTTCGATAGCGAGGATAGTATTTCAAACTCATGGTAAGGCCACTGAACAACATTTTGTTGTATCTGCCTCTCTCTTCGGTCGCTCTCTCATGACTGAGGATCGTGGTCATCATTGAATGTGGATGGGTTGCTCGTGTTATCTGCCGCCACCGTTGCCTATTCATGGCATGTCTGACGACCGAGCAGAACTTGTTTGCAGATCAGCGATCTGTCTGCAGCTCATATTGACCTATTTCGGCCACATAATAAGAAGGGGTGATGAGAACCTTGAAAAGCTGATCGTTGCTGAGAACACCGAGGGAAAACGAACGATTGCCGACCAAGTGGACTGATCAAGTGAGAGGAGCATCTGCAAATAAGTTTTGTCTATCAGTCAGATCATAATGTACCAGTTCATTCTATACGTCTGCTCGATGCAAGGGTAAAGGTGAAATCGTGAGTCCCGCCCGTGCCCGAGCCGCGCCAGTTATTATCATTTCAAATGCAATTTAAAGTTTGATGCGACGCGCTACCTGCTCCATAGAGCATAAGGAACAGTGAAGTCGTCATTATATACTAGTAGTTTATGTGACTTTCATATAACCATTAAAACACAAGCGATATTTTAGAATACGAGGGTTGACGAGTTTTTTAAAAGCATTCGCAAATGTTTTATACCAAGTACAAGTTACACACTATTTATGTACGTACACTCGTGTTTTAATCTTCAAAATAAGAAATCAAATGGAAACACAAACCATGGGAGACCCTCGCTTCGATATAAATTCGCCGGTCCGACCGGAGTGATACCACGGCCTTAAAGAAGACCGGGATGAAGCATCGCCTACGTTGTGTTTCTCCGACTGAGTGAGGGTGCCGTAGTCCCAAGTGGACGGAAAGGGGTTTTAAGCATGGCAGCGCAGTTGTGACTCTACTGGTGTCGCAGGTGTCTATCGGCGGCGGCAATCGTTTACCATCAGGTGATTGGTCTACTCCTCTGCCACCTATCACATAAAAAAAAATTAAAAAAACAGCTTCTTCACTGTGTCTCTTTCCTATTTACCAACTATGAAGTGCAGTTATAAGGTCAATGCGACGGCTGCTACTGAATATTTAAGTGAGAAATCGGTCTAAAATGCACCATCCGCTAGGAAGTGGCGTTCTCCACAATCGATAAGCAAACTGTCGACACATAATAATTGACCTTGGGTTTAAAAGAAAACGACCTTATTTATCGATAAATAACTGATTTTTGATTGGTCGATCTTTGTTTCTTTTTGTATCATGTTCACTTATGTACAGTCAACTTTAAAAATATGTATACACTTTAGGACCTTGTCAGAATGCATAATGTATAAGAAAGTAAAAGTCGTACTTATACGTATGTACTGTGACAAGGTCCTAAAGTGTATACATATTTTTGTACTTACAAAATGGATTTCACTCTTTCGACGTACTGGTTCGTCGGATGAAAAATTCATTAAGATAATATTTTTCAGTATTGATATGCAAATGAGTATATTACTACTATTAAAATTCAGTACTTAAGCGGGATGATTGCGGCATTTCAACTGTTGTCAGGGTTGTTTAATTTACGGCTTGTTTGTTTTAAATAGTGTTAAATATGTGCTTACGTAGTAGACATTGCAAGAATGCCATAATTAACATATTGCCTATTAAGTGTCTGGGTATTATACGAGTATATACTTAATGTATTTAAGTATTATATTGTGATCCTCTGTTGTCTGATATCTGTTACACAAGTGCTTAAGCTACTTAGTGCGGAGTCAGGTCAATGTATGAGATGTTATGCCCTATCCCTCGATTGGGAATCCGGTACCATCACTCACTTAGCGAAGTACGGCGCAGACTTCTATAAGGCCGTGGTTTCACTCCGGTTGAGCTAGCCCATCCATGCCGAAGCGTGGCTCTCCCACGGTAAAATTACTTTCACTCGTATTGTGAGGATTGTTATGTTTGTCACTATGGACCATTAGCTACGAGTTCGTGGAGTTGAAGTTGCAACTAACATGTCTCCTATAATAGTCATACCTATGTTTATTTTCACTTTTAGTTATACTAGACTTACTATGTCGAGCACGAATTATTTTTGCTAGTCTTCGATACTTAATATCACTCCTGTACATCCTATTGTATTTAATTCTTTGTTTGGTGAAAAGTTGTCATATTTAATATTTTTCATTAACATGGTGATCGCGTTGGATTATATGTTTAATTCCCTTGTCTCGGATGCTTTCACCTTTCCACCCACGTCCCACACTATTTGTTAAGTGAGGCGCAATAATATTTAAGCGGGTCTATCAAGTTAAGAGGCAGTTGAGTGTCATCGTCCCGACGACTCCTGTGTCATCCGTCGGAATTATTAACCTGTCGCCTAGCACCTGCCCATGTGACTTGTGAAACAAAGAATAGGCATGGAAACCTATGATTATTGAGTCAACTTAACGATGTATCGATTAGGTACCTATTAATGCTATGGAGAGTCGATTTACATCCACTATTATGATGAAGCAAGATTAGTATGTATCTAAAGAGATTACATCTATTGACCATCACAAGGCTTATATTAAACAACGTGTCTTTTTTAATCACTCGACGTTGACAGAGTTAAATGTGCTCGTTATAGCACGATAGCAGCCATATTCAATAGAAAAGGCTTATATGTAAAAACCCGAAAACATGGGAGACTAGAGCGATTTAATTGATACTCAGCGCCATCTAATGGCAAATAATGAATCTAAAGGCGTAATTAAGTCCCTAAACGAAGAGAGGGTCTGGACGGTGTATTTATAAACAAAACTCAAAATACATGTATATCATGCATTTAAAAACACTCAACTGATAAGATAAAACTTCTTCATAAGTATTTTTTTAGTTTTCAGAATATCTACAGAGCCAGCAATTTTGTTGTAAACCTTTTTTATGACTCTATTTGAATCAATCTATTACATTACTTCACCCGTGTACAAGCCTTTTCACCAGAAAACCAGATAAAAATCGACTAACATTCAACTAATCGAAAATCATTCCTGCGATGTTCGATCTAATCGGAATCGATTCTTCGCGATTTGAATCGAGCCGCTTAGCGAGTGACCCTCGAACCTATTCACTAAATGGCGGGGTCGATTGCACCCGATTTGTACAAAGCCGTGTAAGCGTTTTACTTGGGTCTGACTGGATTTGACCATGTGCAGGGTTTCGAAGGTTAATGTAGTTTAGCCGTCGGAGCCGAGCGTTTAGTTCCAAATACCTATACTATGCAATTTTTTATAAAGTCACTAACTTTTACTTTGATCATTCACTTTAGGCACGGGATACACTACCTACTAAACATTTTTTTGTAAATTTGACCAGTTTTAAGCTTTTCGTTTATTCATTAACTATATAATTCAAGCCATTACTTGCCTATGGTACAACCACGCTTTGGCATAAACGGGCCGGGTCGACAGAAGTGATACTTCGGCCTGATTAAAACAGCGTGAAGCCGGTGCTATGCCTGCGGTGCTTTCGTCGAGTGAGTGAGGGTACCATAAGCCTAATCTGGGGGAAAAGGGGTGAAAGGTAAGAAAACAACATAATTATGACTCCAACAGTTACTATTTTTATTTGATCCGTGACAGACGAGCAGACGAATCACCTAATGGTAAGCAATTGCCGCCGCCCATAGCCAACCGCAGCACCAGTGGAGTCACAAGTGCCTTTCCCCAATTGGGCCTCCGGTACATTCACTCACGCAGCGAAACGCTACGCAGGCGTATCACTTCGGTTGAGCCGGCCCATTCTTGCCGACTCGTGGCTCTCCTACGGTAAGCTATTGCGAGTGTATACTTAATAGCCTACGACAATTGCTTACCATCAGGAGATCCGTCTACTCTTGTGCCACCTACCACATAAAAAAGCCAGGATCTGATCATGATTCTTATGCTAGAACCATTAATATAAACTTCAAGGGTACTTTTCAAGAAGCAATCTCCCCCGACTATCGGCCCAGTAAGGCCCCGATACGAATGCAGAGCGGGAGTAAGTTGCAACTAAGTTATCGCACTGGCAACAAGCTACAAGCTACTACATTAAACTAAGTTTAAGTGCCTATCTCGGGGTCCCAGTTCGCGAACAACTTTGTGATTTATTCGACTTTAACGTTTTAAAATGACCGCGTATAATTGCATAATTTGGTAGATATTTGTATAAGATAACCAGTAAATTACCTTTGCTTATTTTATTTGTTTACCTAACAATGTCTGCGCTACACAAATATAGTAATTATAAAGTGATAACTTAATTTATAATAGAACTAGTAGCCAGCCCTAGGGAAGGGAACTTCTTCTTTATAGTGTTATTTAAACCCCAATTACTTTAGTATTTTGCTTGAACTTTAGTAGCTGTACCAAATAATTATATGGTATATCTTTCTAGCACGACATATTACCAACAACAGTAAAGTATTACTATTGGAGCCATGCTTCAGCATAACTGGGCCGGCTCAATAAGTTTCAAACCAGCATGAAGCAGTACCAATGCTGTTCCTGCCAATTTGTGAATGGGAGCCCAACAAAGGGGCAGTTTTTTTTAAATAAAAAAAATCCCATTCCCTTTTACGGTTTGATGTACTTGAAGGTAAGCGTTCTAGTGTCTTCACTGATTTTGTTAACCAAAGTGATCCATGTCGTCTGCCACCTATAACATAAAAATACAACATTTAAAGTTAAGAAACGTGCCAGTAGTCGATCGTAAGCTGCGCACTTTTCTCGGTAAAATCACGCATAAACGAATTTTATAGCATACCAAGAACGCTCCAACTTCTTTCCCAGTACGAATACATAATTTGCGAGATATTCTCTTTCAAAGTTAGTGAAGCCGAGCGAAGTAGTGAAATATTATTTCCCCTACACTTCACATGTACAAGTTGAACGAAACAATTTTTAATTTCTCCTCACGTTCGTCTTCAAAAGTATGGCGGAGTTGTTTTGCGAAATTTCATCATAAAATGCGGTGTAAAGATACTGAAGCTTCATACAGAGTGATGTGCATGACGAGACTGACAAGTGTTTTGAGGAGAAAACTTTCGACACGTGTGAGATAAAAATATTGAATAGTTTCGGTTTTCGGAGCATGCACCTACCATAGTAATAAATAACCCTGAAACTCTTTGAACGGAATGTAGACTCAAGGATTATGAGTACGATCATAGTGTATTATGAATATACTAGTGGCCCGCCCTCACTTCGCTTCGGGACAGTAATTCAGAAATGAACCAATAGATGGCGATGATAAGGGATGATATGATAAGGGACTGCCGGCGCACCTGCAATACCGGTAGAGTTACAAGTGCGCTCCCAACCTTCTCTCCAATTGGTCCACCGGTACCCTCACTTAATCTTTTTTTTTATGTGATAGGTAGCAGACGAGCAGGCGGATCACCTGATGGTAAGCATTTGCCGCCGCTCATGGACACTTGCAACAACAGTGGAGTTACAAGTGCGCTGCCAACCTTTAATCCCCTTCCCCCCGGGTGGGCCTCCGGTACCCTCACTCACTCGGCGAAACACAACACAGGGGCTGCTTCACGCCGGTTTTCTGTGAGGCAGTGGTATCTCTCCTGTCGAGAAGGCCCATTCAAACCGAAGTCTTCTATTCCTGTTTTTCCATTCTCTAACTCCTGGGGTATCCTCTTAATATAAAATGAAATATTCGTACGTATATAGGTATTTTAGCGCAGTTTTAGCATTATCAACACATTTTGGCACCTGCGATAAACACATTGATCGCGCTAGGGAATTACGTTGGAAACTGATAACCGATTTTATGACACCGTAAAACATAAGTGCGTACTCACCTTTATGTTTATAGCTACTTAGTAATATGGATTTTTATTTTATCGCAGCATCGGCGGCCTTTATGGGAACGCACGATATTATGCTCCCATGTGACATTGCAATGGTTACATTATACCTGCTTACTTCGAAATCAGTTCTGTTGTGGGTTGTGGATAAAGATTGTCAAAAGAGTTAGTGGATTGGAGTGTTTGAATGAATTTTTATGCGCGTGGGCACAGTTAACACAAAGTTTTGTACAGTGGCAACCCTCTGAAGCAGGAGTCTTACTCTGAAAACAAATTCTCGAGCAAACTTTTTTTTTAATGTGACAGGTAGCAGACCGAGCAGGCGGATCACCTGATGGTAAGCGATTGCCGCCGCCCATGAACACATGCAACAAGTGCGCTGCTAACCTTTTATCCCCTTCCCTCCCGATGGGCCTCCGGTACCCTCACTCACTCGGCGAAACACAGCACAGGAGCTGCTTCACGCCTGTTTTCTGTGAGGCAGTGGTATTACTCCGGTCGAGCCGGCCCATTCATGCCGAAGCATGGCTCTCCCACAATTAACTATCCCGATCCTTTTCAAACTCACTGTTCATCTTTTGATTGTGAATACTTTTTAGAATAGGTTGACCGGACTGATACCGCGGACTCACAAAAGACTGGTATGCGCAGCGCCCGCCATGTTTCGTGTTTACAATATTGGTAGTGCACTTGTGACTCCGCTTGTGTTATGACGTCAAATAGCTGGCGACAATCGCATAGGTACTATCAGGTGATACTTAATCTGTCTAATCCGGTACTTAATCTGTCTAATCGTCTGCCAGCTACTAAGAAAAAAGAATGAGAAGTAATCTTAACTTTTGAGTGTAAGTTATTTATTTATTTCCAGTCACTTCCTCTTCAATACTAATTCTCTAGATACCTACCATTCCTTAATGAAAGCGTTTGAAAACGTGATCCTAACAGCCCTGTGATTACAGCTATAAATAAATATTTTTAATTTCGAAAATTCTGTCACTACATTTGGTTTTAGATCTTCTTCTCTTCTTCTTCAGCAGCATGTATTTGCCCACTGCAGAGCATATGCCTCTCCAACTTCCCTCTACTTCCTTCTGTCGTGGGTCTTCCTGGACCACGCTGCCCCAGCTTGAGCCTTGATGTCGTCGGACCATCTGGCAGTTTGTCCGCCAACACCCCTCTTTCCGTTAGATCTTAATCCAAATAGCGCTCTTTTTTTAATGGAGTTTTCAAAAGCGGCGAAACTTTTAGCTTGTCACGCTGTATCTAGTGATTATTCTATCGAAACACTTCCTGTAATTAACACTGTGTTAGTAACTAACAATACGAATACTATGAGAAAGTTCTATGTAGTTCACCTGTGCAAATTGTTTATTTGGTTGCATCCGTGCTCCAAAGTTGCTATCTAACATAGTTTACTATTTCGGAGTGCTCTCAAAAGAATTTTTAAAACGTTTTTCAATTAGCTTTGTAACTGTGTATCTACGTTTTGTTTCTAGCGATGAATAAGCTGTAGTTTTTGCAATACATTCGAAAATGTTAAGAAATGAATAGTAGGTATTTTGATTGCTCTAGATAGTCTTTGAATTTGTTACTTCACACAAAGTCCCTCAGGAGGTATCTAAAGAGCCATGCTCGGCATTTTTTTGCGCGATCATATCCGGAAAGAGGTGATCCGGCAGAGAACCAAAATTATCGACATAACTCATATAATTGTATCTTTAATATCAACATATGAGTGGAATAGTTTCAAAAGCGGCAATTTTCCATAAAATTGCCTAAACTACTCACTCACTCATATCATAATATTCCATTTCCTTAATATTATATAATAGCCGAATAAGAAACTACCTACCCATAGAAACGTATGATTTATAAAGTTAAAAAAACTGAATTTACAATAAAATAAATTGAGCTTGATTCTACGTAAATAAAAATCTGCTGTCACGCTCTTCGAATTAAGTTTAAACCTCGATCTAAAGCAATGAAAAGTAAGTAGATGACAAACACAGATTCGAAGTCGTCAAAGTAATCCAGAAGTATGACGCCAAATTATTCAACTTGATGTATAAGCACTTTGAAGTTTAAGTAGGGGGATTTAAATAGCATTTAGGATTAATTTTCAGTCTATTTACTGTCCCACTACCTACAGAGCAGAGACCTGAAAATGAGTTTCACTCTTGACATCTTGGTACGTCGGATGAAAAATTCATTAAGAGAAACATTTTCAGTATTGATATAAAGTAAAGTATCCCACTGCAGGGCAAAGGCCTCCATCTTAGAAATCAAGTCATCGCTACATGATGGAACATGATGGGATTGCCTAATGTGGATTGGTAATCAAAAACCCGTATATACCGTATATAACATAACTATGTTTGAAAAATTCGAAACATACTTTTTGCTCGACCCGAGACCCCGAGAACACAGTCCGGTACTTAAACCACTAGACCAACAGGGCGTACCTGCTTTTAGGTTTATTAGGTTAATTTAGGTTTAGAAAAAAAATACGATACTTAGTTGGCAGATGAACAGATCGATCACTTGAGGTAAACGATTGCCGCCACTAATGGAGACGCGCAACACCAATGGAGTCACAAGTGCGCTGCCAACCTTTAAGTCCCCCTCTCTTGCGAACTGGGTTTCGGTACCCAGACGTTTCTACACCTTAGATTAATTTGATTTAATCTAAGTACTCGTACTACATACACGCCGGTTTTTTGGAAAGACGTCGTATCCCGACGAGCTGGCTATTCGCGCCGAAGCGTGGCTCTCCCACGGTCGGAACATTTTGACGTGAAAGCGGTATTATTATAGCTGTTATCAACTACAAAATCTTTGGACAAAGAAAAAGTATAGAAAAATTACTGTAATTATGAGATTTACAGATTAGTAAAATATTGGGGTAACCACAGTGGCCCTTTACGTCACAAGGCGGCGAAAAGTGACTCAAAACCATCAGCATAACGCATATTACCTATTTTTAATTTTGTTTTCACCGAGTGTGTGAGAGTACCAGAGGCCCAATACGGGGAAAGGAATTAAACGATTAGCAGCGCACTTGTGACTCCTCTGGTGTTGCCATCGGGTGATCCGTCTGCTCGTCTACCACCTGTCACTTAAAAATATTTTTTTTTACCATAACACTAACCAGTTTTAAGTAACAATATACTTAAATTTACGCCATTATTTTGAAATACGTACAGCCACACATCAAAATACCTATACAAAACTGTTAAATTTCTTTAATTGACTCTCATCTTACTGTCATACACATTAAGCTGAATATTAATTGAGGAATTTTGACAGGTTGTGGTAACCTGACGTGTGGCTGTCTGTGCCATTTTAGAAAGTTCATTTCTGAAATTATAATTAAAACGGGTTATTTTGACCTATTCATTTATTAAAAGACGACTTAGGGAGGATTTTAAGAAAGATGGCGGCCGTCCATTTTCCGGACACAGAGACATGTAAATCGTCTTTAACACAAATCCGAAATACAAGGGCCACAAATACTAATCGCAGTCAACAAGGCCCGATTGCAATCTGTTTCCAGAATACAATTTAGAGACCTCCGCTATCGT
The DNA here is from genome assembly GCA_014851415.1 of Cnaphalocrocis medinalis. Classification (NCBI taxonomy): domain Eukaryota; kingdom Metazoa; phylum Arthropoda; class Insecta; order Lepidoptera; family Crambidae; genus Cnaphalocrocis; species Cnaphalocrocis medinalis. The sequence goes on from CM026278.1 coordinate 13,131,912, forward strand.
CTGAATCAACCGGTCGTTAAGACCGCTGCTAGTGATGTGATGCGAATGAAATTCCGCTTCTCGAGTCATTTGACCACATTTTACCACAATGGCTTGAGAAAACTGGAGCAAAATACACTGGTCCAAGCGCCCTAACGCAGCGCGGACGCCCGTGTTCATTGTTTAATTAGCCGCAAAAATCACTATACTCACCAGGTGTTCAAAGAAAGGTTAACCTTAAAACTTTCTGAAAGTTTTTGATCTGATCAGATATTTTGTCGCTCGTTGAGCACTCAGCCAGTGACATAATAATTATATAAACATTCGATATTCATAATTTCTTAGCTTACGATAAATCATTGATGTATATATTAAAGAAACACTCAGATGTTAAAACATATGTGACGAATTGAAGGTTTACGTAAAAGCGACAACTTAAGCCGTCAATATTTTTGTAATCAAGAAGAATTTTTAGAATTTCTCGCCGACTTCAATAACCTCTTATTTTAAAGTGTTACGTGAAAAAAATATGTAGAAAATATTATTTTAAACTTTTTATTTCGTGCTATTTTGAAGGCGGTTCTATTTTTTTTCCTTTTCATCACTCGAGTCATTTATTTTTTATCTACTACCTTAAATTGAACATTGCATCACATCACTATCATTGCCTGGTGGATTTGCACGGTCAAATTGATAACAACGACAAAGGCTGTCTTAAGGGCCCTAACAGCCCGAGGGCTGCGGTCCTTTGAGGCTTACGCCATGATTTACGAACTAGCACCCGCCTTGCGCCCTCGCCTGATTTGTGGAACCTTAGACGGGCGATTGCTTTAGCTAGGTGTACAGTGCGATGGAAAATACGAAACACCCAAGAAGAAATTACAACGGAAACTACACTCAACGCTTTTTCACTATATAACTGTCTTCAAACAGTCCAGTATCGATTTCAAAAATTGCTTAACTGATAGAACTTTGTAGTTTTGGCTTCAAGTCGCTAGATGATATGCGTGCCAAACATCTCCCCACTATGACTATGTATATTAATAGATCTTACTGCGGTGGTAGCACAACGGTGTCCCATCGAATTAAGAAGGTAAGGGAGTAGAGAGTGCTCCTGTGTTTACGAAGACACTTGAGCTCTATAATATATCCTGCGTACGTCGCTGATCGTTAAGGATCAGACGCCGTAGCCGGATCGGTTGGTAACAAAAACCGTGCAAAGTGGAGGAGATGTAGCAGAAAAACGGTCCTCCGACGTTGAAGCGACAGCTTAGGACACAACTGGAAGAACCTTAGATGAAGAAGACTTAAACTTAGATATCGCGGAATTCTCATACACTCTTCAATACCTTCTAAATTTACTATATAACATTTTAGGATCAAGTTTACCTACAAATACTGCGGAGAAAAATATACTTTATAATATTTTTCTCCGCAGTATTTGTAGGTAAACTTGATCCTAAAATGTTCAATTTTATATTAATAACTTCAATTAACTAGCGAAATCCCTGGATTTTTGGGTCCAGGAAATATGGAAATGTATTTTGCCTTCCATATAACGTTGTATGAATACGAAATGAGGTTTCCTTTTTCCTGGTTCTAAAGAAAGCCAGGGGTTGTTCTTGTAAATCTAAATTATCAATCAAGTTTGTGACAGCTATTACAGTGAAAAAGGTATCTAGTTTTTTTATTAAAGTGGTAAGAAAAGAGCATTCTTTACGTATAAAAATTACCCCCTAGTCAAGTGCTACAGAGGTAAGTTAAAAAAAAAACTATACAGTTTTAGAAACCACATTTAAAGTTTTTTTTAAAGTAATGCTACTCATGTCAGTTGCAATATTTTGTAATAAATAAGGTATTATTCTATAAGTATTTTAAGTATAGCAAATTGAATAAACCAAAACTAACCCGACGATTTTCCATCCAAAAAAAATGTTTTATAGGTATTGTATTTTTTGATTGATATAGATAGATACTTTTTATTCTACAAAGTTTACAAATTTTAATAATTTTGATAGTGCAGAGTTTGCCAAACTTTGTATTCTTTCGGCTCTATATTTCTTTCAAACGCATTATTTCTTCGGCTAGTATTTAACTGCTTACCAAACTAAATGAACCTACCAAAATTAATAATTGCACAACTATGCACCAAATGCTATATTATGGCTATATTTGAAGTGCACAAATAGTATTTTTGTCGCACCAAATATTATGACCGTATTTTTTCAAGTTCCTACTTAGATTAGGTTCCACTTCGATACACTACTGCGCTACGCTTCTAATGAATACAATATGTCCGTCATACCTACCTGTTAAAAAAGGGAAAGTATTTTCTATCTGAGTGTACTTTAATTGAAACCTCGTCACGTAAGGGCTTTTGTAGCGCCGGCGATGCGAGCAAACGAAGGGTCTATTACGAGTGCGTGGATGTACTGTCTCACTTCAAACGATACAAAGAAATCTTTGATCCTCCCGTTCTTAGGTGCCCTCCCCTCTGCGGAAATGATCCTTTTTTGTAGGCACAAATAACTGCACTTTTTTTAAATTGGGACATTGTTTTCTTAAATTTCCAAAAAACGTCCTCACGGAAAACCGGCATGAAGCAGTGCTTGCGCTGTGTTTCGCTGCGTGAGGGTACCGGAGCCCCAATCCAGGGTAAGGGGTTTTAAGGTAAGCAGCCCACTTGTGACACCACTGGTGTTGCAGGTTTCTACGGGCGGCGGTAATCGTTCACTATCAGGTGATCCGTCGGCTCGTCTGCCACCTATATCATAAAAAAGAAAGATTATTACCTAGCTTATATTTCAAGCTTTTCACTTGATTTGCTATTCTAATATATAAGGTCTTTTGGCCGCTCGATGTGAAGTTTGGATCAAGATTGGGTCGCTGATTCAGCGTAGTAAATTGAGAAAGATAAATGCAAAAATAGCAATTGTGTTGTAGAAATTGCAAAAGTACAGTGCAAGTGCAAAAAAGTGTCTTGTTTATTTACCCAAAAAATTGGATGAGTAAAAATTTATCAACCCAATTTCTACCCTGAATTGTTTACTTAATTGTATCTACTTTCAACTAGTTTAGTAAACAATTGTGTGTGTCTTTTTAAATAAATTACAAAACATATTTTCTATTTATAACTAACGCACTCACATTGAAAACATCTAGATGGTTTTATTGCTATTCTTATACAACTTAACTACACTCATAAACATTTTTCGTTTAACTTCTAAACAGTTAAACTGACCGGGTAAATGATAGTGTCCATGCAAAACGCGCATTAGGGTGCAATTTACTGCGACAGCCGCGGCTATGCAGCCGGGCCGGACCGCGCGCACCGACTTCATTTGCATCACACACCAATTAGTTTTGACAACCAGTTCCGTTTTTATCATCCTAGTTACATTTTTGTACAGAGGTTTTTATGTAGTTCATTTTTGAAATGTATGTTAAAATAAATGTAGCTGTTTTGTTACTGTTTTTTATGTGATAGGTGGTAGAAGAGCAGATCACCTGATAGTAAGCGATTGCCGTCACCCATAGACACCAGGATTACAAATGGAATCACAAGTGCGCTGCCAACTTTTCAACCCACTTTGCCCCTGATTGGGCCTCCAATTCACTCACTCGGCGAAACACAACGCAGACTCTGCTTGACGCCATTCGTCTGTGCGGCCGTGGTATCATTCTGGTCGAGCCGAGCCAGCCCATTCATGCCACAGCGTATCACTCCCACGGTTAAAAAAATATTCGGGAAACGATAACGATTCAAAAATACGTAAAATCTGTTTTATGTGACTAGGAACACGAATGTGACATACGTCGCATTTGACCACGCTATGTTAAACGAGTGAATCAGAAATATAGCTCCAAGCTTTTCCATTTCACTACGGAACCCTGAAATGAACGAGTAACCTGCTGAATAAGTAACTAACGATCTTAGAAAAGCGTTAGTGCTTGTAACTCAAGTTATTTTAATCACGCCACTCAACTTTTCCATACTCAGGAGTACCTCATTTCCATTCACGCGACATCGTTTATAATTCCATCGCTTCTTGAACGTGAACGGTTAACTTAAGCCTTCGTCGCCAGATGGAGTTAAAATGCATGAGAAACAACCTTCATGTTTAACAATGTACTAGATAGCCGTAACAATGTTTTACGGACGCCGCCGAATGAACAATTAGCTTGCTACTTTGTCGTTTGAGTTTTATTGGTACTAATATAGCCAGGAGATTGACGCTGGAATATATTTTACCGTGGAAGAGTTGCGCTTCGGCTTAAATGGACTCGACTAGAGTGATGGACAGATAGAAAACCGGCGGAAGCTTCTGCTCCACTGGTGATGCGTGCGGGTATTTATGGGTGGCGGCAATCGCTTTTTTTTATAGTTTATGAGGCAGACGAACAGACGGAGCACCTGATGCTAAGCGATTCCCGCCGCCGCCCATTAGACACCCGCTACACCAGAGGTGTCACATGTGCCTTTTAAAAAGGAATACGCTCGCTTGTTGAAGGTTTACAGGTCGTATCGGTCCGGAATACAGCTTTCCATCAAGTGATCCGACAGTTCGTCTGACACCTATCACATTAAAAAAGCAACGCCTTCGCTCTGTTCCGCCAGGTAGGTACCGAAATATTGGTAGTGCACTTGTGATTCCAGTGGTGTTGGACTTGGTGTCCATGAGAATCTCATCATCCAGGTTATCTGTTTCTCTTCTGCCACCTATCGCCATCGAGAGATGCTTATCCCGATTCTCGCACCAGCTGTTATTCTAGTCGCAAGGGCTGTCAACGTACTCCCATAATCACAGTACATGCACGCACAAAATCTTCAACGCCCTGTAGCAACCTTCTCTCAAACTATCTCACCACAGTAGCAGCTCTTGTTTTATCGACCTATCTTGCTTCAAGCTATCTAGCTTTTATAACAAACTCACAATAACTATGTACCTACGATGGAAGGGACTAAAGTTATTTATTTACCCACAACCTATCACTCCCACGGTTAGTACCTTTAGTAGTCTTCAGGCTCGACAACCGGCGCCGAGCGGATATTATAATACCGTACGCCTGCGTTACATCATGAAATGTAATTTGTACAATGTGTCTTTAGCACTAGAATTTTGCGCAATTTATAACAACAAAAATGTTTACGGGAGAGTGGTAGACACCCTATAGGTCGCAGCGTAGTCCAAGAATATGGTATGTCAGAGTTGCTATTTACTAGTTACCAAACTCTCAAATTAACTGCATGCCACAACATACGTAACCGGCCCTCGAAAACCTTAACACCCCGTTTTTAAAAAACCTCATGCTGTGTGCGATACACTTGGGACAGAGCCTTTCCCATAATTGAGTCTGTCGTGATTAAGCCTTTATTGAAATCCACTTTTTATCCTACTTTTTTTTTTTTTTTTTTTTTATGTGATAGGTAGCAGGCGAGCAGGCGGATCACCTGATGGTAAGCAATCGCCGCCGCCCATGGACACCTGCAACACCAGTGGAGTCACAAGTGCGCTGCCAACCTTTTATCCCCTTCCCCCCCGAGTGGGCCTCCGGTACCCTCACTCACTCGGCGAAACACAGCACAGGGGCTGCTTCACGCCGGTTTTCTGTGAGGCAGTGGTATCACTCCGGTCGAGCCGGCCCATTCATGCCGAAGCATGGCTCTCCCACAATTACTACGGCAAACCCAAAAAAAAGATTTTGATTTTAAGTTCCATTACGCTTAAACATTTTTTATGAGTTAAGGTATCAATTCCTTATTACTGTCCAACTGTTATAGTTAAGTGACTGAAGTGTTACTTAAACACTATTAATATGAATGTTTTCAAGAGAAGAGCGAATATGCAGTTACTAGACAGGCATGTTCCACCCTCGGCCACATTATCACTTACCATTAGATGAGATTGTGGCCAAATTTTACTAACAGGTTTTATTAACTTTAAAAAAAAGATAAAATCATGTCGTGGCCATATTTAGCTGTCTATTCGGAAAAAAAATGACTTGTCGATTGCGTAGTCGGGTTACAGTTTTTTTTACTTGTTAGCTCTAAAATAAATGATAAAATCATCTCATGACAACATTTACTTCTACACATACACCTCGTAGATTATAAGGCTCGACAACCCGCGCGAGCGGATATTATAACCGTTCCTCGATGGAATTTGCATTCTGTGTTTAGGGTTTCGGAGCTCTATTTCCGCTGTTGTACGCCGGTAACTGCTGCGGAGATTGGTTTTGTTTTTTTGACGAATACTAAATTAGGCGGGTTATTGGAAGCTTACGAATACTGTATGTACACGATATATGTATCGCGTTGAGTTACCCTTTTGGGAGATTAGACTAGTGCAGGCTATCGATAGTCCACTATCGATAGAGTATCAAAATGATATCGATAATAAAAGAAAAATCAATAATATCGATACAAATACCACGTATCAATAATATCAATAGCTTAACGTCCATGATTGCTAACAGAATCCAGCAAAACAATTGATACTGTCGATAGTATCGATAGTGTCAAGTACCGCACTGTTTGATAGTCGGTTACAACACTTCACACTGACACACACACAACACTGTAAACGGTAGCAACACTACTTTAGACTTATGTCTGAGATACAAGTGATATTGTGGCTCTGCGCGAGAGTGTTTTACTCTACCTGACGATGTCCGTACTCGAATTATATGTATTTGCCTTTTATTTAGAGAGAATAAGGGATTAGTCTCATAATATAGGAATTTTATCCTATCATAACTTAATGAGAACATTTTTAAATTTTCCAATAAACAAAACCGCTAATAACAATAACACTAAATGTTGTGTTTTTCATCATTTACATCTTATCAGCGCTAGCTGCTTTATAATCTAAATTAAAGGAGGAACATTTGACTTTTTCGTTTGCTAATAGTAAAATAAATTAAAAAACTATTAACGAACAGCAAAAAAGTTAGTCTTAAGTGGAGGAGTCTCGCTAATCACGGTGAAGTGCCTTTTATAAAGGAGAGTTTCGTTTTCCCTTCGTAGCCTCTTTAAAAAAATAACCAACAATTCGTAAGCAATTACTTAATTTTAGTTCTAATTAGTTAAAAATTATAAATTTTTGTTATACTTTTGTTATACGTATACAACCTACATATTTATATATTATATAAGATAACATTTTTAAGCTAGACCAGGAAACGGGTCACTCAATGGTTAGTAATCACCGCCGCCCATAAACATCCGCGATCAAATAAGCTGCTGATGCGTTGTCGGCTATTTAAATTTTATTTCGGGCTATGTCCTATTTTTTCGATTTACTTAAATAGTCTTTAATGTAAGTACCTAGTACAGTTGTACTTAGTGTAAGCATTTATATGATACGGAAAAAAATGTGTTAAACATTTGACCGAACATTTCATTACCCATCAACACGCAAAAAGGTCACTCCCAAAATAAATTCACAAAATATAAAAACTTTACAGCGCCATTGGCGATATTATGTCGCATTCGAGAATCGTATCCTGGTCCCTTATTTCCTGTCCGTTAAATCTATACGAAGCTTTCATGGACCAGCACGCCCATTTAACTTGTATGACACACTAAATCGTATTGCTTAAGATATTCATTCATGCTTTATTCAAGACTAGATGTTCCTAACGGCTTTTGTACTGAGCAAATGTTCTGTGTCGTATTGCTGCCGGTGGATACCTTTATTTATAGGTACTGTTTACATGTATATTTATCATCATTTACCCTTTTCAGCCACGACCGAAGTGTTCACTGCTTCATAATCTCCTAACTGATTGATCTTGGGCTGGCAATTTCTCTTTAAGACTCTCGTTCGCGAGAGCGCATCCTTCTATCCCGCTCATCGCTCAGTCAGGTGAGCGAGAAGCAACTTGCGCCGACAAAATACGAGTGTCGACAATTTATCTCGTGGCGCGCATGTTAGCCCGGCTGGAGTCTTCCCCAGGTCGAAATTCTGCTTACTACGTATCTACTACAACTGTAAATCTCGTTACGCAGCTTCCACCCGAGGACTTTTCTGACCCAACGGCCGTAGGTTCTCCTCGTAATGTATCCTGCAAGAACGCCGGCTCCCTACAACGCGAGTTACACAAGCTACGCTCGTATCGCTTACCTCAGTATGGTTCAGCACAATAAAGACTATGGGAAACGCAGGCTGGAAAGACATAATACGATATAAGTATTGCTAACTCTCATTGTCTATGTTTAATGTAATGGCAGCCTTATTATGGGAGAGCCATGCTTCGGCATGAATGGGCCGGCTCGACCGGAGTGATACCACTGCCTCACAGAAAACCGGCGTGAAGCAGCTCCTGTGCTGTGTTTCGCCGAGTGAGTGAGGGTACCGGAGGCCCATCGGGGGGGAAGGGGATAAAAGGTTAGCAGCGCACTTGTTGCATGTGTTCATGGGCGGCGGCAATTGCTTACCATCAGGTGATCCGCCTGCTCGTCTGCTACCTATCATATAAAAAAAAGGTAAATCCCACTTCCTCTGTCGAGTTATTTTGTGTCACAGCCGTTTGCGGTGTGCAATTATTCTGGTTACATCCATGACTATGCGGATGTCATCATTCCTAAGAGCCTACAACAAAACTGTCCCGTAACGAACGAAAATATACCTGTCTCATCCAAAAAAATATGGATGCACTTGGGGAGGGGATAGGGATAAATATTTGGTCGTGAATTTTTCGTTGTAAGATACGATCATGCAAGGAAATTTCTCTCTCTGTTTATATTAGTATGGATTCAATAGATCTCAACGCTAGGATCTCATTAGCCCAAACCAAATTAGTATTAATTAAAACGTCTTTTACAGAAATAATCAAATTATATTCCTCTCTTAACTCAAATGTCTCGCCAGCTTTATCTTTTCACGGCTTCGTTCATTTGTACGTTCAGGCGCAACTGCCTTGCAAACAAACAGCTGTTCTGCCCGGGCGGCCACTTGTTAAACTGCCGGGGTCTTCCATTTCCTTAATTAGAGGTGGCCGTTTTTGTGTGCATTGGTGCACGGAGTCGGGTACACTCTTAATGTTCAGTGGTGGCGTAACATGGACTTTTTGAACACCCATGAAGTTTAGGTTCGTAACTATGTATCAACACGGATTTTGAAATAGGAAGCAAGATAAAAAACGCTGTCATAAGCCCAAAAAAATATGGCTGACTTGTAACTGCAACGAGTATTTCACTAGATTATAACAGTTTCACCCTTTATACCTGCTGACCATTTTGAATTTTGTCATAAATTGCCCTTCATTCATTATTAATGAATAAAATGTGATACCGTCAGCCACAAATCTTTTAGTTCAATATAAAGTAGTTGGTTTAAACACATTGACATCAACGTTAAATTTTTTTTTGCTATCGCAGTAGAAATGCGGCCATTGCGTGGTGCAATCACAATTCAGGGCCGTCCTGAAGTATCCAACGGGGGTCAGCTCGGGTTATGTTGGGCTCTCCTCCGGGAATCCAGAGAGAGAAAACTACAGCGACGCATCCTGATCGTCATAATTAAGGGAGTTCCTGGGATATGTCTCGACTCTGTCAAGACCAGAAAAGCTGCCCTGAAAAAACAAGCTAGCATCCTCATATTGCTAAAAAATCTGAACATCTTTGCCAAACGGCCTCGATGGCGCAGTGGCTAAGTTGTTCACCCGAAGCGCGAAAGGTCTCGGGTTCGATTCCCGGTCAAGTCAATTTAGAAAACTACAAATCTAAGTTTTCTTGGGTCTGGGTGTTCTGGTTGACGCCCCCAGATAACTGGGGTACTACTCCTAGTACTCATAGTACCTAGGTTGCCCTAGTTTGAGACCATGTTGATTAGTATGATTGTCTGGCGCATTTTTTTTTAATTTCTGAACGGTGAAAAGATACTTTAAAAGTGGTACTTATTGGTCGAGGCAATAATAAAAAAGGGATACAGCAGCTCCTGCACTGATTTTTGCTGTCTCAGTGTCAGCCTGAAGTCTGCAAGATTGTACAACTACAAGGTGCTTGAGAGGATTTTTTTGAATTAGTCTTGTAGAGTGCCACAAAGACTCTTCTTAATGCAACACACCCCCTCTTTCCCTCACACCGCTGGGCGTGCTGTGAGATAAGCCAGTTTGTAATTAAGCGTAATTGAAACGGGGCTTCCTTCCGCACACTTAGTCTTTTTAGAGCAAACATTTATACTGGTTACGAGCAGCGCGGAAGTTAAACTTGCCGGGATTGCTTTTACTTTTTACCGACTTCAAAAATAGAGGAGGTCCGATGTTCGGCTGTTTTTGTTTGTTATGTAATAGGTGGCAGACGAGTAGACGGATCACCTGATAGTAAGCGATTGCCGCCACCCATAAACACCTGCAACACCAGTAAAGTCACAAGGAATGCAAATGTATGAGTGTATATGCTCACTGATTACAATATGGCTTGTTATTGTACCTAACTATTAAGCGTTTATCATTTTTTTGGTCTTAAAAAGTGTCGGGCCATGCCACCAATGTGAGTTATTATTTGTATTATTACTATGGTATTATTACGGGTCTTATCAAAACATAACATCAAAAATAACGGGATGAGATTCAGTACGGTAATAATTTAAAATCGCTTTTCGTCATAATGTGGTCGAGATTTAATCAAAGGCTAAATAGATGAAAATGAAGACTCATCTCTTCTTGGTTATGTGGATGAGTAAAAAAACACCCAAAAGGTTACAAATGTCACCTGACAACGCTGCTACCCCAAACCTGACCTTTATGACGGAGCATAAAAGCCAAGGATATTATCATTATAATAAACTTCCTGCCCTCAGTTGCGTCCGTCTGTCGCTATTGTCTTTGGTCGGCTGTTTCCGTTGTTGCTTCTGGAGAAAATAGCCCATGAACATTTATGGCCCCGTTTTATAACAATATTGGCAAGATTTGCTGTTATTGCTTAAAAAATATCGTATTTTCGCCACAATCCGCGTAAATAGGTTGGCGGCGCTAGTTTCATTCGTATAGCCCCTTAAAATTATTTGTCTTCAGCCTTAATTATGTTCGCCGTGTGGACACGATTTCATATTTCACTCGAAGGAGTCTAAAGTAAAATTTCAATTCGGTAAAGTACCTTTGTACCTACCAATTTTTATTAAAAGCAAAATAACGAAAATATTTATTGGAACCATCCATTAGGTACCGAATTAAGTAACCATACCTAATTCGGGTTGTAGACATTTATTTTTAAACTATAAGAGGGACTTAAAATATAATAGTTATCAAAAAACGCAAGAAGTCAATTCCATCTTCATTTATTTTTACACTTATAATTTATTTTTTCTACACTTGTAAATTCAATGAAATATCCATCAATCAAACTCTCAAAAAGCTACAATTTTATTGAAAAAATACATTTTCTTCGCAGAATAATGATTTTGAACGGATTATGATAATGTTGTTTTAGTAAAAGTGAATTCGCCGTTTGTTTATATTAAGATTCATTTGTTAAAAATGAATTTTGTATTTAAAAATGAATATTTTCTAAATTCATCGAAAAGTTTTTCGACTCCCCATACAAAATGTACAAGGCAGGCCTTTGTATGAAAAGTTGTCTTTTTTTTATTCGATTTTCTAAAAGTCGTAAAAGTTGTTCAAAATGGTTAGAATACCTACGTGGTTAATGGGATGTAAGTTCACAGATGGGTCATTCTCATCGTCATTACCGTGGCAGTCTTTAAATCCATATTCCTCCGAAATTGACTACAGAATCTATAAATATTACATTTTAAATAGAAGAGACCTAAGCTTTGGCCTACAAATAACCCTAAAATTCTGAGGGGAAGACTGCCACAGTAATGACATATTTATGAGAACAAATACACTCTATGTATATAGTAACAGTAGGTAGGTACGTAGATGTTAGTTGCGCTACTACGACGCTGGCCTCGCTGACCGTGCTTAATCTCATGCCATTAGGCAGCTGTCTCCGCGTCCCTGGGATTAAATCACAGCTAGTAAAGCAATTAGCTCTTGGCTAACGACTACTATATTTAGAAGTTCATCAACCTCTGCAGCATGAGTGTATCTAATTTGAAGTGTCACCCAAGACCCATTAGAAACGATTAATTGATCATTGATAACGTTTAAATTGGTATGTTAATAGGACAACAATAAGACATCAAACTATTAATAGATAAAGTCATTAAATTGATCCCCGAAAATGAAAAAACTATCGATGATAAAGCGAACAGCCAAAGAGTTCCAATATTTTAAAGTTCACAATAGCTTAGAGTAATATTTTCCATTTAGTTGACCTCGCGTTGACCGTGTTTAATCCCATGCCCTTACGGATGGTTTACACAATTCGAGCAGATGTTTTGCCAGTAGAGACACGTAGAGAGATCTGTTGGTCTACTCATATAACCATATAATTAGAATGTAGGTACAAGAAGCATTGTGCTTCGTCATTCGGTAGGTGCTACCAAAAACGGAACGCACATCTGTACGTAAAATTCTGTAACTACTTGGATTATTTCGGCTTGTCACACCAAAACAGTCAGATGTTGTGAATATGATTTTCTTTTATTTTACAAAATAAGTAGTCAACAAGGATTTCATGCTGTGGTTCTCACCACAAAGTAATATTTAGTGATAAATTATTGAGACGCCGCACCGGTACTTTATCATCTATCTCTTTTTGATGAGATGGGTTCTTTCCCATTTATTGGTATTTTCAACATTAGCAACCCACGCTCGTCCACTGCTGGACATAGGTCTCCCCCCATGCACGCCACCGCTCCCGATTTTCGGCTACTCTCATCCAGCTCACTCCAGCCAGCCTTCGAATGTCGTCATCCCATCTTGTAGCAGGGCGTCCAACACTACGTTTACCGAGTCGCGGTCTCCACTCAAGGACTTTATGGCTCCAACGGTTTTCAGTTCTGCGGCTAATGTGACCAGCCCACTGCCACTTCAGTTTGCTAATTCATTAGTTATTGGTATTTTAGCAAGGCGGTATCCTAAGTCTATGGAGTTACTGCAGTACAGTTACTCTGCAGGCTGACTCGCACTATGTAAACCAGTCGTTAGGCAACTGTCTCCGTCCCGGGATTAAGTCACAGCTAGTAAGCCAATTATCCGAAGCTCCCGGGTAACGACTAATACGTACAAACAGTTCAGTAAGCTCTGCTGCATTATGTATGTATGCATATACTAGTGAGTGACTAATTTTCATTTGCCTTTCATAAAAAGTAGAAGTTTTGATTTTAAATTCAAATTAGACTGAATTGATAAAATGTTGTTGATTACAAGTATCAGTGCGGCAGACATCTCACACCAGTATTTAGTCTCAAACTAGGGAAAACCTACCCAAAACAGTTGAATAAAGTTAATTTTCTAAATTGATTTTGTATTTGCATTTGTGTACCTACGTTACTTTTAGCACGTTTGAGTTAGACAGCACCATATTAAATTATATACCTAGCTAGCTGCAAATAAATTATTGTATTCGTAAAATATTTCATACATTGGCCGAATTCCGTACCTACTAGTAGACAAGAAGATTACGAATATAATACACGAACATCTACGAGTATATTACCTACACCCAGATACTAAACAAACACAAGTGTGCACATTAATGTTAGTCCAGAGTAGGATCTTTAGAGTTTAAGTTAGGGCAACTACTAAATGCGCCCTTGGGCCAATATTATCTTGGCGTTGACGAATACAGGCCGCGTACAGAGAGTCGCAGGCGTGGCAGGCCCATCAAAAGGTATACACACCTTGGATGCGGATGGCACTACACCGGTCTGTGTGGGGAACACTGGGAGAAGTACTTGTGAGAGAGTATAGGCGTTTATTGGCTAAAAATATAATGATGGACGATGTTTTTTTTTTAAGAAAACAGTTATGCTCGTGTTCGAATCCATAATGTTATTGACTAACATACTTTTTTATTTAATAGATTCTCTGTTTAATGTGAAATGACTATAAGTGTAATAAAGACTAACGTAATAACTTGCGATCATACGACCCAATGGAAACCACTCAATATCTAGGAGTTACGTTTCGGCTCAGCAAATACAAGCTCAGCAGAAATCAGGGCTCGGGGTAAAACGTCCAGGGTCACCTAATAAACCGAACGGATCTCTATTTGACTCCTGACGCACGTACGTCACAGTATTTTTCAACAAACTCGACCAGGGAAATAGAAAAGAAACCCCGGGAATCTCCATAATAATACCTTATTGAAGGTGCTGGTACCTACGTCACAAGTGTCGACACTTGTGTCGCGGTAGGGTTGACACCGGTCGCGAATAAACAATAATCGAAGCTTACAAATGTGTAGACCACATGTTGGGTTAGTTCAATATGTCAACTTCTCACCTTTTGGTTCAAGGACCAAACCGTTGGTGAACCAAACGTTCAAATCTATTGAGGATCAGATTGAGTAGCCCGACTTGTGATTAACTGCATACACACTTACATACATTAATAACTTCATGTTACAACCCTCGGAGAAATCAAAAAGGAAATACTAACTTTTAGCAGTATGATGAATAGCTTGTCTTCTCGGAAAAATTAAAAAAACTAATTGCATATGTTAAGGATTTCAACCCTTTCTTTAAATGTTCTTTTATTCTATTGGTAAAGTGTAAATCTTGAGTAGTAGTTTTGATGATTATTATAGATAAAAAATATTTTACTAGTAAACTGAAACTCCATTTAAAAGCTTATGATTCAGTAACAAATCTTGCTATACTCGAATAATTTATGTGCGTTTTACGAAAGATTCTATTTCATAAATGTCAAAGGTGCACCCACGCCTTTAGAAGCGGAAATTTAGGTACACATTATATAAAACGTCGAAGCAAACAACGCTATGGGCAAGAAAAACATTTGTAAATACAGCGGTGTTCGTAAATATAACAAAAACAGTATGATAATCACATTATGTTTGCTGGGAAAAAAAGATAGAATAGCGGTATTAGCCTCTGCAAGTTCAATAAGTAACATTTAGGAAAAATCCCTTTCTATTATTGCAAGCTTTTATTCCATTATTATTGGTTCCATATCGTTTGAGTTTCGGCGACACATTCCAATATGTGATACTTTTCTATTGGAGTCACAACCCTACCGTAAGGGTCTTCGAGTGTCACGTACACGCAATAATAGGCACAAGGGATGCCTTCAATTGAAAATGTATTCGTACATGGCTCTGAGCTATCCCGTCAGCAGCTTCACGGTTTTAATAGAAACCACTGGGGTCATTTTTGCGTGACACGATCAGGAATATCGAGTGCCTACAATATTTGGATCGTGGTTAGGGTTTGGGTAGGCGGTAGATTCAGATGTGTTGAATATATTTAAAGAACGCTTAGCAACTGAAGAGTTTTGTGCGGTAAAAACATTTTTTACTGGAAACAAAAACCTTTATCGTGTACACTTCAAATTGATTTGTTCATTAATTATCTAAATATTGGAAAAATGTGAAATGTCACTAGCAGTTAACGCAACTTAAGTTCAACTGTATATCTTCATGGTTGTTCAAAATTGTAACTTTAACGTTGAATGAATAGGTATTATAGATAGGTATCTATACATATAATAAATATAATAAAAATGTAAAAAAGCTGTGTCTGTACATTGAAGATATTTATCTCAAAATAACTTAGGACGACTAAAAAACAGTAACAGAACATGAATCAATGATTTTTAAAATTTTTGTCTGTCTGTTTGTCTGTTTGTCTGTTTGTTCGCGCTAATCTCGGAAACTACTGAACCAATTCGAATGAAACTTTTTTTATTGTATAGCTGTAATATCAGGGCAACTTATAGGATATATTATATTTTGAAGACCAGGCTCCTTGATGTAGAACCACAACAGCCCAGCGAAACTATAAGAGGTAGGTCAATGGCACCTTAACAAAAGTTGTTCAGATTAATGAGCATTTTATGATGCCATGAAAAAAATCTACTATTCAAATAATCATCTTTAAGTCAAGAGTCATAAAGTTCACGCAAACGAAGTTGCGGGCGGCCACTAGTAGTTTAATAAAAGTATGGCAACCTCTTTTTGCAACTATTTTCTTATAGGCAAATCCTCCTTAATCTATTAAATGCCTCCTTAACATTTATTTAGGATTAATTTCATAAAAAACAAAACAGATATATGAAGAATCAAGCAATGCGATAGAATGAATATATTTTATTTCAATAATATTTACCGACTTGTGCAACTTCATCCGTCAGCTCGTCTACCGCCTATCTCATAAAGAAATCCAAAGATGATTAGGAAATACCTAATGTTTGGCCGAATTGTACAAAGTTAACTCCACAATATTGTATAGTATTTAATACTAGTGGCCGCCCGCAACTTCGTTTGCGTGAACTTTATGACTCTTGGCTTAAAGATGAACAACTTGGAACCCCCTTTTCGCTCCATAGGGGTTTTAAGTTTGGAATATCCTTCCTTATAGGATCTCATCCAAAAATGCTCATCACATTTGACAATTTTCCATTCCATTTCATTCCATATTTGTTATAGTGGAGCTGGGCTCTTAGAGTTCCAAACCAGATGTTCCATGATCTTTGATTTTTTCACGGCATCATAAAATGCTCATCAATCTGAACAACTTTTGTTAAAGTGCCATTGACCTACCTCTTATAGTTTAGCTGGGCTGTTGTGGTTCTACATAAAGGAGCCTGGTCTTCAAAATATAATATATCCTATAAGTTGCCCTGATATTACAGCTATACAATAAAAAAGTTTCATTCGAATTGGTTCAGTAGTTTCCGAGAATTAGCGCGAACAAACAGACAAACAGACAAACAGATAAACAGACAAACAGACAAACAGACAAACAGACAAACAGACAGACAAAAATTTTAAAAATCATTGATTCATGTTCTGTTACTGTTTTTTTGTCGTCCTAAGTTATTTTGAGATAAATATCTTCAATGTACAGACACAGCTTTTTTACATTTTTATTATATGTATAGATGAAATACTAACAAATACGTTTAACAACTTTAAACCTGCCAACAAAACTTTTTAATTAATGAAGCTTCATAATTCCCTCTTGGTTCGTTATTAATACAAAGTGCATTAACATCAGCATAATGCATCACTCAGCGCCTCGCCAGAATTCATTAGACCCTACTTAGAGCTAGAACTA
Organism: Cnaphalocrocis medinalis; assembly: GCA_014851415.1. Lineage (NCBI taxonomy): Eukaryota > Metazoa > Arthropoda > Insecta > Lepidoptera > Crambidae > Cnaphalocrocis > Cnaphalocrocis medinalis. The sequence goes on from CM026278.1 coordinate 13,149,041, forward strand.
AAGTTAATCTAGACGGAATTACGCGGGACCTACCGACCTACTGTAATAATAAACACTTTCCTTGCCCCAGGGAAGACAGGCGACTTCTAGGATAAAACAAGATGGACGTTAAAAACTTTAAGGAGTTCATCTGTTATCCCGAGATTAGAATAAAAAAACTTTAAAACCTACTATTATCGATGGGACATAACATGAAGCTGTTAATACCACCCAATTTAGAATTTTCGTTAAGTATATCTTTTTAATACTTATATTATTATTATGGTTCAGCTATTGTTCGGTTATTATTAATCTTATGAACTATACGACTACAAAATACATTCTATAACAAAAAATACTCTTTGTACTTTACAGACAGCCTAGATGGGCTCATTTGGTAGTAACCTTGCCACATACACCAAAGTTTGTGGGTTCGATCCACCATCCGCCAAACACTTGTGTCTAGGTGTTATATATAAGTATTATTTTGTGGCCCTCTGTTGTCTGATATCGGTAACACAAGTGCTTAAGCTACTTAGTACGGAGTCAGGTCAATGTATGAGATGTTGTGTGATTTTTTTATTATTATTTTACTCTAGTCGGTAACCTATAATACAAAATTGGTGGCAGTAGAAGTCCCTCAAAATGTTGAAAGTCACTAATTTTATAAACGTAAAAAGTATGTAAGTTGGTTGGATTGCTGGATGAGTGTTTGCTCCTCTTGCACGCAAAGACTACCGAATATATTTTAATAAAACTTTACAATTATAGCTTATAACTCAGAATAACACATAGGCTACAATTTTTAAAAATATATTGTGTGGATTGTCCACCTCCACGCGTACAAAGTCGCGGGCGGCCGCTAGTATCAAATAAATCTTACAATGTTACTCATAACTAGGCTCTGAAATTCCAGGAACGTGAATAGAACTGTTCGACATGGTTACTCCCTTTAGGTTCGTCGTTTCAGTCGCGCAATTTTCAATTTATATTTGAGTCCATTCATGCTACACGAAGCAAACCAATAATCTACTGGTGAACTACTACTGACTGAACTGAGGCACTAGCCACGGTTTCTCAAACTTGTACAGATTTATGGAGAGTGCACTTAGGGGGTTCGGCCTGCGGACGGCGCGACGCAAAAATATAAAACTTATACTCTAATCGCCTACATGGAAACAGATTTCACACCCACTGTACATTTCTTTTGCTTAGATTCGACATGTATATTCTCGTTCATAATTGGATGGTTTCGTTGTTCGTGCGATTTGTACGTAAATAACATCGCACGCGTGGGCTTAGCAGCAGTTGAACGTGAAAAAGTCCAGTCTGTACGCACGATTGATTCAAATCCGGTTTCACATAGTAGGTACTCGGATCGGATTAATGTAGTTAATAAGTACTTTATACCTATTGCTGTATCAACTGATTTATTAATGCCTCTGAGAGTAGTGACAGTTGTCAGTGGCACTTTGGATGTGCTTTGACTCTTGCACTCCGCACACACTTTGGGAACCTCTGCACTATGAGTCTGTGTCTTGAAACAAATTGGGACTCCATTATTCATTCCCTTTCTCAGTAAAAAGAAAATTCGGTTGAACTTTTGCAACTATTTTTCAGAGTTAACGATATCGTTAGTGACCGTTCTTAGTTTATGCTTTGTTATTTTTTATTTTTCTTTATCTTTTGTATTAAAATGTGTAATGTGTAATGAAAAAATATTCAGAAATGTCAAATAATAAACGAAATACTAAGTATTTTGTATTATCTTGTCAGATTTATTCGACGCAGCTATGTTACAAATTCTTGTATTTAAAATTCTTTTGATATATCGCCGTGATGATAACCTAGCGGACCAGGGGCCAATTTTCTCCGAACCCACTTTAATTGAAGAGTAAATTACTTGACACTTTACTCAGAGTTGGTGAACCAGGCGCTAAAACACACTACTACAAAACACACCAAAACTTTTTAATTTTGCATTCAGGTAGAAAATTCAAAGGATTAAATTTCCTTTTATAAAAGCAGCATCAAAAGCTAAGTTTTGAACAGGCAACTTATTTCTTAAAGGTTATGGTTGTAAGAAAAGCCATTGAAATCAGCGATCGCCTAATAATACTTTTGCGTGAGGTGAATTCATTTGCTTACGGACCCGTCGCTATTATAGGGATTTCTTTGTTTCCTTACCGCAGTAAGGAAATTACTACGATAATCGTACACCTATTTATTATTCGTTAAAATATAGTTATTGTGTATAGTAAGACCGTTGCTACAATTTATGACCTTCCAAGTTGAGGCGTAAAATTTACAAATAACCTCAGTAAAATGTTGGGGCATAAAGCTACCCTTAGTTGTTAATTGAGTCATCAGCATTTCAGCTAATAGACGTCCACTGATGGACATCCTCCCCCAAAGTTTCCCACACAAATAGTCCCTGTGTACCTCCTACATCCGAAATTCCCGTGACCTTCAGTAGATCGTCAGTCCTCCTAATTAAGTAATTATAAATGGTTAATTGAGTAATTATACCATTTTTAATTTATTATTCTCGTTCCATTATATTTCTCTGTGATTGAATTTTATTACTGGACTGTAATTAAATAAGTACTACGTTTTCATATTTTCAGATAGTTACCCAAGTTCGTTGTTAATTACTTCGGATGTAAACAAACTATATCAATTAAAATATCCAAATTATTGCTGCCACTAAAATTCTCAAAATGCACCCACGGTATTTCTCCCCCCTAAGGTAAAATGAGCAAGCGATAACACGAATATTGATATGCCATACAAATGTAGATAAATTATTACAAGCCTTTATGCCCAAAAAACCTCTTCCTAATGCAAGGAAAAATCCAAAGCTTTCACTATGAGTATACCTCTATATACCTAAAGGTACATACCTATACCTCACCATGCAGATGGAGATAGTTTTTCCGTGTCCATCTCTAAGTAGGGGTAAGTACTAGAGATGCCGTATTATTTGGCCGAATGCCGAAATTTAGTAAAGCAGTCACCGAGATGCCGAAATTCGGCGTCTAAAAAATACTTTCACGACTTTATGTATCTCACGACATATTGTATCTTTGCTTATGGTGACATTATTCATGAGGAAAATCGTAACGTTTGATGGAAAATTTTCTTGATCCGTTTATATTGTTTTCATTGTTATCGGGTTTTTGTTTATACGAGATATGGTAGCTCAGTGCCTAAGAATGTGCGCTTTCTTAACAGGAGGTCATAGGTTTCGATCCAGGTAAGCACCTGTGGATTTTTCAAATCTACATTTCAAATTAACATATATATATCTGCCATTAGCTCCGTAGTACAGAAAAACATCGTGTGAAAACCGCATGCCTCGGAGAGTTTTTGAAACATGTAAATTAGGTCGGTCTGATTTCCCAGTATAATGATGCGAAATATAGGTGGCTGTCACATTATTGTAATTAACATACTCCTCTAAATCTGAACAAACAAGTAAGCATACCCCTGGCTCTAAAGCGATAGCTCTAAAAAAAATAAAGTAAGCCTGCTCAATTGGATAAAAAATAAATATGAATACCAAAACCCATTATTATTTTATGGGCATGTTCTATCAATTGAGGTATGCCGCGATGAAAAGGAGGATTTTTTTATTTAACTGTTTAATTTTTGCAGTATTTTGCTGACTGCCACGCTGCAAAAGATAAATAGAAAACATTTGCCGATCTCCCCATTAAAGACCCAACCCCATGGCGGACAAGAGGTTAGTGGCAAATGAAGCTTGTAATGGCAAGATTAATGACTACTATCATCGCCTAACACCCTTCTAGATTGGATTATGCGCACAATTTCACACAACATCCATCGCTGTCACTAGTACAAGCATAGCTTTTCCTGTATTAAAAATAAAATATAAACAGAAGTATAATGAACAAATATTTTTAATGGGATAGGTGGCAGACGCGCAGACGAACTTGATGGCCAATAACACCAGCTCACTGACTCGTTTGCTTTTGAATGAAAAATCAAATGGATAAGTATTGCTTTGCCCAAGGTACTCAAGATCCAAACCATACCATTACTGGCTGTATTCTGGTTTAAACTTGAGCTAGAAAAAAAATACAAGTAGTTAGGAATCATTTGTAATGCTATCTTTTGCTCAGAGAATATTAAGGTTTATTACACACAAGACTTCATCGTTGGCTTCTCGCAGTCTACTATAGGGGTACAAAGACCTCTCCAAATGTTCGCTACCTTGATTGATGCACGACTACTCGCAACCAGCTCCTGCCAGACAACTTGCGAAAATCTGCACTCCACCTACTTATTTTCCGAGACTTGGTCTTCACTTTCGATCCCCCAACGAATACCCGAACTTAGTTTAATATGTTTTATGAGATAAGGGGCAATTGAGATACCTATGCCTTTAGACGAGAGACACCTGTAACACGAGAGGGGTCATAAGTGCGCCGCCTGTCTTTTAAAAATAGAATAAACTTATTTCTTAACAGGTTTGAAAATTACTGGCCGAAAATGAAATACTCGTAGGTACCTTGTGGCCGAATTCTTTCGACGTCTCTACTGAGTACCAATCCCATGGCAGACAAGGGATAAGCGGCAAATGAAGCTTGTACAGCTAAGATTAATGGCCACTATTAACGCCCTGCAACCTTCTAGATTGTTTTACTCGCACAATTTCACTCAACACTCTGGAGGCAGAATGTAGGTAGTATCTCGATGGTATCTAGTAGGTGGCATATTATTTTTATTTAAGAGGAAAACGAATGGGCAAGAAGGCTCGCTCTGGTAAATCTAAACCCAATTGCCCATCATCATCACCTATAAGCTTATATAGGTACATATAAGCTGGTATTAGCAATGGATGGGGTACGGTTCTATGTACAGGTCACCCCAAGAGAGTGGGACTTGAATTTAAAGTACCTTAAATTCTTAATTCAAAACTTTCTCTTAAAAATATCTTATACTAAAACAAATACAATCAAGGTCTTTGTGAATTGTGCTAAAATTGTACAGAAATCAAATCGTAAAAATAAAAATATAATAGCGACCATTTTATTCTACCAACTAATACAATCATTACTAAAGATACCATCAAAACATAATGTGTGATGAGTCTAGTTCAAATGTTTATTTGTTAATTTAGTTTATTTTTTGTTTGTTATTACTTTCATCGTCAAAATAAATGTTATCTTAATTAGTGCAAAGTTCCATGGTGACGCGTACTTGGCCAATTCACGAATAAATAAAATTGTAATTCTTATTCACAAATTGTACTGATGGGGTTCGATGCCATTTTTATTTTATTTTTAATAATTCATTCGCTTTGTCGGCAATTTTTTTCTCTGAACTTTGGCTTGTCACGCTACTACTGTCTAGATACTCTAAGAAACCTTAGTTTTGAATTCGTCTGGCGTAAGAGATATCCATAATATTGAATATTTAGCATACAGCTTCTTTCGGTATAAATGTAAACGGAGCTTTATCGTTGTCAGAAAATTCTCTATAAACTGGTAATTTCTATAAAAATAAAACTTCAAAACGTTATGTCCTAATTCAGTATAGTCTCAGACGATTTCATAAAATCGTACCTAAATCTGAAACAAAAATACTAAAACCAGCCGAGAAAATTTAATAAGAAATGAAGTTCATAAATTAATTATTGCCAGTACTTGAGAGATGAGATGTAGAGGGAAGGAAGGTTTGCTGAAAAAAAGGTTAGATTTAATCAAAATTTAATACAGAGACTTTCAATTTTTACTTTATCCTTTTAGCTTGCGATAAAATTGGAATCTGGAGACTCAAACGTGATTACAGATTTACGTAGATTGTATCCACTTTATGATGAAAATATTTATCAAGATTTTTAGAGAAAAATATTTAATATTTCAGTGAAACTCAAAAATGTTCAGCATATGATTTACGTATCGCATAATAAAATCTCTTATATGACATGATAATCTTTGGGCGAAGATTACCACAGAGTGTGTACCTTTTTTATGTGATAGTTGGCCGACGAGCCGACGGATCACCTGATGGTAAGCTATGGCCGCCGCCCATAGACATCTGCAACACCAGTGGGTTCACAAATGCGCTGCTAACTCTTTGATCCCTTTCACCAATAGAATACCTACCTACTTAACTTATTTAAAAGGAACTATGCAGAAGTGTACTTATTGACGTAATTACTATATCTCAAGAACTGCTACACTGATTTTTACTAAGTTTTATTGTTGAATTTTCCTTGGCCCCATGAACCCAACTATTGAAAACCCCATTAAAATGTATTTATTTTATTTGGACAACAAACAAGATAAAAACTGGTAACATGCAAGTAATACATAAAATAAGAGTAATGTGTATTTATTGCTAAGTAAGTACATAAAAATACACATATAAATGCGCTTATATTCGTGTCTCGCTATTGATTTACTTTTCCCCGTAGAAGAATTCAACTGAACAGCCAAAGATAAAGCATTAGCAGACAAAAAGTTTGATATATTGGAAGTTAGTTCGCGAATTCGTATCTGCACCGCCTTGATTGATGATGTACAACTTTAGTTGGTTTTCGCGTTTGCTCCAGATGGAAGGTTAATTATTATCAACAACAATATCCATTTCAAGTTGTTTATTAATTTCTATCTGTAAATATAAGAATGCAAAACATAAACATCAGACAACATAACCTTATTTCGAATGGTTAACACCCACACCTCAAACAAAGGTATTTCTTCGATCGACTCTCACCTTTCTGTCATACACATTAGGTTGAAAATTAATTGAGGATTTTGACAGGTTGTAGTAACCTGATGTGTCGCTGACTGTACCTTAAGCACTAGTATTATGGCTCATGGGCAATGTTGGGCCCACTGAATCACCAGTCTTTCGATCAAAATCGACCTACGGCGACTGGCAGACGAGCAGACAGATCACCTGTTGGTGAGCGATTGCCGCGCCCATAGACACCCGCAAAACCAATGCTGCCAACCATTATTTAACCTACTTTCCCCCCGATTGTCCTCCGGTCGCACTTATACAGCGCAGGGGCTTCACGCCAGTCTTCTGTGAGGCCGTGGTACCACTCCGGTCGGACCGGCCATTCATGCCGAAGCATGGCTCTCTTACGGATTTTTTAATATACTGTGTTTACTTTTATGTTCCATCCTAGAGTGAAATATTTTTCATTTTTATTACCTCTGCAGTAGTCAAACCGCGTCATTTGATGCATTGCAAATTTGGGAACATTTGTTACAAAAGACAAACTGTTATGTTTAGACACATCACAGCTGAATTGTAATGTGAACTGCGGCTTTTGCTCTAACACAAATGTTTATTTTCGCTTGGCTGGGCTTTGTTAAACTATCATCTATGTTTGTTTAAACTGCAGGACAGTCAGTTTAGTTCGAAATGTTTATTTGGACTGTTATGTAAATAATGGGACGTTAAAAAACAGAAATGGTGTGTCAAAGTTCGTAAATTTAATGCTAACATTTGTTGTTTGCTGACTGGGTATGAATTAAAATGTATTTGGCATACAGCAACATAATCCTTGATAAATGCGCCAAATAAGCCGCTTATCAATATATGCTGGACCAAGAGACCAGCCCCAACGTTGCATGGTTTCCAGCGGCTACCTTTTAAACACTATTGCACAATTTCTGTGTAACATTGTGTAACAGTCGTTAGAAATACTTACTTTTTTGACAGGCATATCTTTGTTAAAACTAAGCTTCATTAATGGTAAATAGGTTTTTCTGAAATGCTTGTATGAATCACATTCATCGATCAGACCCCAAATAGAATAGCAAAAGCACTTTCGTAATTAGAAAATCGAAATTACGATGTTAGCACAAATAGACTTATATTGATACAAGTATCGCCCAATCTCAACGATCAGCCATCGAAGCATGACATTTGTATATAGTGCGCAAGTGTGTACGCAGACACATGTGAACTCTTTATTCCCTAACCCTATTTCGATGGGACACCAAAGTGACACGACCGAAGTAGGATCAGGTGCAGGACCAACAGCTGAACGTCCTTTCCGAGGCATAAGAGTACAAGACCGATTTCTTTCAGACGTCGGGCTGACACTAAAATTTCTGAACAGATAAACTCAGGTACAAAAATTTGGCCCGACCCGGGGATTGAACCAGAGACCCCAAGCGCAGCCGTCCAGATAAGGCTCAGATAGCAGACACAGTAGAAAATCAATTGTTTTAAGGTTTTTGGGTCTTACGACGCTAAAGTGCGACGCACTACCCATTACGCCACCGAGGCAGTCAGTAATCAAATTAAATAACTTATTGAACCGTATAATGACTTGTGAAACTGAACCAAATGACAATCATTATTGCACTGAACGCGATGCCAATTACGCCGATGTAAGTGAAAAGCAACAGCCAGCTTTCAAAGGGAATTTAATTATTTATTTAAAGTATCCAATTTGTTAAGTGTAAATCACACAGAACCGGTACGATTAAGTAACGTCACGCTCCGCGATGTACAGTCCACACAGTAGGTTACCACAATCTGTCAAATTTACTCAATTCAACCTAATGTGTATGACAGTAACAGAATCGATTGAAGAAATTGGTATATGAATGTGTGAATGTACGTACCATGTAACAACGGCGAAAGTGTATTAACTTTATAAGGCTTGTATGTATAGTGTCCGCCGCACATTAATTTAGCCAATTTCAAAAGTTATTAAAGAGAGATTTATTTAAGCGCAATGACTCTAGGCAGATGAGGTCATACTTCATTAATTAAAAATGACAGTAAAATTATTATTAGGACCGACTGAAGATATAAGTACTTGAGCTACAAACTCAAGTTTTTGAGTTAACAATATAAAGTTTAAAAAAATCTTTAAAATTTTTCCCATAAGATATCTGTTTTCTTCTTCGACATTCACCCATTCACTAACGTTTTGTAGTTAAGAAATCTTTCGATGGCATATGAAATTAAAATCGTTTTGCCTATTAAAAACTACGACTATGAATAATCAGAAAAACGTACCACGTAGGATCAACACAAGGAAATGGGTCATTCCCTGTATAATGTCACACACCCGGGCTCCCGTGATTAGCATATCGTTTGTATTGCGGACATACCCACCTACAAAGCCTCTCGCCACCTTTCCTTTAGAGTGTGACCTACCTTGTACTATGATTTAAGTACTCTCTTCAAATCATTGTTATTTGGCTATGGAAAATTAGTATCCTATATTCCATTCAATGCGTTATTATACACATATTATGTGTAAAACAGCTACAACGATTGCATATACTTTTTGATTGTAGACACTTTTATTTTCGTTCTATCGCAAAACTGATTCTTGTAGATATATCGCAGCCGTATCGTATAATCATATGAAATCAATAAGCAAATTTTTATCGTACGCGATATTTTTAGATAAGGTAAAAAATCCCCATGCCGAAATCTCCAAGAGACTTTCAAGAAGAATAGACACACAACCCTAAAAACTACTTACAAATTTTCACTAAGTTGTTGACTTTACAAAATAATACAAAAGAAATTTCTACAAACTCTTCGAAAAGATTTACCATCTTTCGGTTGGGTACAGCACAAACTTGTTTAAAAGTTATTTTCTAGTACAAGTGTGAAACAGAAACTTAAGTCGTTTTCCCTATTCCATGCTCGGTGAGCACTTTGCTCACAAGCCACAAAATAGACCCTTTCTAAGTCTTTGTTGGGCCGCTCAAAACAATCGAATACTGTGGAAACTTTATAACGACATTTTAGAAAGAAAAGTTGTAACATCTACTCGATAACTCAATTTGCACTTCCTAATTCGAAGAGCGAAACCGAATCGGTGAACTTTTCAATCATGTCCGGCGCGGCGTTGCCACCTTATTAAATATTGTAATTTTAGTAACTTTCCATGAATAAATAGTAAAGACGAATTTCATTTCTACACACTATACAAAAATATAAAAAAAAAGCAATTTATTTTTCTCACACTATCCAATTTATAATAACAAAGAAGACCTTGCTATAAACTTAGATAAATTTAAATGAATGAAAATAATTGAAGCTAAACTAGGGCTACCCTCTATTCTCGTGCACTCGGTATACATATCGAATGTAACATATAGGTACTATATGAACGAATGTATGAGAAATCTCTCATTCGATATTTATATCGAGTGCACGAGAATTGGGCTCCAGGTCTTACCTATGCAAGAATCGATAGTGCTCGAAGCCATGTACACTTGTACAGATTTTAGATCATATGAATGGTACAATATTATTATTTCAGCTCGAATCTCTGATGTTACTTTAGTAACGTAAAACTGGCCAGAAAATCACTTTTGCTCACTGTATTCGGTGAATAAAATTATTCAAATACTGAACTGAAATCTGAATTTGGAACATACCTATTGAAATATAATAATACTTTCAAAACTAGGATCGTTCAATGAACTAATATTGGTCTAGCCAGCCATTTAGCATAGTAACATCAACAAATACCTACTTATTTAAGTTTCAAATAGTGTAACAAACAAATTTTAATATGACAACTATACCTCTAAACAGAGTCCAACCGAAATTACGAATATTACAAAAATAGTAATATTATGAACTGTTTTTTCGGTAATTTAAACTTATTACTTAGCTCGGACAGGGATTAGATCTTCAAACAATATCATTTTAATATTTACTTGTGCTAAAGAGTAAGGCACTTTTTGTAACTTTCTTAAGAGATTCCATGACAACACTCGGGAATGTGTCTTTCCGACCGAAGAAATCATTTGAACCGTTTAACCGTGTGCTTTCACGGATATTTTGAGAGGTCTAAGCGCCGTTAAGCTTGACTGACGTAATATTTCACATGTTAGATTTTTTTTTGCTGTAAGTAGGTATGCATATTGTGAACTTAGTTTCATATTTCTTTTAGAACTCTCTCTCATTTCTGAGTAGAGCATCCGAAGCGATGGCAGCCATTATTGAGGATTGGAGCCCTTGTTTAGGATTTGGGTAGTCAGGTAACACAATAAACAATGTAATATAGCTCTACCCCCTCTTATCAGGATAACTTCGCCAATATCGAGTGAAATAATTGATAAAGTGAGAAGTCAACTAATATCGATGCTGTCAAAGGTGCCGTCACTGATAAAATCCCAAAATATCATTAATTCTCTAATTCGAGGTAAAAAAAACAATGTCAACACATTTAACTCTCCAAACACATTAAACCAATGTCCCGCTTATCTGAATTCATGTATCAAATTAAACATGTACCTAATACGAAACTACATAAATAAGCTTCTTAATTTAACAAAGTAACTCCCAAACTAATTCATTAGCCTGCGAAGCACCCGCACAACATGTTAACAGGCCCGCTAATTAGCATAAAATCCATAAGGGCGGTTTCAGAGTTAAGCGTTTGACCAGCGCCGGCCACACGCGCACTTATAATCGCGTGTGAAAAATCCACTAGATGGCATACTATAAACTCTGATTTTAAATCATGTGGAGTAAACTGACAGATGCAAATGTCAAGTTTCTATACATTTTGACATTTTGCATCTGTCAAATTGAGTGATAATGTATGGGGATGACACATTGACATCTGTCAGTTTACTCCACATAGATTAAAAATCAGAGTTTAGAACCCACGTTCATGTTTGATTAGTTATTTTTGATGTAAGATGTCAAATTACCACTAACCAATTAATAACGTTGAAGTTAGACCTCAGTCTAACAGTGCGCCATGTAGTGAATTTTGCACACGTGATAGCCCTATTAGTAGGTAGTATTTGCGTTTCATAGGTACGCCATTCGAATGCGTCGATCGTGAGATGAGCGCAGTCGCATCGGCTAGCGAATCCTCTACTGTACATAGCAAAAAAACGAACGATGCTAAAACTCATTTCACAGCGCGATCATCATGGCCGTCGTCGCCATGCGCGTGTTTAGACGCACTGGCCCAGGCGCGTGCCGCCAGCGTTACTCTGAAATCACCCTTAAACTAACTTCAGCCGCGTGGGACGGCTTGTAGGAAAATAGTTTCGTTGTTTGCATCATAGATTATACTTTATGGCCCACTAGCCATTACACAAAGGCACTCAAAATACAATTTCTGGACAAAAATAATACAGCTGTTTTATCATTTTCGATTTTTATCTTGTGGTTACATACTCGTATATTCGATAAATAAGGGTTTACCTAGCTACTTTTACACTATCAAGAGGTAAATTATATCCAATAGATAATGACGAGCTTATAGGTAGTCTGAAAAAACTGACAGTTTTGCAATTTAATTAACACTCAGAGTTATCTATTGGTTTAGAGTCAATAGTAAAATTAAGCCCCGAAACAAATTCAGAGCAAAAATAAAATCCTAAAATGAAAGTTTATGGAACAAATCAAATATTATTTTATAAACCTGATACCATTGAGTAGGTGACAACTGGTGAGAGGAGGCTTGAGATACTGTATTGTATCCATTGCGCTGCCATATCGCATAGCACGCCATTACCAGATCAGCATCGGCTAGGTTACTACTGATGATAATGTGTATGCCATTTGTCAAAGAGAAAGCATTACCTACAATAATGGGATTCAAATTGCTCGATATAAACGGGACTAAACCTTAGAGCATTTTATAAATAAATTATACTTACTTAATGCTTGACGTTTCGACCGCCTTACAACGGCCGATGTCACAAGCGAGTCCTCTCAAACAAATCCTCGCGTTTAGTCAACACAAAAGTACTGAAAAATTGTTCACCGCTTATGAAAAAATAAAACTTTAAATTTAATATTGATGAAGAAATAATTGCATTTTACTAACTATTATACTGTCATTTGTTTTTGTACGACCCGTACCCGTTGGACGACCCGTTAGGCGCAATGGTTTGAGCGCCGGTTGAGACGCAAGGGTCGCAGGTTCGATTCCCGCACCAACACAAATGTTTGGTGATGAAACAGATATTTGTGTTGGGTCTGGGTGTATATGGTTCCTTCGTTGTTTCTAGTTTCCATAGTACAATGGAAAACCTTAGTTTGGGACCAGGACAATGTAATGTGATGTTGTCTCAATTTATTTATTTATTGTACGTGTGTTCAACAGCAGGCGATTCTGTCTAGCAGACCTCGCCTTTTTGTTTTCGGGGCTAAAACGAACACAGTTCATTCCGTTCAGAGAACAAGCCTCAAGTCCTTTCCGGCGGGGTTCAATTATTATTCACGCAGTGATATGGCCCGGCGAGCTAAGCGGATTCTACCTTCAAGGAAATTATATTTTTTGTCTGATTCTCATTTCTGGCAGGAGTGGCAGGCTTATGTAACGACCTAATAATAAAATGAGGTAACTTCTCAAAAATGCTTCGATTCGCCACCATAACCATAAGTATCCGCCAATAATATTATCCCACTGCAAGGCAAAGGCCTCCATCATAGAAATCAAGTCACCGCTACTATGATGGGATTAGGCTTAATCACCACGCTCGCCTAATTCGGATTGGTGATCACAAACCCGAGCATAACATCCATTTTGCTTGACCTGGGAATCGAACCCAGGACCCCAAGATCAAGGTCCGGTACTTAAACTACTAGACCAACGGGGCGTTGGTTTGGCTCCATAATGAATAATTTATTTCTAATATTGACTGTATGAATTTTCTTTTGTAGTAAGTACCGTGCTAGACAACCGAAAATCAGAATCAAATTTAATTTCTTTTTTGTTTCAAAAAACATTAAAAATCAAGGGTTTAAAGTAGCCTCCAGAGCCGAATGGTTTTTCCACCCTGTTTACATAGTTCAAAGTTTTTAGGTACATACTTCCACCCCATTCCGGCTCGCTATACAAACATAGAATTTGGAGTTCAAAACTTTTCCAGCTGCCCAGTTTTCCATTTCCCTGATAGGCGATGTTTTTGCAGTGGCGCTGACACAATAAGTCGTTATTAGTGCCCGTCACGATTTAATGACTTTGGCAAAGTGGAAGCGGGCAGCCAGTCGGTTTAAGCAAATAAACAGAATACTTCGGTAGCTTGAGTAAGCGTAACCGGTAACTGGATGTTTGCACAGGTTGTTTGGGGCCGGTGGCATGCCTGTAGGGGATTATAGCGCCCGTTAATGTAAACATAATTATGGAAATATCAGATGGTTGGTACATTGTTGTGAATCAGGTAATATATTTTCGGATTGCTACTTTCGTTCGCGATATTAGATATAAGAGCAAGATAAGGAAAACATTTGAATAAATACTTACCTTCAGTTGAATCAACAATGAATAGTAATCATAAAATTTATGTAACTCTATTTCTCAACATTTTGGACATATTACAACTATGTACTTATCACAATAGTTTTTATTTATTTGTTACAAATTATATTCACTAACATTTTCATTTTAGTTCAATAAGAGGTTATCACGTTACTACTGGTGAAATAAAAGCCCGAGGCATAGATATTTTATAAATAAAATTTTTCAATATCAATAAATCTCATTTATCAGCTTCCCACTTCAAAAGCCTACTCATGTAAACTGTTACCTGGAATATTGATTAACGGGGTGACCGTCGAGAAGGCTAGTCAGTGCACTGGCCGTGAAACTACTGCATTATACTCTCAACCCATTGTGTACCTTACAACCTTGAAAACTAAGCTTAAAGTAGTTCGAAGATGTCTGATATGCACTTGGGGGAGAAATGCTAAGGTCACAATCCTCTTGGAAAATTACCTCGCACACATGGATGGGGCGTAGTGGTGCATCCATTTGCTCTTTCAGGGCATTTCAACCCGTGTGTGCTGTGTTTATTTTCGTTTCTTTTGTTTTCATACGCTTTTATTAGTCTCACTTGGAAATAGTGCCTAATCAAATCTTGGATGGTGAATTGATTTTTTTAATACATGCACCAGCTACTGACACATGAGGACCCTGTATAAATACGAATACAAAATACTTCTAAACTCAGTAGTTTAGAAGTGTTACATAAGTAGCTATGTAAAATCCTTTTGTGCTGATGGAAAATAAATAAATTCACACAACATCTCATACATTGACCTGACTCCGTACTAAGTAGCTTATGCACTTGTGTTACAGATATCAGACAACAAATTATATTGTTATTATTGTCACTATATCTACTCCGAGGTAATAAAACTTATCAATCATACTATCCTCTTAGCGTGTCATTCCCACTTGCGTCCATTCAGCGCCTGGGGTACCTACATTTGGACCGTGTCTTAGATTGACAGTTCTTGACAGATTGAATTTAGATTTTGAGTTTGATCAAGGAATGCTGGTAAACTATTGATGATACTACAAGTAGTAGTAGTTTGACATGAACAAACCTTTTCTAAGGTAGCGGCCACACCATAATTAAGACAAGTCAAGATCACATTACTATGTACAATAAGACTACTGTAGTACCAAATCCCTAATTTTAAAGGCCCTCTATTGAAAAAGTAGATTTGCCCTCTTTATCTAATTAATTTTAAAGCCAACCGAGTAGATACTGGCAAAAGACTTTACAAGAATTCGGTGAAATTTTGTGGAAAGTTGGTTTCGCTGAAATACGAGAGCCTTAACGAAGTTTATTTGGCCGATTTACAAGAAGACAATAGTAGGGATTTTCTCTGAAAACGTTCTACTGGGATTTCCGAGAATAAAGTTTAAATTTATTGTCTTATATACATTTTTCAAACCACGGGGGGCTAATTAAGATTAAAAAATAAGCGCAGAGAATGCTAAACTCAGTTGTTTCTTAAACATTGATATCTTCTTTGCTTAAGAGAGGTCGTAACTAACTAAGCAACCCAATGTCGGTATGTCATCAACATTATGTCTTTCGAACAAAAATAGAACAGAATCTTATTCTACCTTTTTACATTTTTATATACTGTATGCCACCTTCTTTGCGTGATTTCCTCTGTGGAGCTAAAAATAGGTCCCCTCCCATCTCAGTAAGCCTTTATATTTATAAGTAGCACATAATATATTTCTTAGGCATTGTTCTAATTCGTTTGCTAATTCGTGTAACCGCAGTCCTTTTGCAAATATACAAGTTCTTATTAGCGATTTGTTTAGGAGAAAGTCTTTCTCTTTCTATTCGTGTGATTGAATTACTTATAAAACAAATAAGCAATGGTAAATTCAAACAACGCAACGTATATACGTAGGACAAGGTGTCATTGCGTAGTCAAACCCTCCAGACTCAAATACTCATGTATTATAATAACCAGCTCTAAGAACCATGTAAATATTATTTTGTTAAAACAAACTGGGAATCTACCCAGATTTTCAATAGCTGAGTCTTTTAGGTTACACGTTCCATCCATGAGCAAAATAAAGATGAGTGAACGCACCCTATTGGGAAATAAGGAACAATGATGGCGTAATATTTCTTAGCATATCAAAAGAGCATTGTATTAGAAAATGAGCCAGTCAATCAACGCCTTTGATTACCGCTACTCGTGTATTATCGGATGAATCGCCCTGAGGGATTGTTTCAATAATAAACTGTCATCTCGTTACGTAAGGCTCTTGAGCCCTTCATAGTGAAGCGACTTATAGTCGAGTGACTTGAATGACACGGGATTTTTTTTTTACTTTTTTTCATGCTAGAGGTGACAACAAAGTACATGGTAGCTGTCCACTCACCTACCAGTATTTGTCGGTTTACATTATCCAGAGAGGGACTTGGCCATTTGGACTTTCAAGTCAATCATATTGTTGAATAAGTGAATTCATGTTCATATAAAATGGTCCCTTCTTTTTTAATAACCCCATGATCAAAGCAGTGGATATAGGATGACCCAGTCTCTTGATGCACTTTTGGAGCTTGCATGATGGAGTGGTCGCCGTTTCCTTACTTGGAAACGTAGTGTGCCAGCAGATGCAGACTGCTGAGGAGCTGGTTAGTTTAGTTTTGGAGAGGTCTACAGTCACAGAGGCACGACATTATAACTACTGATTGATTATCCCAAAGGGAATGATTCCTTATTTGCCTTTTCGTCAATGGATGACTTAAGTCTACGAGTAACTCGAGTTATTTTTGAAACTACTTGAAAGAAATTGTAAAATGTCTTCAGCGGTTAAAAGCTGACTCAAGTAGCATCACTACTTCCGAGCCGCTCCAGTTTCAATATCCGGCTGTGCCATTAAACGGCAGGCCAAGCCAATCCACGCCTGTACAATATTTCAGTGTTAGCACCACCGTTCGGCTGGGACCACGACCATTTTGAAGATTTAACGTCGAATTTTTTGAACAACATTGTGTAACAAATTATATTCTGGTACATAAGAAGTTTTAGAACTATTTAAACTTCGGGTCTCAGTTTGCGGGTGTTTGTGGTATTGGTATAGAAGTTATTTCATATGTCTAAAAGATTTAAAGATCGAATACCAAATTAGAATAATATTGTTAAAAAGGTAGGTTTTGACAATATTATTCTTTTTGTCAATATTAATCGAGTTTTGTCGATCCGAACAAATAGAAACCGACATTATTTAGTATCTATAGGTAACTTGAATCCGCGAGCCTATTGCTATAGAGTTATTGCCTCAAATATTTTTGAACAGGTTTTACTATGGGCTAAAACATTCTTATGTGTTCTGATATTAAATACGGGTTGTGGGAATGTAGTAACTTACATAATCGTAATTTAATAGCAATTTGATTCATTCTTGTTCAGGGTTCCTTAGTCTACGAGGAACCCTTATATATCGCCATGTTTTACTTATTTATTTTATTTAGAAAGTTTAGTTTGCGGACAGACAGTCGTCCGTCTGTCAGCAACCTTAGAGACTAGTACCTAGTATTAGTTACATTTATCATAGCGTGGTAATAGTGCGAAAACTAAGTACTCTATAAGAGATTCTTTAGTAAAATAACACGCTCTAAAATGCCAATTTGAGTTACTAATCAGGAGTTACGGAACTCTGACGTTGCGCGTGGCCCAACGCACACTTGGCCGGTTTTTTAATCTCTTCTGGGCAATTTCATTTATCTGTTTAATCATTATATCTGGGGAACAGCTTTATACAACTCCTCGGGGAATTAAAATTGGATCTGTCCTTTGAAAAAATGTAGATAGATTTTTTTAATAAAACCAAAACATGCCGTTTTGTTTCAAAAGACGGTGGGAAATCACAGGGCGGTATTGAATAACATAAAGTAGTACCTAATTATTTGTTGGGTTAAAGTATATTTCAGCTGTTTGTACGAGTACTATCTATACTATATTATTTTATAAAGAGATGACTTCTATATAGACAACCATAAGCTTTATACGTAACCCGACAACGTGCACGTTTCCTTACGATGTTTTCCCTCACCGCCGAGCTAAGGTAGAAATGCCCAGATTCGGACATATGAACTCCCGTGCAAAAGACACACGTTGGCATCCACAGGCTGTATTTAAGTATAAGTTGGTAATAAATCATTATCTTTATACTAACAATTATTAAAGGTTGTAACAAGAACCCAAGGATTATTTATAGGTTCAGAACTTCGAGCGGATCGTATTGTTTACAGAGAAATATAGTTCCAGTTTCAGTTGACAGTTTATTAAAAGGTATCTTAGCAATATTGGTGACAATACGACTACAAGGAAACCCTGAGGGAGGCATTTTACGTAAGCGGCCGCAGTACGATATTGCAGGCGAGCTTTTTTTTATATTGGCACAGTAGGCGCTTTGCACGGTAGGGCGGGCTTTTTGTTCGCGAAGTAATAAAGACTGCTCCTGACCATCGATGACCGAGACTGACCACGACTGACCACGCCTGAACGCGACTGACCGCGACTGACAGCGACTGACCGCGACTGACAGCGACTGACCGCGACTGTCCGCGCGGAGAATACATCGCTAATGAGGGCCGGAGGCAGTTAGTTCACGACGTTCGTTTTAGGGAAGAGTGGCGCGGACTGAGCTCTCCGTCTTCATACACGCTGGTTTAGTGATATCAGCCACGGACGAGCAAAAAGACCACGCCGCGGTTGCCTGGCACTAACGGAGCGGTATTTTTGCCCGTCATGGGCGTTGGTAGTATAGGATTCCCTTTGCGCTACCGCTCGCAGTTGATTTGTCCGCTGTCTGCAAAGCGCCTGATTATATCGCCTCATCTTAGCTTATGCAAAGCATCTAGCGTCAGCAAAAGAAGAACCCACGTTGCAATTACAACGGACGCGACGGCACGGTGATCCGTTGGTTACTGCCATATTAACCCGCGACATGCATCTTCACGCTTCGCTTGTCCAAAATAGAGATGATCCAGCGAATTAAAAGGCATTTGAAACAGCTGGTCACGGTTTCATTAAAAGTTGACGTTATCTAACCACACCAAAGGACTTTTGGGAATGTTTGAAAGTCTAATATCAGGCTTAGGAATATCGATTGTGAGGCAATGGCACGTACGCAGGATAGTTCCAGTATCTAAACACTAGTGTGACACGGTCGATGCAAGAATTAACGGTTTAAAAGGGGGTTCAATATCGTCAACTTCTATTTTTTATGCAATAGGTGTCAGACAAGTTGACGGATCACCCGACAAGACTCTAGACTTCAGGCTCACACTTTTTACAGAAACACTGGCAAAACAAAAAAGCACATCGCTCGTAAAAGGGACTGGAATAAAGATTTGGTCGAGAAGTCTTCTTCGTTGTAGGCCCACATCTCATACTACTTACAAGTAGGTGCAGGGACCAGAAATTACTCAATCACAGTTTTCAATTGCTCAATTACATTATTGGTAATCATTTGATAACTACTTTAGGAACTTTGAGATTTGATAATTTCTACAATTTCATTAGAGATCTAGCTAGTTGTAATCAAAACTTAAACTGTCGTTTAAGCACAGTTTAAGTTTTGATTACAACTAGTGTTGGGAATTCTTTTATTTGACACTAAAAACATACGTCACATTCGTATTAGTAAGCCATAGATTTTCTATGCGGCCTGCTACGTCGGCAACATGGTCCCCCCGGTGTGGCAACACCATAAAATAGGGCTGACGTAGCAAGCCACATTAACATAAAAATAAATAAAAGCGATACAATTGTACAATAAATAAAAAGGATAAGAATATGTACAAAAAATTAGGACGGCAATAAAGCCAGTTTCCTGACTGGACGGCGCAGAATTCCAGCCTTAGTGGCGACTTCTGCTACACGCACTACGCCGTCCTTGCCAGGAAACGTGCGGGTGACTCTTCCACGTGGCCAGACTCCACGTGGGAGATTGCCATCCACGACCAGCACCTGGTCATTTTCCTCAATATTCCTGCAGGGAGCAGAGACGCTACGCGCTCTCAATGTGGGTAAGTATTCGCGTGTCCAACGCGACCAAAAATGATCGGCCAATCGTAGACCTCGTTTCCATCTTAAGCGCCGAACCATGTCAGCGTCCTCCACTTGAGCCAAAACCGAGTAAGGCGACGATGAGCCGAGTAAAAAATGAAATGGCGTAATGGACTCTTCTTCACCTGGGTCGACACTGACATGGGTCAGCGGTCGCGAATTTACCAAGCTCTCGGCTTCCAGCAGAAACGTATTGAGGACTTCCTCGGAGGGGTTTCGCTGCGTCAGGGTTGTCGAGAGTGCCGTCTTGATGCTGCGGACGAGGCGCTCCCAGCATCCTCCCATGAATGGCGCTGAGGGGGGTATAAACTTCCAGCGAATCTTCTGATTAGTCGCAAAATCAAGGATGGGCTGAGCGTATAGGACCTCTAGCTGCCTGCTTGCTCCCACGAAGGCCGTGCCATTGTCGCTGAAGAGAGACGCTGGGGTTCCACGTCGGGCGATAAATCTCCGGAGCGCCATTATCGCGGCATCTGTGCTTAGACTTCCGACTATTTCTAGATGAACGGCGCGAACTGTAAGGCAGGTGTACAGAGCGACATATCTTTTTTCGGTGTGGCGTCCCACTGTAACAGTGATGGGGCCGAAATAGTCGACACCCACGTGTGTAAACGGCCGCATATGGTGCGCAAGTCTCTCCGAGGGAAGATCTCCAAAAGCAGGAATGGTCACGGGTGCCTTGTTGATGCGGCAGCGTAGGCATGAACTCGCCACTCTTTTAACGGCTGGTCTGAGGCCAACGACATGGAACCGCTGCCGGAGTTCGTTTACCACCAACTCATTGCTCGAGTGCGCCGCGCGTTCGTGGTGGTACGCGATCAGCATTCTGACCACTGCGTCTTTCCCGTTGAGGACTATCGGGTTTCTTTCGAAGGCTGGTAGTTCTGGCATTTCCCCTAGCGCTGTGATTCGTCCCGACAGGCGTAGCAGATTGGTGTCATCGTCTATCAGTAACGACAGCTTTCCAAGGCGACCGCGTCTGGTTGGGGGTTCGCCGCGCCGAGTCTGGTTGTATTCCTCCTGGAAGTGACGACATCTGCGAGTGGAGAAGGAGGAGCTGCTCTGCGCGTACCATGTCTTCCGCGTTTATTTCTCGGTACCCTGACGCACAATTTTGTAATTTCGAAGATGGGTCCAAAAGCGCCGCCTTGAAAATTCTGGCGCAGACGAAAACGCGGGCCGTGGCTCGTAATAAGCGAAGCCATCGGCTGAATCGGGTGGTGTCTGGAACCACTGGTTGCGGCAATTCGCGCGTCGTCGTCAGCGTTATGACTTCCACCGAGCGCTTCATCTCCTCGAGGACCGGTGGGACATGCTTAAGTGGCTCAGTGGGCCATTCGGTCTCGGGAGATTCTAGGAAGGAGGGGCCTGAAAACCATCTCGAAGAAATTTCGAATTTTTCTACACGCGTAGCGTCGTCCGCCACGTTCAACGCCGTTGGGACGTGTCTCCAATCGGACACGTCGGTTATTTCAGCAATCTCGCCAATACGGTGCGCAACGAAAGGCTTGAACGTGCGGGCGTCACTGCGTAGCCATTTTAGGACCGTAAGGCTATCCGACCACAAAGTAACCCTTGAAGGAGTCACTAGTCGGTGCGCCTTTAAGATGTACGCCGCAAAGCGAGCTGCTATAAGGGCTGCTTGGAGCTCTAGCCTCGGGATGGACTGCGGTTTTAGGGGCGCGACCCGGGCTTTGCCGCCTATCAGGCTGAGCCTCACGCTTCCGTCAACGCACTGAAAACGCCAGTAAGCAACGCACGCGTAGGCGAGCTCGCTTGCGTCAGCGAAAACGTGGAGCTGAACCGGAAGGTGCGCTGGTATGTGTGCCAGATAATGCCTCGGAATAGTGACAGACAGCAGCGCTTGACCATCCCGAAACCATGCGTTCCATCCTGCAGCAAAAGGAGGAGGCAGTTCTTCGTCCCACTCCGTGCACATTCTCCAGGTTCTTTGAAAGAGTATACGACCACGAATAATGTGAGGAGTTAAGAGCCCAAGGGGGTCGTAGAGTTGCATTAGGTGTGACAGAACGGACCGCTTGGTTAGCCTCTTTGAAGGCTCTCCTAAGTTGGCGCGTACAAAGCTTAACGTGTCGTCCTTGGTATTCCAAGACACACCCAAGACACGTACGAGAACGGTGGAAGCGTCAGCTTTTGAACTTGTAGGGAGAAGAGAAAGCGCTTCTTGAGAATTAGATATCCACGCTCTCATCTCAAGACCCGCTTGGGCGTGAACGTGTGTGATGTCAAAAGACAACTGTTTTGCCTCCTCTTCTGAGTTGACGCTCCCTAAGTAATCGTCCATGTAGTGATCATCCACGATAGCGTCCGCTGCTGCTGGGAATCGGTCTCTGTAATCCTCTGCATTTTTGTTTTTAAGGTAAAGTGCCGTAAAAGGGCTTGATACTGCACCAAACATCATCGACGACATACGGTACTCATCTAGAGGCTTGGAAGGGTCATCACGCCAGATAAATCTTTGGGCGTTTCGATCTTCCGGCCTTATCTTGGTCTGTGGGAACATTTCCCGTATGTCCCCGTTCATGGCGATGCTACCCTCGCGGAAACGCATCAGAACTGCCAAAAGCGGCTTCAACAAGTCTGGGCCTGGTAACAGAAGTGAGTTAAGACTGACTCCCTGACATGCAGCCGCCGCATCGTGGACCACGCGAAGCTTGCGCTTTTGAGGGTGGACTACCCCGAAATGAGGAAGATACCACAAGACCCCATCCTTTTTCTCAACGTTGCACAACTCCGCGTAGCCTTTGGTGATCATTCCATCGATATTACTGCGATAAGCCTCAGCATATTGCTTGTCTCGTTTCATCTTTCTTTCTAGGCTCAGGAAACGGGAGCGAGCTAGTTCGAAGGAGTCGGGTATTTTCATCGACGAAATCTCTGGCCGCCAAAGTAGGCCGGTCTCGAAGTTTCCCGAAGGTAGGCGTCTTGTCCGGGGACGCAGCAGCCGCATTACACCATAGTCGTGCCCCTACACCGATTTGTGCTGCTGCGGTAGACGCGACAGGTGACGAGAGCGGGCCGGACGTCACGGCCGTCGCTCCACCCGCGTCTACCTACTCTGCAGGGCACACGGCTCAAACACCAGAGGCACGACCAGTAATGGTTGCCCCCAGAGATGCACCCGCTATCGCCCGCACGTTTCCATCGGGCGCACCTTGCCCGCCGCCAACTTCCGAAGACATACACTTTTCATTAGGTACACGTGGTCAAAATTATTATAACAAAAATAATAAAGCTAACGATGACAACACTCTACATTTAGCGCAAGCCATAGAAGCGTTGGCGGCGGCCACAGCGTCGAAGACAACAAAGGTCAGTTTAAATTTACCTATTTTCGACGGCCGGCCGACCGACTGGCTTGTTTTTAAGAAAGTTTATGCAGACACATGCTCGTCGTACACGCCCGCCGAAAACCTATCGAGGCTGAGTGCTTCGGTGCGCGGAGCGGCGCGAGACTCCGTCGCCGTCCTGCTGGCTGCCGCGCGAGACCCAGCCGAGGTCATGTTCGCGCTAGAGACTGCCTTTGCGCGACCTGAGCACATTATTTTATCGCAGATTTCAGCCCTCCGCGCCCTTTCTAGGTTGCCCGCCAATGAAAACTGCAGGGAGCTGAACTCCTTTGCGTGCAAGGTGCGCAACTGCGTTGAAGTCGTTCGCCTGCTGCAGCGACCTGAATACCTCGCCTCGCCGGAGCTTTCTAACGAAATGTGAGCAAGTTGACTCCGATTTTAAGGTCAAGGTGGTGACTGCGCGCATTCTAAGAGCATACTACAATGCTCAGTTTGGAATTATTATCTAAATTTTTAATGCGCGAAGCCAATTTACGTAGCCGGTTTGACATCATACATTTTGACGTAGCTGCCAAACCCGTCAACGTCAAATGTCACTTGTCTGACGGCGTTTGCCAAAATTTGACGCCTTCATACTTTACCGTAGACAAACCAAAGAGCAATAGTAGCGACGATAAAAAGGTTTGTTCATTTTGCGGAAAGACTGAACATGTCAAATCGTGCGAGGACTTAACGTCGGAGCAACAGGCACCATCGCGAGGACAGTATCACGATCTTACTCCTAACCCCGTCGAGGGTAGCGCCTCCTCGTGTTCCCAGGATGAGCCAATGGTGTTAGGCCACAATGCCTCTGCCTCCTCGTGTTCCCAGGATGAGCCAAAAGTGGCAGGCCGGTAGGGTCCACGCTAAAAGGTGGCAGCCCAGGAAGAGCAGAAAGGAGCAGGACAGGAGGGTCAGAAGACGGTAGGTCAGGAAGATCAGGTTCGGCCACAACTGTCTGAAGAGTGCGAATGGAAAGCTCAGAGGCATTGTGGCCTACCACCATTGGAACGGGGAACCCCAGCCTCGGGCCTTATGGATACTTTGACCCCTGGCCCACCAACTCCGAGCCCTCTAGGCCATCTAAGTTCTGGAGACTTGGACCTTCTTTGTTTACAAGTCTTTAGCCCGCTTTATTCGGGCCCTCTTCGCCCTCGTTGCCTTTTGGAGTCTAGGCCTCTTCATGTTAAAGACCCTTGTATTACCAAAGGCTCTCCTGCCCTCTCGGTCCTTTGGCCCTCTCGGCCCTTTTGGCCCTGTGGCCCTCCAGCCCTTCGGCTTTCTGGCCTATTTAATGAGTGGCTTTGTACATTTGTTGGCGAGAGAGTTGTTGCCAACAAAAAGCCTTTCACTCAAGAACATTTCTTGATGAAAGGCTTTTGGTTGGCAACAAAAAGCTTTTTACTCAAGAACATTTATGGTTTATTTATGTTTTTATAGTTTGATATATGTCGTGTAAATATTGTGATTGTGTAAGTAATTAAATGGTGTACCTTTTATATAGTTATTTTAATACTTCTAGGGACTCTAAGGCTATTCTCAACAAAGGCGCGGGTAATCATTATGTATTTTAGAAATAAAATATTTTACACGCGCACTTGACACCACTTTGTTGGGAATTCTTTTATTTGACAATAAAAACGTACATACATCAAATTCATAAGCCATAGACTTTCTATGCGGCCTGCTAGTCGGCAAACTAGCTTGAAATTTCTAAGTGAAATGGAAGCGTCGCGGTAGGTACGTGCTTCAAGTGAAATGGGAAATCAACTTTATATCATTTTGATTTCTCAATTTTATATCTAATAGGGTTGCTCACTTTCGATAAACTGGGAGCTTTCGTAAAGAATCCAATCAGCGTATGTCCTTCTCTTTCTTCATCCAGCTACTACCAACAATGAACTCCTCTGTGAAAGAGCCAGCTACTGGGAGACACAAACATTTGTTTTTGAAAAATCCAACCTATAACAATATAAGGTACATAAAGGTTTTTATCCTCATAATTTTTCCCAACACAGTTATTTATAATTAGTTACTTTTAGTCGATTCTCATGTAAATGGTTAGAAATCTTATGAAAAAGCGTTTTAAACATATAGTTATAATGTGTCAATAAAGTCATGAAATTAATTGATGGTGCCAATACCATGTGCTTATAATTATCATAGGGTATGATAACCCATTGGGTGTAAAAGACGGGCACTCCGTTAGTTCGCCAAAAACCGGGTTTCATGACCTACATGACGCATTATACATCGTTAATCTGTGTGCGTAAGTAAAACGGAGAAAAGAAGCTTATCCACTAGGTCGACAGCCCTGGGCTGAAGAAGACGTGTCAGGACGTGAGCTATATTCGGGAAGATCAGCTTTCTGTGCAGCGCGGTGCACTGCGGATATTGGGAACGGCGGGTATTGCAGTTTTCGAGTTCCGATGAAATATACCCGACTTGTATGAACAACAAGACTTGATTGCGCTATCCAGGGAGCCAGCAGGAAATAGCGTTTTGTAAAGAGCACTGTTACTCGGTAAAGGATTGAGTAAGAGTGTAAATAAACCCAACATGCTGCTTTTATTTTAACTTCCAATATTATTTCATGAACTGTAATTAGTGAATTTAATGTTTGGTTTTTTAAATGGATTGTTTCTCAAATAAACTGTAATTACCATATTTTAATTATTGGTTTTGCGGTTGAATTCCAGTATCCAATAAACATGCGCTACTTTATACAGATTACACTTTTTTGAAACAGAGATCTACCCATAAGCCCTGTATAAGTAAAAATATTATCATTTAACTGTATTGTTAATGTCTGTGATATATTAAAGTTGTAGTCACGTACGTAAGAAATTGCTGAGATGAAGTTTTTGGATTTTATATTATGGAAAAAATCATTATTAACATTTGCGTAGCAGCATCTAAAAAAAGATGACTTCTACCAAATTGCTTACCCAAACAAGAATATCGTGGCGAATTTCTTATTTAAACTTTTGAACATCGCGATTGCGTCCTCAAGTCAGCACTACAAAGAGCTGAAACGAATTATTGCGAGAAACAAAAGAAATAAAGTGCCACAACTTTAAGCAACGAGAAAAAATTGCAGTCGGAGCAGTAACTCCGCTGACGCGTAGCTTTTACAGTCGCAATGTTTTTAAAGTAGGCGAGCACCGCAACTACGCAGATACGAGCAGCAAACGTAGATTAAATCTAAAGGACGTCACCAACGAAAAGATTCTCATCTCATCTCACCGTGACATCCCCGGCTGCGTGCTAAACCGTCGTTTCTGAAGACAGGGGGGAAATTCTCGAGCACTCAACATTTTGTAAGATATAGTGGCCCGCCCTCACTTCGTTTCGGGACATCAGTTCCACACCATACCAATAGCTGGCGATGGGTGTCGATTACTTCGCACAAGCGTATCGCCTTTTCGGTTTGGCTATAAGCTTTGCGTTCTATAGAATTTACCTCTTAATAATTAGTGTACATTTCATACTACCTCCATAAACATCTCTAATTCGACTTCAATTTCGAGTGTACGAGCATGGGCGGCTCAGTAGGCCTTCTATGTCGAGTCGACTTCATGGAACGCATAGACCAAATAGGAGACAGGATAAAGGCTGTCCACTGTAATCTGTGTTCTCCTACTCGTGGTGCATTCCATGAAGTCTACTCGACATAGAAGGCGAAAACCGAGAATTGGCTTCCTGGGATGTCGAACCACAGTATTTTGGCCACGGCACTGATCACCTTCTTACATCAGTTCCTATGCAATGCATAATGCATTTTTTTAGTCAATGAAGAGTTGACAGTATTGTCATATTATTTGTTTAATTACACTCAAATTTATTTCATGACCCGTCCATGAGCAGAAATGGCACGTTGGTACTTAAAGGTTTACCATCCCTGCTCTAGGATGCTGAACAATATGGCAATTCTGATAATTGCTATGAAACCACAGAAAGATTCAAAGCCAAAAAAAGATCAAAGTCTATCCGTCACTATTAAAAAGGTCTGGAAGTAATAAGTTTCCCGTTACGGACTTAATCAGTTAAATATCTACGTCGAAAATTACGAGGAAAATTACTTTTTTATTTGTTCCCTACCAATAAAAAGACTCAATCCATTGTCAAAACTTATGTAAATAAGAGAAGATTGGCCTCATCGTTTATTAACTGAATATAAATATTAAGACGAAAGTGTCTGCGGATGTATGTATGTTCTTTGCTCTTTCACGCATTTTTGCGTTTCATTTTATTTTATCTGATGAATAATCTTACATATCACAATTACACATAAATGCTACAATTCACAAAATAATATTATATAGGTTAATAGGTATACTTGCCCGTCCTCACTTCGTTTCGGGACTTGACTTTGTTAATACTTCGTGTCGATTACATCGCGCAAGCGTTTAATTCTATCGCCACCAGGTAAAACCGCAGGACATAGTTGGTATGTATATAAAAATATGAGCTTTATTCTGTTATCAGTATTCAGCCTAGAAAATTGATTATGAAATTGTGTTTTGTTATTGTTTGTAAGAACAACAATGAAATCTTATATTTCAACAGCAATAGTCTGCTGTTGAAATATTAATGTAAGATTTCATACTTATATTAGCAAACATACAGGGAAGTCTATCAACATAATAACAGCACCTGTATCTAGTCTTTCTGCCGAATCGAGTGTCGAAGATAAATAGTGTTATAATTAACCAGGGCACAGAATACTTAATAGTACAAGGTACAGAAGACCCACTTCTAAAAACCGTTTATGGAAATAAAGACTCAGACTACTATAATAAAACGTTTAAATTCCGATCGCCCAGCGTTCAATGCCTACCATTATTCATACCTAGAAGCGCGTTCTCTTTCTATCGCAAGCAACTGTCGCGCGTGCGTCGCCGCTCGTTCGTGATTTTCTACTAATTTGGCCCTCCGGAGGGGACGCCGCATGTACTTGCAAGTTCGATACCTACACGCGGAGTGGGACAGGCCTGACCAGGGTAAGGTTTACACCCAAGCTTTTTCTCATCTGCCGCAGGGCCTGAAGAAAAAAAAACGGGGTCGTCACTTCAAAATGTCGCTTACTTGGGAAGAACGAGTCCTACAACAGCGACCCAACATGAGGATGTTTGCTATTGAAGTAGGCCGATGTGGAGTTTACTTGGTTGGTTGGGTCCTGTGTTTGCGCGCACATTTGAATACTATAATATCCTGCGTACATGGCTGATCTTTATGATTTATTTATTTTTTACTTGGTTCAACTCCATGTCCGTGTTTTGTATCTCTATTGACAGTGATGAGTCCGTGGGAATTTCGCCAAGTAACCCCTAATGCGACAATTTTGAACGCCGGCGAACGACATCGCAGGCCTGTCTTCTTTGGAAAGATTAAGAACTTTATTCGTCAGGGCATTATTTCTCAATCCAGCGGGGCATAAGTATCTTTAAACTTTTATTAAATCATAATAGTTAAATAGTCTCTTGAGAGAAAAATTTCAATAACTAATTGACTGGGCCGATGGCGCATTAGGTGGTGACCCTGTCTCTTCCGCCAAAGGTCGTGGGTTCGAACCCAACCCTGGACAAAGATTCGTGTGATGAATACTTGTGTTTGTTTAGAGTACAATGTGTAAGATATATTTTTACTGTTGTCTGATATCTGTAACACAAGTGCTCAAGTTACTTATTCCGTCGTACTAAGTAACTTGCGCATGCCAGCTCATTGTAGGTAAGAGATGTTGTGTGAATTTACATACCTACTAGCTTTTGCCCGCGACTTCGTTCGCGTAGACTTCAGGTTCGTAGAAACCTCAAAAATTGTAGCCTATGTGTTATTCTGATGTATAAGCTATATTGTGGTAAAGTTTCATTCAAATCCATTCAGTAGTTTTTACGTGAAAGAGTAACAAACATCCATACATCCATACTTACAAACTTTCGCCTTTATAATAGTAGTAGGATTGTTAAAAACAAAAAACAAGTGAAGAAAAGACCAATTTAATAATAACTGTTCTAAAAGGGTAGGTGCAATTGGCGGATCTGATTGTCTACTGACTGACTACAAACTTACTTAACATTTTAAAAATTGTATTGGGGTAAAGAAGTTCGTCTCTTAAGCCAGCATTTTTGTAAAACTAGTATTCCTTTCTTCCCTACACTCATACCAACACAGTCAACAGGAAAAAGATCTGACAGCTGAGAAAAAAAAGGCTGAACATTATATTTACCTTCCTCGGGAATGTTTTTTGATAAAAATGTTTTTGGCAATGATGTATCTATTTGTGTTATTTGGCCCGAAACATCCTATTCCCAAAGGACTAGTTATATGACATCGATGACAAATCACCGATTGTGCTCGTGAGAAACCACAGACGGAAGCAAGTAAACATAAATAAAATAGCTCAGATTTACTCGTGCCTTGTTATACTTGTTCTTTAAAAAGCGGATAAATACTTATTTGGTGCACCAAAATACTTATTTGTGCACTCAAAAAATGGTATTTATACACCAAAGCATAGCTTACTGAATAATTTTGGTGGTATTTCTTAGTCTTACTGTAGTTATATTTAGAAGTTTAGTTTATCAGGGCATTAATAATGACAAAACAATTTTTATTTTATTGGCTAACTTTAGCAATTTTGAGCTATATTTAATATTTATTAGTAGGTATACATCTTGATAATCATCATCCGTAAATCATCTGTATTAACTTTGATTTATTACTTGCAAGAAGCTTAGTGAAAAAAAAAACTTACACAGTATTGATACAATAGATTTTCTTACTGCCGAAAAGAAGTCGATTAAAAAGCAATCGTTTATTCATGTAGAACGTCACAACTCTAGAATTGGGTAAAACGGTCTGTCTACATTAAAATGATTCGGTTCCCGCAACGTTTCATGCATTATTCACTGTCGAGGCGTTTTGTCTCCGCGCCGGCCTAGCCGACTTAGAGCTACTTAAGTTATGAAAATGTGACGAGCTTACACCGCTAAGGAGAGACATTTGTCAAGCCGT
This sequence comes from Cnaphalocrocis medinalis, assembly GCA_014851415.1. Classification (NCBI taxonomy): domain Eukaryota; kingdom Metazoa; phylum Arthropoda; class Insecta; order Lepidoptera; family Crambidae; genus Cnaphalocrocis; species Cnaphalocrocis medinalis. Next base: position 13,179,724 of record CM026278.1, read on the forward strand.
AATTTATTGGGGGAATTTATTAATTTTGCTCGACAAACGCCGGCTATTTGTCGAGGCTGGTTTCGCGATCAGTCGCTTGTTCGGAGCGAAACGTATTTTATTTTAATATTTGGATCCAAAATGAAATGCTGTGCCCTCTAAGTAACAACTTAGAAACCCGCAGCATATTGTAAGTTTATTAATGAAATTGATTTCGTTTCGGATGTTTTGTTTCAATTAATGAAGTGCGTATGCTACTTAGTACGGAATCAGGTCAATGTGTGATATGTTGTGTGAATTCATTTTATTTTAATGAACGTGGGAGAGCCATATTTTGGCATGAATCTGTGTTGTATTTAGCCGAGTAACTGATTCTAAACTTAATTTTTTGACGACTTCATGTTTCGCATTAAGAAATTATAGTAAGCGATAACTTAATTTCTATGATAGAGGCCTTTGACCTGCAGTAGAACAGTATTTACTCTTATGTGTACAACTATGCCGTGATGTAAAACGCTGTACAAACCATCATCAAAAGCATTGCTGTCTTTCTACATCCCATTTTACAACATTAGTGCGCTATGAGGAATAACTTTGGAGCGCTAAGATTGGTGAACTATGACGAATAACCATGGACTTGCGTATTCGGCAGGATTTTCTTAGATCTCGATTATTTTGCCAAAGTCCAAATGATAGACAGATGTATATTTTAGTGATTGTAAAGATCATTGACCTGTTTTGAATTCATCCATTAGGTACATTGTTATGCAAAAATATTTTACTATTTGCTCGAAATCACAATTCAGAGAGAAGATATTTTTATGAAAACTAATAAAAGATCCATTTGACGTTACTTTATTGAATTTTCTTTCAATATCTTGCAGGTAGTTTTTTAATTTTCTTTCGAGATTTTAGAGTTCCACACGGCTGTTAGTCCAAAACTTAAACAACCAATAATTTAAATAATTTATTCAGTATGAGAAATGAAAGTCATGACGTAACATTCATAATGACTGGTCGAGCCGGCCCATTCATGCCGAAGCGTGGCTCTCCTACAGTAAGAATTTACTTGACACTATACGCTTTCCAAATGATAAATTCTCTCTCCGTACTACCCGTAAAGCATTTTTTCCGATAGATTTTCTCCTCACTCTCAACAACTCTCTACCAGACGCCCGCCCAAGCATTTCTGCGAAAAACAGCCTTATCTCTAGGCATAGAGCCATTCGTCTTCATTGGAAACATTGATTCCAGCGATTGTTTGTAATAACGCGCGGAGCTCTATGATGTTAGGCAATTTACTCGTAGGTTAAAGATTTGGGGATGGAAAGTATATTTATACAGAAGCGTGCCTACGCATCTGTATAAATGTGTCTGAGCGTATTATCTAAATGAATATCGCGTTATCGAAATAACCTATATTTGACTTCTCCTAAGGGTGGTTACCAAACCAATCGATCGTCAACAGATAACATCGATCAATCGTAAAATACGTAATTTGTTTTTTCAATTATTAATTAATTATCATTTAATATCAAGTATTTGTTTGATTAATTATTGCTGTCATTAGATACTTTTTTGTTTGTGTCATTAGATACGTTTTTGTTTGTGAAGTATGTTTGTAACTCGTTGAATTATTTCACTGTTGATCCCAAATTGAAACAATATTAAATGCCTAAATAAACTTCATTTTCCACCCTCAATTAAATAAACACTGCCTAATGTGAGCTAATTAGTCGATAATTGTGTATTAGTCAAATAGACCACAAATTATTCAAATGTTAAATGTTTGTTCTGATGTTTTCACAGTAGAGAATATAATATGTAGAAGTTGATAAGTGTTGTTAACTTTAAATGAGAATGATTTACTTTTATAATAGAACCACGCGTGGCCATTTTCTTTCATTCCACAACAAGCATTTGCCCTCAATCACACCTGATGATGATAAAATTCAAGACGAAGACCAACTTGCCCGTAAAAAGCCTATTCAATCCTCATGCCTAAAAGTGGTCCAGGATATATCATGAACATTATCGAAAGCGTCATAATTACTCATGGTAAACGATAAACATCTGCAAATACAGTAGAGTCACAAATACACTGCCAACCTTTAACCCCATTCCCTCCAATTGGGCTTTCAGTAACAGTTTTTCACTCGACGAAAAAGCGCGGGCGCTGCTTTACATGGGTCTGTGAGGCCATGGAATCACTTCGGTCAAACCGGTCCATTCATTCTGAAGCGTGGCTCCCCCGCAGTTAAACTCCCACTGTTATACGTAGCATACCTAATAGGGACTTAAAAAGAAAGATCGACCCCCAAACGAAACGTCTAGGAACGCATTTCACTGCGTACTTTGTAACTTGAGATTTATAGTATCAAGCAATTTTGAGAGTGACAGGAATTACTCCTATATCTTACGGCAGACACTAAACGCGTCAAATGATTTATCCTCGCCCAAAGAAAAAGTACTGAAACAGTTTTTCCAATAAGTTCGGGCACTGACAAACGCGCGCTCCGGTGGGAGGCGATTCTCGCACGCACTCAAAGTCGAATACGACCGCCGAGTATTTATAGAGGCGCTCTATTCTCGTTATCAGCATGAATCTCGGGAGAGCCACGCTTTGGTATGAATAGGCCGGCTCGACCGGAGTTGATACTAAGGCCTCACAGAAGACCAGCGTGAAGCAGGCCCAATCGTAGGAAGGGGGTTAAAGGTTGGCAGCGACTTGTGACTGGTAAATCTTGCAGGTGACTATGAGCGGCGGCAATCGCTTACCATCAGGTGATCCGTTTACTTGTATGCCAACTATCACATAAAAAAAATGAATATTTTTTCATTAAAATAGAGTAGTGCTTAGAAACACAAATATAATACTTAAATACTTATGTAACACCCAGACACAGAACAAACACAAGTGTTCATCACACGAATGTTTGCCCAAGGTGGGGCTCGAACCCACGACAGAGGCAGTGTCACTACCAAATGCGCTTCCTGCTAGTCGATACGAGTCGACTATAATTTCCATTTAGATACCAATAGAGTTTAGGTAAGGTAATTTGATGGCATGTGGAGCAGCCGCGAATCAGCCCCCCCACTTACGTGGAAAGCGCTGTTAGTTCTAAACAATAGCGGCATCCATCGTCAGTGTGCCTACGTACTTATTCCGACGTCTATTTGTCTTAGTCCTCGTGGCAGCTCGTATTGTGCGTTAGGCCTCAAAGAGGCACATTAGAGATAATGACAAACATACAAAATATCGAGTTTCAAATTAGAAAATAAGCGTCCCAGTGGCCCTTGTGAACAAGACTCGGGAGCTATCTAGTAGATCAAAGAAAATTGTTAAATATTACGCGCCTACGAAAAATTTACGGTTTGGAATAAAAAATTTACCAGTTTCGCCTCAAACAAAATAATCGTCAATAGTTACAATAATATAGGTTTTCTAAGACAAAATGTGGAAAACGGCTTAGTTAGCTTGAAAATTATTTAAAGTCCAGAAAATTGTAGGAGAACCGACTTTTTTTTGGGCTTCGGCATCGGTTTACACGTTTTTAAACTACTACTACTTCATATGAAGTTTCATGAAACTTAAAAACAAGACCGCATATCCAATATTCTGTTTTATGGAACAGGAGATTTTTTTATTTTGCTTGTTTTATTGATCTAACATGAATACTAAAGGGTTTATTTCTTGTTACCTATTGACAGTTTCAGCATTAAAACTATGTAAATTAAACAGCTTTCCCAAATCCAATGACAAAAACCACTTAACAATATTTTTTCATTTCATCATGTCTTTTTTTTCACGAAGCATGTCAATGGCATACCTATACCTAGGTTTCTAATAATAATACATCTGAGAACCACATTCCACCTTCGTCAACATGTCGTCCACTGCCTAACATATCCCTCCAATCAGCCAACCTGAACAGGTCGTTACCTCAGTAAAATTACTCTTCAAATCGGAAAGAAACAGGTGTTAAAAAGTTCCGTGTCACAGGGGTCTAATTAGGGAGAACTTTTTCAATTTAGTTCTTGGCGCTCCGAATATTCGGGTTGCGTTATTTACCTCGAGTGTGGAAAGGTTCGCACACGATGAATTATTCATGGGCGGCCGTCGCTTTGCGGCTGGTAATTCATTTAGCGAGCGACATTGCCGCTCAAGAAACGAAGAATAGCATTAGCGATTCCAGCCTGTTCCATTGTTGTTCATTCTAAGGTTTAGTTTATAGTACGGTGAATAGATAAATCTATATGTATACAAAATATATCGATATATGGAAATAAAAATCAATAGTATCGATATTATCGATAGCATAATAATAAGTAATGAATTCACACAATACCTCTTAAATTGACCTGACTCCGTACTTGTTACAGATATCAGACAACAGAGGAAACACAAATATAATACTTAAATACAATATGACACCAGACTTTGAACAAATACAAGAGTTCATCACACGATAATCGGGCGTTAAACTAGGGATAGTATCGGGCATTCAATTATCGATACTATTGACACTATATACATTTATATCGATAGTAGTACTTAGTTTTCTAGGTCAACAATCGTCAGCAACACTAGGTCTTACTATAAGTATGTAGGCTTATCAAATCTGTAAAAACAAAGTAAGTCGTTATGCTTTCTTTAGTACACCCAGCGCTATCATTGGTAGAATTTTGGAATAAAAACACAGAGGCGCATTCTTGGAGTCGTACCTATGTCCTCTCGTATGGGAGGCGTTATAAATCGCTCCCGTGCTACGTGAATTTCACTCATCCCAATAATTTATCAAAGCAGAATTATAAATTTGGGTTCTCTGATTTGCATTCAATTACTGTGCGAAGGCCAAATATTTAGGCGAGAGCGTTGCAGCCCTAAACTAACGGCTCTTGTAGGGTAGTGGTGCAATTTGTAAGCTATCGATAGAATTTTTCTACACGTTCAGTTTCTACAAAATAAATAATAATATGTAGGTATGTTTTATAACATTGGAATCGATTTTTTTATTCATCGCATTTTCTTTCTTATTTTACACACTTACCTATTTAAAAGTAAGCACGAGATTAAATATAATAATTAATACCTAAATTCACACAACATCTCATACATTGACCTGACACCGTACTAACTAGCCTAAGCACTTCTACTACAGATATCAGTCAACAGAGGATAACAAATATAATACTTACATAATATAACACCCAGACACTGAACAAACACTAGTATTCATCACACGAATGTTTGTCCAGGGTGGAGATCAAACCCACTACCTTTGGCGTATGATTCAGGGTCACTACATACCTTTCTATTCAATATTTTTCTGTTCATCAACATATTTAATCGATAGTCTCGCTGCAGCTATGGCGACATCTCTAATCATAGGTGTTCATTATATTTACCTGCCCACATCGATCAACCGTCTGTCCCTTTTGTGGGGTGTTGAGCTCAGTTGGTGAATATTTGACGTTTGTAGATATATTTATTGCTGCTGATATTGCTTTTTTAATACAGTTACTCGTAAAGTTACTTAGATAGGTACTATATTTTGTCAACTAAAAATACTTACGTCCGCAAAAACAAGCACACGACATTGGAATCAAGATTCTGAAAAGATGCTTCAAGGTTTAGTAATTTAAAAAGCAGTCAAGCGCACGAACGGCAAGCACGTAGTGCTTTGTAGCCACGTGTACAGAAACAGCACTGTCTGCGATTATAATTTACAAAATCTCTTTTAAAGATGCAAAGCAGATTTTTTAAATGTTTTGAAGATCATTACATTCGCACTTCACTTTTGCGCTTTGAAGACTTTTTCAATTTGGTCAGAGTTACCCAAATAATAACCCCGCATAAGAGATTTCGGGGCCCCTCCACCAGCCCATGGTCCTTCCTAACGTCTCCCCGCATCCCCGCATAAGAGATGCTTCATATCTATATTATCCATCGTAGGGCCTTCCTACCATTCCATTAATATGTAACTGAATTACGGCAACTTACGTGTATTTGCCTTACATTAGTCTGTAAAAAAATATTTAAATGTATCTTGTACCGGACGCCATATCCAAACTTTTGGAGCTCGAGCCACCTCAAACTGCAAGAACAATTCGGAGGACACAATCGCGTATAATGTATGTAACTATACGAGTACCTATGTCCCTCTGATAAAGCTAAAATCGGATCGGAGAGGAGCTGGGACAAGGGAATCTTTTCTTTTCGCAGTCTGAGCTACGAGTGTAGCAGAGATAAGGAATGTTTATGATATCGGTCCTGTTAAAATAGTAACCGAACCTTTTTAAGTTAACGAAATCGTGTGCTATCAGATTCACAATTTGATTTTCCCCAAGTCGCTAACCAAAGCAATGTTTGAAAAATATTTGCATTAAGTTAAGAGTATGAAAGGAAAATTATTCTCTATATTTTCCAAGATGTTCCTCATTATTTTTACTTATACTTTTCCATTTACATAAAAATAACAAAGTTATATTTTCATATTCCCATAATTAGGTGTAAGTTTGGTATTTCTACATTAAATGAGTTATGTTTATAGCTGGCTCAAGTAGAAGCATCTTCTCGTAAAACCAAGCCAAATAGTTGAGAAAGGCCATTAGGTTCTCCTGACCCACGGATCCAAATTGTTTATGAAAAACTATTCAAAGCCTAGATTCTAGAAACTAGTTTAGCCCAGACATGGCTAAGTTAGTTTGGAATGGAAGTTTTGCCGCTAACAAAATTTCTTTCTTACACGGATAAGATAACAACTTCGGACTCATTGTTACCAAACCGAGAAGGCGAACTATTCTCTCAAGAGAAGAAGAAGATTAGCTTTATTGATAAGTAGAGTATAGTTTATCAAAAATATAACAAAGTCACTCAGGGCATTTTCACAAGTCAGTTTAAATTTGAATAATAACATAATATGTTTAAAATGACATCTTAAAAAATATCATGAGACACAATTAACGCACCTGTCGTGATACATGACCGCTAATGCTATCTGAGTTTATTAAATAAAATTTTGTTATTCCTAGCGGGAAAATCTCATTTAGTTGCGGGCAATTCTACGAAGAAACCTCTTTGTTATTCAACAAATTTGAAGACAATTATTTCCTTCGAATCACAAAATACAAATGGTTACACCCACATCCTTATGTTTGTAATCGTCAACCGAATTAATTAACCACATAAAACGCTTATTTTATCCACCTGTTCGTTGGGGCCTGTTCCTTCAATGTCCATCAAAATTCATTACCCACTAAATTTAATCCTTTACCAGCCCATTCACCCTATCTAGAGCAATGACGTTTTCATATTACGACGCCCGAGTGGCCCGCATCGCATTATTTTCGCCCTTGATTCATAATTCATTAACAGTAGGTGATAGTGGCGCGATTTGAGGCAATTTTTAGCACTTGAGTCATTTTATATTCTATTTACATGCCCTTCGTCTTTGGAAGGTACTGGCGGTCCCGTGACCATTTATTGATACCAATAGGTACCTAATCTCATCAGAAGCTTGGGTTGTTTGAAACTCTTACAGAATTTCAAGTCAAGCTAGTGACAGAATCACGATTATGATGAGACATGTGGTGAGTGACGCGGCTCACAAACAATATTATGTGAGTATTACGTAAACTTAACAGAGGTGCACCTAATATTTTTGGACCGTATAACTAACTCCTGAGATCTCTAACTAACTTCCTAGATGGAGCGCCATGTATGTCACACCAGTTTCCGTCAGCAAAGTATGCACAAACATGGTCCTCTCATTGAATAGAATAAAAAAGGTCTAATATGCACTACAGGCAAATTACAGTTTAGGACTAACACAGCCATAACTCAAAATAAAAATAAGTAGCAAATACATTAACCATCAATGACTCTGGACTAGCGAAATCATAAAATAGGGGGTACAATTAAATTGGGAGTCCTTGGGAGTGCTAAGGGACTAATCATTACCACTCGAGTGACTTGACCACTCGGATGAACATTATTTCACTCAAGACGCGATGCCTTGATGAGTCCCATCACTAGTCACTAGTAGGTGGCAAAGGGCAGGGGTCGAAGTTTGAGGATTGTGTTAGGCACGGAGAGATAGTGAGGATGTACTTTTGATGAATGCGAACGTAGGTAGGTACCTAGTATCTTACTCTGTGCTAGTAAAATAAACTAGTAGGTAGCTACTTTGAGAGCTAGTAGTAGAGTAGCTACGCGGGAATTGACAACCCATTTTGGGTACGACTTGCAAACTCGACTGAATAGTTATAGAAGATACAAAATTATTAAGCCCAATCCTCGGAGAAGGCGGTTTTAAGGGTTGGCAGCGCCCTTGTGATTAGTGTTGCGGGGCTTATGGATGTTCATTGCCCACGGCCATCGCTTACCATCAGATGATCCAGCCACTCGTTTACGACTTACAAAATAATGTAAGCAATTGTATTTGTCGACCCTAAGAAAAATAGCCATGAAAATTATAACCAAGTTCTCCTTGATGCTTAACAATAATCACGCAAACTCACGCAGTTCTTAAACCTACCTTCATACATTCACGCCTCGATACATTATCTACATTGCCTGTAAATGGTGTTAATGCTACCTGTAAATTTCCCCACATGCGTTAATAAATTTCCATTACGAAGCAATATACAGAAATTTCCACAAAGATATTTATAGTTCCCCTCGACATAAGTCATCACCATTACGCAGGTGGTTTCGCACTCCTGCATTTCAATTTACGAGTATTATTAGAACTCGAAGTAGCGTTGTAACTAAATAGAAATAGAAAAAAACTTTATTCAAGTTAGGTCCATACAGAACACTTATGAATGTCAAAACACATAATATACCACTGGTTCGGAACGTCGATTTCTACTGAGAAGACACCAGTAAGAAACTCATTAGTTTAGTTCTCAATAGTATAATTGCATTGAATCATCATACAAGTTTAAATCAGTGTTAACATGAACATTCATCGGCATTAGGTTCCAAAGTTGCGGCTCGATTAATAAACCAAAATTAGAAATCAGACGTGGGAGATAATACGACGATTGGAGGTAATTTTTTTTAATAATATTTTCCTAAGTGGTCCCAAAAAACTTTTTTGGCTTAAACAAATTCAACAAATCGAAGACTGTTAAACCGTTCGTGTGTCTGTATGTCGCCATAGCGGTCGCCTTGCGGCATCTTGCCGTATGGAACTGACAAAGGTGATGTTGTTTTTAAACTAAATAATCATAATATCACTCAACTACCCTCGCGAGAATACTCGGAATCAAGAGCTAATTTTCATGCAAACAGGCTTCGTTCAGTCAGAAGCCTACAAATGTAAGAATAATTCATGATTGTTAACTATTTACACTCCTTATTAACTTATTGATCATTTCCAGCCTTTTTTGAGTAGCAATAAATAGTAAACACACAAATTGTTCAGAACATTCGTGTCAAAGTACAGGCATCGAAGCAATCAAGGTGTTTATGGCGAATGAGACTGCGTGTTTTTGTTTAAGGTCCGGAGCCAATTTGCTGTGAGTGGAGCGATTTGTGATGGTGGTGCGATAAGGGTAGTTCATTTCGGGATCTTGACCTTGTGACGTCACGGCAGCTCTAACTCTGAGTTTACGCAGGGAATTGTCTCGATTTATCGACACTATAGTTTAGTAAACTTAAAGGATTGCGTTTCAACATCATTGGCACTAAAATATATGTAACGTCAATCTAAAACTGTGTTATAGTATAGGATCCCGCTATACAACGACCTTCACCGAGATGCTTATTTGATGAGACGTATTTTTATGTTATTAAATATGCCAATAAATATATCCTATATGGGTTGCCTAACAAATTTCAGTCCAGAGTATTTTTAATTAATAATTAAAAAAAAATTTTTTTTTAAACATTGCACCGGTGTGATTATTAATAAATTGATACCAATCGAAAGTTTGAAGCCCATAGAATATGCAAACGTTAGGTTTGCCTATTTTTATCCGGTCACAACCACGGGTTGCCAGGTGTAAACAGGTAAATCCATACAAGCATTTTGCAACGTTCTGATTATTGAATCAATTTTAGATAAAATGAAAGATTATTTCATAAGGAACACGGTGGTATAGGGTTGCCTGCGAAAATCAGTCCCGAATTACGGTTGTCGAATTTTAAATAATAAAATATCGCTGCGAGTGAATGTGTGTGAGAGAGAGGTCCCAGACCAACCATCCCATGCGGTAGAAAAGGACGCAGCGTAGCAGCTGTTTAAAGTCCGCCCATTTAAAGAAGGAGAGTGCGCATGCTATTTGTGCTTGGAAATGAAAAGGATAGCGATAGACTCGTATATGCTATACATTATTTTGGAGTAGTTTGTCGCTATAGATACAAGTGAAAAAACGTGCTGCTATTTATTGTTGGAAAAAAATGGCCAAAAAGTGTTTTTATGTGATTCGGATGACGGAATAATTGATTTTGATGATGAAACTTTTGAAAACTGTGCATTAAAGTTAGCTTTTCGTAAGAAAAAAAATTTTAAATACAGTTTTTATTGAGCTACCCAGTGCGTCACTTCAATTTGTAGGTTATCATACCACGTGCTACAAAAAGTGACTGTTTTGAATAAAAAATATAACGAAGAATTTCTTAAATTTATCGCTGAATATACAGTAAGTACATAATAATTGAATCTTAAAAATTATCTAAGCTAATACATTTTCTATATTTTTGTCATGTTGAAGTAATTGGTAGTAAAACTCACTTATGGTTTTTACCCGACTACGGCAAAGCAAAATGAGGGTTATGATTTTGACAGGCTATGTATGTATGTATGTATGTATGTATGTTCATCTGTTTCCACGTAACTTCTTAACTACTTATCAGAATTCGACAAATGACATATCATTATAAGCGTCTTGATCGTCCGCTGGTTATAGGCTATATGAAGTTTCACAAAATCTTAATGTGGCGCCCTCTAGCGGACAAAACATACAGAGTAAAAAAATAAAGTTATGATCATTAACTCAGAAAATTTACGAACTATTTTCGTAAATTCCATGTGGCTTAATGCAACGGATCCAATATACGTGAAACTTCAGCCTGAGAACTGCGGTTGGTTCTTAGATGAATATTTAAAACCAGTAGGATTCATTGGGGATCATACACCTTTAAAAATAGAAGACATTGTCGAAAAAAATTGAAACAGAGAGTGATAACGAAGAAGATTCAGAAGTGGAGATCACAGTTATATGTCCGATGACTCGGAACCTGAGTAATTTTAAAAATTTTTGTATTTTAAATTTTTTTCAACAAACAGAAGTATTCTTTTAATTGTTGTTTTTTATTTCGGCTCCTAATAATAAAGATAATATTTGCCAGATTAGTAATATATATGTATTACTCTGTCTTTTTTACTAAAGATGTGTATATACTTTAGTGTCACATAAACAATAAACATAGATAAATAATTAATTGATTAAAAAATAAAAAATTAAATAACTATTTCTCTATATTAATAATTAAATACTCCAAAATAATGTATAGCATATACGAGTCTATCGCTATCCTTTTCATTTCCAAGCACAAATAGCATGCGCACTCTCCTTCTTTAAATGGGCGGACTTTAAACAGCTGCTACGCTGCGTCCTTTTCTACCGCATGGGATGGTTGGTCTGGGACCTCTCTCTCACACACATTCACTCGCAGCGATATTTTATTATTTAAAATTCGACAACCGTAATTCGGGACTGATTTTTCGCAGGCAACCCTATACCACCGTGTTCCTTATGAAATAATCTTTCATTTTATCTAAAATTGATTCAATAATCAGAACGTTGCAAAATGCTAGTATGGATTTACCTGTTTACACCTGGCAACCCGTGGTTGTGACCGGATAAAAATAGGCAACCTAACGTTTGCATATTCTATGGGCTTCAAACTTTCGATTGGTATCAAATTTATTAAATAATCACACCGGTGCAATGTTTAAAAAAAAAAAATTTTTTAATTATTAATTAAAAATACTCTGGACTGAAATTTGTTAGGCAACCCATATAGGATATATTTATTGGCATATTTAATAACATAAAAAATACGTCTCATCAAATAAGCATCTCGGTGAAGGTCGTTGTATAGCGGGATCTTAGACTATTAGCAATAACACTGAGCAGAAATTAATCCATAGTTGGGATAATTGCTCGAAGGAAATCACTTTATAAGAAGTTATAATTTTATGTCTCGAAACCACAGAACGTTAATTGCTCCTAGCGGAGCTCGAAACCCTCCAAATCCAGTGAATTGGACCTCACGCGATACGTCTTGCGCCTCTATCGGAAGATTTACATGCGATAGTCCCCAATGTTCATACCAAATTATATTAACTTTCTGGTACCTACTAAGAGTATCTGAGCTAGGTACAGCATACGAGTACTGGATGGACACGGCGAAACTTCAAGGGTTTCTCGTGACCTCCGGAACCCTAAAAAGTCCCAATCTCTTAAGATCCGCCTTCATCAAGTCACATTTTAAAAATATATTCTGACAAAACAACAGCGGAACGGATTATTTGTTTAATATTTACGACGGTGTTCGTGGTACGGCCTCCGTCCATTAGTCGTATTAAAAAGTCAGCCTTGTCCCTCGTCAGGCATCACAATGCCCGGTGCGCTCTGTGTTGCCATTTTAGACGCCTCAAGATGTAGGCTTTACCCATACTAGATAAACATGACAAGACAATTGTTTCAACGTCTACAACATGGCGAGTGGAGTGGAACTTCGAGTGTGGCGCCGTGAAACGCATTCAGTTCCAGTAGTACTTGTTTTTTATAACTGTGGAGAGCCAAGCATCGGCATGAATGGCTCGGTTTGACCGCTGTGATACCACGACCTCACAGAAAACCGGCGTGAAGCAGCGCCCGCGCGTGTTTCGAGTGAGTGAGGGTACGTGAGGCCCGATTTTACGGAAAAGGGGTTACAGGTTGGCAGCGCACATGTGACTCTAATGTTTTTCCAGGTGTCTGTGGGCAGCGGCAATCGCTTACCATCAGATGATCCAGCCACTCGTTTACGCCCTAATACAAAAAATGTAAGCAATTGTATTTGTCGACCCTAAGAAAAATAGCCATGAAAATTATAACCAAGTTCTCCTTGATGCCTAACAATAATCACGCAAACTCACGCAGTTCGTAAACCCACCTTCATACATTCACGCCTCGATACATTATCTACATTGCCTGTAAATGGTGTTAATGCTACCTGTAAATTTCCCCACATGCGTTAATAAATTTCCATTACGAAGCAATATACAGAAATTTCCACAAAGATATTTATAGTTCCCCTCGACATAAGTCATCACCATTACGCAGGTGGTTTCGCACTCCTGCATTTCAATTTACGAGTATTATTAGAACTCGAAGTAGCGTTGTAACTAAATAGAAATAGAAAAAAACTTTATTCAAGTTAGGTCCATACAGAACACTTATGAATGTCAAAACACATAATATACCACTGGTTCGGAACGTCGATTTCTACTGAGAAGACACCAGTAAGAAACTCAGTAGTTTAGTTCAGTAGTATAATTGTATTGAATCATCATACAAGTTTAAATCAGTGTTAACAGGAACATTCATCGGCATTAGGTTCCAAAGTTGCGGCTCGATTAATAAACCAAAATTAGAAATCAGACGTGGGAGATAATACGACGATGGAGGTAATTTTTTTTATAATATTTTCCTACTAGTGGTCCCAAAAAACTTTCTGGTACCTACTAAGAGTATCTGAGCTAGGTACAGCATACGAGTACTGGATGGACACGGCGAAACTTCAAGGGTTTCTCGTGAACTCCGGAACCCTAAAAAGTCCCAATCTCTTAAGATCCGCCTTCATCAAGTCACATTTTAAAAATATATTCTGACAAAACAACAGCGGAACGGATTATTTGTTTAATATTTACGACGGTGTTCGTGGTACGGCCTCCGTCCATTAGTCGTATTAAAAAGTCAGCCTTGTCCCTCGTTCAGGCATCACAATGCCCGGTGCGCTCTGTGTTGCCATTTTAGACGCCTCAAGATGTAGGCTTTACCCATACTAGATAAACATGACAAGACAATTGTTTCAACGTCTACAACATGGCGAGTGGAGTGGACTTCGAGTGTGGCGCCGTGAAACGCATTCAGTTCCAGTAGTACTTGTTTTTTTAACTGTGGGAGAGCCAAGCATCGGCATGAATGGCTCGGTTTGACCGCTGTGATACCACGACCTCACAGAAAACCGGCGTGAAGCAGCGCCCGCGCGTGTTTCGAGTGAGTGAGGGTACGTGAGGCCCGATTTTACGGAAAAGGGGTTACAGGTTGGCAGCGCACATGTGACTCTAATGTTTTTTCCAGGTGTCTGTGGGCAGCGGCAATCGCTTACCATCAGATGATCCAGCCACTCGTTTACGCCCTAATACAAAAAATGTAAGCAATTGTATTTGTCGACCCTAAGAAAAATAGCCATGAAAATTATAACCAAGTTCTCCTTGATGCCTAACAATAATCACGCAAACTCACGCAGTTCGTAAACCCACCTTCATACATTCACGCCTCGATACATTATCTACATTGCCTGTAAATGGTGTTAATGCTACCTGTAAATTTCCCCACATGCGTTAATAAATTTCCATTACGAAGCAATATACAGAAATTTCCACAAAGATATTTATAGTTCCCCTCGACATAAGTCATCACCATTACGCAGGTGGTTTCGCACTCCTGCATTTCAATTTACGATTATTATTAGAACTCAAAGTAGCGTTGTAACGAAATAGAAATAGAAAAAATCTTTATTCAAGTTAGGTCCATACAGAACACTTATGAATGTCAAAACACATAATATACCACTGGTTCGGAACGTCGATTTCTACTGAGAAGACACCAGTAAGAAACTCAGTAGTTTAGTTCAGTAGTATAATTGTATTGAATCATCATACAAGTTTAGATCAGTGTTAACAGGAACATTCATCGGCATTAGGTTCCAAAGTTGCGGCTCGATTAATAAACCAAAATTAGAAATCAGACGTGGGAGATAATACGACGATGGGAGGTAATTTTTTTTATAATATTTTCCTACTAGTGGTCCCAAAAAACTTTCTTGGCTTAAACAAATTCAACAAATCGAAGACTGTTAAACCGTTCGTGTGTCTGTATGTCGCCATAGCGGTCGCCATGTGGCATCTTGCCGTATGGAACTGACAAAGGTGATGTTGTTTTTAAACTAAATAATCATAATATCACTCAACTACCCTCGCGAAAATACTCGGAATCAAGAGCAAATTTCAGCTGAGCAGTCAGAAGCCTACAAATGTAAGAATAAATGCAAGAGACAGTCATGTTAACTATTTACACTCCTTATTAACTTATTGTCATTTCCAGCCTTTTTTGAGTAGCAATAAATAGTAAACACACAAATTGTTCAGAACATTCGTGTCAAAGTACAGGCATCGAAGCAATCAAGGTGTTTATGGCGAATGAGACTGCGTGTTTTTGTTTAAGGTCCGGAGCCAATTTGCTGTGAGTGGAGCGATTTGTGATGGTGGTGCGATAAGGGTAGTTCATTTCGGGATCTTGACCTTGTGCCGTCACGGCAGCTCTAACTCTGAGTTTACGCAGGGAATTGTCTCGATTTATCGACACTATAGTTTAGTAAACTTAAAGGATTGCGTTTCAACATCATTGGCACTAAAATATTATGTAACGTCTAATCTTAAACTGTGTTAGCAATAACACTGGGATTACAATTCATAGCAAAAATTAATCCATAGTTGGGATAATTGCTCGAAGGAAATCACTTTATAAAAAGTTATAATTTTATGTCTCGAAACCACAGAACGTTAATTGCTTCTAGCGAAGCTCGAAACCCTACAAATCCAGTGAAAATTAATGTTAATTGGACCTCACGCCTCTAGCATAAGATTTACATGCGATAGTCCCCAATGTTTATACCAAATTACATTAACTTTCTGGTACCTACTTAGAGTCTCTGAGCTAGGTACAGCATACGAGTACTGGATGGATACGGCGAAAACTTCAAGGGTTTCTAGTGAACTCCGGAACCCTAAAAAGTCCCATTCTCTTAAGATCGGCCTTCATCAAGTCACATTTTAAAAATATATTCTGACAAAACAACAGCGGAACGGATTATTTGTTTAATATTTACGACGGTGTTCGTGGTACGGCCTCCGTCCATTAGTCGTATTAAAAAGTCAGCCTTGTCCCTCGTTCAGGCATCACAATGCCCGGTGCGCTCTGTGTTGCCATTTTAGACGCCTCAAGATGTAGGCTTTACCCATACTAGATAAACATGACAAGACAATTGGGTATTTGACTAATCTCGATATAGTAAAAATATTGATACTCTATCAAAATGTTGGTAAATAAGAACCAATGGCCAACATTTTCAGTTAAAAATATAACGTCTAGCTGGTTTTGTGAGCATTCAAAGTTTCATGGGCAAGTCCATTTTTAAAGTATAAAATAAATATAAAATATATCATTGAGCTACCCGTATGTACATTTTTTTATAAAATCATTTACTTAAACGAAACATTTGATATAGCTACCAAACAAAATTTACTAGACGCGCACACGGAAGTTTGAGTTGTGACGTCAGAATTCAATAGCCATTTGTATAGAGCGTTTTTTGGGCTTGCCCGAAATATGTGCTCTTAAAGTTGTGATATCTGAGGTAATTCAAATGAGAATCAAGTGATTCTTTCGACGATGTTTCTCAAATTGAGGCGTCCTTTGATTAAACACATAAAAAAAATTTTAGTCAAATACCCAATTGTTTCAACGTCTACAACATGGCGAGTGGAGTGGACTTCGAGTGTGGCGCCGTGAAACGCATTCAGTTCCAGTAGTACTTGTTTTTTTAACTGTGGGAGAGCCAAGCATCGGCATGAATGGCCCGGCTTGACCGCAGTGATACCACGACCTCACAGAAAACCGGCGTGAAGCAGCGCCTGCGCGTGTTTCGAGTGAGTGAGGGTACGTGAGGCCCGATTTTACGGAAAAGGGGTTACAGGTTGGCAGCGCACATGTGACTCTAATGTTTTTACAGGTGTCTGTGGGCAGCGGCAATCGCTTACCATCAGGTGATCGGTCTGCTTGTCTGCCACCATCACAAAAGTAAGCTCCATTTGTTAGTCAATGTCCATTTAATGAATCCACTTATATAAAAGCACAAACCTTAAACCTTTAAACTTTTAAGCATGTTTTTGTTGTCTTACCTAAAACCCCTTCATTATGTGACTAGTACCCGCCCTCACTTCGTTCGAGACATTATTTCCACTTTCTACTAATAGATGTCACTGGGCGTCATTTGTATCTCGCTAGTGTTTTTACTTTTCGGTTTGTATTAGGTATATGCCTTGTCGATGTCTATAGAACTTACTTCTTTATAGATAGTAAAATTACGTAAAAATTACCTGGCAACACTGTACTGGTAGAGCCTGATTACATACCTACTATTGAAATTATGCGGCGACCGCGAGGCCTGCCGGGAGCTCCCGCGATTAACTCTACTCATATATTAAAATAATATAATGCGCTTTTTCATGTAAAGTGCGATGAGTAAATCGGAAATGGGGAGCAAACCCCTTGTGGGATTGTTAAGTAGTACGCTCATCGTATTATGATTTTCTTTATAAAATGTAATAGCGAATAAAATGTGCTCAATTCCCTGTTGACTACGCAAATAGGTAATGTATAGTGGGTGTACAGTCAACATGCAAAGTAGCGATTATTATTATAGACGGGAATTAACGTGACGTTGATTTTACGCACATAAATTTATGTACTTACTGTTTGACGTTTCGGCTGCGTTACTTTTTTTTATATGATAGGTAGCAGACGAGTAGGCGGATCACCTGATGGTAAGCAATTGCCGCCGCTCATGGTCACCTGCAACACCAGTGGAGTTACAAGTGCGCTGCTAACCTTTTATCCCCTTCCCCCCCGGGTGGGCCTCCGGTACCCTCACTCACTCGGCGAAACACAGCACAGGGGCTGCTTCACGCCGGTTTTCTGTGAGGCAGTGGTATCACTCCGGTCGAGCCGGCCCATTCATGCCGAAGCGTGACTCTCCCACAGTTAAAACTTACTAGTTACTGCTGTAACGCAGCCGAAACGTCAAACAGTAAGTACAGTAATTCACCATGTCTATCGTCCCATCGTCGTCGTCGTCTTCAGTGGTTCCATCTATAATAATAATATTTTTCATGCAACGCGATATTTTATAGAAATAAATTTGTGCGAATTTGTGCTCATTTTCGACCGATCCTGGGCTATGTCAATTGTCAAGCAACCTACTTTTTACGTAGACTGTACTTCTAATTAACCCTAGTACTGTCTTCCAGACTCACCAGGAAATTTAATTAAGCCCGACCATGGCGTATGTTTTGCCGACGCAAAAACATATTTACGTTTGATATTGTGTTACATGTATTACAGTATTTACAGTACTTACTGTCGTACACAAAGAGGTCATGTAACCTTAATATTCATTATCTTAATTATGGAAAGTCTTTATGCGTATTAAAATTAGTATATTTTTTGTTAAACAATTATTAAAAAGGAGTAATAATTAAAGTTAATAACGACTCTAAATGCCGCAGTTAGGTACATACAATATTTCTTAGATACTGGTTATAAAATTAAAGTTAAAATGTATTTACAGAAAATGTTCTACGGAACACAAACTACAAAATAGAGACCAGAGTTATTCATGGTTTTAAAATAATGCTGTCGCTTTTAAGACATTAACAAATAAAAGTGATAGCATCAGTTTTAAGTTACGATTAAATTTAGGTCACGTTTTGTAGTAAAATTAGGGTTGTAGTTTGAACAGGAAAAAACAATGAAGCTCACTTACAGTACATAGATTACGATATGCGTCTGGAGCGTTCGCTGACATTTACCCCATCACAATCGACGTCATACACGTCATTATAAGAACCCTATCAAATGACATAGGAGCGTTGTCAATACAACCCCCGATATACCACAAAATAATATTTTGTAGATATACTCTGTAGATACCTACCTACACAATGGGCTTGTCAAATTATTTTTAATTTGTTATGCCATCATAAGATATCACGATTTGAAAACAGTTTTGAACTAGATCAAAAACGCTTCATAAAAAACATACATAGCCGTGACGTCACCGCTATGTATTTTCTAGGCATGGCGTATAAACTTTGTATGATTGCTATGTGAAATGTGGCGTTTGGATCAGTCGTCACGCCTATTCGATACTGAAAGCGTTTGAAAAAGTGATCTCAACCGCGCTGTCATTTTGTACAGCTATAGATATTTCGCATTCCAAAAATGCAATCGCTAGATTTTATTCTCGACCCTAATCCATATTACCTAATGGTCTTAAATTCCGAAAATGTTAAATTACGCTCTTTTGCAAATGGAGCCTTCATTGGCGGTGACACTCATATGTCGTCTGTGCTCATACCACGATTCACGCTCTATCTAGGGTATATGTGACCGAAGATGATTATCGATATGGTTCACTAAAAACAATATATTATTTTCGATAGTTTGTAGAGCTTGGGTTGGACAAAGTAAATCCAATCAAAGCTTACTTACGCTAGCTTGGGTCACGCATCCGGGAGATTTCGCCGGCGTGACATCCTATCAGCCTGTAGCGTCATTCATGCTCTTCACTATGAAACATATCCGTAGCTTAGGAATATATTTATTTTCAATATAAATATTTGATATAATACTGAAAAAGGGGGTTCTCGCAAAGGAATGATACTTTCACAATTTTTTCACATCGTATTTAGTTAGCTCACCGCCAAGCTAGTGTGTTATAAATAGGCACATAATTTGAAAACTTAACCTGAATGGGTCGATGACGCATTTGGTAGTGACTCTGCAGTTTGATCCCCACCCTGGACAAACATTCGTGTGATGAATACTTGTGTAATATGTATTTAGATGTTATATTTGGTGATTCTACTGTTCACAAAAGTGCTCAACCTACTTAGTAAGAACATGTTGTGTGAATTTATTTATTATTACATTACTTTTTAAGCCCATACCTAGGTGCAACAACCATGCTATCAGACATGCAACGATATTAATAAAGTGTTGTAGATATGATAATATTTTCGGACAACTGTATGTCCTAGCCGATTCTCCATACAATTTGGGACATTATCTTTGAGTCGAGACACATCACTGACTTGAATAACCCATTATATTGGTAAGATACAATATTCCCCGGCCCCCTATGATATTCCATTTGCGTATTACTCGGTTCGGCTCTCGACAAATGTGCTTCTGCGTGGAACCAGTACATGAATTAAGATTTCTTATTGAATAAGGAACCGTATAAAATCACATTGACGTTGAATTATTTACGTCATATGCACGATGATATTATGCCTCGAAGGCAGAGTTATTGGATTATTTAATGTGATTCTGGGAGCAGAAGGAAGCGGTTGTTAATTTTGTTTGTAGGACTCGCTTTTGCAATTTTATTAAATGTGTATTATCAGCTATTCTCAAAGTGTATTCTGTTCCCGCTTTCGCTTGATTTTTCATTGTGTCTGCTGTCTGGGCCTTACGACGTTAAAAGGCACACTTATAATCATTTAATACATTTCCGTAATTAATATATTTAATATAGCATTTTGTTACAAACTGATGGCAATAAAGTTTATTATTTCGTCATTATTTCATATCACCTTAAATATTCTTTCTTTTTCTTCTTTATGTGACAGGTGACGAGCAGACGCATCACCTGCTGGTAAACGATTGCCGCCCCCCGTAAACACCTGCAAAACCAGTAGAGTCAACCCCCTCTTCCCCCCAATTGGACCTCCGGTACCTTCACTCACTCGACGAAACACAGCGCAGGCGCTGCATCACCTCTGCTGGATATGATACCTCTTATACGTTATGTGAGAATAAAGATTCACTTATTGGTAATGATAGCCATAAAGAATAATTTCAATTCCATTATTGCATATCGAATGGCTAATAAAATCGATCTGAGAGAAGCCTGAGCTGCATTTAAACGTTGCATTTCAAGCTTTAGAAATGTATCAAGTGTCGGCTGCTGGCGGGAGGTGTTTTCTCAAAAATTCTCCACCTGCAGCGAATTTTAATACTTTTTCCATTTTGCTTTTCACTTTGCATAACTCTACTTCCGCGTTTCCGCACACTCTTTATAATAAACGAAATTTAATACTTCAAAAAATATGCGCAGCAGTATGCTTTGAGGGAACTTTCGGCGGAGTTCACCTCGTTACTTCAGTTTTTTAATTAATTGTGCAAAGTCTGCTTTCACTAAACAAATTTCGGAAAAGTTAATCTTCTTTATTTCACGCCATTTTCTTGGTCCAATGTGAAAATCGTTCCCTTAGACTCATAGGTATGAAACTTTCAGTGCTTTTGAATGTGTTGCAAATTCTTATCTTAACTTATTTTTAAAGTTTTAAAACAAAAGAAAAGTAGTTGAACCATTACTCAATATAACAATTCTAACAGCACAAACATTAGTCTGGTAAAATAAAAAAAATATCTTTGTAAATATGACTCAAGTCTCAATGACAATTACAAACGTAGAAATAAACGCCAATCACATTCATTCTCTTAAAAATTAATACAAAAGCCGATCGCAAACGAATCAGACCCGTAAGTGGTGCCCTTGGCATTGTTCGGCCAATAATATGAATATGCCATGCAACACCGTGACCTTTCCGCCGTCCTCCAATCCCACAAATTGATACACGGAAAGGCAATTTCATCGTTTGTCCATGGGGTCATTTGATGTGATTGCGGACACGTATTCGTTTCCGATCGCGTAGGTAGAAATGCGCGATCTATCTACCAGGTAGTTTCGGATTAGGGTTCTTCAATGCGTGAGTGGGAAGTGGAACTCACTAGATTGAAATTAAGTCAAATTATGTAATGTTTACTTCATTGAATAAGTGCGCTGAAGGCACTGGCCATATCGATTAGGTGAGAAAGTTTTGTTAAGTTTGATAAACATTATTTTTTCATTAAAGCAAACAACAGCAAAAATTTTACAAAATATTTGGCACTATTCCAGAACGTGTAATTTCAAAAATAAAAAGATAGTGTTTAGATTAAACTATAGCAGATTTAATTTGTGGAAATCTTACATAGCTACGACGCATTATTTTCAAGATCTTGAGTGGTTTTCATGAGAAAAATTACAGTGGCAAATTTAGTTAGAGGTTTAAAGAATAGGCCTCTACATATTTTTCAACTATAATAAATACAACGCGTCTAAACGCCGATTTTAAAAAAGAAATCTCGAAAACCAGTACAACTGTGACATAGAAATGCGCATCGGATATCGTCGTTAAAAAAATGAAAAGAAAACAGAATTGCGGCTGGCTCCAGGAATATCAATGCCGCTTTATTTAGTCGTTTTTATAAAAGGCACCGTTTGTCAAACGTCATGTTCAGGAATAAATTGAAAAGTCAACGGGAAGCGCTTAAGCAGGCTCAAGACTTGAGTTTTCCCCTTACTTATAGATTTACAAATTAGTGATTTCAAAGACTAGTCATAAATTAATAAATAAAAAAAACTTTGTAAATATGACTCAAGTCTCAATGACAATTACAAACGTAGAAATAAACGCCAATCACATTCATTCTCTTAAAATTAATACAAAAGCCGATCGCAAACGAATCAGACCCGTAAGTGGCGCCCTTGGCATTGTTCGGCCAATAATATGAATATGCCATGCAACACCGTGACCTTTCCGCCGTCCTCCAATCCCACAAATTGATACACGGAAAGGCAATTTCATCGTTTGTCCATGGGGTCATTTGATGTGATTGCGGACACGTATTCGTTTCCGATCGCGTAGGTAGAAATGCGCGATCTATCTACCCGATACTTTTGGATTAGGGTTCTTCAAATGCGTGAGTGGGAAGTGGAACTCACTAGATTGAAATTAAGTCAAATTATGTAATGTTTACCTCATTGAATAAGTGCGCTGAAGGCACTGGCCATATCGATTAGGTGAGAAAGTTTTGTTAAGTTTGATAAACATTATTTTTTTCATTAAAGCAAACAACAGCAAAAATTTTACAAAATATTTGGCACTATTCCAGAACGTGTAATTTCAAAAATAAAAAGATAGTGTTTAGATGAAACTATAGCAGATTAATTTGTGGAAAATCTTACATAGCTACGACGCATTAGTTTCAAGATCTTGAGTGGTTTTCATGAGAAAAATTACAGTGGCAAATTTAGTTAGAGGTTTAAAGAATAGGCCTCTACATATTTTTCAACTATAATAAATACAACGCGCCTAAACGCCGATTTTAAAAAAGAAATCTCGAAAACCAGTACAACTGTGACATAGAAATGCGCATCGGATATCGTCGTTAAAAAAATTAAAAGAAAACAGAATTGCGGCTGGTCTCCAGGAATATCAATGCCGCTTTATTTAGTCGTTTTTATAAAAGGCACCGTTTGTCAAACGTCATGTTCAGGAATAAATTGAAAAGTCAAGCGGGAAGCGCTTAAGCAAGCTCAAGACTTGAGTTTTCCCCTTACTTATAGATTTACAAATTAGTGATTTCAAAGACTAGTCATAAATTAATAAATAAAAAAAAACATTTATTGCTCTCATAACAAGTACAAGACGTAGGTACGACAGTTAACATCCATATTTTTATGCTTGAAACTAAGAAAAACCTACTTAGAGTAGAATAGAAATTTTCTATTTTCTACACACTGTGTAAACATTGACCAATGGTCACGTCCGTTTTCAATTGTTTTTGTTTTGTGACTCACAGCAGATATTTGTAAAAGTATTAACTATCAACATATTTTAAGCAGTATACTGCTTTGAGTTTACAGTGTACTTTAATGCACGAATTTTGTACGTATCACCTTATTTTGAGATCTACTTATTTTTGACCTTCTTGAAGGAGGTTAATTTGTTGCAAATTACCTTTATTTGGGCCTCCTTCGAGAATTAGGTAAAATTGCTAGTCCAGACTTTCTAGGTCATAGGTGTTATATATCTTTCAAGTAAGTATATTTAGTACATTGGTGCTGTTAATTTTCACACTACCATACACAAATGCTGTTATGTGTCTATGTTTCAAGTTTCAAATAGTGTTACGAATCAGTAAATTTAATGATAATGTGTCTGTTACTACTCAACATAGGCAAAGTGATCATTTTAACCTTCGGTCACTTCGGTGCTCGAAGCCTTAGACCTACTCGTAGGTTCAAATTTGAATAACACTCTCCTCTTTTGTTTTCGGTCGGGGGTTAAACCCTATTTACGTTAGAATCATTTTGCTACATCTGCTTTAAAAAATGGTCGCCTAAGCTATTAGGGTAGTTCCACACGGCAGCCGATGCCGTAAAGCAGTTTTATGTAGCGTAAAAGTGTTTAAGTCTGTTGACCCGTCGTGAAATATGCATCGGGCGGCGCTAGGCGCGGATATTTGTTCCGACGACGTGCCCAGTACGCCTGTTTCAATAAACGAAGTGCTGTGCCCTTTTTAGGGTTCCTGCGTTCTTCCTTCGTTATTTTTTGTAGCAGTATTACTCGTACTTAGGCACCTTCAAGACGACCTTTCTGTTCCCACAGATATTCATGGGCGGCGGTGATTACTTACTATCATTTGATACGCCTGCTTAATTGTCGCCTCTAGAATTAAAAGCGTAAAATTGTTAGAAGTCTTTGACCCGCGCCGTAGGATAGGCATTGGGCGGATTCTTCGAGTGCAAATTTGTTTCAATTAACGAAGTGCTCTACCCTTTTTAGAGTTCCGTAGCTGACGGATCTTTAGGTAATACACCTGCAGTCCCTAGTCTTTTTCTATATTGTAAAAATGTTTTATAACTGTTGACAAAGTGCAGATTACTCGCAACTTTTCTTCCAAAAACTGAGTGCCCTTTTAGCGTGCTTGAGTTACGTCCTTTGTTATATTTTTGTAGCGTGAAAATGTTTAGTTTGTTGAACTGTCGTGAGATAGATAGGTAGGTATGCATCGGCAGACACAAGGTGTGGATTACTCGTACCTATCTAATCAGATTATTCTGATAAATGTTTCGAAATATTTTTTTTTCTGAATTTAGATTCAAGCACACCCTTATCAATATTAAAATGTTTAGATACTGCTGGTTAGGTGTTGTTCACTTTTAAGGGTTCCGTACCTGATAATGTTATTTCGTTATACTATTGAAGCGTAAAAATAAATGAAGTTGCTTGGTCCGTCCTGAGATATGCATCGCTGGGACGATATACGCGGATATTTGCTCCGAAGACGTTCTCAGAATAAAGTGCTGTTTTTTTTTAATTCCTTGGCTCAGACGTTTTTTTTTTCATTTTTTTCTAGGTTGGTGATACATTAAAATGGTTAGGACGTTTTAGCACTTGTGTTTAACGTTGAAAGGGTACAATTACGACTACTTACATTTTGATTTTAATATACAGCTTTCACGGCGTATATCAATACTATACTGCGTGAACTACAAAATCAAAGCTGTGCCATTTATTGTCGGAAATGAAATAAAAGTGCAAAAGTCGAGTGTGATTGCGATCATTTCGAATTGTGTGGTTAATTGAATATATCTTGTGTATCTGTGATATAATAACGCGTCTCATAACGAACAATAATATCACGTACGCGACCTACAAACGCGGATCTCCCATTCGACGCTCATTACCATACTCGGAGCAGGCGACAGATGTCGGAAATCAAATAAATGTGGAGCCGAGTGTGATTGCGATCATTTCAATTGGATGTGCTTAATTGAAATTTCAATTACCGAGACTCATTGGTGCAGTAGATAATGAGTGCATCATTTATTTTGTACAACCTGTCATCCTAGAAACTAAACTGGATAACTAACTCAGATACGTCATTTAACCTTAATGATATCTTAATTAGGGGCCATCCATAAAGTACGTCCACACGTAAAGGAGGGGGGGAGGGGGTCGACAAAGTGTGACATAGTGTGACAAGGGGTGAGAGGGGTCCTCAGTTTCGTGACATCACATTTCAAAAACTAGAGGTACTAGTCGCGTAATTTGAAGTATTAATTAACAATCAAGAAATCGTATCGTGCCCACGCTAGAATTACACTAGTACTCAGCATGAACCACTTTCGATGACGTATCGTATCGTACCATTTCAAAAATGTATTGGATACGTTATATATAATCATTGAACTTGAGCTCACTTTTTTTTTTATGGCTATGGACTCGCGCCTTCGAAACGCGATGATTCCGCCAATGTCAAGTGATTAGAGAGGCACGACGATTAAAAATAGAATTGACCGGTGGATATAAGATTTCAATCTGTTTCGAGGTCTTCTTTTTGTTAAAAGCAACTTGAGCTCACGTTGTGTGATACTATTCTTTCTGACGTTTGTGCGATCAATTTTAATTCTGCATGATAGAGCTCTTCAAATTTTAATACAAATTGTTTACGATACTCATACGCTACGGCATCAGTGAAAAGTTTGTGCTAGACCTACTGAAGGGGACGAAAAGAGCACGCCCAAAAAATACGCTTAGACCATTATCCAAGATTTTGGCCAGGAGATTGCAATGAAGCAACTGCCGTCAGACCTTCGCAACCCATTAACAGGGGATTCAGATCAATTGAATCATGGTTATAAGTATCAGAAATAGTACGAAACGTGCAGATTTCCGTTGTTTTCCTGCACTGTTCGTGTGCTACTTTATCGCATAAAAAAAGCTCGAATAAATTACAATTTTCAGCATCGCACCTTTTCATCACAATTTCTGTTAAAAAACCTCGTCCAAATGACTGCTCATAATGAATCCCATCATGTCTTTGCCCACTTCGACAGTGAATCTCGTAACCTCAAACAAAAAACGGCCAAGTGCGAGTTGGACTCCCATGAAGAGTTCCGTAGCTATAATTTTAATGGTAAATTGCGGTATAAGATTTATGACATATTAAAAACTCATTTCCGTTGGTAGTTCTTATGTATCTACATCATATATTTTTATATATAGTAGTTTTGTCATCTCTTGTTCTAGAAGTTAAAGCTTCAATAGGTATATTTTTTGAAGACCTATCTATAGATACTATACCTACATATTATGGGCTAGATGAAAAAATAATAATTTAGTTCTACGTCAGGGAAGTCTTTTTTCTATTTTTGTACAAACATCTTAATGCATTTAACAAAATACATCTACTTACCAAGCTTCAACAATAAATTGTTACCTACTGTAAGTATACTTAGTTCTTATAGTTTTGGAAACAGTGGCTATGACATACGATGACAGACAGACATGACGAATCTATAAGGGTTACGTTTTTTTGCCATTTGACTTCGGAACCCTAAAAACTTAGTATGAAAGCTGGTCCCCGATGTGGGTCAGAGAGCGCTGCATGAGATGGATCGTGATAAATTTCAACATTTTCATAATTAATTAAAAGTCGCTACAAACGAGCCACCAGTAGTTGCCCATTACTTTAATTTTCATACACATACTCTAATTTATTAACGATTTTGCTGAGCGACATGACTGTATTTTCAAAGTTACTAAGCAAAAAAATACAAGAATTTGCCTGCATGCATGTCAATCGAGCCAACTAAGTTCTTCCAGGAATCTGGAATCCCTCTTTAAAATTATTCAACACTACAGCAACTGAAAGGGAAACCACCCAGTTAGTGTGCCACTCTGCTGGTCATTCCTCCGGCAGTACGAGAGTGACAAGTGATTCATACATACATACCTGTATAAGGTCGCAATGGAGTGGCGCACGACAGCAGGGCCACTGAGGAATAAATCCTCTAGGGCCACGTCCACGCGATGTGTGTGACTCACACGGGCGCCAAAGGAATAGGGGCGCCGACACTAACATTAAGATAGATAAGAAGATAAATAGGCGCTTCATTGGTTTCAGACACAGGCGCTGCATCGAGTAGGCACGCTCATGCATGACAGTCATTGACAGCCGCCGCCGGTGACTTGTTTTTCTTTTTACCCAGAAGAAACGAGTACGAGTATGGTTATGTCGGTCTCGCCCCGCAAGACGGCAGGGGTCCACCGACTAAAACTCCTGGGCACCACTCTCATCGTCCTTAAGTAGGGAGGGCTGGTACGAAGTTAGTTTGCCAATGCCGGTGACTCGTCTTTTTTTTGTTGACCCAGGGGAAATGCGTTACGCATACACGTCCACCGGGGGGTGGACGAGTTATGACGGACTCCCCCCGCTGAGGGCGGGGGTTTACCGATTAAAACTCCTGGGAGTCTCCCTCATAGTCCATCGTGGAAGATGTCATAATTATGGGTCCGCGACACGGAGCCTAGCACCACGACCGGTGACTCGTCTGCACTGACCCTGAGCGACTCATCACGGCAACCAAGTTCGCGCTGCGCCCGCACTTCCGCGGTGCACTTCAAATATTTATCTTGCACGGTTTCCTGAAAAGTTTTTAATTTGCCCGCTTTTTTGCGGTTTGCTCAACAAAACGGCGGAATGAAGAGCAAGGTCGCACTTTTATGTTAACTGCCTCTTAGTACCTGTCGTTTTATTAATTTTTCTTTAATCCTATGGGTTCTGTAGGTATTTACTTATGCTAACTGGTAAATAACTAACAGATAGGTACTCTAGAATGCAACCTTTAATGTATTTGTTTATTTTAGGCAATATTTCTAGTTGCTCAGGATGGGAGTACGAGCACATATTGATATAAAATATCTTCTTCAATAGGCTCATGAAGCTCTAGAATCTATATTTTACGAAAATAATATGGGTTTTTCACTTTGTGCTTATGTTCAGGATTACAGCCATTCACTTCAAATAATGAAGTTCTAGAAGTTAAGTAAAAGTAAAGTGAAAGAGAAAAATATTTTACCTTGAGTACATTACACAGAATAGGTAAACGTAGTAGCTACTTAAGTACGATTACCTGTGCACAACAATCACAAAGTAAGTAAAGCCCAAAGGAAGTCCCTGAATGCTTTGTAAATATTTTCACAATACAAGAACTAACGACATTAGCCAAAAAGCTTCCATACGAACTACCATTCTATCTTGAAAATGTCGTCAAATAATAAGCAATGCCATTACCGTTACCCTCCGGGACGTCTGTAGTTCTGTGCGGATTACGCGGGCCGCTGTCACACCGTAGTTTTTTTTATTTTTATTTGGAGGACAATCAAGATTACCTCACTCCACCTGATGGTAAGCGGCCGTGCGTATAGTGTCAGCAAAAGAACCTTTTTTATCTCAATCTAGGTTTTGTACTAAAACAGACATACAGGAATAAGAGGCAGGCAAATTCTTGAGGGAAAAACACGCCACTTAACACACACTATCGTGGTCTTATCAAATATCTCCACGACAATGAGTTTTAGACGATGTTTTGATTACGGCCACCATTCTTAATAATCAGCCGAGTAATTTTACTGTTGATTCCGGTATTTGTATACACTTTTTAGATTATAATATGCCTTTCATACTTTTTATGCGATACGTGGCCAACGGGCATACATACATTTATTGGTACCGATTTTCGCCGCCCACTGCCAACCTTTAGACCTTTAACCTCTTCCTCCGATATACTCACTTGGCGGATCTCACGATACACTCACGGGTCTGCGATGTTTTTGGCCAAGTGAATAAGATGGGAGGCTAGGCCATCAAGTGATGTGTTTCGAGGTGAAGCCGTCTTCACGCCGGTTTTTTATGAGTCCGTGGTTTCATTCATGTCAGTCACGTTTCTCCCACTATTATCATCATCATCATTTCAGCCAATAGACGTCCACTGTTGGACCTCCCCCAAAGTTCTCCACACAGATCGGTCCTGTGCCACCCGCATGCAATGGGCTCCCGCGACCTTCACCAGATCGTCGGTCCACCTGGTGGGAGGCCTGCCACGATTATAACTATTGCCGTCAGAAAGAAAACTATTGCCCTCAGTCCGGTGTGACGGAGGCCGTACATTAAGCCCGAGGGAGACGTGCGCAGCGTGTGGATAGTGCTAAATGTTTTCCGATGACTATTGCGCGTTTTCAGGAGCGGCCCGCCGTTATCTATGTTTCGCGGCTCGACAGCCCTCTACATACCGATGATCACGCAATCAGTGTCTGGAAAAATGTTACTCTTTCGGAGTAAACTGATCCATCTTTTTTATATGTTTATAGATAGGCATGCCTTTTAGTAGATCATGGGAAAGAGCAGGTAGGTAGTAAGAATAAAGAGGAAAATCCTCAATACCTACTAAGAATACGAAATGTCATAGAATACCCGTTCAAGCCCTATTATTTATTTAAACTTGATTACAATAGACGAACTTAATGTCCAGGGGCATTCTCTACCAGTTAACCCTATACTCGTACATTTGCGGGTAAATTCTCTGTTCGATAAATCTAGAACATTTTCCTTGGTTATTTATCTATAACGGTTTAAGGTAGAGAGAGTTCGTCTTCTTCCAAAACTTATACCTTTCTTTTATATGTAAAAATCAAAAAATACAGAGTGAATTCAAATTCCTTCTGGGTATTGTACGTGTTCGTCCACATTATTTAACTACCTTATCTTTCCAACACGATATGATAATTAAATGTAAGCCCACTATCATGAATTTAAAAAATCCAGGGATTTTACTTTAGTT
Organism: Cnaphalocrocis medinalis; assembly: GCA_014851415.1. Lineage (NCBI taxonomy): Eukaryota > Metazoa > Arthropoda > Insecta > Lepidoptera > Crambidae > Cnaphalocrocis > Cnaphalocrocis medinalis. The sequence continues at coordinate 13,210,355 of CM026278.1, forward strand.
GAGTTGGCAACACTGAACGCAATCTGAACATCAATAGAGTACATCAATGGAAAAGTTGCCTTTTTGGTCGGCGCGCTACGTTCATTGAAAGAGTTATTAAAATAAATGGTGCAGCCTCGCTGAATGCTCAATGTTCTTTCATATTTCTCATTTAATATAGAATATGACAAAATGAATTCACCATTCACTGATACTTTATCCAGGTAACTAGTAAATCATTTTATGTATGTTTAAATAAGTGCGCTCGATCAATACCTGACAGAGAAAGAAGTCAAAGCCAAAATTCCTCATAAATTTACAAAATTAATCCTCTTAAATTTTATATAAATAATTGTGTACAAAATGTTGTAGAAAAACCCTAAACTCAAAGCATACTTGTACGTACAAATAAATCGTTAATTCCAGTTCAGAGTCCGTTCCTGTAATATTCATTACTTCGCATCTTTCACGGAGCAGGCCGAAGGCGGCTAACAAAAAACCTTAATTAAAGTTCGCCCATTTTTTGTTGTAATCGCTACACGATCAAAGTAAACATTAGACTCAAAAGGCTGTTTAATAAGTATGCAAATCCAATTTGTGCTACCTCGGACCAAGTTTAACGAACACAAAGTTACCGTAAGTAGCTGGACCGCTAAACAAAATTAAACTTCAAATGTTCTGTATAAAAAAGATCGGCATTTATTTGCTTGGATTGATTAAATCGCAAGGCTTTAACCAACTTTTCTCATTAACATTGCCGTCCAGTCTTTTGCTGATGTTGTTTATCGAAATTATCATTAAAAGCATTAAAGCCGTTAACTTGAAAAGGAGTATCGAGTCTACGTTTTGGCCGAGCTCGTGGCAAATTAGAAACTGATTGATGAATTGTCAATCTAATCTTTTGCAAGCTGTATACAACTTGATCTCTCGTAATTGATCTGTGAAACTTTTTTCACTTGGGATGTGAATTTATATTACCACTAGCGGCCGCCCGCGACTTCGTCCGCGTGGAAAAGTAAATTTTTACCCCCCTTTCAACCCCTTAAAACCCCCTTTTCGCAATTAAAAGTAGCCTATGTCCTTTCTCAGGGTCTAGATTATCTGTATACCAAATTTCATTTAAATGCGTTGAGTAGTTTTGGCGTGAAAGAGTAACAGACAGACAGAGTTACTTTCGCATTTATAATATTAGTATGGATTTGTTAAAAATGTCTGTACCTACCTACCAACTCTTATCAGACTGAAATACTTTAAAGGTTGCTCAAAAGAGAAACAGAACCCTTATATGTTCGCTTTGTTGTCCATATGTGCCCCATACCTATTTAATTTTATTTTACCCCAAACGTAAAGTAACAAATTACCAACTGCCATTTTTAAGAAAATATGGTGTGTGTGAACCGAGGGACCAAGTCTGGGATTCGCAAAAAAACTGCCCACATTTAGTCGGACACTAGCCAGGCGTACTTTACAACATTTGACTGGATGATTCAAGCATAGGTAATGTATCTTAGAATGCTAAATGTTGAATAATTTTGAAGCTATGAATAGGTAGATAATATTTTTTTATTGTGGCCCCGTCCTCCCCAAAATCAGCTCATCCCCCTGGATTCAACAGCATCACATTACATTCCCACATATAAAGAGTTACTATTTCCAATAGCATTTAAAAGTAACACAAAAGTTCCCTTCAGGAACCATTATCATACACCCACATAAATTGGAAAGCCCCGATTTCCCGGAAAAACTGACAATACCATTTAAAGTGGGCGGCGTACAATATGAAGTGTCATTCGGGCCGACCGTCCATAAACTCGTGTCCGTTATCGCCGTCGATAAAATACACCATTAACGGTATGACGGTTTTTAGCCACTATAAATCAGTTGCCGAAGCGGTCCGTAATGGCTCGTTAAAAATAAAAAGGGCAGTCCTTTGACGTATCATTTAAACGGGCTTTTTGTTAAACACAGTTCAAAATTGAGAGTGAAAAGCGGGGCGACTTTAATCACAACCCTTTAAATGGCGCTTACAATTAATCAAGGCTTTATTACATTATTAACCTAAATCTTATTCACGTTGAACCCCCATTAGAAAATCAAAAAGCGTATGCGACAAATCTTTAGTATGTCTTGCCCCCATGGGGAAAATCATGTTGCAACTCATAAAAAAGTGGATTGTGCTAGGAGTTTTGGAGGGCTGAAAAATTCCATAAGTACCGACTCCCTCGAAATACCTCGTTCCCAAAGGAAATCGGAAATAACTTACCTTTGATGAAACTACTTCCTTTTTAGCCTTTTAGTTTGGGCCAAAAAGAACTCCTAAACTTCTCCTTGTTTATGTAGTTTGAGATACTTGTGGGAGTGTTCTTACAATCGAGTTAAATTTACGAAAGTAATAATACAAGCTAAATCGAAGGAGGAATTTAGACTGAAATCTCGACGACCCCAATGGTGCAGGAGTTACGCCTAAGCGCGTCAAGTCCCGCCTTGGATTACCGGTCGATTTAAAAACATTTTTTCTAAAATGTCTCGTGTGTGCTGGGCGACGCCACCGACTTTCGTCTTTTAGTACTTAAATTGTCTGGTGCATTTACATTTTGCATTCACTGAATATGTACACACATAGGTATCAATGTATACAAATCTGTCAATATTTTCAATCGATTCTCACCTTAATGTCAAACACTCTTGATTCCATATCAATTTGGAAAATTTGACAGACTATAGCTAGTAACCTGATGTTTAGGCTTTCTGCACCTGATAGTGATTTGCTATAAATATTTGTATTTTTCTTTTAAAAACATTGTTTTCGATATATTTTTTAAGCTTACGCGTGGGGTTAAGTTATTTCGAGTTTTTTAGGTAATATTCTAACATCCCCCTACTCAAACCAGCCTTCTCTCGTAATATGAATAAATTGAGTATTCGAATGAAATGGCGTGCGTAGAAGTGATGTCAATCATAGTCATGACAACGAAGGACGATAACAAGGAATTTCCATAAAGCGTTCGTAAATGTCATCTACCAGTATATACGGACCATCAGTCCCGTCCCAGTATTACAAACGGTCGCATAAACGGGATATACCGCCAGTACTCCGCAACCGCCAGCACTCGATCGCGTATTCACAGTACGGAGATAGCAAGACAGAAGGCCTAAAACGAACTGGAAGTTACTATGGAATCGCAGTTCCACTCCCTTTTACATGCCTTTACGTCTCTTTTTGTTTTAATGTGACGGGTACATCCTCTTTAGCACAAAATAATTACACACAGAAGGAAGACTCAGCCTGATTTTGAATTTAGAAGAGTTCGTTGACATATGCAGATGCTAGGGTTGTTGCCCGGCATGAGTACATAAGCGCGCGGCCTCTACCACAGACCTCGACAGTTCAGACAATCTTATGTCATAGGCTAGGATTAATGTGGTCGAAAAGGCGTATTTCCCCGTTAGTGCGCATGCGTGAGTACGTGACACGTTTTTAGCTCTTAGTGGGCAGCCTACTTTCTGTGTGTAATTATTTTGTGTCTTTAGTTTCGGGATGGTTTTGTTATAAGCCACCAGTTGTGGCCCAGTGTTGTTAGAGGACTCGATTTTGGTGGAACTTTCCAGATTTCCAAAATTTTGAGAGTCACTTTTTATTAAGGTAAAATTGAAAGCAAAATTACTTATTGTACTAATCCCGCTCATGGTGACAAAAAAGGTAGACGGGATCCTCAGGGATTTGTAATTGCTAAATTTTTATGACACTGAAAGGTAACGTTATGAATTTTTGGTCGTTTTCGTTCTATCCCCCGTCCGACCGACAAAATCCTTTTTACTCAAATGGCTTCAAAATCGCGCTTTCTAGTGGTACAAAAAATTCAGTCAACGATGTTAAAGCCACTCTCTGAATTCGTCGTGCCCGCGTTTTAACACTGTGGCGTAATACTGGACAAATACCAAGCAAAACCAACTCTACGCAACGATCTTCACTTGTAATACCTATTCCCATAAATTCCTTCATATTGACACTGAACCGAACCCTTACATCGAAACCCTCGTATCTTTTGTTGAATGTTTCCCAAATATTACGAAAATTCCTAAAATGCTCGGCGAGATTCAATATCGGGACTGGAGGGTCATTCTGAGAGCGCATTGTGTTGAAAAATAATGGCACTTATCGATTTATCAGATTTATACTTGGAAGGATAGGATTTATCTTTCGCTGCGCCAGAATCAGCTTACATATTTTGTGACTTGATATTATTATTAATCATTCTCTCCCCCCCTCTCTCCTCCCTCTCTTTCTCTCTCTCTCATCTTAGCGTGTAATTCCCCATTGCTTCCATAGCTGTCGCATTGGAGCCCAGGTAACGGTTTTGGGGAGTCTGTAATTATTACAATGAAGCGACTGCCGTCTGACTTTCGCTGCCAATTAACAGAGGATAATATAATAAATAATTTATTTTGAATAACATGGTACAAAAGATCATAAAAGCACCAAGTTCTACATATACCAACACTTTAGGCGAAGAAGTATTAATATTACCAGACTACCGAGATTAGAGTTACACATTTCATTTTATAGTTACACTTATTACCATTAAAAGAAAGAAAGCATTCAATCATGTATTTTTTAATAAATACGGTAATTAAGAACGGTAAAAAAATAATTTTTTGTTTCGAACAATTAATTTTATGTCCTGTTCGTGTCTCGAACAGATACATAACAGGTGGTGTGTAATCGAAACCTCATTGAAATTAATAATTATTTAAAATCCTGTACAAATGGAATAAGCAATTTAAATTATACATATTACTCGTTTAATCGTTGTAGGTTCCGATACTATTATTAAATCTCCTTTATTTCAAATGTGAGATTTATCAAAGATTAGACCTCTGCTACTGGCTCCAACGAGAACAGAAAGGGTTGATGAAGGCATCCGGCTGGGTTAATAATAATTACAGAACCTTCCATGCTTCCGAACCCTTCTTACTCCTTTGACATATTGCATATTTAAATTACCAAATACGTTTTCTTTTTATTATTTTTCTGTTTATGTGATAGGAGGCAGATTATCAGAAGGATCACCAGATGGTAAGCGATTGCCACCGCCCATAGGTACCCGCAACACCAGTGAAGTTACAAGGACGCTGCCAACCTCTTAAACCCTTTTCCCCCGATTAGGGCCTTCAATACCCTCACTCACTCGGCGAAACAGCGCAGGCTCTGCTTCACGCCGGTCCTCTGTGATTGTGTTTCTCTTTTAGCCAAGCTATTATACTCGTAGGTAGGTACAAGTAGATATATTAGCACCTAAATTATAGAAGTATAAGTAGGCTAAATCATAGACCTCGCAACTTTAGGAAATTAACATGCATGACCTTCTTTGAAATCGGATAGTCGAAACAATTACCGTAAGCTACGTAGCATAACACGAGAGAAAAAAAATGTTTTATTCTTCAGTAATAAAGAAACCTAATCGGCCGCTAAGAGCTTTATGATCAAAATTATTTGGCTATTGCCACTTTTATATTAATACCTAAGTCGTCTCAATACAACTTCGCTCGTATAATACAACTTTAAAGATAAGATGTTTTGAGACCTCATCGATCAAAGAAAAAATAAACTGGGATACTCGTACAAAACCTTTTTATCAAAATAACTTGGTACTAAGCTCATCTCTTATTTTCAGCCATCCAATACTTTGAGTCAATAAAACATTCTATCAGTGATGAGGACCGCGCTGAAGCCGAAGTTTGCTCAAAACAAACTTCCGTCAAGATTGATTGCTACCTGGCGAAATTAGTCCAGGATTGAAAGTCTTTCCCCGATAACTTATTTTATTGAGTAACTCAATTAAAACGTTTACATTTCAACTTAACTTTTCCTATTTATATTTATTAGGAATTAAGAACTTCTAATTATTTATTTTAAGTGATAGGTATGTAGCAGACGAGCAGACGGATCATCTGATATTAAGTGATTGCTGCTGCCCATAGATAGTCTCAACATAAGGCCCATTCATGCAAAAGCGTGGCTCTCCTACAGTTAAAAATACATAAGTATCCAGTTCGAAATCAAATTAATGAACAGTTTATTTTTTTTTTCCCACTTCTGGTGTAGCTGATGCCCATGGGCGGCGGTGTTCACTTACCATCAGGTGACCCGCTTGCTCGTTTGCCTTCCTATACTAAAAAACACCTGATTCCGTACTAAGGAGCTTAAGCACCTTGTGTTTCAGATACCAGATAACAAAGGAAACACAAATATAATGCTTACCTACTTAAATATAGTATAGTATGGCTTAATACATAAACTACTGTGTGATTGTTCATAGCTTTAATTCAAAATTAGTTTAGGCAGACCATAAAATAAAACTAAGCATTTATTTTAACCAATTCGAGTTTTATTTGATCTAAATCATTTCGCTTTAGAACTAAATGATATAAAGGGTTCATAAAACAAACTCTCGATTGGTTTAACCTTTCAAGTTCCAGGGTAATATGTCCGAAACTATCCGCTTCAACATCTAAGTACACACAATCAGGAACGCGAATTAATTCACCGCTGTATTAACATTAGTGTTAGTTCCAACTCCGATGACAGTGACGGATTTGGCCGAGCAATTTAGATAGGCAGATAACATAATTTCTATCAAGTCCGACTGACAATGATTCACGGGTTCCATTCAGAGACTTGACTACATTAAGTATCAATCCTTCTATATAGATTGGACATAACTACTAATGATAATAAGCATCATAATAAAAAAAGTCTCACAACATCTCAGAGAGAGACTCAGTAGCTTAAGCTCCGATTCCTGATTCTGATATTCCGTTTTTAATCTAATGTAATTATTTTTGTATCTTTTGTTGTCTTTTGTATCTTCTTGTGTTTGTGTCATTTGTCTGTATAAAAATATGTATTGCAGCTGCCGTTTGACCCTTGCAACCCTTCAACAGGGAAAGCTGACTAATTGAATAATGGTTACACGTTTCAGACACTATCCGAAACGTGCAGGTCTGTGACACTCTAGGGGCTGCACGGGTCAGCAGAAATCGCCTGAATGTAATTTCCAGGCTTGCAAAATCAAAATCCTGGACCAGGATCTAAGCGTTCCGCGTATAGATACGATCGGAGAGGCTTTACATTATTAATGTCTTGATAATGATTAAAGTTTCGTTTAGTACGCGTGCGATAGCCGATTTTTTTTTTCATTCGCAGGGGTGCCTACCACATTCACTTTGCCCTAGCCACGGGGGTCCCTCAAGGCACTGGCGCCGGCCTTAGTCCGCTCCCGCTTTATAATTGAGGCAGTCTAATTTAGGTTGCTTAGTACATCACCCGAATGTCGCCGCCTGTCGCTATCTCCTAATGCCGTGTGTTCAGCCGATAATATTATGCTCCGTAATCGGATCTCATTAATGCCTCAGCCTTCATTAATATTCAAAGTTAAATTAAAACATTTATGCAACGTAAGACTTATGCTAATCAAACTTTTAACCTGCGCGTTGAGATACTAACTAGAAAACTCAGGACCAACGCAAAAAAGTAAAGGTCTGTTTAATAATGAAAATTATTATGATCCATTCTTCTTTGAACAATGGTCATAAATTCAGAGAATACTTTTATTATCTGAATTTATGAAGATTTTGGTGAGCCTGAACTAAAAAAACATGAAAAAAAAACCTAGGAACAAAATCTACTAATTAGTAATTCACGACTTCGACTTATAGATAATTTTCGCCTAGCTTTAATTAGACAGTTTAACGTCTTCTCTTCGTATGATAATGTCATAGAGCAGAATAAGCAATTGGAAACTATCCAAAAATGGTTAAAACGCGCTGTGGCCCCAACCGATACACAATCGCAGCATTTTCTATCTAGATACAACAGCTTGCGTGCCCAATAAATAAATCAATAGTGCTGTCTGTAGAACGCGCGGTCTTAACATTCAATAATAGTAGGGCATCCGTAAATCTCGTCATATCCGCGCAGGAGCGGCGCTCTCGTGGACGTGCCTCCGATAAATCAAGTCAATAAATTTTGTATTGCGTTACGCGACGCGTTGGGGCTAGCAGACGCATTTTTAACGCGTGACTTTAGGTTTGTGGTCTTGTGGATGCGAAGATAAAATCAAGAAACGAAGGCACAAACGTTTTCCTGTATTTCCCTGCCCAGTCATAGAATTTTTCGGTTTACCAACAGTAGGCGACAATCGCTTGCATACGCAGCGGGGTAGGCGAAACTAATCCCTGAGGGCCTAAAACGAATCCGACTTTACGACAGGATTGGAGTTCCACTTCCACACGAGCTGTGCGTCTCTTTTGATTGAATGTGTATTCTCATTCGTTACGGGATGGTTTCGTTATAATCACTTTTTTATGCAATAGGTGAAAGACGAGCGGACGGATCATCTGAATGGTAAGCGATTGCCACTGCCCATAGACACCTGCAGCACCAGTAGAGTTACATGTGCGCTGCCTACCTTGAACCCCCTTTCCCCCAATAGAGCCTCCTCCTCTATCGCTCGACGAAACACAGCGTAGGTGCTACTGAAGTACCGGGCGCTACCGGCGTGAACGCCAGTCTTCTATGAGGACGTGGTATTGCTTGTTCTCATGCATAGCGCAGTAGTTAGGAATTTTCCCAGCAAACAGGAACACCGCTATGTTTGCTGATCCCCTATTCCGTATTTTTTGACGTCACAGGAGAGGATGCTGCCGATCCTAAACGTGGGCGATTATCTTATATACCAAGCCACTAGGGGGCGGTCTGGTTATATGGGGCTGTCTTCTGGAAGTATCTCTTAACGGGAAACCGGCATACTCAACTCAAACCTCTCAGGGAAGCGTAGTTTCCCTCATCGCCCATATGATATATAAGTATCCATCCCCATCGCCCATATAAGTGTCATACAACCAAAAGTTTCCTCCACGACAACCTTGCTTGGGTGTCTCAGCAGTGTTTCTTTAGCTTAGATTTCTTCTTTTAAAAAATTGACCCAATTCCTATTAGTAATCTAAGTGTATTGTGATGCACAGCTCCCTTTGAAACTACTCTAAACCACTAAACCCCTAATAGCTCTTACATATATTTGATTTGCAAAGAAATACGCCAGTTCGAATCGAATCCCATTATCTATCGTGGAAAGCGATTAACCTCAACAAAGGAACCGGAGCGAGTGTCCTCCTTGAATACCCCGAGCCTCAGTATGTTTGCCAACAGTCTGCCCACTACTCCGAGTCTAAGAACTGCTCTGAGTTTGCTCACCACTCGAGACTGTTTTATCAAGCTAAGTCAGAACGAACCGTTTAGCTCGCTATTTAATTCTGTCTCATTCAATCAAATACTAAAATCATAGTACGAAAATAGACGGAGAGACATACGTTCCAACGAACTCCATTCAGATGTACCTACCTGAACAGAAACAAATGACACATTGGCGTGGTTCGGTGCGAGTTAGGGACATCCTATGCGCAATGTGCTAGAGAGGGACGTAACGATATACTGCCTAGCACATAGATCAACGAACTCTTCTGTATCAATGTTGGGTATAGCCGATTTTATGCTTTAGATTGACAGATCCGCGAGCCGAGACTGTAAGTTGCACACTTTGTTCGCCTTATGCCCAGGAAAAATTAACACCAGAACACTGAAAAGTAGTTGGGCTGGTTCAAAGTGGAGGCTGCGCTCCTCGGGTTGGACCAAAATTTGTACCTGGGCTTAATAAGTGTCAGCCTTAATTCTGGTGCTTCTTACTCTACTAAGGTACTTAGATAATACTGTATTTTTTTCTTTCTTTGCTGTTTTCTATCAGCCAACGCTAAGGTACCCAAACCGTAACTCAGCTTTGACCCTTAAGAGTCCACATGAGTATGTCAAGCGTCTAGCTCGCTTGATAAAATTATTCAATAAAACTTGAATAATGAGCCACTGATTATACGAGTATTAACACTTTGGCAAATTACTCATTAAAGTTGAGAGCTAGACATAAACGTATTCACGGCAAGGATTCGTCTTTCAAAGCGGTAAGCTCCTCTATCTAATCTCACTATTAGAGGCCATTTCTCATTCGGAGTAAATATTTCTAGAATTTTTGACATCATTATATTTAAATAATTGATGAAATAATTTAATTAGGAGTGTGCAGACACATAACACATAGGCAGATGTAGTTAGAAAGACTTTAGCCCCCTTATACAAAACGAAGTCTTAAGTTAATCATACTTTAAAATGATACTCGAACGTTATAATGACGTTAAGTGAAGTTATAATGACGACGACCCGGTTGGTGCAGTGGTAGTGAATGCTGCGTCTGGGCCAAGGGTTGCGGGTTCGATCCCCGCACAGTACAAACATTTGTGTGCATGAACATGTCTGTTTGTATTGGTCTGGGTGTTTTCTATGTATTATAAGTATTTACAAAAGAAAAGTATTATATGTATATATTTGTAATCCCACCGTTGGTTCTGATATCTGTAACACAGGTGCTTGAGCTACATAATATCTCAGAGTCAGATCAATGTATGTGATGTAGTGAAATATTATTATTTTATTATTATTATACTGTCACTTTTCAAAGTGACAGTTTAAACTAAAACTAACTCTAGACGACGTTATGTAAAGCGCTAAGGAAATGGAGTTGATGATGCAATAGTACGAAGACAATATATTATAAAAAATACTACAGCGGGAGCGAAGTAGGTCGACGTCACCAAAGATACTCGTAGTGACAGATGGCATAAACTGAAGGATGCTACGCCCATGCGATTGAAAATGTCTATGAAGAAAAATTGGTGGCAATATAGTTCAGCGTTATAGTAACTGTCTACGAGTATGTCTATATTTAGACGCTGAGCGATTTAAAAACTCTTTAGATAAATAGAAACTCTTTATAAGGATAAATAAGAACCCTTACATTTCTAAAAATGTAATTAACCTCCAAATAAATTGTTAGTTAATGTACTTAGCAATGGTTAAGTAAAGAATTTACAGTAGTTATTTACTTACCTACTTCATCCCAACAGATCGTTCCAAATGAGTCGCAAGTAAGTCGGTTTAATTTCGACTTTAATGTTTATGTTTATTACTTAAAAGTTTACCTTTGACATTTATTTGGGAGAAGTTTTCGCCTCGGCTAACTTTGAGCACTTCGTATGCTTCTTAGGAAATTAAATAAATTATCTCAAGACTCACAATTTACACTCCAATATAAAGCTATGAGTACCTACGTGGTAAGGGCGTAATCTCATAAAGTTACCTACAATTTCGTTTCTCTCAACTTTTACAGAATACCTACTTATACCTGCACAATATATTTTTTACTGACAAGCCAGCAATCCTTTGTAATCGTACTGTTTGTCTTGTTATAAAAAGCTAACAAATTCAAAGAACAAAGAAAACTCGTAGAACAAGTAACTGTAGTTAACCTGAGGCCCGCATATCAGCAAAGTAACAGAAGCTTACAGAAGAAAATGCGTCCGCAGTTTTTTCTTAGATAAAGGCACAGCTAATGTAAGTAATCAGTAAGTAAAAGCTACAATGATATGCCTTAAATATAAACAAGAACGCTAAAACATGTAACAAAAATGTGCGCCTCTACTGTTCCATTCGTGATTCGTTCTCTTTATTGCACAAATCAGTACAAATATACACACAGGTAAGGACGTTGAAGATGCTAAGAGGCGTTAGTTCACTGCCGTCATCGGTGACCCTAAAAATATCTACCATTTGAACTAAAAGACAGGTCAACAAGTTCATAATTATAAGTAAGTTTTATTTGGATAGTAGTGAGATAGAGTCAGAATTTAAGCAACACGTACAGAAAATGAATAGAGGACGCGTGAAGTTACATGAAAATAGGCATAAAAAATGAGAGTCAGTTACGATAGAATACCCAAAAAAAAGATAAAAGTAAGAATAGTCGGGTTAACAAGAGATCACAGTACAATTAATCACTTTTATTTAATACTACTTTTTCACAATCTCATAAATTATGATAATAATCTTATAATTATTTCTGATAAGCTTGTGTAAGTACCTACTAATTAACGAATAAAATGAAAAATAACCTCACTTAGCAGTCATGGTTCGTGATAAAAGACAATACATCATAAGTCTGGCGTGGTTGTTATCGCTAAAATCCACATCATATGCAAACTACTGTTACACAAAATTGGCCCATTTCCCATCGGACTAACTTCTTATTTCGTAAATAAAAATGAAGGAGGCACTTTTTGAACTATTTTTACCAATTCAATGTTTGGAAATAAGAACCAATTTTCAACCAACGAGAATGACCCAAAACTAAATCGGTATGCCACTTATTCGGAAACGCAACGAATACTCGTAATTATGTTGTAGCTGCACTTTAATGTTAAGAGCAAAGGTAAAGAGTGCTGACCCACTATCACTGGTGACCTTTGGATATTTCAAGGATGGCTACCAACAGATCCCGCGTCGCACAAACGTATTAGTTACATAATTAATGTAGGTATACTAAAAATCTTGTAATTCACCTGAGTATATTCCTACGTGGGCGGGCATACATTTGGGGCAAGACGCTTAGCAAGTTTTCCGCCAGTTAACTCATTCAGAGAACGAACGAATACACCTGTCACATCCCAACGAAAGAAATGCACACCGCGTGTTGGGACAGGGACAATGAATTGGTCATGAATTGCTTTTTACTATAGGGCCTCAGAACAGCTCAGACTTCTCCATTGTTTATGTAGAACTTGCGATACATTCTCGAATAATGTAGATATTGTAATCTTATAAGTTAGCACCATGTCTACACCTGTGTTCCGTGTCTCTTGTATAAAATACAGGTTGTATCTGTGAACATTTACATTCCTTTTAACCACGTGCTTTCCTAACCGTTTGGAACACCATTTGTTTAACGACATTTTACAATTCATCAAAATAAAAATTGAATATTTTTATGCGAATTTCCAAACAAATTAATTATATCTATGTATTGTAATAGCAAAATAAATGTAGGTATATTTTACGTTGGCTACACTGTGACTGCTAAACCGTGTAAGCTAATGAGCCTGTATCCACGGAACTTTCTCAGATTAGTCACCGCCAGCGTGTTCAGGTTGTTCGTACAAGAAAATGTATGCTTAGAGACCACTACTGAAGGAGCGATAAAGAAACACAAGATTTGGATGAAATAGTTAAAAATATTTCACCCTGTTAAGTTAAAAATATTTCACCTTAACGCCCTTGTTGTTCTAGTGGTTTTAGTACCGGTACGTGATTTCCAGCAAAAAATATGTTTCGATATTTTCAAATATCCAGTTTGTGATAACCAATCCGCATTATGCAAGCCTAATCCCATCATAGTAGCGATGACTTAATTTCTACAAGCATGAGCCCTTCAGTAGGACATGCTACAGGCTTTTTACTTTATACCAACCTAAAAATTAAATATAAATTTTAACGGCTAAACTATTATTCGTTGTTGTTGGTAAGCATTCGTAAGTACATTGTTGTCCTATCCGAACTCTTGAATATTCACTCGAGGTTAGAATTCAAAATAAATTTAAAAGTAGTAAGTACACAATAGTATTTGCTGGAGCTGAGCGGGCGCAATCGCTTTCTGTTTACTGATCTATTTCATTTACAAGCTCTTTTGGGGTAGTGATGGGACTTCGCGCAAAGAAACACACGGAGAATAGCAATTTGCTATGCAACGAAATAAATCAGATAAGTCAGTATAAATAGGTATTAATTTACATTGCATTGCAGTTCAGCATTGTATGGCGAATGATTCAAGCCGTAGTGAGTGAGGGTACCAGAGGCCCAATTCCGGGGGATGGAAGCTTAAAGGTTGGCAGCACCCTTTTGACTCCACCGGTTTTGCGGATGTTTATGGGCGCCGACAATCGATTGCCAGGTCATCTGTCGGCGTCACGTTAATCACAAATAAATACAAAAAGAGTCTGTTTCATTATGTAAAGATTTAGCGTCACACAGCTATGCAACACACAAATTATTTTGAGGATCTGACAAACTCAACTTCCCACATTATTAAAACGCACGGCTTCGGCAAAATTATCGGTATATTGTCAAACAGGCCCTAAGTCTGCTCTTAATTTTAATAACTAAATCTTTAATTACTTTTCAGACGAAAATATCTTCTAGAGGTAGCATCCAAACAAACCAATAACTTTTAACCCTATCTTGACGCTGAGCTGAGATCTATTCTCTCCTCACTACCCTGGCCCGAGGCTTCGAGGCTCAATGCTTCGAGGTATTAAGAAGACAGCATTTACTTACCCATAAATTCAAAGGAAAACTTTAATTTTCACTCGAAGCGGGAACGAAACGGACTTGACGTGACCTTTTGGTATTTAAAACCGAAAGCTTTTTGGGTCAAAGGAAACTAGTTCCTAGCTCTTTAAAGTTTCAACTTATGATGTAATTAGATGTCTAATGATGTTATGTTCTCACACGTGTATACACACTTTGGAACAAGCAAACGTTCTCCGTGAAAGCAGATCGAACAATATGTAATAGCGGTTACAGTAGCGCTACCATTAGTTGACATCTACAACTGACATAGGTAACGTAAACTATTGGTCTGTCTCTTTCAAATGTATCACAATGAAAAAGACAAAGCGATAGTTTTCGACAGCGAGGATAGTATTTCAAACTATAGTCTATTTCAATTATGATGTCCCTTTGGAAAGATGTCAAAAGTTGAGTACTAGGGAAGTACTCTTAAAAATCGATATTCAGCGGCATCGATTATCGATTTGTAACCAATTTTAATCAAAGTAATTTTCAACAACTAAGGTTTTTTAGAGATTGTCGAAAGAACACTTTCAGACTTTATTTGGCATTACAAACAAAACAACTAAACGCCACTCAACAACAAAACAACAAACTAACTTAAGAAAAACACGTACGTCTTATTGTCCGCGGCATCTAACAATAGCGATGACCGTTAGTTTGCGCACTTGTAGAACAGATGAATTTCTACTAAAATTGGTTTCTGCGCACTCAAGGTCATCGCTATTGTTTCATGCTGCAGACTTAGTCGTAGGCTTTTCTGCACTCTCCTCGTAGTGATTGAAGTGACACTCAAAATGGCAGATGATGATTGAACACGATTTTTTTAAATCGGCAAATATAGAATTTTGTATCTCTGGCATGCCGAATACTTGAGGTGCGTCACTATGTTCAAAAGTCAATCACAAACCATAGTACGTAACCGCAATCGCGCAAAAATAACTATTGTTTTATTTTGAAGTTTACATTATTTTAGCATTATATTCAAAAACAATATGTTAATTTTGCTTGTGATTCAATTGTAGGATGTTTTTGGATTATTGTATAATTTTCAAATGACTATTAACTACCAAATACAAAAAGGGACTTCATAATTGAATGTATTGAAACAGACTATAATTGTAGGGTATTTTTGTATAATTGTATATTTTCCTAATGACGATTTACTACCAAGTAGAAAATATAATATTTGATTTGATCTATAGATCTCGCGCGTTACGTACACGTAACGTGCAGAGTTACGTTCTTCGAAATGTCCAGGGGGACATCATAATTGAAACAGACTATAAGGTAAGGCTACAGGAAACTCTTTTTAATCGAAATTGTTTATGGCGTGAAACAGCTCCAGCGTTGGGTTCCGTCGTGTGGGTTAGTAAGGTGATTAAGGACGGTCTTCACATTGATCACAAAAAAAATACGAACACTAGGTCTACTCGTAAGTATTGACTAAATCTTTACTTGCCTTGGTCTCGTCTATCCAACTGTTAAAGGTCATAAACAGCGCACTTGTGGCTTCACTGGTGTTACGGCAATTGCTTAAAATCCGATATAAAATCGGGTTATCACAACAATAATGGTTGAGCAGCTCTCAAAAATATAAGGTCCCAAATGATATAATCCAGAAAAGTAAAAAAACCGGCAATAAACCAAAGAACATCGTTGCTGCAATTCCATTTCATCGCCTTTCATAGCTGTAAAGCAATGCCTGCATTCCAACAGCAATATGGATGAATTAATGGCCACGATAACTGCACGGAAGAGGAGGAAATAAGTAATATTTTCTTGGCGATTTATGGCGAACCAACTATCGGGTGCCGAATTGTGGGGGCTATTAATCCAGCGGTGCTCATCGGGGCGAACAAATATTTGGCGGCGTGTTCCATATATTCATGAAGGACGCGATTCGGCGCACCTGCCCGAAATGTACGGGTGTTCGCTCTGCCTGCGGCGGTAGGGTTGGCGGGGACAAAGCGAAGAGGATACATGAATAAAGTCGAAAGCCCTGAGGGCGATTGGAAAGGAATCAGGGCTTAACAGCCCACACGATAAGAAGAAAAACTTAATTGAAAACCTTTTGTCACATATATAGTTTGTTTCTTTTTCCATTTTTTTGTCAATCTGCGTTAACATGGACATCTTTATCTCCTTAGAAATTCCAAAAATATATCATAGTATCACTTTTTAATTTATTTCTGATTCAAACCAGCCAGCAAGCAAAAAACCAGTTGACTTGTAGCATCGGATTCTGTAAAAGTTGTATAAAATTTAAAGATTTAAGTATCCAAAAACGTTATGGGGTTTTGGGAAGCACCGCATTAAGATTAGGTAGGTCATACTTGAAATATGATAAGATTATACTTGAAAGTATTATTTATTTTTCTGACTTCCGTTTCAATACTTACCTCTATCAGTGGCACCCCTGTACAACACATAGGTACACAAAGTACAGGAAGGCACAATCGCGCCTGGTGTTATGTTCAATTGCATAGACCGGGCTCTTTGAGCGCTCGGAACTGAACGCGGGAACATGCCACATTTGTTGCTAAGGTCGTACGCTGTCGCGAGGCGACATGCACGCTGTTGTGCAGTGTGATGCATGTTGGCTGCATGTTACACGCGAGGCTTCAAAATGTTTACTTGGTTTTTTTTTATGTGATAGGTAGCAGACGGCCAGGCGGATCACCTGATGGTAAGCAATTGCCGCCGCCCATGAACACATGCAATAAGTGCGCTGCTAACCTTTTATCCCCTTCTCCCCCGATGGGCCTCCGGTACCCTCACTCACTCGGCGAAACATAGCACAGGAGCTGCTTCACGCCGGTTTTCTGTGAGATCAACAATAACAAACAGTTATAGTTCTATTCGGTAGGCTGCTTTTGGCAACAACGTAATAACTACAGATCACTAGTAAGTTAGCAAGCGAGCGGCTATGAGAGCGCTCAAAATAAACGCGGCAACACTCTTCATTTTTACTTGTGTACCAACTCACGAAAAAAGGCTCTTAATTTTTTTAATACTCGTAAAGAATAATACCGTTTTAGTTTTTATTTACGTAGATAGGTATTTGATATGGAATAGGCTCTTGAGAACTTGAACTAAGTCAGAAGTACCTTTGTGTGTTGCCAGCGCGAGGCGTTTCATGTTACATGTTACACGCAAAGTGAGGAAAGGCTTCCGGAACCATAGGCGTAGCCAGGTTTTAGTTTCGGGGGTGGTTCGAGAAAAGAAAACGAACAAAACTACATAAGCCTAATTAATCATAAGAAAAAAATACAATAGGTAAACAGGATTCATAGTCATAGAGACATTTCTCAGGCAAGGCGATGGTATGGGCTAAATTTAAATATAGACGCGAGTCACCCTAGACCTCATCGTTACTTTCCATCAGATGCGATTGTGGTCAAGCGTTGGCCAATAGTTTGATAAAAAAAATACAGCTACAGGCTGTATTTTGTTAATATAAACAATTATTAGCTGTTAAATTTTATCTTAACCTTTCGGGGGGTTTCAATATAGGTATATAGGCTAGCTATTTTAGGTGCTTGAATTTTTATTTTTCCCTTTTAGATCGTTTAAAAAGCTCGAAAACTAGGGCTGTCAAACCATGCGTTAAAAAGAATACAGATTCAGGAATTATTCAAGCGGGAGCGAAGCGAAATAGACGTGACGTGCCTATTGGATTGGCAAATCAAAATCAGTCACGAGCGACAATTTACAATGCCTATTGCTTCTTCTGGCGAAAGTCTCTGCAGGAAATTCTGTGAACATGAATTAGGTATATCGAATAACGTAGATAAGTGTATTGCGTCTACCGGTCCTGAATTACTAAGCTTTTCATTTATGTGATTGGTGGCACACAGATCACCACATGGTAAACGATTGCCACCGCCCAAAGACATCTGCCTGCAACACCAGTAGAGTCACAACTGCGCTGCCAACCTTTAACCCCCTTGGACCTCCGATACCATCACTTATTCGGAGTCATTCGACGAAACACAGCGCAGACTCTGCTTTACGCCGGTCTTCTGTGAGGCCGTGCTACCACTCCGGTGGAGCCAGCCCATTCATACCGAAGCGTGGCTCTCCTCTGTCATGGGGTTCATCTCAACATTTTACGATGTTCGTTAACTTAACATTAACATTAGTGCAGTTATAATCATATTATGACTATGCTTATATCTCGTCGTCTTGTATCTGTCACTTTGAGAAAAACCGTTTTTCAAACACTACTGTACTGTTTTTTTTTCTCATCAGAGTGCCACTGGTCACGCTTTTCATACTCGGGACAAAGTTGCGAACAATCTGGCTTGTTACGTCGCGTACACATTGTCAGCCCGACTTGAAGTAGGTACCTATTTCCTTGTCCCGAAACTCTGAGCCAGGAAATATACTAAGTGCTTGCTTGTACATAGTGTGTACCTAAGCTTAGTTTGCACGCTCAACTTTACTTTAGGATGCTCGTTAACTTAAGACTTTTTGCTTATAAGAATACCTAACAGCAGTTTCCCTCGTTCTTCATCAGAAAATATTTCAAAAACTTTTTAGAGATATGTTCTTTTATTTACCGGGAAAGTAGGTATCTACTTATTCTGTCTGTGTCCAGCCTCACCTCATATGATCTTAGTCGTAATCCTGAAAGTGGAGACGAATTTCACCCACAACTCGGATTATTTTAGACAAACTAGCACTGCACTCTGAAGGAGCTGACACAAATCTTTAACAAGTTTTTTTTTATGTGATACGTGGCAGACTAGCAGAGGATCACTTGATGGGAAGCTATTGCCGCCGCCAATAGACAAACGCAAAACCCAGTGGAGTTACAAGTGCGATGCCAACATTTAACCCCCTTTTTCTCCGATTGCGTCTCCGGTAGCCTTCACTCGGTGAAACACAACGCAGGCGCTGCTTCACGCCCGGTCTTCTGTGATGCCGTGATATCACTCCGGTCGAGCCAGCCCATTCATATTGAAGCGTCCCCTCCCACTGTATCTATAGAAGTATGATAATGTCCAATTTTTTTTTAATTTTGCTATAACACCTGTTTACGATATGTACTGAAGATAATAGAGATAGAGATTAATGTTAGGTATAGATACTTATTCTAACATCATCTCTTCTCCATCATATCTCCTTGGTATCTACATATAGTTACTGTATCAGCCTTGTAAGTGACATAATGCTTTGCATATTATGGAGATGCGATGCCACTGGCGAGAAATGTGCCGTGACGTCATTTGCCTTGACTAAGATTGATGGCCGGCACCAACCAAGATAGGAAGGCCTTTTAACACTAACTGTACAAGATCTAGATCTACGAGTAGGTACTCAGTGAAGTAACTATGTAAGTATTTCATGCACACTGGCCTATTTGTACGGCTGCCTGGTACCTCTCCTAACATTTTATCAAATGTGAATATTAGTCAGACTATCTGTATACAATCGGATATTTACCATCACATAATGGTATGTGTGAATTTAATCAGGCGCGGATCACACTGTAGTCATGGCTACAGCCATAAATAAACTTTTGACATCACACTTTCTTTCTTCCATATTAGCGAACGCTGCCATCACGCTAACCTCCTTTACGAGGGGGAGAGGGGTAGTTGACAAACATAGGTGTAGTGCCCCCCTCCCCCTTCCAACATCTTTTTTTGAGGTCTAAATCCGCCCCTGAATTGAAATCCACCTCTTCTCCATATATAGAAAATGCATTAATTTAATTACTAGTGATCCGCTTTAACCTTCTTTCGGGGCTTATTTTGCTATAAATCGCACATTTTGCTAATAAATGGCGCTGATGCTCGATTACATCGCTCAAGTGTATCGTCTTGATTACCTTGTCTATAGAAGTTACCTCTTTATAAATAGTATAAAGATATTGATTTACAAACTCGTGAAGAGGCCTCCAGATCTTTTAACTTCGTGAACACGCCCAAACGATTCTTAGCCTGTCACCATAACAATACAATTTGCTGAGAAAAGAAATCAGGCGCAGCCATAAACAGGTCGCAACAGTCTGCGAAGGAGCGAGTGAATTTTACTTAGATTATCTCCAGTCCCAAAATTCGCTTTTGTTACCCAACGTGCTTTGTGCCGCCCGCCGCGGTTTTATTATGGAAAAAACTGATAACAAACCAAATGGAAAAATTTAAAAGAGAACCGGGAGTTTTTATTTGCGCCGGAGATATTCGCGAATGTAACACTGCTTGTTTAGATAGGAGTTGTTATAATTTTGCTACAACTTGGCCTTTGTTTTAGTTTCTTTGTTAGCTCGTATATACCTAAATACAACCAACCAACCATACCAACCTCACACCCTTCACAATATACGATTATCAAGGTATCTAACTACGTAGATAGATCAATAACAGCACGTTTTATAATTACAGAAAGCCACACAATTACCTCATGGTAACTACGCTGGCAAATTTTCTCTCAATTGTTGTTTTTGTAGCGTGGGTGAGCTACTTCTCAACATACCACGGCCTCACAAAAGAGCGGCGTAAAGCAGTGCCAGCGCTGTATTTTTTTGAGGATACCGCGGAGGGCCTATATGGGGAAAAGGGGTTAAAAGTTTGGCAGCGCAATTATGGCTCCGCAAGTGTTGCGAGGTGGCAATCGATTCCCATCAAGTGATCCGTCTGCTTATCTGCCACCTGTGACATGAAAAAAAGATCAAAAGGTTTGATAAGATGGTCAATCAATTAGAGAAATTAAACAGATTTGTATGATATTGATGTGTGACTGTATCCGAACCTGTCTCATCATAGCACACAGTAATAAGATTATTATTATATTAAACTTCACTTTAAGTTGTGATTAACAAATACCTCTTATCAAACGATTCGTTAACGTTCTGTTTTTTATTCCTGTAAGTACCATTTAGCAATTTAAGTTTCTCTAATACGAAGTGGTCAGCGTAACTTTGTTGGGGACTCGCCCGCATTCCGCGTTTCGGTAAATAGTCGTCGCTTCGCCACTCAAGAACTTTCGGACCCCATTGGCCATTAGGTCTAAAAGCTACGTGACCTGCACACAGTCAGTCTTATTTTTCTCCTAGTTTTACAACCAGTCCACATTTGAGCACTGACCGCTAAGATGTATTGCACATACAGCGGTGCACTTTGGCACGGTCATTTCGTATTGTTGTGTTTGATAATACTGAATTTCTTTGTCTTCTCAGTAGAAATTGACATTCCAAACCAAAATGTATATTAATTACCTACATGTATAGTTTTGAATTCTTCAGACAGACGAAAAAACGATTTAGTTGAAGGTACTTAGGTCATTACCGCCGCCCATGGACACCTATAACACCAGAGAAGTCACAAGTACGCCGAAGGAAAACGCTCTATGAAGATTTGCAGTTCGTATCGATCGGTAACTTGATTGAAGATTTTTTATATCACTAACTTTCGAGAATTGAAACCTTAGATACACCCTAAACGCATTAAAAGCCGCCGCCATTGAGGCTCCACTGCAGATTTCGCCATTCGGTATTTTCGAAATTTAAAACCAAATTACTATGGATGGATTAGGGTAGAAAATAAAAATAATACATTTTATTTTCCGAGTTCGAGAAAATACGGCATAAATATAGCTGTGAAACTACTGTTGGCATCACTTTTTCAAACGCTTTCTAGTATGGAGAGATTTTATGATCGAAGCCACAAATAGATAAGAATTCGAGGCAAAAAAAAAACACTTTTTTGTTTCAACGTTTTGCGTAAGGTAAAGACATTTACTACGTGCTCATTCTCCCAACGAGCCCTTATTCAACAAAGCATCATAAATGTCCCGTAACGATACAAAATCCACCAGTCATCGGTAGTAACGCGAGGGTTTATCGGCGCTAATGGGATTGTCAACTGGTGTCAGCACATTTATCATGGTTGTACTGAGCTATTGCTGAGAGCCCTGTCATTATTGAACGCTCACGTAACTTTTGCGATGGAATATTTTGAGGTGGAAATGAAGAGCACTTTGGGTAATAAGGACTTAATGTTAATGGTAAATTGTCTCTGTCTGGAGAGATGATTGATACTGCAGAACACGTCACAGTTCATATATATAGGACTCCATTCGTTAAAACGATAAGTGCAGAGCAAAGGCCTCCATCGTAGAAATCAAGTCGTCGCTACTATGATGGGATTAGGCTTAATCACCAAGCTTACTTTCTTGGCTTAAAAATCTGCGCCAGTGGCACAATAAAAGCAGTTCTCTGTTTAGAGCAGCTGTGTCAAGGGTTCAAGTCGCCATTATGATCGCTAACCTTTAGAAGATGGCACTTATAGAAGAAGACCAAGCTTACCCAATTGGTGATCACAAACTCGAGCTTATTAATGAATTTGAAAAATTCAAAACTTGCTCCATAATACAACTCAGGTCACGACGCGGTACTTTCTTTTTTATGTGATAGGTAGCAGACGAGCAGGCGGATCACCTGATGGTAAGCAATCGCCGCCGCTCATGAACACTTGCAACACTAGTGGAATCACAAGTGCGCTGCCAACCTTTTATCCCCTTCCCCCCCGGGTGGGCCTCCGGTACCCTCACTCACTCGGCGAACCACAGCACAGGGGCTGCTTCACGCCGGTTTTCCGTGAGGCAGTGGTATCACTCCGGTCGAGCCGGCCCATTCATGACGAAGCGTGGCTCTCCCACAGGTTACCTACCTGTGGGAGAGCCACGCTTTTAACCATTAGACCATATTGGGGCGTTCAGCGATAAATGAAGTCTTATTTATTACACACTGTGGTTCCTTTTACAAAACGACGGAGGTGTGCTATTGATTACGTAATGTTTCTATTATCTGTAGGGGAAGATCCCTACCCTTCGTACGCGGGGCACATTCATACAGTCAAAATAATTTTTAAACGATACAACGTACGGTCTTGCTTTTGTACGTGGGCGTGAGTCGCGGTACCAGCCTTACGTCAACGAAGTATCGCGCCATTCGGAGCGGTGAGTGTGAAGCGACAGGAACGAATGTGTTTTGGCGCTCGGTGAGTAATTTTTTGACGAATGTTTTTGTCTATTGTTACTGTAGCTAAAATAAGTTTCTGTGTAAAGTAATCTATTAGTAACTAGCAAAATATACTTAAGTTACGTTTTCAATAGTTAATTCATGACGTTTTCCAATTAATATTAAAAGATGTTATATTATGTTGTCATTTGGTAGTGGGGCACTTTCGGGCAGAACTAGATGGGGCACATTTGAACGCGTCCGAATGAAGCAATTTCATGTTTTATTGTTACATGCAAGTAATTAATTGCTGTTAATTAAAAAAAAGTCATTTACGTTTTTGTTTTTCAAAGAAAACGCTATGTTATTTTTCTTGACTACAAGAAAAGTATTAGATTTTTGTTTAATAGAAATTACATATTTATGTTTGTGTTTAATTTCAATGCTAATAAAAGATTTTTGAATTTAGATTGTGAAAAATTAAGCGATTTCGTATTTTATTGTTACAGGAGTCATTTAAATGTCGGTAATTTTAAGGAAAGTCATTGAAGTTTGTTATACAAAAAAGGCTATGTTATGTTTTTTGACTACCAGAAAAATATTTTATTTTTGTTTAATATAAGTTAAATATTTATGTTTGTGTTTAATTTCAATGCAAATAAAAGATTTTTGATTTTTAAGGGGCCGTTTTAATCGTACGTACGAAACTACCCCACAGCGTACGTAGGTACCCCCAACACTGTATGTAGGTGCCCCGTTCTCGGGGCAGATTCGTACATATTCCAGATTTAGTTTAAATCATAATAAATAGTTGAAACATTAGATTAATTCACCTGTATTTTTTTTATATGAAGCTCAGATAGTTAGACTATACATTTAAGTTGTCATGTGATTAATTCATGGAAAAATAAATAAAATAAAAAATAAAATCTGAAAACCGTACGAGGGGTCCCCACCTTCCCCTACCATTTATAAAGAGATAACTTCTATAGACCACGACAAGGCTTATAGGTAAACCGAAAACACGAAACGCTTGCGCGATGTAATTGGACACAGCGCCATCTATTGGCTCATTTATGAATTACGGTCCCGAAGCGAAGTGAGGGCGGGCCACTAGTCTATACTAATATAATAAAGCTGAAGAGTTTGTTTGTTTGTTTGTTTGTTTGTTTGTTTGTTTGAACGCGCTAATCTCCGAAACTACTGGTGCGATTTGAATAATTCTTTTTTTGTTGGATAGTCCATTTATCGAGGAAGGCTATAGGCTATCAACATAATAATATTAAGGGGGTTGTAAGGGGTTAAAAGGGGGGTAAAAAGTTACTTTTCCACGCGGACGAAGTCGCGGGCGGCCGCTAGTATTTTATAAGGTTCATGTTTTAACTCATAAGTGTAATATCGGCCTGAGTGTTTAATATACAGTTATACGATAAATATAGGTTTGAAGACTGGCACAGTAATGGATCGGAAGGTTTCGTTGTAGCCCCTGTTTCATTACACGTTAAATATTAATGGGTTGTTGTGTGAAATATTGCTTCGGGAATTTGCTGGTTTAACTCGGATATTTGAAAACTTTGCTGGCATCATATTAGGAAGATATCGATATTTGAAAATAGTTCCGGACTTGCATTGGAATTCCAATGAAATTTTGTTTGTAGTACTAGCAGAAAACTGAAACTGAAAAATATTTAGGTATTTGGAGCAAATCTGGCGGCACGACAATGCCCCCGCCAAGACGAGTCAAGCGAAGCGCAAGGGCACTAACTACGCCTTTTCTCGAAGTGTTTCGCCTTTTTTTTGAACTATCATAATAATGTTATACAGAAGAGACTTAAAACTACTAGTAATCTCATGCGCTGCATGCTTTCGGAGGCCCAATTCGGGGAAAATGAGTGAAAGTTTGGCAGCGCACTTGTGACTCTACTGGTGTTGCAGGTGTCTATAGGCGGCGGCAATAGCTTACCAGTAATCCGTCTGCTCGTCTGCCATCTATTACCATGCCATTCATTTATAGAAAAAGTATTGTACTCAACTGGGAAGTAAACACTGAGATAAGGGTCAACATTAGATAAGTATTCGCTTTATTGAATTGCTGATGGGAACCTTGTACCTACCTACAAGAATCAATGGAGAATCGGGAGAACATTCAGTTTTTCACCTGATCTTTTGAGCAAAACGATTATATTAGATGAATTCCAAATTATTTCGATTCCAGATTCACAGGAGAGTAAAAACATCTTCAGTAGGTGGCTACTTAGCATTCATAGTGGGTAGGTAATAAAGGGCGCGTATTATACAAATGTAATAAGACATTACGTAGTGGTGACATTTCCATTTTTAAAACGAATTGCTCACGCATGATACGCTGCGTGATGAGCACATGTGACTCGGGGTAGGGTTCACACTTTTTTATATTAGGGGCAACAAACGAGCTAGCGGGTCACCTGACTGTATGCAATCATCCGCCGTCTATGAACATCTGCGAGATGTGATGTCGCCGATGCGAAGTAGTGTTTTCTTCTCTTGAAGGTCACTAAGGCGTAGCCATCAGGACATAGGTACTGCTACAACAAAACCGTTCCACAAAACTAGTAGATAGATAAAGAGTAGTGAATTTCTTTTCCACATAAAGCATTAAGAAGAGCAGTAACAAATACAAAGTAGTAGTATTAGACGGCATCATTTTTTTAACACGGGCCAGTAGGCCCGTGTTAAAAAAATGATGGGTCATTTGAACCACCAGATGACCTATGTAGAACAATATAAGAGCATAAAATAATAAGATTCAGCATTATGCCGTCACTTGTAAGCTGTCCAACTGAGTGCAGGTGAGAATTCAAAAGTACAGGTAGAGTGGGTATATTTTGGTCATATATTTTTTGTACGGCATTCTTACTTATCGATAGATCCATGAAAAATAATAAGACAACGCGTAGTGCCGTACAAAAATGGTGGTCCAAAAAGTCGGATTTTTCTTTTGATTTTCCGACAATTTCCACGGTGAATTTGATCATTTGATTTTGTACGGCATCAGCTTCATGCTATTTCAGAACTGCTTCTAATACATTATTCCGCAACGCCGTACAAAAATCATGCGACAAGGGGAAAATACCAAGGGTTGCAACCCCCTCTCTTTCTGTGGTCCACGGGGTGATTTGACACAACATCAAATTAATTTATTTCGAAAGTATTTTATGCATAGATAATATTAAGTTAATTATTGATATACATTCAAATGAACAATCACTTGTTGACGGCATTATTTTTAATAGTACTTTTAAGTGTCAGATAATGTTTTGGAACCAAAGCCGTACTTTTTCAAATCACCCTTTGTACCACGGAAAGAGAGGGGGTTGCAACCCTCGGTTTTTTCCCCTTGTCCCATGATTTTTGTACGGCGTTGCGGAATAATGTATTAGAAGCAGTACTGAAATAGCATGAAGCTGATGCCGTACAAAATCAAATGATCAAATTCACCGTGGAAATTGTCGGAAAATCAAAAGAAAAATCCGACTTTTTGGACCACCATTTTTGTACGGCACTACGCGTTGTCTTATTATTTTTCATGGATCTATCGATAAGTAAGAATGCCGTACAAAAATATATGACCAAAATATACCCACTCTACCTGTACTTTTGAATTCTCACCTGCACTCAGTTGGACAGCTTACAAGTGACGGCATAGTGCTGAATCTTATTATTTTATGCTCTTATATCGTTCTACATAGGTCATCTGGTGGTTCAAATGACCCATAATTTTTTTAACACGGGCCAGTAGTCTATATACAAAACTGACAAATTTCTTCAATAGACTCTCATCTTATTGTCATACACACTAGGTTGACAATCAATTGAGGTTGTGGTAACCTGATGAGTGGCTGACTGTACTAATAAGTATTCGTAGAAATTAAAGAGTACCTACTTAACTGAATATGTACGTACATACTTACGTTTCATTCAATAAATCCCGTAAGTGCCTACTTACGGATAAGTTTAAGTACTTGTTTGAATGTTAAGTTATTCTCTAGTTATTACCCACCCGCCCACGGCCATCGGTGGGCACAGTTATTGAAAAATTTGAATCGTCAAATAATAAAAAAAGTCATAGTTTTCTGTGTTATGGTAGAAAGCATAAAGAGATTGTATACACCATACTACGCAGTCACTAATAAACAGGTTTTCAATCTCGTGAATCTAAATTAAATGGAGAAGTAATTACATTTCATATTTGAGCACTTCTCTTTGATAACCCTGTGGTACGACGTGCAATTTACATTTAATTATACATGGACGTGTTGCTGTATATACTCGTATATTAGTGCCTACATTAGAACTCGTTATTACCCATTGAAATGGCACAGGAATATCGCCAGTGACCTAATTTCTAGCGAAATTTAACGGCTAATAAACATTCGACGCGGCCATTAGGTATTCCCTACTATTGTCGTAAAATAGATATGGATGCTTATAGTGTGCCGCAGGTGGATAATTAGGTAATTAAATTAATTTACGAGCGGAGTTATACTAGTTATGATACCGAAATTAAACCATACGAGATTAAGAGCACATTGTACCTGCTCGTAACGATGGCCGTATCCGCTTGCCGGCCCGGCCCGGGTGAAATTAATTGTCACCAAGCATCGACATGCCTCACCCAGGGGCTTTACTTTCTTTATATTAAAACTAGTGGCCCGCCCTCACTTCGTTTCGGGACATTAGTTCCTCTCCTTAAAAACAGATGGCGCTGAGCGTTGATAGCATCGCACCAGTGTTTCGCCTTTTCGGTTTTTATTATAAGATTTGTCGATGTCTACAGAATTTATCTCTTTATAAATAGTATAGAAGATAAAATGAACTAAGAAGACTTATTGAAACTTTTATTTTAGGTTTTTCAAATATGTTTTTTATTATGATACACGATAAAAACCTGCTTGCATCTAATCTAAGCACGTTACCTTCTATGTATGTATATGAGTCTACTGACATCAAAGTTTCATAAAGGCATTATGAGTCGTAACTTCAGTGATTATTATACCTCCACGCTTGGTATTCTTAAAATTATGCTATACTTTATGAAATATTGAACTTAGAAATTCAATTTTTAGCTGGCAATCTTTAAAGTTTTTGAAATACTATTATTACTCAACTTTCTCTTGTAAAAGTACATAGCTTGGGAATCATATGATCCCGAAATACATCGCTTAGCACTGGTATAATTAGCAAGCTTAATTGGGACATTGAAACATAATAATATGTATGTTCTGAAGGCAAGATGACTCCTTGCTTCGGATGAGACGTTAATTTCAATTCCATTCATTTATTTCGACCATCCGAGGATCATCATCGTTAAGCTGTTGGTCCCAACTATAAATCAGACTGTAGTCAGTGGTCAGTATCCAACCACGTGGGAGAGGATAAACGCGGCATAGAGCCTTGTAATAGATGTAATGTAATGTAATAGAATACTAATGCATCGAATATAATACCTAAGGGCAAACGGAACACCTGTAGCACTACCATGGGTTTGAAATACTATCCTCGCTATCGAAAACTATCGCTTTGTCTCTTTCATTGTGATGCATTTGAAGGCGACAGAGCAATAGTTTTCGATAGCGAGGGTAGTATTTCCAACTCATGGTAGTACTACTGTTGGTAAGCGATTGCTGCCTGCAACACCAGTAGAGTCCCAAGTGCGTTTAACCCCCTTACCCTCACTTAGTCAACGAAACAAACCGCAGGCACTGCTTTACGCCAGTATTCTGTGAGGCCGTGGTATCCATTGATCCATGAGCCGGCCCATTCAGGCCGAAACGTGGTCCTCCCACGGTTAAATATAGAAATGTATTAATTGCTAAACTAGCCACGAGTTTCGTAATTAAATTAAGACTGGCCCGTGAATGCTTTGAACTAATGATCTAGAAGTAGATATTGGTACTTGTTAGTTATACAAAGTTCAACACTTATCTTCTATTAGCATTTTGAATAATGTTATTGATCTGATTTTGTTTGAATGCTCTCGACGCACCTGGGCGAAGGATTCAAGTTTAAATTACTTCGGAACTCTTCTTTAATTTATGAAACGCATTTGCATAATGTGAAGACTGGGGGATAAAGAGATCCCTTAAATAAAATGTCTGGAATTTCTTTAATTAGCGCCTATTACTCAGAATGGTATCTTCGCTGATTTGAAGGATCCTACGAGGATGCCAGGACGTGATAGATAGCCTACGATATCGATGTTTGATAAGTAAGTAATTACTTTTTCGTTCTCCTCCTTAATAGAAATTAAGGAGTGTACTCATTGTACGGAGTTTTTTTTATATTGAGGACAGTCAAGGTGACCTCACTCCGCCTGATAGGAAGCGGCCGGGAGATCCAAATTTGAGCATTCTTTTACATGACGTACACGCACAATAAGCAACATAAAAGGTCACTACAATCTGTAAAATTATTCATGTGTATGTTAGCTACATACATAGGATAATACCTACGTGTTCGTTATCAGATTAGGCCCTGATAAATATATTTTCTTATATCGACCTTCACATTTTACGTAATGAAGTCATAAACATTTATTTCAATCCTAAAAGTTAAAATGCAGTAATAAACAGGGTTAGCACAACGATTAACGCGAAAAGTGGACATTAAAAAATAACGGGCTGGATTAACAGTCAACAGAGTAAATATTATTGGAGCTTAATCCGAACAAGTGAAATTAAGGGCCCTTTAACCCGATTTTGATATTAGCAATTCGGTTTTATGCTGCAGGATGTCGGTCCAGGGATTATCCTTCCATTTAATTTGGTTATAAGAACGCTCTGCAATGGGAAACTGGAATCGATAAACGCCGAGAACGGGGACTGAGTAACTTCATTTCTTTTTTAATCGACTATGACGCAGTACAGGGCTTACCTCTCGTTCAATTGCGTCGCATTGGTCGTATCTAGTCCT
This sequence comes from Cnaphalocrocis medinalis, assembly GCA_014851415.1. Classification (NCBI taxonomy): domain Eukaryota; kingdom Metazoa; phylum Arthropoda; class Insecta; order Lepidoptera; family Crambidae; genus Cnaphalocrocis; species Cnaphalocrocis medinalis. The sequence goes on from CM026278.1 coordinate 13,240,540, forward strand.
TTTGAGTCGGAGAGATTTGTTTTGTGATATTGTACCAATTTTATTATGAACAGAAAATAAGACAATAGGTAATTAGATAGTTAGCGTATTGGGTCAAGACATGTAGTTATTAAAAGTTAGTTTTGAATAAAGAATTGAAATTGGGTACATGAAAAAACTTACCTAAGTAGAGGCACGAAGTACCAGTACCTATTCGTTTGTCGCAGTAATTAATTTCCTAAGTTAAGACGTTAAGTTGAGAAAGCCCCACCCTCCAGTGCGTATCGTAAGTTCATCCTTACTTACCTTAAATTGATGTCGATGCTAGTTTACCCTCAGTGTCCTTAAATCAGCACCTTACCCTTATAATATAAATTGCCCATTACTATCTGAATTTCGCAACTGCCATTATAAACTGCTAACTTGTTTATACACCGAATGTGTTGAAGTTATTTAACAAACCACAAAGCAATTCGGTCGGATCGAAATGGTGAAAAGTTTCAACCACATTTAATAACTCCAGACCCTAACTGAAGTATCAGAATACCTGTATTCGTGAATTTACGTCGATATATCGGTTTTCAAATTAAAATATAACGTTAGGGAGTCTAGATGAAAGACGTAAAAGAAAGCTAAAACTTTATGTGGACTATAAAAGTTTTATTAAAAAAGTATGACTGTATAACATGCGACCACACTAACGAGGTTCTGTATCATAAAAGACAGCTTCGTACTAGTTCGTAGTACACTGGCAAGTGCTCTCTCCCGACGACATGTACACTCGTAGTATCTACGTGTACTGTAATAAGTAGCCGACATCCAGACACGATATCGACGACAGAGTTACGTTGTGTATCTTATCTTTCGTACGCAATTAGTTAAGTGATACTTACCTACTTATTTACTGGTTTCTTGATAATTTGAAGTTGAGAACAAATGCTACTTAACTATACAAAGTTTGTTTCTAAGTAGTAGTAAGTACTGAACTTAAAATACTAAATTTGAAACTGGCGTTTGTGGCATAATGTGCCATACCTACTCATATTATAATAAAAAGTTATGAAAACTTAGAAATTTATTGGCTTTAGCAGCCATTGTAAAAAATCATTCATTTTTTTTTTCGGATTCATTTCACTTCGGTGGCAAACAAGGTGGTAAGCAACTACAGCAGCCTATAAACGCTTGCAACTCCAGACGCATACGTATATATAACTTATTAAATGTAATGATAAGATTAAAGAAATATAAGAAGCAACAAGATTTTAATTTTAGTCCATACAAAACCACATTAACGAAACACATTTTTATCAAAGGAAAGAGAAAATGTGTTGCTATATTATTATCTCTAAATTGCTTCTAAGATATTTACTTACCGTTTATTGAGTCGACAATCATTAAAATACACACAACACGTATGTACCTACCGAAGAAATCTTAAAATTAAATGAGGAGCTCGAGCGTGTTGAGAAACTTTTAATCGCCACTGGCAGCGAATTTGTTAATTTAATAACTCCAGCTATCACCGTCTTGAGTTGTTGCCGCATTAATGGACTTCTTTTTAGTTACGAGTACACCACAGGGAATTATTAACAATGGCCCAATTGATTTTTTATAGGATAGGGAGCAGACGAGCAGACGGATCACCTGATGTTAAACCCAATGTAAGTAAATAAATTCAGACAATACCTGTTCTAAGTACTAGATAATAAAGGGTGTCGCTTATCATCAGCAGACCAGAACCAATTTTTTTAAATTTCTAATTTGACTTGAGCAGGAGCCTATCGAGCTTAGGTGCTAAACTCTAGCCACTAGCTACTAAGGTATTAATGATATGCCTATGAACTTCTGCAATACGAAAAAGTGTTGTGTGTGAGCTGTCGGCCTTTTAAAAAGGATTAAGTAGGTACTTACGTTCTTTTCTTGAAAGATTTTAGACTTCGAGTTTTGGTACCTTTAAGTATCTGCCTACTTAGGTAACTTTAAGTTTATAAGGTTCATCAGAGCGCCCGTCAAAACATTCAGCATTAACTACTGGAAATATTTATTCTGTGGTTCCATCTTTGATCAGAGACGTCTTGAGTTTACGTGACAATAATTGAAGAATTTCTCTTTAGGCTCCGGCAGATTGTTTATCTTTGACAGGTTTACGAACGAAAATAGGCTAACAAAATTAGGTAACCTGTTTACTTAAAATCTCAGCGCCTGAGATGAATTCCTTTTGTTTACGAGCACTGAGATGAAAATAATCTATAAATAACTATGACTTTCTTAGTAACCTTGCCGTGTGGAAATTAGAAGGTGATCTTCTTGTTAACCGTCAAGCTTTATCTCAATTCGCATATTTTCAATATTCATATATTTTGTAGTTTTTAGGCTTGATGACTGTTCAGGTATTACTGGTTAGTTGCGTGTATTCCTTAATCGGATGCCTACGTTACCTCTAACAAATCCTCCAAGTTTCAGTTGTCTAAAATTATCCTTTTAGGCGGTAGGTTGATCCGTTAGTCAGTCAGGCATTCCCTTTATTTTGCACTATTATCCTACCAAAGATTATTATTTAACCTATTACTCTTTTCGATTGAATGAACCAGTAAATATTCATTTGCTAAGAGAAAGCTTTCGCAGCTTCCAGACTGGACTCATAAACAAGTACTTTGAATTATAGACAGCTGAATCGGTACCTATTCACTCGACTATACAATCAAGCTTTGTGTCGGACATTACAGATTAAAAAGATTCCATTACTCGCTACTGCCTTTTGAAAGCAAGATAAATAAATAACGTGATATATTAGGCATCTCGTTCATTTCTTTAAAACATTTCAGTCTTCCCGGAGAACTGGATAGCTACCTAAGTGCGGAAAAAGCATTGGAGCACGAATCAGTGACGTATCTAGGTAATCAGGGGCGAGAATAAAATATTATTTCAATTTACTCTCACCCCTGATATAGGCGGAACAGAGGCGTTAAATTATACCTAATACGATCAGAGACCTAAAATGTAGCAAATGATTCTAGATAAAGCACGAACCTCTGCGCTATTCCTAGCGTTCCAATACTCGTAGATACGTCTCTGGATAGAATAAATTGCACCGCTAACTCGAACTAGAGGCGACGTCAAAGGATTTCTTTCGAAATCTCCCTCGATTGGTTCACATTCTTTGCATGTTACGACAGTACGGATTGCGCCAAGTCCTTCGTAAATTGTTTGACTAGATCTTCTTCGATAAACTTGTTAACTTAATTGAACCTATTGCAATATAGATTTAACATACTTTTCTATGAAAAGATGACAGTTTAGAGATGTAACTTTAAATAAGTTTTTATCACGTGTACCTTCAGAAGAAATTAGGTCTTAACATCGACCTATCATGAAGCAAAACACAAACTTACTACTGCGAATACAAGATTGGTGAAAAAATAGCAAATCATAGTCGCGTGAGTCGGTTCCGGCTCGGCCGCTTAGGTATGGGCCTGGATAATTTGATTGGTGGTCAAGACCAGCACATAGTAGGAGAGATTCGCACAAGATGCTAGAATATAGCCGTTTCCGATTTAATGATATTTCAAATCCAGATTAGTGAAGCAAATACTTAATCATAGTCGCGTCAAAAATCCGCATAGCAAATCAATACAATTGCAATAGGAAATGGTAGAGTTCATTTGTAACTTCCCTCTATGTTTTCTTTGTTTTTATGAAATTAGCTACACTTTTTAAAAAAATGCCTTTCATAACGCCGATAAAACAACAATTATCTCAAATTTACCAGACGAATGCCTAACAATTTTTAAAAAATTTTGGGCATTTGTCTACACATTTACATTTTAGTAGGTATGTAATTGCGAGTACATATATTCCAAATCCTAGAAATCAATGTAAAGTGGTTATCAAATCAGTGACATAACTCTAGCGAACGTAACGGCACTCCTGCCAACGGGATAATTTGATTAGCCGCCTGCAGGTCCATCCCGCCACTGATAGTTAATATGATCCAGATGGCTAGAACACCGACTTAGATAAGTCAATTGGGTTTCTGGCAAATGCGATTACGGAGAACCACTTGAGCCCTGGTAAAGTTAAGATACTGTTAACTCAAAATATCATTAGGCCTCTCCATTCGTAAATTTATAAAAACTACTTCTTTCAGACAACAATGCATTGATCGATATGACGGCTACGACATTCAAAAGAAGAGTGTACTCCTTTCTAACGTGTTTTCTTTTTATAATGGAGTACCTACGCGTCACGTACAATGGATCAAGTAGGAGTCTAAGTGCGGAAACAGGAGTCCGCTTTGCCAAAGGCACAGCGTCATAAACCTCTCTGATCTCGCAGATATTCATGGGCGGCGGTAATTACCATCAGGTGGTCCACTTGCTGGTTTGTTGCCTCTTGTAAAAAAATAGCTCCAGGTAGTGATAATGAGTCATCATTTTAAAATCCGAGCTGCTTTGGATTCTTCTTCTACCTTAAGGTTACTTCAACGAATGTATGTCGTCATTCCTTAACAGCCATCATAAAGTAAATTAACTTCTTGGTCATTACGAGTAGGTATATCACTACTTCAACATCAGAGCCATTTAGAAAAGTTCTTCTCCTTAATTGACTTTTGCTAAGAATTGAGCACTCGGCGAAAACTAAGGTACCTACTAGGTATTTGTACCTCAACTCAACGAGAAAAAGCCTCATCACACATTACACTGGTTGGACTAAACCATTGAACTTTTCAAATCTACTTAATGTTAGCAATGTTTTCAAATTTTAATTTAAAAGTGTTATTTCATGTAAAGTCCGAAGTGTTATTTCATGTGAAGTATCCGAAGTGGCGTTCTCTAATTTCGGAGGCCAAGACTCGTTTTGGGTCGCTGAGCCAGTGGAGTAAGTAAGTATTTCATGTTTCAATAGTTATTTCATCTTTTTACCCTCCTTTGATAACATTTTTTTCGATCAAAACATTTTAGTGTTTCGTACGTGAGTGTCATTTTTTCCGAGACATTGTGGTGAAAATAAATGATTAACGAAACAAATATTTTATTACATAGGTACTCGTATCATTGAAGTGAAAATAAACACAATGTGTAAGGATGCTCAAAATGTTGATTTGCAGAATTTCCACCACTTACAATATAAATCCTCCAAAGTAAGTATGAACAACTACTTATATGGGCACCTCCGTTCTGAAATAGCAAAAGTTGTTAGTTGGAAGCACAAAATGGATCCTAATTGTAGCCAAAGACTTATCTACTCACTAATGTAACGCACAAACAGTGGAACTTGAAACAAGTTTGTCATGAATCCGCTGTCGGTTGGATTCCGAAACAACATTAATTTGAAACTTGCCGCGTCCGTCAGCACGGACCTCTTTGCTGAAATCTATTCGCCATTCTATTAAATTAATTTCCTAGAGAGTTGCAGTACCTGTAATAACTGGAATAGCCAAGTTTGAACAAAAACGTGGAAATGAATTTAAGTAAAAAAATTATTTTTCAATTATTACTTTTCTTTCTTTCACTTATCACTGGTAGGTAGGTACCTATACGATGTAATCACATTAGTACTTAGTACCACCTACCTATGTAATATCTTTATAGATTTTAACAAAATTTGCAAAAATCCTATGTAAAAATCTTAAGAAAGGTTTCAGTATTTACATAATTTTCTAATATGTATTTCAACTTTACTATTCACGTAGACCAAAAGACCTTTTTGACCTAATAATCAGAACTTCGGAATACACGCTCCAAGTTTCTGACCTATGTTTCAAAGTTAGAATTTCAATTTAGTTGAGATACAGAACTTTAACATAGCTCCTTCACGATGTTTCTTAGTAGAAAAAATAAAAGTATTGGTCTTGAAGTATGTACATTTTCTTTACCTAAATTTTTTGGTGAAACTAAAAGGCCTCAGGTGTACCTATAAATAAAATAACAGAGAATCCACAGATTCATCTTGTTATTTTAGGACCCTAGCAGCTTCAATGAATTCTATCTGTTGTAATATTCAATTTTATCCTCAACACAGATACCTACCGATTTCTACCAAGTAGGTGAAACTTAAGACTGTTAATGTATGGTAGTCTCGGGTACAGGTGAACCATGTGGCGGCATTAGTCGTCTCCTTTGACGGCCCATGCGTGAATACGGCACACGACACTCGCACACATTTTATTCCACGAACAAAATTTCCATAATGCGAGAAAATTTATTGCGGGCTCCAGGCAGACGTACCTTGTAAAGAAGATGGGGTCACGTCAGAATTCGTGTTGTATTATTTTCTGCAAAAGATTCAGTAAGGATTCTTTTGAATACATTGTTAATGTTGAAATTGAAAATTATTTATTCATGGTTGGTCTGCACAGAACACTTAGGAATGTCAAAACAGGTACACGGTGTACACCAAGCATGTCGATTTTAACTGAGATGATAAAAAAATTGGTTAGTTACTCATTGTTAATAGTAGAAATAGTTTTATTAATGGAGAATTGGAGATCAAGCCACTTTGAAAAGATATCTAAAAACAATGTAAATAGACTAATAAGAGAATGGTCAAAAAATCTTGAGAATAAACAAATGCACACAATGATATATTTTTTTTATGTGATAGGTAGCAGGCGAGCAGGCGGATCACCTGGTGGTAAGCAATTGCCGCCGCCCATGGACACTTGCAACACCAGTGGAATCACAAGTGCACTGCCAACCTTTTGTCCCCTTCCCCCCCGAGTGGGCCTCCGGTACCCTCACTCACTCGGCTGTTATTATTGAAGAATAAGTTATATTAGTTATAGTTATAGTTGATATTAGTGAAGATTAAGTTAGAGTACCTACCTACTATCTAAATGGTTATTGAGTAGGTAAAGCTATAATTATCCAACTATTGGCTAATTTTAGAACAAAGAAAGAAAACAAAACATTATTAGTTAAAAACATCGAGCGTAATCTATCTATCTTCGTCAGCCCAGAGAATGCGTCTCTGGGCTGACGAAGGTAGATAAATATCCACAATAACACAACATAATTTAGCTGCAACTAAGAGCAAAACAAAGTTATTTGATCTAATTTTACTTGACTGGCTTATCTTACTATAGGATAATCCTTATTCGGGCTTCACATCAAATAAAGTTCACCAACCTTCAGATTCGGTGTTTAGTGAAACTTTAATTAATCCAACTGGACCCTAATAACTTCCAACTGGCTGGTTTCATTTTCACCCATTCTGCAAGGAACGGCTTTTGTTTACGGCGCTGATAGTACACAATGTCAGTTAATTTGTTTTCATTTTGTTTTGATTGGATTTTCTTGGCGTTAACTGAACAAAGGATGAAAGAGATATACCTGGGTGAGGCGCGCTTGTTTGGGCTAAATTGATTGTAATTTTTTCGCAAAATATATTACTCGTACGTAACATAGACTTAAAAGGAATCATAATATCTGTTATTAAGTTTGTTTTGACTCTGGTTAGTATTTATTTTGATATAATCCACCAGGCGGACACGGGATTGTTGGCCCCGTGTTCGCCCTGAAATAGATATCTATGGCGTATCATGAATCAGGCCTACGATACGGAGACACAACCCTTCTAATTGCATGAGCCATGCAATAAAATAGCTTCTCTCTTTTTATAAATATGTAATTTCTATAGACATCGACAAACCTTATAGGTATTCAAAAAAGAACTCTGAAAAGTCGAAACACTAGCGCGATGCAATCTACGCCCAGCGCCACCTATTGGTTCATAGTGGAACTAATATTCCAAAACTAAGTGAGAGCGGGCCACTAGTGAACAATAATCGCAATCTGTAGCTAGATAGGTACATCCGCTTTCCATAGAATGTTATGTTGATTGCTATACATCTATACTATTTATAAAAATATAACTTCTATAGACAACGACAAGGCTTATAGGTAAACCGAAAATACGAAACGCTTGCGCGATGTAATTGAGCACAGCGCCATCTATTAGTTCATTTCTGAATTAGGTCCCGAAGCGAAGTGAGGGCGGGCCACTAGTATGTTTATAAGGGGATCCTATTCTTACAAGTCATTCTTTATTCCTCGCTCTAACATAAATATTTATTTATATCAAACAATACGTAGATGTAGACGCTGAAACGACCCTCCGATCCATAATACTCATCCCATAATGTCTCACGCAAAAGAATGTGTTATGTGAGCTAATTTCCATCGCAAATGCTCGCTTATGGATATTGATGGCTCACATCCATTACCGCAACCGGATTATGCCATAAATGCATAAGATATTTTACACTCGCAAATGAATAATGCGATTTTAAAGGTAATTTCGTTTCTTCGTACTTGTATCTGGAAATACGGTGGATGTTTATTTTCGCAGCCTTCGATTTCTTTCAACACGTGCAGAATGAATAAGAGTTTGATTCTGCATTTAGGTCGGTAATCAATTTGGTTCATTATTGAAGACACTCATTTGATTTAGATTTCGTACTAATTGGGTGAAAAAGGTACTCATGTGCTAAGAGCCATACAGATGGCTCTTAGAACATGAGCCTATTATTAAAAAACCGCAGTGCGTGGCAGACATACAGATGTCTGCCACGCAGTGCGTTTTCAAACCTTACCACCACCTTAGAAGACCTGGAATTTTTTGGTCACTTAGCCCGGAAAAATGGAGACATAATCTGGAGCAGCTAATGGTCATTGGCTAGGTAGATGGAAGGAGACCTCTGAGAGGTAGTCCAATGAAATGGTCGGACCAAATACGCTCGATACTGGACACCAAGCTGCATGATGCCCTCCAGGTTGCGAAAGACAGAAGCAAATGGAGAACCATCATAATGGAAAAACTGAGTTCCAATGGGAGGCATCACTTAAGGAAGAGAGGAGAAGACATTTAAATTCTCTTAAGACGTTTTGAAATGTTACATCTGCTTTTGAAATCTGTTTAATTAGCCATATTTTTTTTATTATATTATCTACGCCTTTCAATGACCATTACTTAAGAGCGTTCATCCGTAAGAGCCACACTTAAGTCAAAATCATTGATTTCCGATGGAGAATAAAATGATAATCTATACAGTTTGTAAATAAGATATTGATGTCAAATTATTGCAGATTTCATAATCTAATGCATAATTTCAAAATATTTTCAAATGATCATTTAGTTTTCTCGTTAGAACAGTTTTAATACAATCCCTTTTTGAAACTTGTGGTCGAAGGTCTACGCAAATGCTCGATAATAGTAAAACTATAAACGACAAACTTATGACAATATTTCTATTAAAAGAACAATAACATATATTAGGGCATGGCTACAAAACAATAGTGATTACTGTAAGTTTTCATACAAGAAAAGTGTACTCAAAAGTATCATTGTTAGTAATTTTTCGAGTTATTACACGTATTAGTTTAGGATGAAATAAAAGGTATTCTTGATTTTTTTTAAACCTAATAAATGAAGAAATTTACGCTTTAAAACGTGGTATTTTTTTAACTTTAATAACTTGTTTTTTTATTTTATTATGAATCATTTAGTACTACTATATAATCGGCGCAGAATCGCACCAGCGCTCAGTGCCGGCCGAGGCCTTTCCGAGGTAGGACCTATGTCGCTCCCGGTCACCGCGTGCTACGTAAAATTTTATTTGAAATTGGAGATTTTTTGACGCGACTGAGACGGATTGATACTTTTTGTTTTAAGAATATTAATTTGTTTTAACCAAACAAAATTTTGGTGAGTACGAAGGTAAAGAAATGCAATTCTAGTAACTTCCATAGATTAATATATTATATTCTTTACATTTTACATAATAATATAAAATGTGATATAAAAGGCGCTATTCGGGGAAGAAAAGGAAAAGTTATGGTACTTAATTTGGCCAAAGCTAATGAAGCTAAAACGTAAGTTACCGCGAATCCACTTTTAATGACATAGCTGGTCATAATCTATTCACATTTTTCTTTTACGATGATTTCATTACGTTTATTGCTAAAGGCAGAAAAGAGAAGGTCAAATACATGAGAATACCACCGAAGAATTGGAAATAGTTGAATCGCAAACTACAGAAACATGACTATGATTTTAAAGTAGAATTTCATCATCATCATCATCAGCAACCCACACTCGTCCACTGCTGGACATAGGTCTCCTCTAATGCACGCCACCGCTCCCGATTTTCAGCCACTCTCATCCAGCCCACACCAGCCAGCCTTCGAATGTCATCATCCCATCTTGTCGCAGGGCGTCCAACACTTAACCGAGTCGCGGTCTCCACTCAAGGACTTTACGGCTCCAACGGTTGTCAGTTCTGCGGCTAATGTGACCAACCCACTGCCGCTTCAGTTTGCTAATTCGGTGGGCTATGTCGGTGACTCAGGTTCTCTGTCGGATTACATCATTTCTGATGCGGTTCTTCAGAGATACTCCGAGCATAGCCCTTTCCATAGCTTTTTGAGCGACTTTGAACCGGGTGGATTAGTCCAGCCACGTCCACGTCTCGGCACCGTAAGTCATGACCGCGAGGACGCACTGGTCGAAGACTTTCGACTTAAGACTTTGAGGGATGGGTGACGAGAAGACTTGACGAAGCCTACCAAATGCTGCCCAGCCTAGCTGAATTCTTCTATTGGCTTCTCTCTCGAAGTTGTTTCTGCCTAATTGGAGCGTTTATCTTAGATAGACATATTCCTGGACAATTTCGAGAGGTACTCCATTAACAGCGACCGGTCCCGGATCAACGAGCTCGTTGAAAATGACCTTGGTTTTATCCAAGTTCATCCGAAGATCGAAGTGATTGGAAGATTCAGCCAGGCTGCTCGCCTGTAGGCCATGTAAGGTTTCCGTCAAGATGACGATGTCGTCTGCGAATCGTAGGTGTGACATGTACCCGCCATTAATATTGATTCCGCGCTCTTTCCAGTTTAGCGTTTTGAACAAGTCCTGCAGCGCAGCGGAGACGAGTTTCGAAGATATAACATCTCTTTGTCTCACACCACGTCGTAGCAGGACAGGCTCGGTTTGGCCATTTTGGATTACTACGGACATATTAGCGACGTTATACAGACACCTCAACACCTCGTGCCAAGTCGATATCGCCAATCGACTTGGCACCTCTGCAAGGCCTCGAGAACAGACCAGGTCTCGACGGAGTTAAAAGCTTTTTCATAGTCCACAAATGCCATGCACAGGGGCTGGTTATATTCTTTGGTCTTCTGTATAACCTGTCTCACTGTGTGAATATGGTCTATGGTGCTAAAACCGTCGGAACCCGGCTTGCTCTGCAGGTTGAGCTTCGTCAAGTCTTCGTGTAAGGCGATTCGAAATGACTCTTGAGAACAACTTATAGACGTGACTTTGGTCGATAGTTCTTCAGTAAGGTTTTGTCGCCTTTCTTGAAGAACAATACGACCAAGCTCCGCGGCCACGCCCTAGGAGTTCTCCCGAAGAAAATAACCGAGTTAAATATACGTCAAAGTTCCTTCAACACCGGCTTGCCGGCAACTTTCAGAAGCTCGGTGTGACTCCGTCTTTTCCCGGGGCTTTTCCATTTTTAAGTTGTCCAAGAGCTGCCTCGATCTCCTCCAAGCTGATGTCGGGTAGATCCTCCGTCGCATGGCGGGTTAATGTGGCTCTTGAATCCTTCTCATCCGGCGTAGGGTGGGGTGAGTGCGACGCGTATAACTGGCTATAGAAGGTGTAAACTTCTGAAAAAGTTTCTGGCTTTGATGTGACGACTCCTCGATTTGTTTTGGTTAACTTCGACAGGTGGCTCCTGTCAAGCTGTTGTACGAAGACTTTGGACCCCCCTGGTTCTGCTCAATTGCTCTCTGTATTGAGAGTGAATTGGAGCTTCGGAGGTCACGTCTTAACAGCTTGGAGATGGACTTATTTAGAGCCCGTTGTTCTGCCGAAGTGACTGATGGATCTTTCCGCCTCTTGTCCATTAAATCCAGAGTATAGACCGCTTGCTACTCACAGAACTTTGTGCCCTCGTCCCGAAGGATTTCCACCACTTGGTCGAATTCTTCGTCGATATATACGTCAATTGTGGTTTCCAAGGCAGTGAATCGATTTTCCAATTTCAGTTGGAAGGCATCGGAACCAGCGAGTGATTGGAGCAGATTTGGCCGGAGCGTGGACTTCATCAACCGAGAACGTTCAAGCTTAAAATTGATATTCAAAGTGCCTCTGAGAAGTCGGTGATCACTTCCGGTTTTAAACCTATTGATCACTGAGACATCTCTGAATATTCGCTTAATGTCCGATATATATTATGAAGTCGATCTCATTTTTAGTCATAGTATCTGGGCTCTGCCACGTCCATTTCCTCTGGGGCTGTTTCTTAAAGAATTGATCCCAGAAAGGGATCAAATTGAGGGTTTGCAACTGTTTTATAATGTATAAATACAACTGTTTTATAATGTATAATGTTCTTTTATATTAAATGATTTATTAAACAAAACATGATATCTTTAAGTATTTAATTGCTTACCTGTCCTGAGTAAAAAAGGTAGGTAGGTATCTAAATGATATACCTATTTTTTTATTTTTCTTAAATCAAAAAATCAAAAGAATAACAATAAATCAACGTTGGATTTATTTTATTTTATTTAACTTGCAATTTAATTTTACAACAATACAGTAATTTACTTTGCTATAAAGCGAAAGGATCAAAATTTGTCAGTCTAACTATAAAGAAAACGTACGCGGCAACTCTATGCAAACAGTAACACATGCTTATGTGTGAGTGAAATTTTGCAAATCAAAACCGAAACATGACATTCCGCACTAGCCGAGAACGCTCTTAATCTTTGATACATCCTAATCTACAAAATTACTGCTTTTAAAGTTTTCCATTCTGTTTGACTGCTCTTAGCGTTTATGAGTTATAATTTCATTTCCCCAGATGTGTAAGTAATACAAATAAACGTAAGTACCCATATTACACTTATATGTAAGTAGAATACGACGCTAATTGAATTTGCGCCGCTTGATTCAGCAAACAGAAATAATCAAGTTCACTCGCGTATGAAGTGGTGACTTAAGAGACCTCCTATCGTTAAGTAGGTAATTAACACCCGAGTAGATACGAGTACTTATATATGTTTGAGTACCTGCTCTCTAATAACGTACCATTTCGTTTTAATTAATTTGTTTGTGCACGTTTGACGGTAGCGCGGGAGAAATTGTAAGTAGGTAAACATTACTCGTAAATATACGGCTTTACGAATGTACGTAGACACGGTTTCCTATTACCGTTCAGTAATGTGTCCTGTGTAATTTGTTTACAACACAATGAGGAGGCCCAATCGGGGGAAGGGGGTTAAAAGGGTAGCACTTGTGACTCTACTGGTGTTGCGGGTGTCTATGGGCGGCGGCAATCGCTTAGATAGGTACTATTAGGTCTTCCGTCTGCTCGTCTGCCATCTATCACATAAAAAAAACAATGAAATATGGCGTAGATGCGTTTATTACTACCTAATACCATGAAGTGTTTTTTTTTAAGTTAAGATAGGTAGGTACCTACTTGATCTTTTAGGGATCTAAAGAGCTGCCTGAAGATTAGTTCAAGCGAGTAATCGAAAAAGTGGGTAACGTGAAAAAGGCTGAAAACAGTGCAAGTCACTGTTATTCAATAAAAAAACAATATTTAGTATTTTATCGTTTTACGGATTCTGTTAACCACTTTTACCTAACCTAATAAACAAACCCATGAAAAGTTGTCCACGTAGACGTGACAACTCGACAAACAACTTAAGTATAAATTCCATTAAATAGTAAAACCAACGCCAGGATCTAAATAATTTTCAATAACCGTTTTTCTAGAAATTCTTAACTACTATAGAGTCCGTGCAAATTGCGGGATTGCAAAGTTTATATTTTGCGGTAACATAGATACGAGTATTACCTTGTAACTTGTAAACCTTATTTCTCAAGATACGTCTGACTTTTAAATTTTATGAATAAGCAGCGGCCATAACCATAGAAATAGAGCTGTATTTATAAACTTCTTAAGTACAAAATTGCAGCATTAAAGTCCCGAGTCCAGCATAAGGATTTAAGTTGCAACTGGGAAACTGTCACGTGATATAAATGACGAAAGTTACTCATAGTAAAATATCCTTTAGATTTATTTCACCTTCCGCGTTTTTCCCGGAAACTTTCCTTCCGCTAAATTTATCAGTGTCGCCCTAATCGTGGTAGTTGCTAAGAGTTTCTTAGTAAAAACCAGACGGTAAAATGTAGAACACTTAACTTTTTATTAAGTAGTTATCTTACCTTATCTGTAGGTATAACATTAATGGTACTTCATTTTGATATTCAGCCTTTTAATTATATTAGGCACGCCAATTTGTGACTCGACTGGTGTTTCAGATGTCTATGGGCGGCGGCAAGTCGCTTACCATCAGGTGATCCGTCTGTTCGTCTTAACAGTATGGTTAAAATCTAAATTCGCTGCTTTTATGAATGAGATTGAGATACATTTTGGTTGATAATTAAATTAGAAGATAACCTTTCACGAAGTAAGTGCATAAATATAGTTAATTACCTACCTCACAATAAAGTTCGTAAGGAAACGTAAAAGAAAATATTTACATGTAACTTTTCTTCATTAGATAAACAGCAAGTTTTCCTACGAGTTCGTATCTACATACGTCTGCCTAATTTAAGTAACGTAAGTAAACCAAATACATTATATCTTCGTCTTTACATACTTAAGCAGAAACCGAAAACTTTTCCTTAGTTACAGAATAACAAACTTTCCCTAAAATGGTAGCACAAAATTTGTTCAGAATTAAAACGCGTTAAAAGGTGTGGAATCATTTAAACAAACGCCTTCTATAAATACTAGGCCCAGCTAACCTTAATGCTTTGAAAAACCCTCTTGAAAAAGAATAATATTATTATAATATCAACCTTTAAAGCGGATAAACAAATAGAATAAAAATACCGAAATCATAAGGTTGTAAACGGCTCCTCGAGTTAGTATTTTTTCGCTCGGAAGCGCCGGCAGATGGCCAGACCGGCACGCTCCATTGACCCGAGATGAATCAAATGGGATGAATAATGAAATCGATGGGCCCACTCGTTAAAATATACTCGATTAATTTTCTTGTATTTTTTACACTGATTGAGAGAGAAAACAATTATTGTTTTTTTAGGGAAAATCAAAAGAATATCGAAGTGAGAACCTTTGTCTCATTGTTACAAAGCAGTGTTATAAAAAATAAATGTACGAAAAAATTGTAAAGAGAAAGATCTTCAAAGCCGCAAGAATAAATCAAGAAAAATTAGGTTAGAATACAGAAAGTATACTCACATTAAAAGCTACTTTACGTATATTTCTTACTACGTATGTTTTTATATTACCACCGACATCTATCTAATTTGACCTGGTACTTAACTTTTTCGCATTTGATATTTTACATAAATGACTATAGATATTATTATGTTGATGGTTTACAGCTCAATAAAGAATTTATAACTTTTGTCTGAAGATAAGTAAGTAAGTGGTCTTAAAATATATTTATTTACGACCAAGTTTAAGGTTTTGCAAAATCGAATCTTCATTCCCATTCCCAGAGGGCCTACTACAAAACGGAATAATGCACGCCCGAATTTTTATCCCGCTTACGTCTTTTTTCTTTGCGGCAGGTATATTTCCGTTCGTTGCAGCTTGTATAGCCTAGTACCTACACGTATTCAATTACTTGAGTCCGTCTGCGTTGCATCAACCGCCCGTCAACAAAACCTCATGTTCCCCCAGTACCACTCCCGGCGAGTCCAGTACCAGTCCCAGTACCTACTTAGTTCGCAGATATTCACTAAATTTCAGGTAGCAAATATTATCTGCCACATGGGTTTGTCCAGACTGCGCCAACTCAACTGCCAACTTGTGGATCATTCTCGCTTAAGGCGATAGTACGAGCCTCGAGCTGAGTCTCTATACCCGGGCTTCTTCTCCTGGCCCTCCCGAGTCCAGGTTGTGGTGGGCGTGGGCCCCGAGGAGTGGTATCTTCTCGAGCGGCCGTGCCTAAGCAGGCTGGCTAGCAACTGCTTGAGAGCTGAAGCTTCATGATCTACCAGTGCATACAATATTAATACCTCTAGAGGTTCTATACAAACAATGTTAATAGGTATATAGGTAGGTTTGTATAGTTACAGATAGGTATTAGTTGAACAAATAATATGGCATCCTATTTATCTTAACTAGTGGCCTGCCCTCACCATTCGGGACTTAATTTTGAACTGAACTAATAAAGCGATTAACCTCTACGAGTAGTATGGATAACCGCAATAAAACAAAAAGTTGGCGGCGATAAGGACGCGCCTTCAATGCGGGCGGTCATGATTCAAATCCGAGCATGCACCTCTGGATTTTTCAAATCTATGTGCGAATTTGGGAAAACATCGTAAGAAAACCTGCTTTTATCGGGTAGTTTCTGAAACGTGTAACCATGATTCAATTGGACTCCCTAAATCCAGAATCATGATCAAAGCTAACCCCGGCTCCAAAGCGACAGATTTTGACGCAACCGTTGAATGGGCCGGCTCGACCGGAGTGATACCACTGCCTCACAGAAAACCGGCGTGAAGCAGCCCCTGTGCTGTGTTTCGCCGAGTGAGTGAGGGTACCGGAGGCCCACCCGGGGGGGGAAGGGGATAAAAGGTTGGCAGCGCACTTGTAACTCTACTGGTGTTGCAGGTGTCCATGAGCGGCGGCATTGCTTACCATCAGGTGATCCGCCTTCTCGTCTGCTACCTATCACATAAAAAAAAACCGGGAATTATAAGCCAAGATGAGGCAGAAAACCGCAATAAAACAAAAGGCTGCATAAATAGAAGAATCAAAATTGTTCACATCCAGTGACCTGACGTGGTTACCTACTCGCAATTAGTTACGAAATTAACAACACCAACACTCCAACAGCCATATAAACCCACACAACTTCTGGCGGTTCTAACCATACTGAAACTCGTACTCGGTGGTGAAAGTATTAAAATATTCCCTAGAATTTCATAACAACCGCACTCAAACTTTAGGGATAGGCTTAAATGCGAAAATGTCGGTTTTCGTGCACTAATAGGCGCGTGACGTCATAAAACAGGGATGCCTCGCCCTCGGGCAATGTCAACACATTCAGATTTTGCACGGTAGGGTGATAGGCCAAGTTCAGTAGCGTTGGGATTTTGTTGAAATATTTCTCGTAGGGACGGAGACACTTAGGTACCTATACAGCGATTCTAATTGTGAAAATACTAGTTAGTATGCAGTAAGGTCAATGTATGAGATCTTGTGTGAAAAATAAATTTAATATTTAGTTAATAGTTAGAGTAGTTTCTTACTTTCAGATTTCACGTAGAAGGCAAAAAACGTACACTTTCAGAAAACTTGCCGTCATGTAAGATAGTAGCCAAATGTTTGGATATTCTTAATATAAGAAAGCAATTACTTACAGTACCGCAATTTTGTCTTCTCCTCTATCTGACAGGATAAACAAGGAGAACCTAATTAATGTTTTCCTATTACACTGTTACCGAGTATCCGTAAGCGTTGGCAAATTGAGCCGATATTAGTTTGTTAGCATTGTCGGCCAAGTTTGATTACTTGCGAACGCGTCTCCAGATCCGGCGGAGGTCCGCCGCTGTCATGGGGCTTGCGGCAACAACTTCCGAGTTGTGACGCACTTGGAGAATAGCTGGCCGTAAGTTTTGAAAATTATGTTGGCAACAAATGTACTGACGTCATTTATTGCTTTGAAATTCGTGGTAGTATTTGTAATGGTGAGTACGTAATAATGTATCTTCTACGATACAGACGTCATCTGCATATGCGTTTACTGACGTATAAAAGGGGTCATTTGCGCGTCTGTTGTATATATATTTTCTTTTATGAGATGAGGCAGATATTGACAAGCAGACCAGATGTTAAGGGATTGCCGCCGCCCATAGACACCGGCTACACCAGTACTCACAAGTGCGCTGCCACCCTTTAACCCCCTTTCCCCAATTGGGCCTCCGTCTCCGATTTCGAGGGGGTAATTTGTGCGTCTGTCTGCAGAGCATCCGGCTCGATATTGGTTTTTTCGTCAAAAGTTCTAGCGACGTTTGGTTTCTCTATCATAGAGAAGCCCCCACGTCTGAATTGGTCTGAAGACGTATAGCCAGCGGTTGGAAGACGTATAGTAATACAGTAATTCATCTGCTGATGTAAGTAAGCTGTCAAAATCTACAGGCACTTCCATCTCATTGAAATGCCACTAAATGTCGATGGTTCCATCCGACATTTGTCTGTTAGTATCACATCTTGTTTGTTTGTAGAATCACATTTGGACATAGGCCTCTTTCGTTATCTACTCTTAACGGTATTGGGGCATCCAATCCCATCCTGTATGTAAAACGATGACGTCATCTTTCCAGATATGGTATGCCCCGCGGCAGAGCATGTGCTGAACTGTATGTATTCCCACCAATCATGACATGCGGTATGAATTTAATTAGTAAAATTAACTCCGCGTTAATCCCTGTGTTCATGGTAGGTACATACAGCTACACATCAAAGTATACAAAACTGTCAAATTTCTTCAATCGACTCTCATCTTACTGTCAAACACTTAGGTTGAATTTCAATTGGGGAAATTTGACAGTTTGTGGTACCTAACCTGATGTGTGCTTGACTGTATTTACTTCTGCAACGTGAATACAAAATCACTTAACTATAGAACAAGTAACTCACAATAATATGGTTGTCTAGGACCAGTTGATATAACACACCCGCGAGTATTCAGAAAATTGCTGTAGAAAAGTTCACGGATAATATACCCTACTTTGTACTTTGCTGTTCTTTTCTTTTCGTATAGTGCTATTGCTTCATCTATTATATGAAGTAGGTAACATTAATAAGGTGTCATGCTCTGGGGCGGGACGACTCTGACCTAGGTAGATATAATAGGTAGGTATGAAAAAAAAACATAAAAAATGTATATAATAATTGTAGTCTTAATTTAAAACAATGTATATTTACTTATAGTTTTCTTATAAACGATCATTTAAAGTCAAGATCACCAAGAAGATTCCGTTACTGAGGGTTTCTAAATTCGTTTATTAGACCAAAATAAATGTATATTAAATATATGTACTATACTCAATTTTGTGTTTAATTTAGTATTAACCGATTTACGACAAATTTAAAATTTCCTTCCAATACATTTGTAGAAGCGCCTAAAAAAGGTTGTTATACATATCGATGGTTTAGTGAACACTTGCACTAACTACAAATTGTAGTTAGTGCAATAGTGAACTAAGGCATCTACAATGTATGGTTCACAATTGCACTAACTACCATTTGTAGTTCGTCGTAAGGTTCATACGGCAATGGAAAATCAATTGTTATTGCCTTTTAAAAGGTTTTTGGGTTACGACGTTAGAGCAACCACATATTCAACGTTGACATAATACTCGTCTCTTGTAAGCAAAATAAAACAAATATACGTGTTTGAGTGTGATGTCGCGGTGGTTAGTGGCTCTGCTTTTATCGCAATACCTTTGTTTACACCGCCACAGCCGTTTTATGACGTCACGTGCCACTGTGACTAGTACGACTTTAATAAAACCAGGCTCATATCCAACCTGTAAACTATAAAACAAATAAGACATGTTGATGGAGCAGAGTTTATTTTATGCCAATGTTTTATTATCATGTCGAGTCTCTGTGGATTCACAAAACATTTCCAAAGTTATTGCAGTGGTAGAAGAAGAAACAGAGAGCACTAACTTAAACGGTTAAGTAGACATGCAATTCGTTAGTCATGGTCAAAACGTAAGCAGATTTTCTTTCTCTGCAGGAATTTTTCTTTTTGAGTGATACGTGACAGACGAGCAGACATATCTCCTGATGGTAAACGATTGCCGCCACTTATACACACACCTGACACCTGCTACACCAATAGAGTCACAAGTACGCTACTGACTTTTAACCCTTTCCTCCCAATTATGCGTCCGGTACCCTCACTCTCTCGACGAAACACAGCGCGGGCGCTGCTTCACGCCGGCCTTCTGTGAAGCCGTGGTATCACTGCCGTCAAACCAGCCCATTCATATGCGTGGCTCTCCCACGATAAAAAGAAGTAGGTACCAGTAATAAATGATACTTATGTTAATGAAAGAAGTACATTACTTATCTTTCATTAACAGAAGCTATATAATACTACTTGTAAAATAAATTAATGTTCGCACTGGTATTAAAATTACCATTGATGTTGGTAAAACACGACCTAAATAAATATACGAAGGGACGAAATAAATTAATGGAAGTTGTCAATTTTGGATCATCTAACACACGTGTCTAAACTTAATGTTCACCCATAGGCTCTACAAAATCTGCCAGGTCAGCATTCCTGGCTTGGCTCGTAAAACTTAACGGTGGACACATAAACTTGTAATGGTAGGTTGGCCGCTTTTATTAAGACCGTGTCGCAAGGGCTTTACTTACCCATTAGAGAGACAGGGCCGGAGTAGGGCCAGTACGTGTGCACTTAAAGACAAGGCTATGTTTATTTTATTCATCTATGTGGGGCAGCCAAGAAGATTGAATACACTGACAAAGAATAAACACTTTCTTTATTGCACAAAATAAATCAAGGAAGGCTGGAGCTGGATGCGAGTAGACGAAGATCGATTAAAGTGGCGAGCATTTGTGGAGACTTATGTCCAGCAGTGGACTGCAACAGGCTGATGATGATAATGAAATCAAGGATACTGGGGCCACAAGAGATCTCACAATAAGGCGTACTACATATCGTAATTATAGGACACCGCAGAATGCATAGTTTACGTGTGATATTTATTTGGTATAGCAGAAGTACCTCCTTGTAATATATCTTGATAATTTTCGCTCTAATTTAGACTTTTTTAAGACATACAATGTTTAGAATGATTTGATTGTTCACTGAACACTGCATGTTCGTTCGTCCCTGTCGGAGTCGTATGTGTATCTATACAATAAGATATTTTTAGAAAACTTATGAAGAAAATGTACTCGAAGACACTTTCTCCTGGTTTCAAAGACTCATCATTATATCATGCTACACATGATAATATAGTTTTCATGGTAACGCTATTCTAATTCCGGCAACGTGGGCAGGCGCGCGTGGGTATATCCTTAGAGGTATAATAGTCCTTATGGAGCAGATACACCGTGCCGCCTTAAGTACGCAAATAGAACATAAAGGAACAGTCTGAGAGCGTCGTATTCACGTCATTAATTTCTATAATTACCTCTTAATTAATAGCTTTAGGTGAAAGTTGATGGAGTCTTGAAAAGACCAATGGCGAAATTATTTCCAATATTTAGCCCTAGACTTTCAGCTATTTAATATGATATTCCAGCATCCCCACTTGCAAACAATCATTTTATGTTTCGGCGACACAATGCGCAGGGTAAATCAGAAAAAAACTGATTAAATTCAGGTATACCCCACGGTCGTTCGCGATCAATTGAAAGACTCGGCCACTTCCACGATGGAGTACATGCTCTGTATAGAAACCGTTGGAGGCAGCTACTTAGATCATCTGCTTCAGAAGCAGCCATGATGCTGACGTGACATGAGAAACCGACATAAGAAAGAGATAGATACTACAAATAAACAGTAATTGGTGTGTTTTACATAAAAACAACTTTAGACGTTGAGACATGCAGTCGCCTTGTCCACGTGGTTTATGCCCCCGCCGGCCCTGGCGTCCGACGCCGAATGCTTGAGATACCACCCTCACCGCGGGTTATTTCATTCGGAACCCGCCGTTGCAAGCATGAATAAACTCAAAATAAGGGCACACCACGTCAGACTGACACGTACTGTCGCACCTGTGGTTGTCTTATTAATGACGGGCTCGAGGAGGGTGAATGGAGGCTCTGTTTTAAGCTCATAATTAATATACACATTTGTTATTTACCGTTGGGGTAAACGAGTTCTCGTGTGGAGGCAGCGTCTCGTTGAACGTAGTGTAGACTTGAAGTGGTGTAGTGACGACTTGCGCAAGGTCAGCTGGCAGGAGCGAATGCGTAAGGAGTCGATGTTCAGGCAAATATGTGTTCATCATTTGGTGAGACGCATTCCAGTAGTGGACTGCAACTGCAACAGACTGATGATAAATGTTTACATTTATTAAATTCAACCAGTTGCAAGGCAAAATACATGCATAGTAGACAAAGCATTTCTTCCGGATCACATAAAGAGTTTCATAAAATTCATTGTCTTTCTCTGTGTGTGATACAACTTTAGAAGATTTATTTGGTTATACTTTAGTAAAATCTACAAAATCGTAATTAAAAACCTTTAAATTGAATCAGTCGTAACGAATCAAGTATGTATGGATATAGAACAGAATTTCAGAACATTTGGCCTGACGCATTTGGTAGTGAAGGGTGTTCCTACGCCAAAGGTGGGTGTGATCCCACTCTAGTCAAACATTCGTGTGATGAACACTAGTGTATAATGTCTGTCTGGGTGTAAAAATGTGTATTTAATTAATATTAACTATATTTTTTTTGTAATACAAGTTAACCTTCGTAGTAGGTTCGGAATGAAGTCAATATGTGTGATGCTGAGTGATTGAATGTTCCATTTAACACACTTGACCTTCGGAGGAACAGGAGAACGACCTTGAGGACAGACTTGTATAACTTACTCGTATACTTATAACAAAAGTTGTAACTTTTGTAAAACAAGCACAGCTATACTACGGTACTTTAAATAAAAATTAACCGAACCAGAGGAGTTGATTTTCATCTCTACCCACAAACTCGGTTATAGAGACCGCCAACCGCAATAGAAATTCAACTGTTGTGAATTAAATGAATTCACGGGTCAATGAGCCTGTTAATAAATTAATTTATTTCATAGCACAAGAACAATCACAGAATACGAAACATGGACATTTTCTTAAGGACGGAAAATACCTGAACCTGATCTCATTCGTAATAGATAGGTACAGTCAGTCACACATCAGGTTACCACAACCTGTCAAATTTCCTCAATGGATATTCAACCTAATGTGTACAACACTAAGATGAGAGTCGATTGAAGAAATATGAGTCACGAACTTTGTATGAAAAGTGTTTTTTTTTTTGCCATTTTTTTAAAGTCATGGAACAAAATGTTATTCAAAATGTATAGTAGAAAACGTAGTTAAAGGTATGTACATTTTTACAGATACACCCTGCGATTTGAACATTATGAAGGTACTTTCTACTGGTCTATGGCGCAGGTTCTCGCCTTAGTTATTATGGGCCGGCCGAGCAGAGCTTAACGAGCCATTATTAAGTAGCCGAACAGGGTTTATTACATCGCCAACACATTAAAGAGATGTGCTAACGGAAGATAAATACGACTCGAACTTTTCCATCCAATGATAAAAAATTTCGTCAAAATCTCTGGCATAAGGCACCGCATTCTCGGGTAGACAAGCGGGGGGTAGGAGTGTATGGGGCTTATGATTATAAGAATAGGCAGCCATAAGATTTGTCGTGGTGCGAAGGCTTCGTGCTAGTTGCCCTACGACTATATCTCACGATGGAAAATGAGGGAAAGTCCCAGGGGTTTAGTGGGTATACCCCCCACCGTCAAGCGGGGGGAAGTCCAACATAAGCCGCCCTGGACTTGGGTAACGCATTTTCTCTGGGTTACCAAAACAAAAAAAGGCAATCATAAGATTATGACCTTTGCCGAATTTTTAAAATAACAACAACAGTTCAGTCATAGACAATACAAACTAGAGAACTTCATCTTAAAGACCAATGGTCCTTTGGAGGTTGAGTCACTTAAAAAATCGTAGATTTGTTGTTTTTTCTTGAAATATACAAAACCCACGGCGAATAAGAATCATCATCAATGGAGATAGAACATTTGAAAATACCGGCGGCACACTTGAGACTCCTATGGTGTTGCAGTGGGCCACATACCATCACTTACCATCGGGTGATATTACTTAACCGCTTGCTTGTTTGCCTCTTAACTCATAAAAAAAAGTTAACAGCTAAAGATAACGCCACGATTATCACTTAGAGCGACAATATCCAACCCAACCTGTTCCCGCACTCGAGTTAATTCGAGTTAACACACCACTAGCACATCGCATAAAACTTTATTACAGTAATTAAGAACGAGAATAAGAAACATTTATTCACGTGCAACATGATATTACATACATTTTCTTTTTACATTACCTTGGGATTCAAGATTAGATTTCTTTTTCACCTTTTTAGCTCCATTAGCGAAAACGAATTGTTCTTCCAAACGAATCGCTTTGTGATAGTGGAGCTCCTAATTAATTTTTGAAGCCTACCTATTCAGCCATGTTTTGGAGGCCTTTTAACGTAATTCACTTACAAGTCTTTTTTCTCAGTAAGTACTGAACGTTCTTTCTACTATAAGTCACTAAGTAGATTCGAGTAGCTTAGAATTTTCAGTCAAATTACCTTGTCTTCTTCAGGTGTTTTCATTTATACTGAACGAAAATAATAGTAACTTCCCTTGAAACCTATGTACTGACTATTTCTAAAAGCGTACCTTACCTATACTCTGATTTTCAATCATGTGGAGTAAACTAACAATGTCATTGTGTATCTATTTTGAACCGCGTACCTAAGTAGCAGATATTATTATTATCTATTATTAATGGATGATACCACAAGTCTTCACGAGTTTAGTATGATTGAAAACACTAAAAAGTTATAAATATGTTACAGTTTATTTTATACTCGCTAAGTAACAATCGTCTAATAAATTACCCTAAACCAATCGAAGACAAACCGTTTCTGTTTCTTGCGTTCCTACGTTCGAGCATTCGTCTCTCGCAGCCGGCACCATTCCCAAAAACCACAGCTGATTCGATCGCTGCCGCGCCCGCCTCACTCACCGCACTGAAATGGACAAGCGCTACGAATGTCCGTAGCAACCGTAGCCCGTAGCACTGCTACAGATGCTACGACACTTGCTTAGATACGACCGTTGTTTACGAGTACTTGCACCGCAAACGTGTAGCATCAGCTGTTTTGTCCGTATGTAATGTAATGATATTTTTTTACTCCAACACGTGGAAACATGAGAATAGTCCTCTATTCTCCTTGCAGACAATTGATAGTATCAGAGATGTACAGACGGGGTAAGGTCGAGTTACCCCCTGTAATACAAAAATAGCACTTGTATCTGAAACATGAGGCCCAAAGTCCAAAAAGGCTACTCACTTTTACCAACCTTTTCAGTAGTAAAATTACAAAGGAACGGTAGAATACTGAAAAAGAACAGACAAAAACGGCAAAACCGTCTATTAGAACCACTTAAATACTCGTACCCGCATACATGGGTATGAGAAATAGACAAAAACTGTCATTTGCAGCTCAGTTTTCTGCATAATGGCGAAAACAGGATCCACGCAAAAAGCTTTTAAAGCCGGACTAGACACTTGCCTTGTGGGAGATAATAGCGGTATTCGGTTTTTTTCCACTGATTCTCTCGTATAAGTACTTACCTACTTAGTTTAATATCAAATGAGGAATTTAGCGCATTGTTAATGTAACATAGTGTTGACTGTAGGCTTTAAAGAAAAATCGTTGAACAAAATAATGATGTTCAAAATGTTTGGTAGAACTCGTAGTCAAATACAAATACAAATTACTTATTGCAGATGTACATGATTACAAATACACCCTGTGTAGAGCTACAGATAATTATTTTAATATACAAAAAAGGTATAGATACCATTTTTTTTTCTTTTTTTTCAAATCTATCACCCAAACATGTAATAAACACCGATTGTCAATAAATTGAATGAAACAATCGGAAGGAACAACACGGTCTTTGCTGAAAGTTTTTTTGTCATGTAAAATTTGTATCTTTATTTGCGTTTACAATGTATTGACTCCAAATTGTCCTTATTTGTAAGTGGAAATTCCCCATCACTGAAAAACCTAAGAAATTTCCGAGAAATAGCAAACCTTACACCAAAGTTAGCAGCAATTACAAAATAAATATGTGAGAATTATCTACGGGAGCTTACAATCTGACGCTTTAATTAAAGATAGGTATGTATGTAACTAGATGAGGTCGATTTGGAATTTTAATTTCGTAAAGATTAGCCGAAGCACAGGGCAATAAGGTCAAAGCTTAGTTAGACAAAGAAAATAAGACCGCGTAACCGAACCGCTCCTAAGTCCGGAGCTATTTACCCAACTAATGACGAGTGCACTCGAAGCTAAGGAGCTAATCCCGGCTCGCCACTCACATCTCGCAGATAAGAAAAAAGACGCCACCTCATAAATCTTCTGTGTCACTGGCCGCTTTGATTTCGGAATCATTGAGGAAACAATACAAACCTAGGGACATATTATTATTGCGTTTTTATTCTTTAAGAACGATCAAGGTATCCAGCCAGTGTCTACTTTAGTTAGGAACACTTTTTTATTTAGTTATGCGTAGGTAATATAACTTAAATTACTATCTACTTACAAAGCAATATAATTTTAGAACTATTTCAAATATGTGGCCACTTTTTCTTGGCTGGCTGACCGGCTTTGTTCACAACCCGCTAGATTTTTTCATCTACCTTATGAAAATTTGCCAGATAAGTAGATAGATAAATAATTAGATAGATACTCTTTATTGCAGAAACTTGATTCTTTACTAATTTATAAATGCAATAGGTATCGGTGGTCTTATCGCTAATAGCGATCTCACTTCTTTATACTCAGTCAGTCAGTAGATGATCGTAACAAACCAGCCACAAAACAAAAGAGCCAAATTGACGATACATCGATGGCATATTGTGGATCCATCAATGAATCGTCGATTTGGGTTCGATTTCATCTCTCTGAGACCTGTAAATGAGAGTAAACAAGTAAACGATTAACCAATTGTATCATGTCATGTATCGGCCTCAATTACGTTACGATCAGTTGTTTACGATATCGCATAAATCGATCGTAACTATGAGTCGCAGGCACCGTATAGATATAGGGCCCTATAGTACCAATTTTTTACTATACGCAAAGACTCGTGGAAGACGATGAAATATTTAATTTATTAATTACATTAAGTAATGAAATATGACACCAACTGCCACTAGTCTTTGGATCGCGTATAAAAGTTACTTCCCTTTAAACCCTGTAACTAGGTATTTTGAACAACTGTCAAAATTATTCATTAACTATACCATCTGTTCCAAGTCTTCGCGTTTACGGCTTAGCATAGGTAAGTAATACCCAGTTCTGCTGAGTAATGACCCAAACGTGTGGCTGCGCCTACGTGAAGTGTACCTACACGCATAAATTCCAATCAGACCTTGTAATAAGTAAACCCTAAGCCGCAAATAGGAATACGTAAACAAGGGAAGGTTATACCGACCATATTTCGGGACAAAGATATAAATTGAAGGGTGCGCCGCTGCATAAATTGACTCAAGGCTCAAGGTACGCCTTAGTAGAGTTACCTTCCAACTCGCACAAATATTGACTACTAAGGCAAAGTGAAAAGCCTCTAAAATTGCCAGGATTACCTGCGAAACCCCTTAAACACCAAATCAAATATTATTTCTCTACAAAGCCTTTAAGCTAAGGCGAATGAACTACACAGAGGAGATTCTTTATACCACCTTTATTCGTGGTGGGAGGCGCAAGGTTTTTATGAAATTTTATGTTATACAGGTTTATAACATCATTTTGAAAATACTTATGTACCTACGTACGATCTCACATCAAAGTATACAAACCTGCCGAATTTCTTCAATCGACTCTCATCTTACTGTCATACACATTAGGTTGAATATGAATTGAGGAAATTTGACAGGTTGTGGTAACCTCATGTGTGGCTGACTGTACTTATCTAACTATATTTGTTTCACTAATAGTGTCATTAAATATCTGGTGTAAGATTTATCTGTAGGTCAGGGTTTCCTTAATAATACCTACGTTCGCTTTACATAATTGGAAATCAGAGTTTATGTGGGGGCAAAACGCTGAACACCGGCATTTGATTCAGTGAATGTGTGTTAACTTGACATTTATCTTCATAAAGCAGAGTAGAGCCATATTATAAAAAAATATATAATGTGGAAAGACTTTTTACATACGCCCAAAAAATTTAGTTTCTAAAAATCGTACTTCACAATTCGCAAATTTATCTCCCTATTTTTGAGTGAAAACCGCAGAGTTGGGCACCCTGCCTTACCGTTTAAGGTCTGAGCAAACCACAAACTTTAATTTATGCGAAGAAAGATCACTGAAGGCACCCACGAGCGCAATGATGAGATAAATTCCTCTACGCGCCGCGGAAGACAAAGGTTATAAGGCGAAATTACTTCGGAGTAAGCACTTCATTAAACTTAACTATACAGTGCGGTTTCCCTTCCTTCTGGATTTGCATGTGTACGTAACTTATTACTGGCGTATCTACCTGGGAAAATTGCTTTGAGGTTGTTGTCTCTTTTTACATGAAGTATTTGCGGTAAGTTGAAACGAGATGGCTGTAAGTTTATGAATAATAATGTCGATTTAGCTGATATACTTACCTACTTATAACCGACACGATTCATCACAGTTCATCTCCTTATAATTCCTTACTAAAAGGAAAATTGGACGTTACGATACATCTCATTTGCGGGAATAATGACAAAATTAACTAGATAAGTCACTATTGGTTAATGTTTCCTTAGGTAGGCTCGCTAACTTAGCAGGGTATCCTAACTATCGTAAACAAGTAATATCCTAAATAATATTATAAATGCGAAAGTCACTCTGTCTGTCTGTTACTCTTTCACGCCAAACTACTGAACGGATTTGAATGAAATTTGGTATACAGAATACAGATGGCCTAGACCCTGAGAAAGAATAAGCTGCTTTTTAATGCGAAAAGGGAGTTGTAAGGGGTTAAAAGGGGGGGGGGTGAAAATTATTGAAAATGCTATATGTACCCAAAGATGCTATTCCACGTGGACGAAGTCGCGGGTAACAGGTAGTAGCCAATATAAGCAATTTATAGGCAAAATATTGGTAACCACTAACCTTCTCATGCATGGCATGGTCACGCAAATAAAATATAGGTGTTCTATTCTATTCTATTCTATAGGCATTATACATAAATACAGGGTGGCAAAATCATGGGGCCCTAAAGAGAAACTAGGCCTACCTAGTTTAAATCCTTGAGCCTACTTGCGTTTTACTATCTTTATTTTTTAAAAGGAATAAAACTGCACTCAAAGTTATTTTCAATATTCGGCTTGTATTGACCAAGAATCGAGCCGAGAATATTAACCATCCCAACATTGATCTTGAATTATTTAGGTAGGTACATACTGCCGCCCAATTTTGAAACGGATTGTTGGGGAACTAATGGAGTTCCCATCATTAGCAGCAGTAGCGCCATAATGTAGGTATTTAAATAATGGCCGCGCACCAGGCCGCGACACAGTTGTTTTCTAATTTAATAATGTATTATTAGTGGCCCACCCACACATTAGTTTCGGGACAATAGTACCACTATGTACTTATCAATAGATGTCACTGGACGTCCATTGCATCGCGCTAGTGTTTTCGTTTCTCTTTTTAGTTTTGTTTTTGTCACCATGAAATAACAAGAATCGTAAGTTGATATATTTCCTAGGAAGTTATTCTTACGATGGGGTACCAGCTTAGACAAAGTACCTACCTATAAAATAGAGAGGACTCGCAAATAATAAGTAATATTCGTGTAAACGGAACAACAATACGGAAATCGCTAAGAGTAAAAGAGACAGAATCATGATTTTTTGTCTTTGTCAGAGTTCCACTTTTTTGATGGACTCAGTTGTGAACTGCGACCAACAAAGCTAGTTGCCATAGTAACCCATAGTATTATAAGTGCGATTTTTGTTCGTATTTTTACTACCTTAATAACCAACCAAATTCAGTCGTAGTATGACATAACAGACTCAGGCTACCGTACTGAAGTAATCTTCAGACACATCGATCCACCATTTTGTAGTTATTTGGCCGGGTTATATAGATAGCTGTCCCTTACGGTTGATACGCGCTTAGCCACTCTATTTGATACTTTCTCTTAGGGTACCAGTCTATGACATAAGCTGCAGTGGCGTCATCAATTCATTTCACAACTTTATTGACACATTCTATTCACTCGTTCCAGTCAACTTTGTTCTCATAATCTGTGGTTCCAGTTCGTTCGTCGTTCATTCTTTTGCTTCGGTCAGTCACTCGATCCCTAACAATATCCCTAACGCTAACCTCAACCTCAATCAAACAAAAAGTCAAAATCACAGAGTATTGTCAAAGTAAAGTTTCTCTAAGTCTTACCTTTAATATTCATGTTTTTGTGGCATTTATTTTACATTATATAATTAGCTAAACAAATAAGTGTAAATCTTCTGAATTCCTACCAGAGTTTGTGCTTTGAATAATTAAGGAATCGATAGTACAATGAAGATTTCAGAAGTGAGTATCGTGGTATTTTGTTTATTTTGCATTGTTTACGTTATTCTCACTCTAAAGTTCTAAACTATTTTTGTAGTCTCACTGCAAAATCGTAGCTCAGTAGATATCTATAAACGTGCGCCTTCCAAACGTATTGGTTCGAATCCGAACACTGGATACTCCAAATTTGATTGTTGGTTAAACTCCTTATAGCTATACCTACTCATAATACTGAGAAATTTCACAGTATTTAGATAGCTTCTCAAATCTGTGTGCTTTCTTGCATAAGTAATAATTTCTGTGGCTCCCCCATCTAAGAAAGACTTATTAACTTATGGATGTCGATTCATTGTATTTATTTATCATATTAATCATGTCTCTGATCAAGATCTAAGCAACCCGGCCCTAGTGTCTAAAACTTTGTACCCAACTGGAAATGAAAACCTGAGGTAATAAGACCAAATTGCAAAATAGTGAAACTAACCATCAACTTATAGCTTACAGGTGATGAAGATTCTGGGTTGACGTGCCGCACGTATGTGTTTCAAAATGAAAGTCATACCTTAGGAAATGCACTAAAGTGTATCATCAGTAGATAGTAAGTACCTAGGCACCTATTTTTATAATCTTTATTTTCTCCTCAAGTAATCTGGATACATTTATTAGAAAACTAAACTTTTTATAAAGACCAGTATCTATGTAACAACTTTTAATGTAATAAAATAATTTTATTTTTCAGTGAAGATGTAGAGTTTTGTGGCTACACTGTGCCACATCCAGCTGAAGCAAAAATGCACTTCAGAATACAAACCAGAGAAACTCCAGTCTTGGAAATACTGAAACGAGGTCTCAGTGATCTACAGAGGGTTTGTGACCACACCATGGACCTAGTTGAAAAAGAAGTAAAAGAGTTTAATAAAAGTTGAAATTCTTTGTTTCATTTCTCATATCACCTATTTTAAAATACAATAATAGTAAGGTCATGAATATAATTAGTACTACCTAACCTACCATATTAGATATACATACCTACCTTTGCATGTCTAGTCCTAATAGATACCTACAGCCTAAAATCTCAAGAATGTTTTAGACGAATTTTCTCAACATCCCCGTTCATATAACTGCGCTTTTTTTATTCGATTTGGGTGAATCACTCTATGAAATTGAACCTTCTAGTGTTTCTACTATTTCCATACAACAACCTCTCATACATTGACCCGACTGCAGGCTGCATCAAGGAAGTCATGAAACTAATTGATGGCGCCACTGCCGCTTACATCATAGAGTATGGCAGCCCCACATTGGTTAGAATACTATGGAACTGCAACAGTTCCTCGATAAATTACCTCGACTTTATAGACAGTATACCTATAATAGGTACCATTTACGGTTCCTTTATCACACGAATATTTATCCAGGATGGGGATCGAACCCACACGACTACAGAGGCAGGGTCACTACCACAAATGGACCATCGCGCCTAATAACGCGATCACACCTGACTGCTGATACTTCATGACAATAGATTTTGAAGTGAAGAGAAGAATTTGTTAGGAGATAATTAAATGCAGTAGCATTTATTATTCTATTGTAATGTACGGGGCAGTTTTTAAGCCTCAAAAAGTAAAACAGTACTTATGTCCAAGAAGTTTATTACATTTCACAATGAATAAAATATTGTTTAGACCTTGAATTCAGAGTAAGGCGACTTGGTCAATGGGATGTCACGCCACAAGTCTGGGGTAAGGTATGCATAGGTCTTGGCGATAGCAGCATAGGTGGCCTTGGCGAAGTTTCCAAGAGTACCAGTGGATCCACGGGCCGAGGTGTAACAGTCCTGAACACCGGCCATCTGGAGCAGCTTTTTAGGGACTGGAGCCGACACAATTCCTGTACCACGAGGAGCAGGGATCAGCCTCACAGTGACTGAACCACACTTGCCAGTTACCTGAAAATTTTAAGGTCAATTTAGAAATTGGATACTCAATATTAATCTTTTTTAGTATGCTAATGTAGAATCAGACGTTCAACAAACTTCATTAGGTTCAGTGGATACCACGAATGAAATGAATAAA
The DNA here is from genome assembly GCA_014851415.1 of Cnaphalocrocis medinalis. Lineage (NCBI taxonomy): Eukaryota > Metazoa > Arthropoda > Insecta > Lepidoptera > Crambidae > Cnaphalocrocis > Cnaphalocrocis medinalis. The sequence continues at coordinate 13,273,024 of CM026278.1, forward strand.
GTTTTCATCATAAAATTATAACTCTCAAAATAGGAAGTACCCTAAATAATTATAAATAGGTAGTATGCTAACCTTGCAAGGCACGGTGTGGGGCTTTCCGATCTTGTTACCCCAGTAGCCTCTGCGGACTGGGAGGACGGACAGCTTAGCCAGAATGATGGCCCCACGGATGGCGGTGGCTACTTCCTTGCTGCACTTAACGCCCAGACCGATGTGTCCGTTGTTGTCGCCGATGGCCACGAACGCCTTGAAACGCGTGCGCTGACCGGCACGGGTCTGCTTCTGCACAGGCATGATCTTCAACACCTCATCGTTCAGGGATGGCCCAAGGAAGAAATCAATGATTTCGAACTCTTTGATGGGCAGGGAGAACAGGTAAATGTTCTCTAGCTTGTCGATTTTGCCTTCGCGGACCAGTCGGCCCAGTTTGGTTACAGGCACCCATTCCTTCTGGTCCTCCTTGCCGCGACCACGTCCTCGACCGCGTCCACGGCCACGACCACGTGGGCCACCACGGCCTCTGTCGCCACCTCTAGAACCAAAACCTCCGCGAAAACCGCCACGTCCACCGGCTGGAGCAGCGTCCGCCATTCTGAAAATGAGAAAAGTCCAAATTGTAACACATCTCCATACTTACGCATATTAAATTATGTGAAAAGACTGAAATCAGACGCGTTAAGGCCATCACTGTGTAAACACTATGGTAGATACCACGAATGAAAAGTTATTTTGGCTTCATCATATAAAATAAAATGTAACACGTGGAGATAAGGTTATGTTACGAAAAAGAAGTAATTCGATAGTTCCACTTTCTAAATTAATAATTAACAATTCAACCATGTAATATTATGTTAAATTACTTGAATATTAGAAAACAATTTTAAACAAGTAAAATATAATTAAACTTACGTTGAACAGTGTGCGCTAAAAGACGGTCAAACACAAAATGGCCGATGATGCGATCGATCGCAGCTCCATCAGTCTCACGAAACTCAGGTATAACACCTCCGGTATATGAAACTCACGACAGGTTTAATGGCAATCGAACCCGCCAAAGTAGGAAAGTAAGTGCACATTAAATAGTTACTATGACGTCTCTCACTCTTTCATTTTAGCCGTTTAATACAGTCACAGCGGCCATTTTAACATCCGTCAACGTCATTTGTCTGTCAGTCACCGATCCGAAGCCGTAAACTATAAAAAAAAAAATCTGTCAGTCAAATTACTTCGCGGTTTATTGTCTGATTTCAAATTATAATTATAATTTGCATTTATTACATTATTATTTGCTTGATTTTCAAACGTAATCTGTAAACCTTTGCAGTGTTTTTCATTTAAATAAAGATGCCAAGGGTTTCATGCGAGATATGTGGCCTGAAAACAATTCGGGTGGGAAACAAAAAACGGGCATTTATGGCTCAATTTCCACTGGATGAAGCTCGGTTAGTACATTTTATGAATTAATAAGGATCAATAAAGCTGCATTTATTGATAATTTATTGTATTTCAGGACATATTTTCAATTATAAAATGTGTGAATAAATTTTACTTAAATACTAGTGCAGTGTAATATTTTATCGACTACCTACTTATCGATCAATATTTTTTTGTATGTGTGATTCCCTCTTAAAACCTAATTTCATAAAAATCAATTATTTAGCGGCAGATATTTTTAATAAGAACAAGATCGTGCAGCTTGAGTCCGTATTTAAGACATTTACATGATATCATTTTTATGTTTGTTACAGAACCTTCAACACTGACACATACCTACGTGTTACCGACCCAGGAAACGGCGTCAGATAATTTTAACAAGAACAAGATCGTGCAGCCCGAGTCCGTATTTCAGACATTTACATTATTTTTTTTGTTTGTTACAGAACCTTTCACATTAACACACATCTACGGATTACCAAACTAGGGAACGGCGTCAGATAATTTAAAAAGCACAAAATCGTGCAGCCCGGGTATGTGTTTTACCTGCTTTAATTTTTATCCTAAAAATGTTTCAGACATTTACAAAATATAATTTTTATGTTTGTTACAGAACCTTCAACACTGACACACACCTACGTATTACCTACTCAGAAAACGGCGTCAGATAATTTGAATAATAACAAGATCGTGCAGCCCGAGTACGTTCTTCGACTGGCTTAAGTTTTGATTTAAATACCTTAATATTTCAGACATTTACAAAACTTAATTTTTATGTTTGTTACAGAACCTTTAACATTAACACACACCTACGTGCTACCTACCCAGGAAACGGCGTCAGATAATTTTAAAATGTATTATATATTGATAATGTATGTTATAATTAAAAATAAATATTTTTTAATTTTATTTTTTACTTAAAAAAATTACAGGAGCTATCGATATCATTTTATCGATAAAGCTAAAAAAATTACAGGAGCTATCGATATAATTTATCGATGAAGCTAGCCATCCCTATTTTTTGGGTCATGTTGGCGACATTGTTTTGTCAAAGTTTCAGTTAGGTTTGCTAGGTTGGCACTGACCGAGGTCGTTTCTTTCATTTCTTTGATAAATTGCAACGTTTTCTTTTTTTTACTACGGAGTCCCGTCTCTTATAACGTAGTGATTACTTGCTCAGTGGCTCCATGACATTTTCAATTGAATAAATTTGTGACTTTGACATAAGCCAATTGAATAATCGATTCTTGCGATATGAAAAAAAAAATTTAAAGCACAAACACATGGAATAAGTATGTTTTTATTATAATGTTTCAAATGGTACATACCTTACATACTAAATGAAATCGTTAGGGTGATCGAGATAGTGATTGCCCACTTAAGGAATTGACACTAGTTTTATTTCAATATAATCCTTTTCTTTAACAATAAGAAATCAGAGTGTAATTATTTGACAACGTTAATAGTTTAGCATTGAGATAAGTTAGCAATAATTCAAACATCTAAAGAATATTTTATAATTATAACGTATAACAAAAATATCTCCTAAAAACACAGTGATTGCCCACTTGACACAGTCATTGCCAACCAAATGAGACAGTGATTGCCAACTATACCGCACGTTGTAATTCCATAAAAATACTCTTAAATACTTAAAATTTTAGATCTTTCGTAAGTTTTTGTGCGTTTAAGATATATTTCCTAAGCTATTGAAATCAGTAACATCATCCAAATAAGATAACATTGACTAAGAAAACCCCTTTAGTTTCAAAATCTAGTAAAATCGTCAAATTGTTCTATCTAGTTTCTCGTTATCTCAGCGAATAAATGGAATGTACCAATTTTACAAAAGGTAAGTAGATACAGTTTTGAGGTTGTCGGAGGCCCAATGGGGGGTGAGGGGAGGGGGGAGGGGTTAAAAACATTGGCACCATACTTGTGACTCCACTGGTGTTGAGTATGTGCGTTGGCATTCGCTTACCATCAAGTGATGCGTGTTTTGACTGCACATTATATATAATAAGCAATGCTGCCGCCCATGGTCACCTGCAACACCACTGTAGTCACAAGTGCTGCCAACCTTTTATCCCCTTCCCCCCCGAGTGTGGGCCTCCGTTTCCCTCACTCACTCGGCGCAGGGGCTGCTTCACGCTGATTTTCTGTGAGGCAGTGGTATCACTCCGGTCAAATCGGCCCATTCATGCTGAAGCGTGGCTCTCCCACAGATGAAATTTGAAAGTTTTTTTCTAATTACCTATTACTAACTGCATCATTTGGTAATTAAATTTTAATATGTGATAGGTGGCTCACAAGCATACGGATCACCTGATGGTAAACGATTGCCACCGCTCATAGACACTCGGAACAACAAGGGGAATCACAAATGCGCTGCCAACATTTTAACTCCTTTTTCCCCTTCATAGAGCCTCCGGTACACTCACGCGTTAGCGCCGCTTTATTTTGGTTTTCTGTGATTATAGAATCACTCCGTTTAAGCCGGCTTATTCATACTGAAACGTGCTCTCCCACGGTAAAATACATAATATAATTACGGTATATATTTGGTTGTTCTTCTTACCAAGTTTCCTCCAAGATTTTCGGTAGCAGATCAAATTTTCCCCTATTTTTAGGTCAACTTTTTGTAAAAAGCAGTTTTTTCGAAACTCCTTGTACCTAGACCTAGATATAAAGAAAGATACAGGATATAAAGAAAATATTCGGTTCGATTATTATATCCCTCACGTGATTTAGTAAATACCTACCCGGGCAATCACTGTCTCATACCTATGGCAATAACTGAATTCTGGTATGGCAATAACTGAATTTGTCATATTTTAGGTACAGTGATTGCCCACCCTCTTAAAATACTTAATGGAATAAAATTACGCCGCGATAACTGCTTCGAATGAAACATTAAAGCTTTAACTAACACGTCGTTGTGCTTTAACACTCAAAAAAGAAAATTAAAGTGATACAAACTTCAAAACTACAAAATGTATCCTTAACAAATTCTGTAAGGAATTCGCATTTTTTGAAGTGACGGACACCCGCTGTCCAAAAACTGCCATTACAATATTTTTATTGAAAATTTTGCCAAATGTCTTATTTAGAACTCTAGTTAACAGTATCCTAGTGTTATTTAACGGATTTAATGTAAAACTACACCTTTGAAAATAAGTTAAAATGTATGTTAACCTTAATTCGGGCATTCACTGTACACTGGGCAATCACTGTCTCGGTTACCCTATATAATAAATATTTTTTACTAAAGTCAGAAAAACTTTTCTGCTATTGAAGAGTTAAAAAGGTCCAAAAAATTGTTTCACGCTGTGTCAATGAAGTATTGAAGTTGATGTCATGAAAATAATTGATGGCGCCACTACCGCTTGTACGGTAGTCCCATTGGTTACCTACCCATTTAACATAAGAAAGGAAATCCGTTAGTTTTCAAGTCTTTCTTGACATGTTATTTTATTATACAAAGAGCAACGCGTTAAGTTGCGTATAAGTTGCTTGTAATTTGTTAAAAAGTAATAAATTAATTATTAGAAACGAAGTAACCTACTCAAAAATGTATAAATACAAAAACAATTACAATAATAAATTGAGACAGCATCACATACATAACCCTGTTCCCGAACTTAACACAAATATCTGTTTAATCAACAAACATTTGTGTTAGTGCGGGAATCGAACCCGCGACCCTTACGTCTCAACCAGCGCTAAACGGGGACCTACTCTTACTTTCTAGAAAAGAAACAAAGACATGAAAATATATTTTTAAGTGAATAATGAAAATACGCCTAAGAACAATTAACCGTAACAACTTTAAAAGAATCCTGCATTTGATCGTGGACTACATAAGGAAAGGTAGAAATTCCATGGCATGCTGCCCCATGTTCACCGTGTCTTGTGAGCGCTACTACAGCCCCCATAAATTCAGGGTAATAGGCTGTTATCCTTTGGATAGCCACCTGGGCTGCATTTACAGGCGATGCACCTCGACGCATTTCTTCTACTGCTAAAAAGCTGAAAATAATCCATACTAATATTATAAATGCGAAAGTAACTCTGTCTGTCTGTCTGCTACTCTTTCACGCCAAAACTACTCAACGGATTTAAATGAAATTTGGTATACAGATAATCTAGACCCTGAGAAAGGACATAGGCTACTTTTTATTGCGAAAAGGGGGTTGTAAGGGGTTGAAAGGGGGGTAAAAAGTTACTTTTCCACGCGGACGGAGTCGCGGGTGGCCGCTAGTAATTATTTAAATTTTACCTAAATTATCACCATCTACTTACATACTTAATACTCATAGTCTGACATATTAATTTCTTTAATATTAGTAAAAGCTTGATAACGATAACTTCAACAGATTACCTGGGCAGAAACCGCAGCATAACATCACCATCACCAGTAGCCGCCGCCCCACCAACCGCATTATCTGCATATGCACCTGAGCCTGGTATAGGCGAGTCCCCTATTCTCCTGAAATAAACATTCCTGTTAGAAGAGTTTCATCGAATTTAGTAGGAACTTAAGACCTGAAACATGAGCCCACATAGGTTTTAATTATAACGATTATGGTACGTAGGTACTTCTGATCTCTGGCTCCATCGAAGAAATTTGTTTAGCTTAGAAGTTTAATAAATCGCATGTGCTTATCAGCAAAAAATGCGATTAAATAAACTTAAACTTATCATATCCTTGTAGTTGTTTCATATGGTTTAATAAAGCTTAGACCATAATCCAGGATTGACCTATCTGTTAATTTTGGACCTCTGCAACCCTTACCAGCTCAAATCATGGTTAGTTATCAAGGAGACATTTTATTTTATTTGCATACTAGTGGCCCGCCCTCACGTCGTTTCGGGGCCGTAGTTCTAAAATGAACCAATAGATGGCGCTGTACGTCGATACATTGCGCTAGCGTTTCGTGTTTTCGGTTTACCTATAAGCCTTGTCGTTGTCTATAGAAGTTATCTCTTTATAAATAGTATAGATACTCACCCAGGTATTTTAAATTTGGCCCCATTGGTTGAAGTGCCCGCAGCTACATCTCCATTCTGGTCAACTGCAACCATTCCAATGGTGTCATGGTTGTATCTATCTACCTTCATGTGGCCATTCACATCCTTTTCAATTTTGTTATCGACATTTTCAAGTGCACTATATGGCCCACATGCTTTTCTTGGATCTGGTTTGACATTCTGCGATAAGATAATCGGAAATTAGACACTCAAGATTATAAAAATTCTTATGTTTACGATAAAAGATGTATGTTTAGGTAATTTTTTTTAAAATTAACTAATACTTTTTAAATTAAACATCTAATAAAGAATTACACTTTCTTCAAAGTATTGTTTGTAATGAAATTGTAATGAAATACCTGTCTTCTTATATCTTACCATCCAAAAATTTGGTTGACAATGGTCATCATTGAACCATTTTTTCCACATGATTTTAGAGGTCTCAGTCGCCAAATTTTCCTCATGAAAACCCATATGAACAGCAAACTGAGTAGCCAATTCACCAACAAGAAGTGAATGCTTTGTGTGCTCCAACACATGTCTGGCTACAGATATAGCGTTTTTAATTCTTCGCAGAGCTCCAACTGCTCCCACATTCATGGTTTTCCTATTAACATAAATTGTATCTAAAATAAAATTGGTTTCCATACACTATATACCTATACATTAAACCTATATTATAGTTTATATACTAAACCTCTCACATTTCACTGTAAAAATATTTTGTGGAATGATTTTAATTTTAAAATGTAGGTACAGCTTTCATTTTACATACCCATCCATGATGAGGGCATCCAATGTAGTCTCCCCATTCTCATCAGGGCTGCCCCCATAGCCAACCGTGCCATCACATTGCTGAGTCTCACAGATGGCAGCACCTTTTTCTATTGCATCCAATGCAATGCCGCCCCCCTGTAATACTTCCCAAGCTGTAACATTTGTTAAAAATAATTTCATTTTTGTTATACTTACTTAAGCAAATAAAACACTTGTTAAAAAATTTACTGAGATCCTTTCTGGAACAAGGTAGCAAACTATTGAAAATTTAATTTAAATGTATAGGTATACATATATATTCATAGGTATGAAACAACAATAGCTGTGGATTTTTGTAATAAAAATAAAATTAATAGAGTACTTAAACGTTAAAGAAAACAAAATTAATTTATAAAACAAATTACCTCTTACAGTGGCATTGGTGAAATTCCAAGTTGTTATCACTATAGGTATATTATCTTCACTAATTAAAGTACGAATACACAGAGTGAATATAATAAATGCAATTCTTAAGAACATGTTCGCGTTGGTACAATAGAAAACATAAAGATATTCAATCAATGTAAACAGCACAATCAAAACTGATTTATGAGTGGTTGGTCTCACTCAAACTACAAAAACAATAAATCAATCCTTTTATTGTTGTTATTGTTCTGTAGGCGACGCGACATTATTTTATTACATACAAGTTTTTTTCCAGTTGACTCACAAAACTGATAAAATGTAGAGATTATTTAATCGTCTCTTTCGGCATTAACATAAAGTTTGACATCTCAACTCTCTCAACTTCTCAAGAAAACGCCGGCGTCAAACAAAAATCAGCTGATAGTCGACTGTCAAAACAACTTTTTTTTAAGTAGGGGCATTCTCCTAAAAAGAGAAAAGTTCACCATTCTAAAACTCTTATACATCGCAAAACATACGGGGGTATTTCGGATACGCCAAGAAAGCTTTTTCCAATTTTATTCATTCCAAGCGTCATTCTGCGTGTTGTAAATAATACATAAAACACCGTGTATAAATATTTTATTAAGCTATCGATGATTCAAAGCTACAACACTACACCATGTCAGTAACAGTAATCAATCAGTTTCATTCATTCAGTTCCACAGAGTACATTGTTCAGTTCATTCATTTCATTTTCATGTTGATGTCGTGTTTTTATGTGACCGGTGTTTTATTAATATACTTTAAGTCAGACTGTTACACTTTCTATTGTTGTAAAATAAATAAATACCATTATACCTGTTTCCCTGCTACATATACAAATAATATAAAGACAAAAACATGGAATTGAACGCATTTTGCCGTGAGCTTCCAAAAATCGTAAGTAAAAAATATTTAGTTAACTTCAAATATCTATTGTATTTCACTATATTATTGGTTTTACTAAATATTGAAAGAGTAAAATCTAAATTCACTTATTAAATAGGAACTCCACGCACATTTGAACGGGTCCTTGAGTCGAAGTACTATGTTACATCTAAAAAGATACTACGCCGATGAAGGGTTAGAAGACAAAACGAACGCCTTCTTTGATGAGTTCCAAATCGGCGCCGGAGACTGTAGGAACCTATCGGAGTACGTAACTTATATGTTATATAAATAACATTATCTTTATTTTATTTAATTAACTATCTCAATATTTTAATGTAAGCCTCAGTTGATTGCAATCTGTATGAAGAAGACATGGCCCTATTACATATACTTGTTGCTAATTAGGACGAACAGGAACACCTACCTGTCCTTTAAGACTTCTAGCTTCTTGGCTAGGATGAATGAAGTCTTAAAAACAGGCTTAACAGTTCATCTGGCTCTAATATTGACATGAATTACTCATGTGGTTTTCAGTTGTTTCCAAGTGTTCAGTATAGCCCACGCCTTAACAAGTACACCAGAAGCATTAGCAATGGCTACTACACTCACTCTACAAGAGTTTCACGAAGATGGATGTTGCTATATAGAGCTTAGAAGTACTCCTCGCAGCAACCAGTATATGACCAAAGAACAATATATAGATACCATTGTCCACTGTATGCAGTGAGTAAATATTTTATCTATTTTACATACTAGAATGTGTAACCCTTTCCTTTTTTATTTGGTAACTTAGATTCTTTTTATTTTTGCAGGAAATCCTCTATTCAATTATCTATGTTATCTCGTTTCATAATATCAATTAACCGTAGCTATCCAGTGTCAGAAGCCGAGTCCATCACTGACTTAGCTATTGAAAAGTTTAAGAAACATCCAGATGTGGTTGTAGGAATAGAGCTTAGTGGGGAACCCACTATTGGAAAGTTTCAAGATTTTGTGCCAGCACTTACCAGAGCAAGAAATGCTGGCTTAAAAGTAAAAAATATTAGCTTTATAACTCCATGAGTAATGCTTTATTGTTTTAATTGCTCTAAACGAGACAAAACCTTTTTTTTGTTCTGTTGGTGCTGTAATAATAATGTAAAAAAAAAATATATTTTAAAAATTAAATTCAAAAGAACTTTACAGGTAACTCTTCACTGTGGTGAAGTATGTAATCCCGGAGAAATAATAGAGATGCTCAATTTTAAACCAGACAGGATTGGACATGGCACATGCATACACCCAAGACTAGGTGGCACCAACGACACTTGGTCGCTGCTGTGTGAAAGTAAAATACCTGTTGGTTAGTAGTCTTTATAGAAATGCATTAATATATTCACAAAATGGACTCAACGGACGTCCGATTGCGAAAAACCCTGTTCGAGAAAAAAGAAACTATTTAAAAAAAATATGCTTTTGTTTTAAAGGAGAAAATAAAAAGTTCCTAAAAATTTTTAACTCCTTACCTATCAACTTATAGCCTCATTAAACACATTTTTTTTTAATTATAAGACTTGAATAACTGGCTCTACCATCTGGGATGGTCCGCCATATTTATAATGACGTCATACAGTTTAGTCCAAACTTGATGTGTATACAATGTTTCAGCTCAGCTCAATTGGTTGAAGATATGTATCTGCTTCAATACTGAATTGCAATATTCCACCAGACACACATTCCAGAGCTTTTTAAAATAAATCAAGTGTAGTCAAACTACTTTAAAGAAAGGCTGTAACGAATTTAATGACTTCTGTTGTGAATAGGAGAATAATTTTGAAAAATCAAATAGTGCATTAGCATTTTTATTAAATTAAATGTAAATAACTAAATGTGAAGTTGATTTTTTTTTCTATTTACAGAAGTGTGCTTAACCAGCAATGTCAATACTAAGTCAACTCCAGATTATGAGTCTCACCATTTCAAGGAGTTAAATGAGTTCAAAGTGCCAGTAATTATTTGTGTAAGTATGAAAAAACATAATGGAGATATACATGAGCATGCGTTATTGGACTGTGAATTATAAAAAAAGTTTTATACTAAACTAGTGGCCCGACCTCACTTTGTTTCGGGACCTTAGTTCCACTCCACTCTCTACTAATAGATGGCGCTGGGCGTCGATTGTATTGCGCTAGTGTTTTGACTTTTCGTTTTGTAAAATAAGTCATGTCGATGTATATAGTTCGTGCCAGATAAACTTGCAATAAAGGTCATTCACCCCACTTGTACCAAGAAGTCATCAAAATTCGCGATACAGATCGCTTCCCATACTAAACTGTCGATAAAATTCAATAAAATTACATTTGCCGTGTTTCATAATACCAAACGTCAAAGTTTTAGTCTATGGTCAAGGACTATGAAACACAGCAAATATAATTTTATCTACAGTTTAGTATGGAAAGCAATCTGTGAATTTTGACGACTTCTTGGTATGGCAAGTGGGGTGAATGGCCTTAATTGGAAGTTTATCTGGCACGAACTATAATAGTATAATATATTAATTTATATTTTACTTTACAGACTGATGATAAAGGGGTATTTACAACTTCTCTTTCACAAGAATACAGAATATGTTCAGAAATATTCAACCTAGACCAGTCGATACTAGCATGGTTATCCATTAATTCCTGCCAATATGTTTTTGCTGATGACGACGTTAAAAAAATGCTGCAAACCAGAATCCGTAATTTTATTGACAAAATTTCTGTGTAAAGTTTTATTGAAATACATTATAAACTAAACGTGTTTGTTTGTAAATATTACATTTGAGATGTTCGAGTTGGATTGCTTGCATCCCCCGATAATTATTTGATGGCGCCACTGCTGCTTATGTCATAGAAGATGGCCACTATGATTTTTTGAGGTCAACAATCTATGCCTAGTGAACTTTGAGTATATAGCCACTGGAGATGCCATACCGGGCGTTTCCCCTCCGGCAAAGTACATTGGTCAACTTTCGGAACTGGTCAACTAAGTTATACAAAACTACTTGGATGTCGCTACATCGCCATTTTGCATCGTTCCGTGTCGCGTGACGTTTCTCTTAAAAATGGTGAATTGTGCAGTATTTTCATGTAAAAGGCGATCTGACAGCTAAAATTCGCAACAAGATCGCGTTTCCTATCATAAGTAATGACTTTTATTAATTATTAAATGTGTATTAAACTAGAAAATCTATTTTAATAAAAAACCGTTACGATACGTAAACGACAGAAAAATTTAATAATGATATCGTGGTATCGGTCCTAGTGATGGGACCAATTAAAATCAACTCGACATTTGAATGAATCATTCACTCACTGCAGCTAGTTTCAAAATCCGTTCTTTTCATTATATTTTGAATAAAATAGTATAGACGTATATTATAATATTAAAACATTGTAAAGTGAATTAGAGAAATTACTGTCCTTTCTTCTGGTCATACGATGTTGGAATTTATTCTAAAAATAAAAAGAATTGGTGGCTATAAAATATTTCGAGGTAAAAGGAATAAAATATGTGGTCCGGGAGTATCATGCATGATAACGGAGTAGATAGTAAACCATAATTGGAGCTCGCTAATTTTAATATAGAAAAGTATACGAATGTTCGTTTATCCAATATTTCAAAAAAATTAGACCCCCAGAAATATATTCGACACGTGTACAATAAACTTATTCATTTTGAAAATCAATATAAATGCGTAATAAGGATTTTTTGTAATATTTCAATAAATCATTCTAATTAAAAATATATTGTTTCATTTACTCTCCCTTTGTTTGTCCAAATGTTTAACCCCAAACTAGCGCACATTTGTAATTTTTTACGTTTTAGTATGTATTGCACAACTTCACCATTTTTTAGGGTTCCGTAGTCTACTCGTAATGTCTATCCGTCTGTCTGTCTGTCTGTCCTGGCTCGTTCTCCGCCGTTTCTGCACCGATTGCCACTGAAAATTGGTAAAGAGATGTATACTGATAATCCAAAAATTGGTTTTTAACATTATTGAAAAATAATTATTTTTCACCCCCCTTTCCATACAGCGAAAAGTTAATTCGAAAAATAAATTCGACTTACCCCATCGTCTGGTCGGTATCGTTAAAAAGGTATCTTTAAATACAACAAAAATTGCCTTGACATAATGTGGATCAAACCCCCCAGTTTCGAGATATATTAATACAAAGTTAAAATTAGAGCTTCCTCTCCCCCCCCCCCCCCCCCCCCAACTTCACAGTAAATACTGTCATACACATTAAGTTGAATATCAGTTGAGGAAATTTGACAGATTGTGGTAACCTGATGTGTGGCTGACTGTACTTTTAACGAAAACTTTAGCGGACTCTGTATCATACATAGTATTTTTAATACAACTTAACCAACTTATGACGTGCAGTTGCCCTAACTAAATGGTAATGTATGGAAATAACTACCTAACTTAACTATGAAAATAAGGTTTAAGGGCCATCTTTTGGATACGGAACACCTTCATGTGCGTGTCCGACACGCTCTTGGCCGGTTTTATTTTACAAACTGACTAAATAAATATTTATTTATCTTCAATGTGCAGAATTTTACACTTACAATTTTATATACATATAAGTTCATTCACCAAACTGATTTGACTCATTCTTTGTGTCCCATCACTGTCTTTTTCGTATGTATGCTGCATAGTTACGTGAAATCTTTATTTGTGAGCGTGTATTTTTTGATGTGTTAAATTTTTCTGTAGTGTGCGTTTATCGTGACAGCAAAATTTGTGACTGTTGAGTATTAAAATTTTTGGTGGTGTGCTGTACGTGTTTACCTCGTCCCCCGCAAAAAATGGTGAAAAAAATTGTTAGAAGCGCGGACGTTAGGGCATCTCCAGTGGCTGTCTGCTCTAAGCTAGTGAAACTATAATTATAATTAGTGATGGGCTCGATGTATGAATTGAATGATTCCATTCGATTCTATTTACATAATCGGCAAAACTATCGAAAGTATTATACTTTTTAGTATCGATTAGCCGATTGATAGTGGACTTACTTTGTAAGCAACACTAAATTATAACCTTAAAATTTACGGCTGCAGCTTTTCTGCTGAATTTTATTAAATTCTTATAAAATTTGGTCTTGAACAGTTTTGATAGTCTGGTTTGGTTCCTATTTCAAGTAAATTAAATATGAGCGACCTTTCAGACTACGCTGGTGCGACAAAGGGTGTTGATTCTGAATTGCAAGATTTCCTTTTAGCAGAAAAGCAAAAAGCTCAGTTCCATGCTCAGGTATTACGCGGCTGTAGCTGTGTGCCAAATATTAAACTGATTTATTAAACAAAATATTATCTTCCTAGTGATACATCATACCATCTGTTTGTAATTTTTGCAGATACACGAATTCAATGACTTTTGCTGGGACAAATGTGTAGACAAACCAAGTGCGAAACTGGATTCGCGCACAGAAACATGCATTACGAATTGTGTGGAGAGATTCATTGATACCTCTCTCCTTATAACAAATAGATTTGCACAGATGCTTGAAAAAGGAGGCGGCATGAATTGAACTAAGGTTTAGTTATTTAAGTAAATTTAGGTTTGCATTCTGATGCAATATTATAGCAAATTGATGGTAGATTGTGTTAACAAATTATGACGTTTATGTGCATCCTCACACTTGTCTAAATGATTCATCTTAAATCAAGAAAGTAAGAGAATTGTTCTAGAAATACATTATGAACCAAATGCTTTAGTTTCTGCTGGTCTGTTACCAATTTACCATGTTGTGGTATTGTTGAAACAATGTTACAAGTAAAGAATTAAAACAAAAAGAAGAGTTATTTCTGTGTATTAATTCAAACCTTACATCAGTTCTCTTCAACTCTCAGTTGCACTTAATTGCTAAACATGTAATGACATATGACTTTTGAGGAGATAAATTGCACTAATACAAGACAAATACAATTGCACTTAAAATACACTCGGCAATGAGTAGGTATAGTAAAAAAAACTAAAATTGTTACTCGATATTATGTTCTCATAATACATAACTCTCAATTCGAAAAACAAATGTATAAGATTCATATTTTTCTAAATATAAACAGAAGGGTTGCCCAGCACTTACTTTGATTTACAAAATGTGGCAACAGAGAGTTAAATTATTTTTCTAAAAGTTTGCCTGGGGCTTTTGACATTTTAAATAATTAATAAACACACGACACTGACTGACATGTTCAGGCTTTTTAATATCCACTTACCATATTAACCCTTGTTGTAAAGGCTCCCTTCCCCAAAAAGTCCCTTCCATAGAACAGAATTTCGAAAATTATGACCTCTTTTAGTAATCTAATTTTCCGGCAACACATCTGCACTCCTGGTGTAGCTGGTGTCCATGGGCGGCGGTGTTCGCCTACCATCAGGTGACCGGCTTGCTCATTTGCCTTTCTATATTATAAAATTTATAGTTTGAAACAAGGTACATTATAGGCAGTGGACATAATAAACCTAAACGATATGACACATCATTAGAGAGTAGAGAAAATGCAAAAAGCCCAGCAAATAAAAAATAAGATTTATCTACCAACTTTGCCAAGTCTTGTATCAGTACGTGGATCAGCTGTTACTGTTTGGACGGAGACTAAAGCTTCATTAATTTTTGTTTGCAAGTTCCTTAGGTCTTGAACAAAGAGGAGCTTTAGCACGTCCGATGGCTGTTGGATGATATTTGCTTCGGTTTTTGGTGGGTCAGGGTGTGGTGCTGTTTTCAAGATCTTAGCAATGGCAGCCAATCTCATTTTTGGATCAGGATGAGGGCCCACTCCAGCAATGGTTGATACTCTATCCACCCCAGCTTTGAAGGCAGGACTTGAGACTGAAAATGAAATGAACAAATACATTAATACTTTCATAATACACTTTTTTTATGAAACAAATATTGTACAGTAACTTACAATCAAGATTGTCCAGGGGATTTGAAGAAACTACATTGGGAGCAGATTGTTTGGTTTCCTCTACTTGAGCATTCTTGTACTTTTCAACTGAAAATTGAAACAGGAGATATTTAGGGGCATCTTACCTTTATAATAATATTCATAAATTTGCTTTCACGTACAATGGACCGAAAGAGAGTCTAAGTGCGGAAAATGGAGTCCACTTTACTTTACATTACAAATTTGCTTTATTTACATCAATATTTTTTAAGATTTTTTTGTACAGAAGTTATAACAAATATTATATATTAAAATTTTATTTAATAAGACAGGTTGTGCAGAATAACTTGGAAAAAACTGCCGGCATCTATTATCAGATTGCTAGGTTCAATGCAGTTTTAAACTTTTAATCCCATCAGTCTAGGATTCCTTTCACTCCAATTATATCTTACCGTTATCAGCATACTCTAATCTTACAGCATAGGAGAGGAGCCAGTTCAGTTTCTCATTTGGGGTTCCGTCATTCGCCGGGCTAACCAAGTCTTTCTGATATGAGTCGTAAGCTTCGTTCCAACTATCTGAATCAACGTTTCTGAGACCTTCTCGTTCTTCGATCTTATAATGTCTGATTTTCTGATCTTCTAACCATAGCACTACACTTCTGTATTCCTTTTCGTCTGTAAAATAAGAGAATGGAATACACACATTTGTGAAACATATTGCAGTGTTAATTAATACTATATTACAGCCTAAAGTACCTTCACAATTAAAACTTTCTGGGTTAGGATGACCTAGGGCAGAAAGTTTAAGTTTGAACATGTTATTCTAATGCTTCCCGGCCCTCTCAAAATCAAGAAAGATCTTTGCTGCAGCAAACGAAGAAGGAAGCCAAGCAGCAAAATGCCAAAATGTCATGACAATATTGACATAGAAGTGTCAGTTTTTTTCTTAGTCTGTGGTGTCAGTCAAAGAATAGCACAGAGTACATATTGATGGTATATATCAATGATGTAGTGATGTGCGATTAGTTAGGTTAATCGATATATTGAGTAATACCATTTTTCTTAGACCATTTTTGTTAGGTACTTGTTCTCTAATTTAGTCTGTGGTTAAGAGACAGCTGCTTTATTTCCAGAATGACAGTGACATTTCCTATCAGAAAGAAAGAAAACGTCCTTCATTACGAAATAGCTTGTCTTTCTTACGACGATGTATTTTACGAATGTTTGACTCAATTTAAGTAAATTAAAAACGTACCTGATTCCATAACAATATAATTAATAATCATGTCGTGGGTTAAAGAAGATGTGGTTTCCTTCTTTCAATTGTTTTGTATCAAAGTAGTAAAGACTGGTCGTGTACCTCAACACATAGCATTTATCATGGATGGAAATCGTCGGTATGCTAAAAAACACAAGGAAAATACTAGTGCTGGACATTCTAAAGGTTTTGAGAAGCTCTCTGAGACGCTAAAGGTATGTCAAAGCAAATCTTAAACAGTAACACGTATTATAAACTTCTTGTACTTCGAATATGATTTACAGTAGAATGCCGATTATCCGAATCGGTGTTTATCTTAAATTTAAGCTATATTAAGGAAGTGACACTTTTTTTTGAGATTCTATATAAAAAGTTTAAAACCAATTACTTATTATTTACTTTATCCATGTCCAATTATATGTATTTTTTAACTGACTGTATTTATTTTTTAATTTTACAGTGGTGTTTAGACCTTGGTATTCCCGAAGTAACTGTGTATGCATTTAGCATAGAAAACTTTAAGAGAAGTGAGGAAGAAGTTAGTGCTCTTATGGACCTTGCTCGCGAGAAATTTCAACGACTAATTGATGAAATGTATGTAAAAATCTGTTGATTGTTATTACCAGTTAATTGAATTTTATTGCAAAAAGAAACATTTCTTGGTCTATTGCACTACAGCAATGCATGATTCAATAAAAGTGTGATGCAACATTAATTGCATTTCAGTTTTATATTAAGTGATTTTATCATGCATTTTAATTTAGGTTATATCATTATCGCTATGGTACGCATTTGTGATTAATAGTATTCATACTACTATCATGTAATTAATATGTAAATATTCATTTACATTGCTCATTCTTCTCTTTTTCAGAGATCAAATAAATGAATTGGGTGTATGTATGCATATAGCTGGAAGGTTGTCGTTGTTGCCTGATGATTTGAGAAAAATGGTGTCACAGGCAATGCTAGCCACGAGGCACAACAATAAGTTAAGGCTCAATATTGCCTATGCTTACACAGGTACAGTCGCCTCCAAAAATATACACTTAAGGACCTTGTCACAATACACATGTATAAGAATGTAGAAGTCGTTCTTATACATTATGTATTGTCCTAAAGTGTATAGATATTTTTGGAGTTCAACTGAATTGTGCATTTGATTCTTTAATGGCTGGTCAATAACTATGCTTTGTAAATGTGTTTTAGCTCGAGATGAGATCAGTCGAGCAGCATCGCACATTGTGGATGGTGTGAAAAACAATGAGCTGCTTCCTAGTGAGATTGATGAGGACCTAGTATCCCAGATGTTGGATCTTGGGGAACCAGAATTACTGGTCAGAACATCAGGAGAAGTAAGACTATCGGACTTCATGCTGTGGCAGGTATAATGTTTTAGAGAAAAGTATAGTATGTGCAAGTATATGTGGTTTAAGATTCAGAAGATAAATAATGATTTTTTTATTTCAGGTATCAAATTGTGTACTATATTTCACTGATGTCTTATGGCCAGAATTTACAATTTGGAATCTTTTGGCTGCAATAATACATTTTCAGAGGCATGCTCCTCCATTAAAAGTAGAGAAGCCTATTTGTGACAGTAAATTGAAGTTTTTAGAAAAAATGGAAGACAAAAGATGGAAAGATTTGGAAAAACTAGTCCAATGCTGATTTTGGATATAAGGTGCAGCTCAAAAAACATCTCCTAAATTTATCAATTAATCAAATGTTGTTTTGTTTAATTCATCTTTGGAAGTTGACAGTAAATTATACTGAGATTTTTAGAAATATTGTTGATATTGTATATTAGATATTAGGTTAGGGTTAGGTGGATTGAAAAAGTATATTTTGTCATATTTAACTTATTTATTATTATTACAATAGGCCTACAATTTTCATAATTGCTTTATAAAAGTAATCATGTTATAAATAAATTCTAAAACATCTACTTTCCTTTGATGGTGTATTTCGAATATGTTTTAGTAGGGTCATATGGTTCCCATCTGGATGCAGGGAAAATATGTTTGTTTCTTTCATACCATGACCTGAAAACAAACAAAGACTTAGTTCTTATAATACTGTAGTTTTATTTGTAAATATTACCTGTTGTAAATAGTTGATATTTATACCATACCTCAGCAGAACTTTTCCTGCATGAGAATCTTGTTTTTCTTGAGTAGCATCATTTACTAATCTAACATCGTCAGAAGCATCAAATTGGAATAATGGACCACTTTTCCCTCGTGCCTATAAATAAATAAATTTGAAATTAAGGTAGGTACTGGATATTATAAATAATGATAGACTTTCAAAAAGTAATTTTATAATTATGTACAAAGTTCTTCAAATTAGCCCTTAGAATCACAACATTTTCATAACTCTGATACAATACCTTTGTGACAATGAAGTCATAGAATGTGTAGTGGTGTGGCAGAATGAGATCCTCTTTGACATACATGAGCTGGTCAGCAGAAACTGTTTTCAATTCACTAAACTCTGGCCTCAGGGTGTCCAAGCATCTTTGGAGAAATTGGTATATTGAGTTACCTGTTAAAGAAAACTAAAATGAACAATGATTCTATTGATAAAAGTATCTTTATAAACACTTATCATGTGTGAGAGTAGGCCTGTGCACCAGCAATGGGCATATTAGGCTGTTGATGCTAATGACAATTTTTATCAAACTTGGGTCATTTTCACAAGAATATCTTTATTGTGGCAGTCAGGTAACCCATATACCTCCAACATTGACATTCATCAGAATCTTTATACAGATTATGTCTTGTCACATAGAATCTTAGGCCTCTTCTATTTGTGTAATATTTCTTGTTTCTGATGTAAATTTCAGAGGAATATGAATTCAAAGATCATCTTGATAAGATCTTTATACATGTAGTTATACCATTGGGTCCCAAAAGTACTCTACCTTTTTTTAAAGTCACGTTCCTTCTATGACCCGATCCATCCCAGTAACTGAATGTGACAGTGATTGGTTCATCCTTGAGGCTAGCCTGAGTCATCACCCACTCTAGCCTGAGTTCCTCCCGAAGCTTCAAATCAGCTTCTTCACGTTCCCGATCTGGTAGGAATGATGTATCCACATCTGGGTTTTTCTTTATTTTCTTTAACACCTTTAACAATTTAAATAATACATTGATCTGTAATATGATTCACAAGGGGGAGAACAATAATGGTAAACTTTATTGCCATACATGTAACATATATGCATCATAACACACTAGAAAAAAAAAAAAGAATTAAAGTACTTTTAATGCCAGCAAGTCAAAAAGGAGGGTCCCTCAAGACAGATCCATCCAATGGGCTTTGTAGCCATAATCAAATGACTCGGTTGGTTGGTATAGCAATGATGTGACATTATAAATCTATCATTCACACTATTATTATTGGATTTATTATTTCAATCAACATGCAGAATTTTAATACTCACTGGTTCTTTATCTCTCCAACTTGTCTCTGGTTTGATATCCTCTTCTTCAGACTCTGCTTCTTCTTCTTCATCCTCATTCATGTCAAATGATAATGCTTGAATCTATAAGGCCAATAATATTAATGGGTAAGAAAATTATTAAAGGTATTTAGACTAAGAACTTATTATAATCAAAGATCTATAGAAAAAGATGGCTTAAAATTAAACAATAATAATGAATGAGTCAAGTCACCCTGCCCCTTGAGTAGAGATGCACTGCTTCTGGGATAGGGATAAAGATTTGGTTGTAAAATTTAATTTGCTATAGGCTTTTTATCTATTCTTCTTTTTGAATTTAGTTCCAACAGAATGAGTTTGTAACTATGAAATAAGGGCATGAGATATCTTAATTTTATAATAATAGCAGAGTTGCAGAGCAATATCATCATTGTCTGGAAGTTGGTGATAAACTGAGGAAAGTGATAGTGGTAAGTTGTTTGTTTACCTGTCGTTTTTGTTTATTTTTCTGCGCTTGTTTCGCCTCAATTTCCTTCTGCCTCTCCTTTTCTTTCTCAGCCTTCTTTTGTGCTAGTTTCTTCTCTCTTTCTCGAACGATATGCTCCTGTTTTGCTTTCATTTCATCCAGGGTTACTAAACCAATAGTGGAGCTTTTAAGTTGCTGCTCGACAGCATCATAGTGAGTAGCAAACTTGTTCTCAATGTTATCTATTTTTAAATCCTCCTCTATTTTCTTCTTGCGTAGTTCTATCTCCTGTTGTGCTTTCTCTCGCTTCTTCATGAGATGCATGGCTCTGCCAGCCTCTGAAGCTGCACCCTTGTAGTGTGCCATTGTGCTTTAGTAAATGTTAGTGTTTTGTACGAAATAAATTGGACTATCCCCAACTTGTTGTATTTTCCTTATAAACTGAATCTAAATAGTAATATTCAGTCAGGCAGAACAGAAATACAAACAACAAAATCAAATCCACTTGCAAGCTTTTCTTTCAAGTGTCATTCAATGACAGATTGTGAATGAACTGAATGAGTTGGGAATGAGTGAGATGAGCGACCACAGATGCGATGCAAGACAAAATAGTTTTAATTTAGTGATGCGAATAGGTTCACTTAAATCATTCAATTGAAATGAAGGAAAAGCAATTGAAATATCCCGATTTTTTTTTTATTTATACACTGTATTTTGTTTGACATCACAGAGTAAATAAAAGTAAAACCCATGGACATGTAAAAACATATCAGACGTTGAAAAAAAAAACAGATGGCTGTCAGCAAAGAGAATATAATCCACGAACAATATTACTCCTAGCGGAGAAGAATGGCAAGTCCATAGAACCGTAATCCACTACCGCCATCTAGTATTCACCCTCCCCTCGTGGAGTTTTAAAAAGCGCGGGAACATTAAAGCGCGTAATTTCTATTCTGCCCGTGCTACGATATTAACAGCAAGTCGAAATTCTTCAAAAGTTAAGTTACAGACTTGGAATATTGTTCATTCCGAATCCGTAATTCATATTTTGAAAAACTCTCAACTTGCTGTTAATATCGTAAGCACAGGCAGAATAACAGAATAATAATAATAATGTTTAGTTTTCTATGCAAAAGATAAATACAGTCATGTCTAATGAACGAAATGTAGGTATAATAAAATACTTAGACAAGATCTGGTTATCGCTTGTTTAGGTAGGTAGGAGTATTATTTAAAAATCCGTCCTTTGATATGACTGTACCTATATTAAACATAAGTTTCCTAACAAGTAGAAATGCACGTTTGGAGTAAAACCATGTTAAACATAGAAGAATACATTTATTTATGTAGGAATTACAGACTTAATGGAATTTATGGTGTAAAAAAATGGAAAATCATACAGTTAAATACGTACAAAACAGAATCATAAATAACTCAGTAGTTACTCTTTTAATGATGATGTTACAGAGTTTCATTTTGAAAAGAGAAACTTGAAGCTTCTATGTCTGCTAGAAGAAGAGCCTTAGAATTTTGATGATTGGTCGGCCAGTCACTAAGTGAGTGAGTGTAAGTATAATAATATGAATCAAGGGAAAACTGAAACATTTACAAATTTCGGTTCAGTTTTCTAGATTTATCAACAACATAATTAACTTTGTAATCTCATATAAATGTATAGGATTAGGTACATTATATTAATCACTGCTCTTCTATTAACACCATCCATATCGCAGACAATGGCTGCAATATTGACCCCAGCTTCAGAGCAGTGATGAAGAACCTGAAATATATTTTAAGTCATATTAGGAACTTGAAATTATTATGGATTACCGTCAAGAGACGAGCGTAACCCAGTCCGCTTCTATAGGTACGGTACCGCTAAAAGGTCGGCAACGTATCAGACCTCGCGGATGTTCATGCGGTGGTGATTAATTACTTACCATCAGGTGCTCTTTGCCCGCTTGCTCTTTTGTCACTTCTATCTAGCACAAAGACATAATAACTTTATAAATTGCGAGCTATCACAGTGCACGTAAACTTACCTGCAGGTTCCTAGTTCCAGGTTTAAGGAAGCGAAATAATTTAATATTGTCTGCGGCCGGTGAAAGCGCCACATTTAAGCATTTTTGCTTTTTCTCTTTGTCAGCCATTCTAACACTATAATAAGAGTCACTTTCTCAGAAGAGTCACTATCTCAAACTCACACTATCAGCGGGAAGTAACTTCTATAGGCCGACGATATAAACCTACGGGGGCTAGAAAGGGATGCCTAAGAAGTGTATAGCTACTATTGTAGTAGATTTTTGATTTGATCATATTTAAATTTTTCAATAAAATTCCGCTGAGTTATTAAGATTTCTTATAAAAATTGTTTAATAGTTAAAATCTTAAAATATCATTGATCAAACAAACCCAAATCAAGCAAACGAAAGTAGTTTTATGGTTTAAAAGATTTGGCATCACTAATTAAAAACTAACTGGCATACACAAATCTAAATGCCAAGGAAAAAATAAAAATCTAAATGTCATGATGTCAACTGATGTCAACAAATTTTCTAATTCAAAATGGCCAACGTTGTTTTTATTTGAAACTTTGAAAAGTTTAGGACAACGCGCTTTATTTTGTTCTGAGTTCAGATTGAGTTCCTCCGTATGTGCTATTGTGGTATGCAAATGTGAGATAGTGACTCTTGTGAGGTTGTGACTCTTTTCCTTGTGGGACAGTGACTCTGAGTTCTGTTCTAAACTTCTGGTCCTCAATTTTAGTTAGGTATAGTGTGAGTTTGAGATAGTGACTCTTCTGAGAAAGTGACTCTTATTATAGTGTTAGAATGGCTGACAAAGAGAAAAAGCGAAAATGCTTTAAATGTGGCGCTTCACCGGCCGCAGACAATATTAAATTATTTCGCTTCCTTAAACCTGGAACTAGGAACCTGCAGGTAAGTTTACGTGCACTGTGATAGCTCGCAATTTATAAAGTTATTATGTCTTTGTGCTAGATAGAAGTGACAAAAGAGCAAGCGGGCAAAGAGCACCTGAATTAATCACCACCGCATGAACATCCGCGAGGTCTGATACGTTGCCGACCTTTTAGCGGTACCGTACCTATAGAAGCGGACTGGGTTACGCTCGTCTCTTGACGGTAATCCATAATAATTTCAAGTTCCTAATATGACTTAAAATATATTTCAGGTTCTTCATCACTGCTCTGAAGCTGGGGTCAATATTGCAGCCATTGTCTGCGATATGGATGGTGTTAATAGAAGAGCAGTGATTAATATAATGTACCTAATCCTATACATTTATATGAGATTACAAAGTTAATTATGTTGTTGATAAATCTAGAAAACTGAACCGAAATTTGTAAATGTTTCAGTTTTCCCTTGATTCATATTATACTTACACTCACTCACTTAGTGACTGGCCGACCAATCATCAAAATTCTAAGGCTCTTCTAGCAGACATAGAAGCTTCAAGTTTCTCTTTTCAAAATGAAACTCTGTAACATCATCATTAAAAGAGTAACTACCGAGTTATTTATGATTCTGTTTTGTACGTATTTAACTGTATGATTTTCCATTTTTTCACACCATAAATTCCATTAAGTCTGTAATTCCTACATAAATAAATGTATTCTTCTATTTTTAACATGGTTTTACTCCAAACGTGCATTTCTACTTGTTAGGAAACTTATGTTTAATATAGGTACAGTCATATCAAAGGACGGATTTTTAAATAATACTCCTACCTACCTAAACAAGCGATAACAAGATCTTGTCTAAGTATTTTATTATACCTACATTTCATTCATTAGACATGACTGTATTTATCTTTGCATAGAAAACTAAACATTATTATTATTATTCTGTTATTCTGCCTGTGCTTACGATATTAACAGCAAGTTGAAGTTTTTCAAAATATGAATTACGGATTCGGAATGAACAAATATTCCAAGCCTGTAACTTAACTTTTGAAGAATTTCGACTTGCTGTTAATATCGTAGGCACGGGCAGAATAGAAATTATTACGCGCTTTAATGTTCCCGCGCTTTTTAAAACTCACGAGGGGAGGGTGAATACTAGATGGCGGTAGTGGATTACGGTTCTATGGACTTGCCATTCTTCTCCGCTAGGAGTAATATTGTTCTGTGCACACTATACCTAACTAAAATTGAGGACCAGAAGTTTAGAACAGAACTCAGAGTCACTGTCTCACAAGGAAAAGAGTCACAACCTCACCAGAGTCACTATCTCACATTTGCATACCACAATAGCACATACGGAGGAACTCAATCTGAACTCAGAACAAAATAAAGCGCGTTGTCCTAAACTTTTCAAAGTTTCAAATAAAAATAACGTTGGCCATTTTGAATTAGAAAATTTGTTGACATCATTCCTGACATTTAGATTTTATTTTTCCTTGGCATTTAGATTTGTGTATGCCAGTTTGTTTTAATTAGTGATGCCAAATCTTTTTAAAACCATAAAACTACTTCGTTTGCTTGATTTGGGTTTGTTTGATCAATGATATTTTAAGATTTTAATTATTAAACAATTTTTATAAGAAATCTTAATAACTCAGCGGAATTTTATTGAAAAATTTTAAATAGATCAAATCAAAAATCTACTACAATAGTAGCGATACACTTCTTAGGCATCCCTTTTCTAGCCCCCGTAGGTTATAATCGTCGGCCTATAGAAGTTACTTCCCGCTGATATAATCACTCCGTTTTAGCTGTCAGTTTGATGACGGACGGAACCGGCTCCCCGTTTTCCCGCATTGTATTTTTTGCCGTTGTTGTTACTACCCGGCAATTTGGCGGATTTTCGTTTGTAAATTAAGAGCCGTAACGTAAAGCCGAAGCCATGGAGCCCACGGATGAGACAATCTTTCCTCCATCACCTAATTGGTTCCAAATGTCTGGTGTAGCGGTGAGTCCTGACGGTTGGATTGTGTACGGCGGACCCTCTAAGAGTCTTTGTTTCCTTGAGCCTCTTCCCGCGGATCAAAAAGGCGTTCTCAAGGGTCCAAGATACCACGCACATGTCTTCCCCAGAGTTAACGCCGAAAAGTAAGTACATATAATGCACCATTAGCCGGCCGGTGTTGTAACCCACGTTTTAATAATTGATTGATTTTAGTTTGCGGAATAAAATGCTAGATTTAAAACAATAGCTTATTATAGACTGCCTCAGAATGTAGCAGATAGAATCAGGAATTACAACTTGTAAAGATTATAAATGTTTTTTGGTTGCTGCATGTAGCATAAAACTATTGACATATTTTAAATATTGTCATTATTAGAAATAACATTCATTTTACTAATTTGATTGAAATTTTAGAGTGATTAGTGTGGACATATCTCCGGAATGGCCTGAAAAGCGCCTGGTTTTGACTGGCTGCCCCGATGGCGTTGTCAAGCAGTGGAGTCTGGAGAAGCATCCCCATTCCAGTAAACTTAAGTCTGTGCTTAGTCATGATGTTCATAGCAAAGAAAAAGAGGTAAGAAATTATTAGTATCTACAAATGTGTTATATATAGAATAGTAGGTACTGTAAAATAAAATCTTTTGTTCTACAAACTATTATTATCTAAGGAAGTATTATATAATTTGAAAAGCCCACCTACTCGCACCCTGATTCTCAGGCTAAGTGTAAAGCAGGCTAGATATCAATATAAAACCAATTTCATACCTGCTATCATTAGTTAACCTGCTTAATATTTAGTTTATTTTTAAGAGATGAGTACTCAACCACACTTTTATGACCCAATTACATTTGGTTTTACAGGAAATTGCCGGAGTCAGTTATTCAAATGAAACATATGCTGTAACTGTTGGTAGTTATGGAAATGTTGTAAAGTGGGATATAACTTCCAATATTGTTAAAACTTTTAATCACATCAAGAACTTTAGGCCTCTATGTATGGCTTGCTCTCCACATGTAGCTTTGAATGTTGCCATTGGAACTAAACAAGGAGTTGTTTTAGTGATGGATTTAAATGGTAAGATTTTTAAAAATTCAACTGTCTTATTTCTGAATGTTTTTACTATTTTAATTCATTAATTGTTAAGGAATTGTAATTTTTTAACAAAATAAAAATCATTTTAGGCAATGGCAAAATTATTTACAAAGTTCGTGGACAAGATGATGAAATTCTAAACATAAGTTGGTGTCCTCAGTTTGAGGTCATGGTGAAAAAAACTCTTAGGGAATCAGAAAAAAGAAAACAGCAGGACATTCCAAAAACTGAGAATGTTAAAGAAATATTAGAAGCATCTGGTTTGGAGAAAAATCTTCCTGATGATAGTTTTGATACAAGCACCAATGAGGATGTAGGCACCATTGAGCCTGAGGACGATATGTTTGATATATACACTGACCATGCAGCAGATGAATTTGGACATAAAAAATATCAGCCTGAAGATATAACTGTTAAAGTTGAAGAAACTACCAAACAGGATGATTTCTTGGCTGAATGTTTGAAGCTAAAAGAGGAAATTTTAAAAAGAAAATCACAAGAAGAAACTTCTATACAAACATTGGTAGATGCATTGGAAGATACTCATGTTGATAGCAAAGAAAATGAAAATCCATCAAAGAGTTCAGATTCGCCAAGCAATGATAAAGTAGAGGAAAGTGTGAGCAATAATATTCAACGCGTTGAAGCTAGTTCACACATGCATAAGCATTTACTAGCGTCTATAGGTAAATATGGGTAAGTTGAACAAACTACTACATCATATTTTATGTCTGTTATAAAGAAAGATCTCCACACAAAACCATTCAGTCTGCAATGCCATCCGCATTGGACATAGGATAAGCTGACGAAAGTTAGTCCAGTAGAAATATACAAATGAAAACATATTATCTGTAAGTAAATAAGTAAACTGTGTAAAGTGGACTCCATTTTCTGCACTTAAGGCTCTCTTTTAGTCCATTGTATGTGATGCATTAAACTGTGTATTTATTTTGTAACAAGTCAAAATAATGAAAATGTTTTTTTTTCAGTGGTATCCGAATATGGTCTAAGTCTGGCAAATTAGTTGCTAGTTGTGTTCTTCCTAACATCATCACCAATAATACTCAATATAAAGTCAAACATGTGAACTGGCCCACAGTGTTGTGGTACAAACCCGACACATTAATAGTTTCGGATCTTAAAAGTCAGCTGGTGGAGTGCAATCCTCTGAAGATTGATTGGTAATTTAAATGTTATATTATTTATGTATTTAGTTATTTTTCTGCATTTTAACAGTTATTCTGCTAATTGAGACAAAGATAATCATTATGATTGGTCCAGATGTTTTATTTAATGTTTTTTCAGCAAAAACAAACTAGATTGCAATGTAGTCCATCACTTACATAAACGTGGATTATTCTGTATCAAAACAAATGCTCCTCGGATACAAACTGGCCAAGAGTCCTATGAAGGCTGGAACATTTACACTGCATCTCAAGACAGGAATATAATTCAGTACTCTATGCACAATAAGAAAAAATCTGTGATTGCCACCTGTGGAGGATTCGTTTATACAACCATGCCATGTCCATATGATGCTAGCAAGTATGTATTATATAGATTTGTATGAATGAAAACTAATAAAATAAAATATCATCTTTTCAGATAGCAACAACAGTTTCTTTTCTTTAAATCTTATATTATATGCACTTAAAAATTCATAGATGGGTTCAGGTGGGACTCGAACCCACAACCTTCCACAGTCCAGGTGGCTGTACTACCAATTTATACTAACCGAACCTCTTACTAAGCCGACGAATTTCTTAAAAACTGTGACTGGAAAGTTGTGGGTTCGAGTCCCACCTGAATCTATCAATGAATTTTTAAGTGCATTATTTACATAAATGTACTTTAATTTTATAGAGTGGCTCTAAGTGTGGGTGATGGCGCAGTCAGAGTGTGGCAGACCAGCACTCTAGAAGACGACGAGAGCAAATTGGCTGCCGGCAACGTGACCTCCTTCTGGCAAAACGTGCAGGGGAAAGTACTAGTGGTAGCGTGGCACCCCACTAGGGAAAATCTGTTGGCCTTCGCCACGGCAGAATCCAGGGTAAGGACTTTAAATAACCTTTCGGCTCGACCGGAATGATAACAAGAGCCTTAGCGGAAAACCAGCGTGAAGCAGCGCCTGCGCTGTTTCTCGCTGGTCAAAGTTGGACGTCACGTTAACGTAACGCCATCTATCGGATTTTGCATGAAACACCCTCATTATATAAGTGAGGTATCATTGGTTTCCAGGTAGGCCTGATCGACACTAGCGGCGAGAAACCAGCGAGAGCGTTCATACCGGCTTTAAGTGGGGGCGTCTACTCCATCTGCTGGGGCGAGGGGTACAATCTGTATGCCTGTGGGAACGGTGACCTAGTCGTCTATAACGCGAAGAAAATGGAAGAAGGTAAGCTGCCTCTGTGTATAGTCCGAGGCAAGAAAGTGTAGTTATGACCTTGAGTGCGTAGAAACCAATTTTGATAGAAAGTCTTCTTTTTTACAAGTGCGCAAAATAACGGTCATCGCTATACTTTCGTGCCTCCAGCTATACTATCGTATCAGCCGTGCTGTGTCTGTATTCCGTGTCAAATAAACTATGATAAAAGGTAAATAATGCATTTGAAAATTTATCAAAGTGTTCAGGTGGTGGTCACCTGATGATTTTTTAAGTGTGTGTTAGTTTTGTGTCTGGTTGTAAGTACGTAAATGAATAAATTTAAGCATTATTTTGTGTTTCTTCTATTGTCTGACATCTGTAACACAAAAGCCACTTAAAGCGATAAACTGCGCACTGCTAAAAACGTCGCTCGACCACAGGTGTTTATCCGCACTGTCGTATTGAAAATTATCACGAACGCGCTTCTGTGAGGCCGGGTATCACTCCGGTTCGAGCCGGCCCATTCATGCCGTGCTCTGCCACGGTTAATCCTACCTAATATTTTATTTTTTATTTTTATGTGATAGGTAGTAGACGAGCAGGCGGATCACCTGATGGTAAGCAATTGCCGCCGCCCATGGACACATGCAACACCAGTGGAGTCGCAAGTGCGCTGCTAAGCTTTTATCCCCCTCCCCCCCCCCCTCCGATGGGCCTCCGGTACCCTCACTCACTCGGCGAAACACAGCACAGGAGCTGCTTCACGCCGGTTTTCTGTGAGTCAGTGGTATCACTTCGGTCGAGCCGGCTAATTCATGCGTTGCGTGCTCTCCCACGGTTAATCCTACCTAATAACAAAGCATTGAACTGATTGCGAGAGAACGCTCGGTTCCCAGCGGCTACGCCCATCACGATCTCGCTGGACGGGCGCGCGTGCAGCGTGTCGGCGGTGCGCTGGTCGCCGCGCGCGCTGCTGGCGGGCGCGCTGTCGGGCGCCGTGGCCGGTGCTAGGAGCCGCACGCGCCGCACGCCGTGCTGGCCGCCGCCATGCCCTTCTCGTGAGTACACACACTCAATTCCCCACATACACACCAACACACCCTTCTCACACACACACACCCACACACCACACTCAAACCCACACATACACACACTCAACCACACATACCACACACCACCACACCATCGCACACACATACACACCAACACACCTTCTCACACACACACATATCCTTACACTCACACACACACACAAACACATACACACATAGTAACGAATTTACACATTTGCCGCTCCTAAACAATTCTAGTAAACTTTTTTAAGTCTTACGTGGCAGACGAATCACCTGATAGTGGAAACAGATGGATCTGGAGATTTCTCTCCGGATTGAGCATACTGAGCATTTGTATCGCGTATTATACTTTTCATGTTTTTCCCGAAATTAGTCGATTTTACTTGATTTTTTAAAATACTGTACAATTTCTTAGCCATCTATAGAAAGTAGTAAAATCTGACTGTATTACCTAAATCGAGGTTACTACGAAAGGAAATCTAACAGGCATATTCCTTTATAGCAAAATGATATACATGGCCGAGTGGCACCCGCAGCAGACGTCGAGCTCCAGCGAGGAGTCGCCCCACAGGAACCTCATAGCTGTGTGCTCCTGCGAAAAGATCGGCACCGTCATCGTTTTGGAGTACCTAGAAAAAGAAGGTGTGTTCAAAGCATTACCACAGAATACTTAATAGTACATGTACAGAAAGCCCACTCCTAAAAACCGTTTATGGAAATGAAGACTCAGGCTACCATAACATAACGTTGAAATTCCGACCGCCCAGCGTTCAATGCCTACCATTATTCATACCTAGAAGTGCGTTCTCTTTCTATCGCAAGCAACTGTCGCGCGTGCGTCGCCGCTCGTTCGTGATTTTCTACTAATTTGCCCCTCCGGAGGGGACGCCGCATGTACTTGCAAGTTCGATACCTACATGCGGAGTGGGACAGGCCTGGCATTACGAAATACGTTTTATAATATTCTAGATTTTGCCCGCGACTTCGCTCGCGCTCCCCACTTCCCTAAAATCGGGGGTTGGAAAGGGGCAATAAGTAGCCTATTTTACTCTCCATCCCTTCAACTATCTCCACTTAAAAAATCACGTCAATTCGTCGCTCCGTTTGCCGTGAAAGAAAGACAAACACATACACACACACACACTCAAACCCACACATACACACCAACACACCCTCTCACACACACACATCACACACTTGAAGAAATAAAAGCATCGGGGCACTACACGATACCGACCACACAGCCTTCTACACAATCATCATATCCTTAGCCCTTCACACACACGAAACACATACACACTATAGTAACGTATTTAGCACATTTGTCGCGCTCCTAAACAATTTGTTAAAGCGTACGTGGCAGAGCGAATCAGCCTGGATAGTGAGAAACGAGTGGATCTGGAGATTTGCTCTCCAGGATTGAGCATACTGAGTCATTTGTAGCGCGTATTATACTTTTCATGTTTTTCCCGGAAATTAGTCGATTTTCTTGATTTTTTAAATACTGCTACAATTTCTTAGGCCATACTATAAAATAGTAAATCTGACTGTATTACCTAAATCGAGGTTACTACGAAAGGAAATCTAACGGGCATATTCCTTTACAGCAAAATGATATACATGGCCGAGTGGCACCCGCAGCAGACGTCGAGCTCCAGCGAGGAGTCGCCCCACAGGAACCTCATAGCTGTGTGCTCCTGCGAAAAGATCGGCACCGTCATCGTATTGGAGTACCTAGAAAAAGAAGGTGTGTATAAAGCATTACCACAGAATACTTAATAGTACATGTACAGAAAGCCCACTCCTAAAAACCGTTTATGGAAATGAAGACTCAGGCTACCATAACATAACGTTGAAATTCCGACCGCCCAGCGTTCAATGCCTACCATTATTCATACCTAGAAGTGCGTTCTCTTTCTATCGCAAGCAACTGTCGCGCGTGCGTCGCCGCTCGTTCGTGATTTTCTACTAATTTGCCCCTCCGGAGGGGACGCCGCATGTATGTACTTGCAAGTTCGATACCTACATGCGCAGTGGGACAGGCCTGGCATTACGAAATACGTTTTATAATATTCTAGAGTTTGCCCGCGACTTCGCTCGCGCTCCCCACTTCCCTAAAATCGGGGGTTGCAAAGGGGCAATAAGTAGCCTATTTTACTCTCCATCCCTTCAACTATCTCCACTTTAAAAAATCACGTCAATTCGTCGCTCCGTTTGCCGTGAAAGAAAGACAAACATACAGACAGACACCTTTCCCATTTATGTGTTTCCTGTGTTGTATGATATCTGTAATACAGGTGCTTAAGCTACTTAGTACGGAGTCAAGACAATGAATGATGTAATGATTTTTTTATGTGATAGGTGGCAAACGAGCAGACCGATCGACTGCCGCCACCCATAGATACCTGCAACACAAGTGTGCTACCAACCTTTAATCCCCTTTCACCCCCGTTTGGGCTTATGGTACCCTCACATCACTCGATGAAACACAGCGCAGGTGCTTATTTATTTAATATTTAATACATCTGTTTCTGATATTTACAGACGGCAGCAAACAACTCCAAAACTATAAATCTCTGATTGGGCACAAAATGCCCGCGCTGCAGCTGGCGTGGAACCCGCACGTCGAGGCGCAGCTGCTGACCAGCTCCCAGGATAGAACAGTCAGGGTGAGTGAGACTTGTAGCATCATAGCTTAATCAGTAAGATAATTTTACACAAAGGAAAGTATAAAATACATACTATTATGTAATATACAGGGTGTATCTGTGAACATTTACATCCCTTTAACCACGTTTTCTACCAACCATTCTGAACAACACTTGTTTTATGACTTTTGAAATTTCGCATAAAAAATGTATATCTCTCCATACAAAGTCGGTCACGTGACTTGGTCATTTTGTATGGGAAGTCGAAAAATTTTTCGATGAATTTGGAAAAAATTGTGACCAAATGTTGTTCAGAATGGTTGTTTGAACATGTGGTTAAAATAATGTAAATGTTCACAGATACACCCTGTATTAATACATCAACAACAACGTCATGAAATTAATTGACGGCCGCTTACGTCATAAAGTAGGGTAGCCCTATTGGTTATAATACTATGGAACTCTGTAATAGTTCTTTAAGAATAAATTTCACTACTTTATTGACAGAGTATACTTAACAGTCTTGTGAGGGTCGCGGGAGTCCCTTGGATGCGGGTGGCACAGGACCGATCTGTGTGGAGAACATTGGGGGAGGCCAATGTCCAGCTGTGGAAGTCTATACAGGATGTATCTTTACCCACATGTCGTATCAACCATTCTGAACAATATTTGCTTAACAATTATATATTCGAAATTCATCGAATTTTTTTTCGACTCCCCTTACAAAATGACCAAGTCACCGACTTTGTATGTAAAGATGATTTTTACAAGCTTTTTTCTTTATGCGAATTTTCAAGTCATAGAACAAATGTCGAATAATAAGCGCTTATGTAAATAAGATCCGCGCGGTTTCCGCCGTGTCTGAACCGGGCCTAATAAGCGCTTAAATGTTCACAGATCCACCCTGTTTAAGACTTAAGCATTTTGTCGTAGGTATGGGATGTGACCTCGGGTGCATGCGTGTCGATATTCCCCGGGCACGCGGGGCCCAGCTTGGGCGCGGCGTGGGCGCCGCAGCCGCACCTGGCATCCAAGGTCATGTCGGGCGGCGGGGACTGCACTCTGCGCCTGTGGGACATACATGACTGGCCGGCCGCGAATTACCAAGGTAATGTGCCAACAACATTAGCTTGTTTATTTTATTATTATTATTGTAGAGCAGCGCCATCTATTGGTTTAGTTTGGAACTAATAGCAGAATTAAGCCTGAAGCTAAGTAAGCGCCCTTAGCTTCGGGCTTGATTCTGCTATAAGTTAGGCCATTATATATTAATATAGCTGTTACCTGCGACTGCGTCGGCGTGGAATTGTATCTTTGGATAGCATTTTTAATTATGTATTTAATAATTTTAACCCCTAACTAAAAGGGGGTCCTTTTCGTAATAAAAAGTAGCCTATAATATTTCTCAGGGTCTAAACTATCTGTATACCAAACCATACCATTTCATTCAAATCCGTTCAGTAGTTTGGGCGAAAAAGAGTAACAGACTGACAGACAGAGTTACTTTTGCACTTATAATTTTAACAAAGGATTATGCGTCAGCGGAAAGTAATGGGTTAAAAATTTACTTATAACTAGCAATACCGTGTCAAAATGTATGTTTATGAGATGTCTGTTATTCTTATTTTGCAGCTAAAGAAAACCTTAACAAGAGGACAAAAAAAGAGACTAGTAAAAGACAAAAAAATTAAAGATCAAGAAAAAGAAAAGCGCGAAGAAGCACCAAAACCTGTGGACTATATCGCTGCAGTGAATACCCCGGAGAGTCTTTACAAAGCGCCTAAGAAATACCTGCTCCCGAACCTACATAGACAGCAGAACAGAAAGTGCCAGTTACACGCAGCTAAAATAATGTTCCGGAAATATCTGGAAAAGCATTCTCCAGAAAACGAAGTAACCAAAAAGGTGGCTTCAGAAATAGCTTCCGAACAAAGTATGTTTTTTGAAAGATTTCAAGATGGCTCCTCGGATAGTTGCGAAGATGATCAAGAAGAAGAAGAGGCTTACAACTTTGACTACCTGAAAGTGTTTGGAAGCGTAAAAGAAATCAATGAATTATTGGATGAACAAAGTAAGTTCAATTTTTTTGTGATATAGGGGGCAGGCGAATAGACGTAATCACCTGATGGTTAGCGATTACCGCCACCCATGGACACCCGCAACACCAGAGGAATAATTAAATTATTTGTAAGTGGTAGGCCAAGTAAGATATAAGTAGATTGCGTGCGTATTTCAAAAATACAAAAACGCAACTGTGTCCGCGCTTTTATTTATAACTCTATTGCACAAAACTTCGTACAATAGGCGAACTTACACTGGTGTCCCATCGAATTAAGAGGGTAAGGGAATAGAGAGTGCACCTATGTTTGCGCACACACTTGAGCACTATAATATATCCTGCGTACGTGGCTGAACTTTAAGATTGGCCGCCGTAGTCGAATATCGGTTGGAAAATTTATTTAACCACAACTGGTACTATACTCTGATTCATAATCATGTAAAGTAAACTGACAGATGAAAATGACAAGTTTCTATGCATTTTGACATTTTGCATGTGTCAAATTGAGTGATAATGGAGATTCTGTGGGTAACTGTGAAACAAGTCGCATCGGCTGATGCAATCCAAAGATTTTAATTAGTATCTAGTGGTTTTTAGTGTACAAATTTGGTGTTACTTTGTGCAGTGAAGTGCCGCAGGGTGATATTAATATAAGAATCATTGAATTGTGTCGTTTTTAACACTGCTATTGTGTGTCGAGTGAGTTGTCACGTGAACAATTTGCTTTGACCTAATAGAGTCTTAAAACCTACGGCTTTGTTAAAAATAGTCTCCACAGAATCCTTAGGACATTAAAACGCTAAACACCGGCGTTTTATTGAGTGACTATGACTTCGACTGACTTCGACTGTTGACTACACTTTATCAAACTACACTTGACATTGGCAAAATTAAATGTGTCATGAACACAATACAGGCTATTACAAAAAAAAAAGAGTGATAATGTATGGGGATGTCACAATGACATCTGTCAGTTTACTTTACATGATTATGAATCACAGTATAAGTATTGGAACACTAAATTTGCAGTGGAACAGCATCTAGCGTACAACAACGTAGAGGGCTGGGTGACGCTGTGCGTGTTCCGCGGCCACATCGACGCCATGCTGCAGCTGGCCAGCCAGCGCGACATGCTGTGCCCCTTCCTGCTCAGCATGGCGCCCTGCGTCTCCTACAAGTAAGCTATTGTAACATGCCTATTGTCATCATCAGCCTGTTGCAGTCCACTGCTGGACAAGGCCTCTCCAAATGCTCGCCACTTTGATCGATCTTCAGCTACTCGCATCCAGCTCCAGCCAGCCCTCTTGCGCAGATCGTCACTCCATCTGGCCTGAGGTCGTCCTACACTACGTTTACCAAGACGCGGTCTCCACCTATAGTAATATCCTTTGCTATTGTAATATCCTATGCCTATTGTAATATCCTTTTATTGTTTTGCAAAACTAACTATTAACCGATTCGTTGCGGATGACACGGCAGTCGTGTCATATATTTGTTTTAACGTGTGGCGTATGACACGGTAGCCGTGCCATTTTAAAATTGATTGTATCTCTCTCAACTTTCGTTTTAGAAGATTCTACCCTGAACAAAACCATCCTAGTTTTTTACGTAAATCAAGCCTGTAGGGTTCGTTTCTGAATATTCTATGAAACAGAATAAATTAGGGATTGTCAACCTTTTTCATATTGTATTAATATTAATAACCAAAACAAAAAACAAAACTGCGGATGACACGGCAGTCGTGTCATATATTTTTTTAACGTGTGGCGTATGACACGGTAGCCGTGCCATTTTAAAATTGATTGTATCTCTCTCAACTTTCGTTTTAGAAGATTCTACCCTGAACAAAACCATCCTAGTTTTTTACGTAAATCAAGCCTGTAGGATTCGTTTCTGAATATTCTATGAAACAGAATAAATTAGGGATTGTCAACCTTTTTCATATAAAACTGAAACTACAACGAGTGTAAAACATTACTAATTTTATGTATTACCTAAAACATTATTTAAATTTTAACATCGAATGTAGTTTACATCGGAAACCCACATCTATTTAATTTACCTCAATCACTCATTTTTTAACTGCGAAACCTACAAAAGGTTTTCTACCTCTGAACAGAAAAGTAACTTATGTGCCATTTTCAGGAAAACACTTAATAAACTCACTCAAAAACTACTTAAAACGACGTTATCTTCCGCTTACATGCGTGGTTTGCGTTCAACTAATTGAATCAAGTCATTAAACGTGTAAAAACCAAGAAAAACAATAAAACTTTTCAGACAAGGCGGGTGACACGGCTACCGTGTCACCAAACGCTATGGCGGTTGACACGGCAGACGTGTCACAAAATATTTGTATGCAGCAACTGCTAAAAGTGTTTAAAAATGTGCGCCGCAACGAATCGGTTAAAGCAACGACCCTAAGTGAGCC
This sequence comes from Cnaphalocrocis medinalis, assembly GCA_014851415.1. Taxonomy (NCBI): domain Eukaryota; kingdom Metazoa; phylum Arthropoda; class Insecta; order Lepidoptera; family Crambidae; genus Cnaphalocrocis; species Cnaphalocrocis medinalis. The sequence continues at coordinate 13,310,269 of CM026278.1, forward strand.
CTGACCTCAGATAATAAAAGTCTTCGTCTAGGTACGGCTCGGCGCCCCGGGCTGTCCATATCTTTCTCCCCCCCCACAGATGAACAAATGTGGGGAATAAAGCCCAAATGTTTCTTTTATAGGTACTGGAAGGATGCAACACAACTGTATGTGGCTCAAATTGATAGACTGGTTGCAAAAGGACAAGAGAAGAAATTGACGGGTAAGTGTTATTATTGTTATTTATTTTATTGATCGGCCCTTCGTATAGTTAAACTCTGATTTTTAATCATGTGGAGTAAACAGACAGATGTCAATGTATTATCCCCTTACATTCACTCAAATGTCAAAATGTATAGAAATTTGACATTTGCATCTGTCAGTTTACTCCACATGATTAAATATCAGAGTATAGTTATTTTTGGAGTGCATTAGGAGGGTGTGAATGGCCTTCAGTGCATGTTTATTTGGCCCGGACTGTAACTGGCTCGCTTGTCCCCGTGTCAGGCCTGTAGGTATCGAACTGGCAAGTACATATATGCGGCGGCCCCTCCGGAGGGGCTAATTAGTAGAAACTCACGAGCGAGCGGTGATGCATGCGCGACAGTTGTTTGCGATAGAAAGAGAACGCTCTAAGTATGAATAATTGTAGGTGTTACGCTGGGCGGTAGGAATTTCAACTTTATTGTTATGGTAGCCTGAGTCTTTATCCATACTAATATTATAAATGCGAAAGTAACTCTGTCTGTCTGTCTGTCTGTCTGTCTGTCTGTCTGTTACTCTTTCACGCCAAACTACTGAACGGATTTAAATGAAATTTGGTATACAGTTGATCTAGACCCTGAGAAAGAACATAGGCTACTTTTTATTGCGAAAAGGGGGTTGTAAGGGGTTAAAAGGGGGGTAAAAAGTTACTTTTCCACGCGGACGAAGTCGCGGGCGGCCGCTAGTCCATACTATATATACTATATAATATTATAAATGCGAAAGTTGCTCTGTCTGTCTGTTACTCTTTCACGCCAAAACTACTGAACGGATTTAAATGAAATTTGGTATACAGATGATCTAGACCCTGAGAAAGAACATAGGCTACTTTTTATTGCTAAAGGGGGGTAAATAGTTACTTTTCCACGCGGACGGAGTCGCGGGCGGCCTCTAGTTTTCTATAAACGGTTTTTAGGATTGGGCTTTCTGTACTTGTACTATTAAGTATTCTATCCACTCGTAGAGAGCCGGGCGTACGGCGGCGCGGCGCTGCGCAAGGTGGCGACGCTGCTGAGCGCGCACGACGTGAAGGGCGCCGTGGCCGCGCTGGTGGCCGCGCACCTGCCCATGGAGGCCTACGTGCTTTGCAGGATTCGGTTCGTATTTTTTTTCATGTGATTGGTGGCTGAAGTGGGAATGGGCAGGGCACATTGCGAGGAGAACAGACGGCCGTTGGGGTGGAAAGGTCCTTGAGTAGAGGCCACGCGCAGGTGGCCGCAGCCGTGGCAGGCTTCCCACCAGGTGGACCGACGATCTGGTGAAGGTCGCGGGAGTCCATTGGATGCGGGTGGCACAGGACCGATCTGTGTGGAGAACTTTGGGGGAGGCCTATGTCCAGCAGTGGACGTCTATTGGCTGAAATGATGATGATGATTAGTGGCAGACGAGCAGACGGATCACCTGATGGTAAGCGATGGCCGCCGCCCATAGACACCTGCTACGGTCTGCAACATCAGCATAGTCACCAGTGCGCTGTCAATCTTTGGCCCCCTTTCCTCACAATTGGGCCTCCGGTGCCCTACCTCACTCGACCAAACACAAAGCAGGCGCTGCTTCACGCCGGTCTTCTGTGACTCCGTGGTATCACTCCGGTCGAGCCGGCCCATTCATGCCGAAGCGCGGCTCTCCCGCGGTAAATCAAATATCAACCTTGTAACTTATTTACAGATGTGATAAGTTATCGATAACTTTACTTAACTGTGGAATAGCCACGCTTCGGTATGAAAGGGTAGAGGTACCGTAACTCACTCGACGAAACACAGCGCAGACGGTGCTTCACGCCAGTCTTGAGTTTATTTGTGTTGAATATGTTGTGTGTATTTATAGTCGTGATCTGTGTTTATAATTTGATTAATTTTACAGGTATATGGATAGTATCGCCGAAGAAGTCCTGAAGCAATGGGCACAAGCATATTACGTTAACGGACTCCTAGTTCAATCTGCAACTTGGTAAGACATTTCACATACTTTTGTATTCTATGATGATTTTTTGCACACAAATTTATTTTATGATTAAATCTTTCTGTTTATATAATGGTAGCTCCCTCTTTTAAAACCATTCTTTAATAAGATAGCTTATTGTGTACTCTGATTTTTTTCATACAGATGTCGTGTCATTTCCATTAAATTGCTTGTCCTTTTATCTCATGTCAAAATGGATGAAAATATGGCATTAAATTGACAGTTTAAGTAGACGTGTTTTATAAACAGTAAAGATAAAAATTACATAGTTGTCTTTTCTTTTGCGACTTTTCTTTATTTTGAGCATTACTTCCATCTTGAATGTATATTTGCAGCCAACTAGTTCTGGGAAACCTCGCTGAAGCGGCCAAGCAGCTGAGCAGACTGCATGACAAAGATTGCCTGGACTTGGCCCAAGACATCGCCAAGGTCGCTGGCCTTAACATCTTAGCGGAACACATCGAAGTTAAACGAGAACTTGTGCTATCAACCAATAGTGAATCCATAGACAAAACCGACGAGATATTAGATAACTTACCCTCACGAATGGAACTGTTGATGAAAGAAGGGAAGCTAAACGGAAACAGTGATAATCACAATGAGATAGCAATTAATGGGGAAGCCACCAAAGAGTAGGTTATTGAATATGTTCCTTATTACTAGTGACGTAAGACTGTAATTACAACACTTTGATGTTACTGTCAAGTTAAATAATACATATTTCAGTTTAGTTTATACGGAATAATGTCATTATGTTAATAAGTGCCATGGGTGAAGATCCTAAAGATCAGTAAAATAGGAGATACGCCTTGATTTATTTTGCACTGCTCAAATTAATCACTCAAATATGTATGTAATTTTTTTAAATTGCCAAGAATTTAATACGAATCATAAAAAGTTTGTTATTCTTATGTTGAATGTTGATTGAGCACATGCTGGACATGTCTTATTATTAGCCTCACGGTATTTGTTTTGCGTAGGTATTTTTTTTATATTTCGATGAAAATAATTGCTTTTTTCGATAACTTCAGGCTTAAACTTTGTCTTTGGTAATAATTAGATATTAATTTGGTTGGGGCGAGCTTTGGGCGTAAGCCCTAGCGTAAATACGTACGCTAGGGAGTACGCCTTAGTTTTTAATAGTCACTTGTTCATGGCTAATGAAATCGTGATACTAATTTTAGTATTTTTACTTTTAATGCGTGCAACGGAAACTGATTAATATTCTTTGAGAGCATAAACACTTAGTCCGCGAATTACGCGCGAAGGAACGTGGAGCACCGTTTTACTGTCTTGCATGTTTTTCGTGGCTTCATGGTTATTCCTTGGTTCGAGTCGCGGCATGCTCGCGCCGTGATGACTAAGTGTGAAGCGGTCCTTAGTATTACAGTAAAGATATAGCCATTAACAAAACAGCTCATAGAACTTTAGACGAGCGCGGCTCCAGAGTTATATTACCAAACAATAGAATGGGACACGTTTATATCGTGCGAAGGCAGGCTGAACACGGGCGTCCGCTTTACGACTTGTTTCCTGACAAGTTCCGCGGGCGTACTATATAGATGTTCGTCGCACGATCTCTTCCTCAGACTTCCTCAGTTGGACCTTGTGTCAAGCGAGCCAATATTTTTCATCCCAGGGTGATAATAACCATCCGCAAATTTTCAACCAATACCTCATCACTAGAGAATTCTATTATAATCACTATTTAACTGAATCTCTGCTGTAATAAGAATATTCAATTTGGTGTTAGTATGTTACATATATTATGCATAACCTGTGTACACTTTAAAAGTTGTTTTACCTGTGTATTGTTTGTTAAAAACCAAGATTATTGGGTTTGTTTTAGTTCGTTCTAAATTAGTCTTAATCATTTGAAATGTTGAAAGTATTCAATAAATTATAACAAAAATAATTTTAGTTTCATTAAAACAAGTATTCCAAAAATCAAATTATTTATTTAGTTATAACTCAAACACGATTAAATGTATTTGGAAGGTTAATTAATATTAATAATATTTATTTGTGCATTCATTATATTGCTGTCAGTCACATTTTCTACTTCTATAGATAAGGTTGACTTGACATACATGCGTATACCTAGTATTGAAATGATTTTTCAAAATACCCATTACGAGACGTTAGGCATTGCTTGCGCCGAGATACTAACAGATCTTGAGTATTTAGAGACGGGCATAAAGCCATCCCTCGTAATATGTATTATTTATTAAGAACAATATCTCTGAATAATTAAAGTTAAAATTTACCGTAAATATGGATATATTAAGAGGAATTTACTGTGCAGATTCAAACGCTGGGTCCAGCCAGACAAATCTATGTGATTTTAAAATTTGTGCTCTTTTGTCGTTTATCGGCAGCTGATAAAATAAGAGCTAACTTTTATTTTCGAGTCTGTACAGTCTATTCTTCTGTTACGGTTTCTGAATTTATATGAAATATTATTTAGTCATTTTTTATTTACACAAATACAATACAATAATAAATATGTACTCCAATTTCACATTACTATAAAAATATATAGATCAATAATTTCAGGCACCACAACGTTAAGTACAATTTACATCTAATAATACTATTTATTGTACCATAATCACAACATTAAGCAGTATTGGCGTATTATACGGCATGGCACCGACATCACTTCAATCATACAAACATTCAATTATTATAATGTATAATTTGAAAATCGTGTTTTAAATGCTTTTGGAATGTATTTTACATTCAGTCTAATCATTTGCATGCAGTCAAATTACTACACACTGAAACATCGAGTCCTTTGCGTAGCAATGGTTTTTAAATCATTAGCAACCAGATCTTCACATTGGTTTCACAATCAAAGTAATAATAAGCTGCTCTGCCTGCCGGTTTTTGATTATTAGTATTATGGTTCTTAATATCGAACGGTATTTAGGACGGCAACTTCTTTGGGTTCATACAAAGGTGGGCCGCGGATACGAATTCGGCTACGCGGCTAGCCGCTTATTAAAATTTCCACCCTAAAAAACTAAAGATAAAAATCCAGCCAGACAGTGCAAATGTCAAGTTTCCATACATCTTGCATCTGTCAAAAGGTATCAAAATGTATGGGAACTTGACATCTGTCAGTTTAGTTCGTACAATTGAAAATCAGAACATACATATTTTAAGTAGAGAGCTTAATTTAAAATTAGGTGATCCGATATTAAGACAAGATTAGAATCAATATTTCAGATAGCAGTCCTATAAATTTTCTCAACAATCCGGCTGTTGATTTGATTCACGTAAAACTTTCAAAATGGTTAGAATCAATTTGTTCTCATTTTCTTACGTTAAGTTAATTTTCTAGGCTAAAATAAGATAGTTTACGGGCCCAGTGCTTGTTCCGACAGATCTTCGTTGGTCACATCGGGTTTCTTTCCTCTTTTCTTGCAGATGTCGATTAACTTTGTGTTGATCTTCTTTAGTTTCTGGTTTTCTTTCATAACATCTGTTAGTTGTTGATTCTGTGTAAAGGAAAAAATATGTGTAGGTTATTGACAAACTCTTTTCATTGAATAATTAAATGATATTTAAATGATATCCAATATAAATCTAGATGACACAATAAATTTTGTGGGCAGGATGACTACATCCTGCTAAGTCACATATGAAAAATCGCCTAGGTATACTGTTGGACTGAGGTTCAACTTTCACAACATTGGTTGCGTTCGTCGAATTGACGAATTTCGTTTAAGATAACCAATCACCTTGTAGATGGAGGACCTCAGCCTTATGCCATCTATAGTCCATTTCAGCTAAGAAGAGCCCTGTGACAGTTCAATTTTGACACTTGTAGAGGTGTCCTAAAATTAAATAACTGCGATTGTTTATAGTAATCGATTCTACTTCGTATGGAAATGGAATCGATTTTATTATACTAACAGCAACGCAGTGAAACAGTGCCTGCGCTGTTTTTTCGAGTGTGTGAGGGTACCGGAGGCCCAATCGGGGGGAAATGGGGTTGTTGTTCCCGAGATTGCGAGTTCAAAACCGCTTTTTTCGGCATTTTGCCAAAAAAATTACAATGAAAAACGTAACAAACAACAGCAACAACTCAACTATAACAAAAACAAAAAGTACAATAACCGATCACCACGCAAATTCAACGAAAGCGCAACTCGCATACAAGGCTGATGCACTCCTACTAATGTGATTAATGCGACTATCGAGTGATCACAAGATGGCCGCCGATTATTTTATGTCCCAACTGTATGTTTTCCTCATGTTCCGTTACACGTATTCCGAAACGCATAGGTATATTTAAAATATATTTTTATTTTCTAATCTAGTAAATTAAACTAAATGATACTGTTTTTATTTTTTGAGTTTGAGATGTTTTATTTTAATATTTTTCGGAACGATGCCGCATTTAAATGAAAAAAATATACAATAAAATTATTTTACATTGTCAAACATAAAATACGTAGTTCAGGAACACGATTAAGTGTCACAGGGCTCTTCTTAGCTGAAATGGACTATAGCGGATTTTTCACACGTGGTTAAGATGTTGGTAAATATTGTATTTGATAGCACCTCTTTGTTGGTTTAAAATATATTTAATCGACTGTTGCAAAGAATAAAGTCCGATGTGCAATATTTTTAATATAGAAGATCGGACTATTTGCTCCAAAGAATAAAGACCGACTTGCAATATCAATACCATTTATATAGAGATAACTTCTAAACAAAACGACAAAGCTTATAGGAAAACGGAAAACACGAAACACTCGCGTTATGTAATCAACCCCCAGCGCCATCTGTTGGTTCAGTTTGGAACTACTCTCCCGAAATAAAGTGAGGGCGGGCCACTAGTGTTTAATATAGAAGATCGGACTTTGTTCTTCGGCGAAAGCGTTTTAGTGGAAGTAGATATCGATACCTGCACAATGGCGCTGCCAGTGGCGATGTACATGGGGTTGGGCGCCGGCGCGGAGGACGCCGCCAGCAGCTGTTGCTCCAGGGCTGTCTTCTGTTGAGACAGCTTCTCAACCGCCTGCAAAATAGTCCAACATAATAAATAAATTATAAATTCTTACAACATCTCATAACTTGACTTCGCGTACTAAGTAGCTTCAGCACTTGTGTTACAGATATCAAACAACAGAGGATATATAAATATTGGTCCAGAGTGGGATCGAACAAACTACCTTTGGCGTATGAGGTAGGGTCACTCAAACGCGCCATGCGGCCATTTTAAAAAATCTAATTATGTTTTTTAATTTTGTCTTTTTACATACCATTTTTAGTCGTCTCAGTTCTTTTGATTTGTCGTCATTACTTCTTTTTGAGTTTTCATCGCGATCGACTTGGTTGTTCAGGAAGTCTGTAAAATTAAATAAATTAAAACCTTACTTATTGTCGACACAGAAAAATATCTTTGATGGATTTTTATGTATGTTAGTTTGATCTTTCACGCAGAAACTACCGAATGTATTTTGATGAAACTTTACAATAATATAGATAAGTAGAATAGTAAGATTATCCAAAATATTACTATCATTTTATCACTTCGGCGGGTGAACCGATATACACACAATAATTAAGTACATATCGCACTTAAAAAAATCCTCGGAGGGTTCAGGTGGGACTCGAACCCACAACCTTCCGCAGATTGCAAAGAATTGCTATACCAAAAATAAAAATTATACACACAATAATCACCGAATGTAGTACAGCCACCCGGACTGTGGAAGGTTGTGGGTTCGAGTCCCACCTGAACCCTCCGAAGAATTTTTTAAGTGCAATATTTACTTGATAATAAATTGCAAAGAATTGCTATACCAAAAATAAAAAATTATGAGTACGGGTTGAAGAACCTTACTTCACGTCCCCTCCCCAGGCGGAAGGCCCGTTTACACTACGGGCCCAAAATTGCCTCCCCCAGTAGGACCTGCATAACTGCGCTTAAGGGGCTATACGAATGAAACTAGCGCCGCCAACCTATTTACACTGATAGTGGCGAAAATGTGATATTTTTTAAGAAAATAAAACATTACAGACTTAGATTAAAGTAAATTGGATTTTTAAGATGCAATATAATATTTCTAACACGCGTCAAGTAACAATAATGTTAATTATTGCTAAAAACGGCCACTTTTAGCAATAATTGACATTATTGTTTCTTGTCGCGTGTTTTATATATTGTATTGCATCTTGAAAAATTCAATTTACTTTTATCTAAGTCTTGCTTTCTTAAAAAATATCGTATTTTCGCCACAGTATAAATAGGTTGGCGGCGCTAGTTTCATTCGTGTAGCCCCTTAAAGTGGCGGGTGTTCTTACCGTCAGTGACTTGCGTGGCGGCGTGGGCGGCGAGCGGAGCCGCGGCGCGCGCCTGGTCGTGCGCGCTGCGGCGCCGGCGCCGCGCCTCGCTGTCGCCGCGGCACTCCAAGTACTCTTGCAGCCTCGACTATTACATACAGACTAGATTACTATCTTTATCTACACTCATATCATCTTCAAATTTAGGACTCAATGGTTAAATGCCAGAGTGGCAAGAGGTGGCTGAGAATAGAGCGGAGTGGCGAATTCTCGTGTCGGAGGCCAAGATCCACTTCGGGTCGCTGAACCAGCGTAGTAAGTCAAGGTTAAATCAAATCGCGCGCCTCGCTGTCGCCGCGGCACTCCGCGTACTCTTGCAACCTCGACTAACACACACAGACTAGATTACTATCTTTATCTACACTCATCAAAAAAAGAAAGGTTAAATCAAAGGGTTAATATACGTTTCGCCGCGGCACTCCGCCGATTACTATCTTTATCTACAATCATGTCATCTTCAAATGAAGAACTCAAAGGTTAAATCAAATCAATGTTTTGACAGGCTTTTACAGAAGAAAAGTACAGTATCATCCTATACCGTCATACTGTCACACTGCAGAAATCAAGTATTAAGCATAGAAATCAAGATATCACCTACTATGACGGAGTTAGGCTTAATCACCACGATTCACAATGTTTGCCTAATTGCGGATTGATGATCGATCACAAATCCGAGCTATATTCGAAAAATTCGAAACCCACAAGACCAAATAGTTATAAAAAATCCCTGTAAAATCTCATAAAACTAACGAACCTCGGCACGTAAGTCTAGCGGTCGACCGTAAATAGTGAAGATGTTTGCGCACTTAGAAAATATCTCACTCACATTAAACTAAAATTTATTTCTGCGCACTAAGCTATCATTAAACATTCACGACGGAACTTGTATCTGTAATTACACATAATTAAATACCTCCAACGCAGCTTTGTCTTTCTTTAATCTCCGGCATTGCTCGTCCTTCTCCTTCAGATATTCGGAACACGTCGTGCACTCGTCGTCCAGCTCTTTGTACCTTTCTTTTAGTTCCTCCAGTTCTTGCTTGCATGCCTTGAGCTCTATCTTCGTTATTTCGAGTTCCTTACTGAAATGGAAATACAAAAAAGATGAATAATTAAGGCCCGGAGTTACAACCCTGCGGGACTCCCAAACTAAATATGTGAAAGATTTTGAACATTTCTCTTTGTTCAAGATAACTAGTATTACTTTGATATTGGATAATCTTTAATAACAATCGTGACATTCATTCTTCTTTGTCTCACCATCATACACAGTTGTTTATCGTATTGAATACATTCTCAAAAGCTTATTCAATTTCCATATTTATGAAAATGTGAAAAAATATCTTTAACAATATTATTTGAGGCCATTTTAAGCATTTATATGCTGTGTTAGGGAGCGTGGCTCCTCCGTATTTTTTTTTTGCATTAAGCTAAGACATCATTATTATAACTTCCAGATGTTAAGTTTATTGCAGCTGCATATTTAATGGTGCATCAAGTAAACAAATTATACTACCTATGATCTCTGGTTGCGCTCTTCTCTAAAGCTTTTTGCATTTTCGCCAACGTCATCTTAAGATCAAGCTTCTTGAAGCGAAGTTCTTCGATCGTCTTGGTGAGCCTCTTGTTCTTTTCTACTTCTGCGTCGAATGACATGCGGTCTACGACTACTGAATGCAGATTGGTCCAGTCTGTAACAAATATAATTTAATTTGTAATACGTGTTTGTATGGGTAAAATTATAGGCATCAACAATCCATTGTCTAAACAACTATAATGAGTACTCCTCATGGCAATCTTAGAATCTTTCCAAGTTGGTTGTTACTTTGATATTCGTTTTACAGTTATGACAATAAATGAATATCTTGTTATATCTCTGAAAAAGTTGATCAAGTAATATAGTTTCATGCTATCTCACCCTCGTCAGTGTTTACAGCAGCATCGCTAAAGGTGACCTTTGGCTCTTGTTGACTTCTATTTGGGTTGATAGTTTGTAGCTTATCCTTTAGCTCCGAAACGAGATTCTGTAAAATGTTACAATTTGTTTTATATCAATTCAAAACTTTTCAAAATCGAATTTAATCATAGACTTGGATCTGATCAGGTTAAAAGTCTGTTGGCAGTATTTCCTCACCTGCAAAGCCGTCTTCTCTTTCTTTAACCTCGCACACTGTTCGTCTCGCTCCCTCAGGTACTGCCCGCACGTTTCGCACTCGTCATCCAGCTCTCTGTACTGTTCTTTCAACTCCTCCAACTCTTGTTGGCACGCTGCCAACCTCTCACGAAGTTGGGAAATTTCACTACAGAAATTGCAAGAAAAAAAATTAATACATGAATATGTCGAGAACAATAAAAGTAAATGTGTAATCTTTTTTTAATGGATGGATATCAAAAAAATCGTATTATTATTTCACACTATTGTCAGGCCTGTCCCACTCCGCGTGTACCTACGAATTTGCAAGTACATGCGGCGTCCCCTCTGGAGGGGACGATCAGTAGAAAATCACGAGCGAGCTGCGATGCATGTGCGACAGTTGCGTGCGATAGAAAGAGAACGCACTTCTAGATATGAATAATTGTAGGTGTTGAACGTTGGGCGGTCGGAATTGCAAATTTATGTTATAGCCTGAGGCATTATTTTTCTATAAACGGTTTTTAGAAGTGGGTTTTCTGTACCTTGTACTATTAAGTATTCTGTGCTATTGTATAATAAATAAATCTTACGATTGTCCATTATCCATATCAATTGATCGCCTGCTAACTTCATTCAGCTTACTCGATGTTCGCTCTGTAACATAATCAAATACACAATTTGTATTGTATGTACCCAGTTCTAGTTTAGTCGGTCTGGTTTTCCTTGACTAATCGCGAAAACCAGACGGCAGTCGTCTCTGTGATTAGTATCTCCAACATACTGGATCGCACTACGCAGTCGGAAATGAAAAGCTGATATGATAAAAGATGAAGAGAACCGAATAAATTAAATATCGTCATCAGTTCGTTTTGCATGTAATTTTTTATCTCGCACAATAAAACTGGAACCAGTTGCCAACGATGGTGGTTCCGAGCAGATACGACCAAGTGATCTTCAAGAAAAGGGCTTATTCCTTCCTTGAGAGCCGGGAACGCATTTGTGATACCTCAGGAGTTGCAGATGTCCATGGATGGCGGTGATCACTCTCGATGGAAGACCATAATGTGAGCCGTCTGCTTGTTTGTCCGATATATATAATGAACTGTGGGAGAGCCACGCTTCGGCATGAATGGGCCGGCTCGACCGGAGTGATACCACTGCCTCATAGAAAACCGGCGTGAAGCAGCCTCTGTGCTGTGTTTCGCCGAGTGAGTGAGGGTACTGGAGGCCCACTCGGGGGGGAAGGGGAAAAAAGGTTGGCAGCGCACTTGTAACTCATAAAAAAATAACATAAAAAAAATGTAAAAAAAACTCGGCACAAGTAAAATAAGTAGTTACCATGAGGAGAAGGTGTCTGCTGTACCCCTGTCCTATGCAGGTCGTGTATGCTCTGGCGGCGACGACGCGTCTCCGCTACGCTGCTCGGCCGGGAGGGCGGATCGTCGCTCTAAAACAAATGTAACTTTATAGTACGACCATATATGTGACCAAGCTATCGTTTTTATCCCATCTTGACACAGGCAGACTTGCTTCTAACTGTGCAAATAGATGCCGCTGAACATCCATTATATTGCGCATTTGCTTCGCTTTTTCGGTTACCTTTTTAAAATAGAGCAGCTGAATGAGGAATGCGATCGAATGCAGTCCACAAAATGCGATTGTACGTGGGGAGCCGTATACGGTCGCACGCGTCATCAGGGTGAATTGAATTTGTATCGAAAGAAATATATCCGATTGTCGAACGCGGGTTGCGACATTGATTTTATTAAGCTGACATCGTTTAATACGATAAAAACAAAAAAAAAATACAGTAACATCTGTGCTGTATGAAACATACCTGGTCATGTCTCGATAGACTATCTCGGCTGTAAAAAAAAATAAAAGTAAGATATAAAAAAATATATATTCTTGTCACTTAATACTTTCTTAAAGGTATATTTTAATTTTGAGTAAAATGGCTGTGAACTTCATGATATTTGATTTCATTTGGGGCAATCTTATGATGCCTGACTAGTCAATACTTCATCATCATCATCATTTCAGAAGACAAAAGACGTCCAATGCTGGACATAGGCCTCCCCCAAAGTTCTCCACACAGATCGGTCCTGTGCCACCCGCATCCAAGGGACATCCAAGGGTGTCAATACTTACCCTCTGCTATTTCTAAGTGGCGTGCTTCTATTTGAATGATCCTCATCGACGTCCATGAAGAGATCCACCGGTTTGGAACGCGATTCGAATAGAGCCTCCGCTTTGGCATGATCTGAAATAGGTAGGTATACACTATTAACCCTGTAGTCAGCGATTGGAACATAGATAGATATTCTGTATTGAACAAAAATAGAATACATGAGTGGAACAGTATAAGGCGGTCATAGCGCTTGTAGCAAAACACGATTGGTGCCAAAACACAATCTTGACGGACACCCTTCTTTTAGGGTAATTGAGGACACATTTTTCGACTGTTGACATTACTCGTTCAAGGGATCATTTAAGATAATTAGGATAGGTAACCATAACCATAGTGTATATGAGGTGCTATAAAAATAACCCCCATGGATCGCTTTGAATAGACAATAGAAAAAAGTTTATTTGGCACCAAAAATACAGATTATACAGTACAGATATAGTTCATTTGCAGAGCAGAAATGTAACAAGTTTTACTATGGACCTAGAGTGAGTGAAATAACAAAATAAAATTACTTTCCGTTACGTTACGTTGCATTGTAAAATGACCCTGAAAAGTCGTGACATATTTTTATAGCACCTTATATTTTGACATGATATTTCAAAATGACCATGAGCCTTATATTTAGTGCGTTAAAATATGTCAATGTTTTACAAAAGATATCATTATCATACCTCCAAATTCTTGGTTCTCAGACAGCATTCGTTTGGAGTCGTGAATGCTCTGCCGACGCCGTCGGGTCGTATCAGACGACGGGTCGATGGATGGGCGTGGCTTGTTTAATCGCTCTATATCCGTTTCCGTTTGAGACAGTCGCAACTATAGAAAATATTAGTCCAAACATGAATTAAAAGATATCTATACTATTTATAAAGTAACTTCTACACGCAACGATGAATTAAAAAGACGAAACACTAGCGCGATGTAATCGACACCCAGCGCCATCTTTTGGGTCTGTTTGGTATAACTTACCTAATGCGTAGTGAGGGCGTGGCCTCTAGTTATAATTAATTCAAAATGTTCAGTTAAAATACATGGACCAACATATCCGATCTGTGTATCTTGTCTCTAGTTCTTTACATAATTTCCTTTATGGAACTCTATTGATATAATTACACTATACTTTGAACCCTATGCCTTAATCTTATCTCAAGCCTTAACCGGGCATAGTCACCAAAACCAATGAGCGTTAGAAAGACAGCGATAAAACAAAATGGCGAACTATGACGTCAGAGGCTAGGACCCACCTTGGATCGCTCAGCTAGCGCAGTAAGTAAAACCAATGAATTTAATTTATACCTACTGCCTATCAAAAGGTAAAAGCAGTATTCCACTAATAGTGCTTTTCAATATCAAACAGTCACACAAATGTTCATTATTAGTTGAGTCAAAGTCATTACGAGTACACATTTTCCAATTTAGAACATGTATTGCACTTTAGCTCATCATTAAACCTTTAAATCATTTACCAACATTCTTCCACATTAAATCTTCGTGGCAGTCAATCAACTATTCCTCCGACACTGACATCAGAATCTTAAACGGTACAGATTATATTGAAGGCTTTTCCCATAAATAATGTGAATAATGAATATATCAGACGTTGGAGTAAGTAGTAGATTTAATGACTGCTGCGAAAATTCAGTCTCGAAGAATTAACCGTGAATGTAATTAAAATTTTAAGAATAAAGACTTCTTACTCATTTCTATTCCTACAATTAGCAAACGCATTTGTTTTTAATCCTCACCTCTAAAGCTTCTTTCTCATTCCTAATTGCTTCTAATTGTTCTTTAGTAGCCTTGACAGTATTTTTGACAAGTTCAGAGTCCCTCTTGAATTCTAAAATTTGTTGATTGAGTTGTTCTAATAGTGTGTTCTTCTCAGAAATGATTTTATCATCCTCTTCCTTTTGTTTTTGATGCCTGAAAATACCTTCGTTTATTAATATTTGGTAATTGTATTTAAAAAACAGAAAGGACCAATGAATAATTACCTCATAATCATTTTACTTTGTATTTCAGCCGTTTTTTCGTGAGTCTTGATATTCATTAACAGTCTAGAACATTCTCGAGATTTCTCGTCGACATTTTCTTTTAGTTGTATATTTTGTTGTAACAATGATTTTGCTTCTTGTTTTAATGTTTCTATCACAGATACATTATCTTTAACAGACTCTCGCAGTACAAGAATATCTGCGGTCATTTTGTCTAATTCTATGGTATTTGTTCTCAAAAGCTCTTTACATTTCTCTAATTCTAAAGCTGATAGTGCTTTCTCTTTTGATATAACTTCATTAATAGTTTTTAAACCGGTTATTTCTTCTTTGTAACTCGCTACTGTTTTTATTAATGCTGCCAACTTCTCCTCCTCCTTTTCTTCAGATTTTCTGTTTTGTTCCATATTTTGAATTATAGTATCTTTTTCTATTAAGCTTTCTTTCAAAACTTTAATTTCATATTTTTTTTGTTCAATTAAAGCATTGACAGATTTGTTTTCCTCAACTACGATTTCATATTTTTTGTTAAGTTCTTCTTGCAAGTTATTTTGTACATTTAATTCCTTGTCTTTATTAACTAAATCCAGTGTCACAGTTCTGTTAATATCTTTCAATTTATCAATTTCAACCTTTAAAATCTGCAGAGCTTTTTGACTTTCGTCAAGATCTGTTCTAGATTTCTTAATTTCTAAAGCAAGACTTTCTTTGTCAGGGGACTGATCTTTGAACTCTTTGATCAAACGGTCAAAAAGTAAATTAATGTTCCAGTTAAGAGGCAAGGACATATCAATATCCGTAGCACACATCATGTTATTTTCGACTAACTTCTTGCAACCATTCATAATAGTCTCATAAAGTTCCTTTTCTTTATGTACTATATCTAATGTAACCGCATTACTTATCTCATGGATCTTCTCTTTTTGTGCCTTTAGCAAATTATATTCATTTTCTTTATCAGATAGTTGGCATTTCATCTGTAGTAAGTTGTCATTAACAGCATTCAGTTCTGAAGTAACAGCGTTCATGAGCGTTTGCAGTTCCGTGTACTTATCCATTATATTTGTCAAATCAGTTTGATGCTTATTCACAAAACTATCAACAAGATTTTCGAAAATAGTAACAGAAGAAAATCCGAATTCGTTATCCATAACTTTCAAAATCTTTTCTTTGAAAATCGCAACGAATTGAGATTTTTTGTCATCTCCAGTAAGAGTAGACATTTCTTCCATCAATTGGGTGGTGATTTTCCTAATTTGAGACAGGGTATTGGTAACTTTTTCGAAATTATGTTCTTTTTCTTCCAAATTTTTACTAACATTAGTATATTCCATGGACAATTCATTAACATGAGCCTCTAATTGATTTCTAGAATCTTCAAAACATTTAATTTTATTTCTTAAATTCTGTACTTCCTCACTGTGCTTCATAATACAATTTGTGTAAAACATCTTCATTATATCTATAATTTTGACATTACAGTCTAGGTTCTCTTTATCAACTCCTGTTTTTTCAACGAAATAATTAATACAATCTATTTTATCAGCTGAATAAATATCTAACTGACGTTCTGGAGCTGTATTTGACATAGAATACTTGTTCAATGGACTTCCGACATTATCAAAATTTTTAGTGAACGAAAAGATGTTAGATTCCCCCATACTGTCATCTAGATCCATGTTTTGTGACATGGATAAATTATTACGTTCTAAATGTTTTTTTATCACAGTCACTTCTTCAGTTAATTCCTTGCAATCTTCTCGTCCAGCATGTAACTCATTTTGTAAGGTACATATTTTATTATATCTCGATGATGTGTCAGAGTCACTAAGGCTACGATTTAATTTTGAATGAAGTTCAACATTTTCTAATGAACTTATAACATCATCTTTCACTTGGCACTGAGAACAATTCACGTTTTCTTTATCTTTGGTTTCCTGAAGTAACTTTTCTAAGTCATTATATTTTTTTACTAACTTAGCATTATCATCTTTTAATGCATCTAGCTCTCTATTCAAATCGTCAATTTCACTTACATTTTCCATGACTTGAGTAGACAATGTATCATTTTCTTGTTGTAATTCTTTGAGTTCTTTGTTTTTAGAATTCAATAAATTTGTTAATTTTGTTACTTCTTGACCTACACTGTTTAATTCTTTTTCAAATATACTTATTCTTTTTAGTAGTGCGTCAACAGTTGGAATTTCTAGGGTAAGATTATTATATTTATTTTCAAAATCTTTCTTTTGGGTTTCACAAATATTTAATTTTTGGGAAAGATCCCCGATTCTTTCTTCTAATGATTGTTGTTTGTATTTTAGGTCTTCGCACTCTACACATTTAAGTGTGTCACACATTTTGATAGGACTGCTATGTGTATCAATTGTGCCTTTTATTTCTTGGTTCCTAACTTGTTCCCTTAAATCAAGATTTTCTGCTTCCAGTGCCTCTATTCTTTCATAAATATCTCCGTGATTTTCAAGGTTTTCAACATGATCTCTACTGAGATGTGTTAAATCAAAGGTCTGACATCCTACATCATTATTTGGATAAACTTGCGTCATATCTAGGCAGGTTTGGTCAAGACCCATTAAAGTATTATCAGCAGATGTTGTTAACGTAAGATTCGTATCTAACATCAAAAGATCGCCATCTAAAGTAGATTCATTTTTCAAGTTATTCAGAGTAGTGTTATTGATATTTAAAACACTAGGTAAGGAATACCTCTTGAAACTAGCATTATGTTTGTCACTAAAAGAGTTATCACTTTGTAATATTGTCATTAAATCGTGCAATTGTTTCTTTACGACTGGTAAATCTCTTTGGCATACTTTATGAAATCGGCTATGATGGTGTTGCAAAACTGTTACTTGAGATCGTAGTAATTTATTTTCAGCGTATGTTGTAGCTGTTAAGGTGGATAAATTGGTTTTGTGGCTATTAATTCTCTTTTGTAATTCATAAGCTGGCTGTAAAAGTAGCTCCACTTCTTGGCGAACTTGGTTTTGTTCAGCAATCAAATTTTGATTTAGTGCTTGTAACTCTTCTAAGACATCTAATAATTTTTCATTTTCTAATTGAACAGTTCTCAAATCAACTTTTAATTTGTCACAATTACATATTTTTGATACATAGCTACATTCATTACTTGTATTAGAATCAGACGTAGTTACTGATTTATCATTTGGTTGTATAGTTTCTATGATTTTATTGCAACAAATAGTCAAAAGGCTAGGAGGAGTACTATTTTCAATTGTTTGAATCGATTCGTATGAAGAATTGTTGACTCTGTTGTTGTATTCAGTATCATCGTCCTTGTTTTGGATGTCTGTGCTACTTTTTCCTACGTTTAAACCGATTTCTAATTCAGAGCAACGTGTTGCGAGTTCATTATTATCAGCTTGTAGATGTTTTATTTCATCTTTTAGTATTTCTATTGATGAACATTTTGTTCTGAGTTTATCGTTATCGGCCTGTAGCTCTATTAGTTGTTCTTTCATTGTATTATCCATGGCAGTAAAATGTTCTTTGAGCTCTTGAGTTTTTTTTACCATACTTTCCATTTCATATGATTTGTGATCAAGTTCTAATTTAAGGTTGTGTAAAACTTCGTTACTTTCATTTAGGTTTTCACATACTATGTGGTTTTCTAACTTAATTTCTTCCAACTGTGAAATTAAATGTTTATTTGTTTTATCTAATTCGGAAATATTTCCTAATAGTTCATTATTCCGTTCTCCTAATCTTTGTAAGTTTTCTTGCGCTTTATACAATAAATCTTCAGCGTCTCCATTTCCTTCACGATTTTTAGCACAGGTGTGTTTAGAAATGCTGTCTAAAGCGTTGATAATGTTATCAAAAGTACTGTTCGTGATATTACTTTCAAATTCAATATCTAAAGTGTTGATAATTTTACAAGCTTGTTGTAAAATTTGATCTAGTAATGAGTTTTTGCTATTGACAGTTTCACTAACTTTCTCAAGAAGACCTTCTACTTCTTCCGATTTATTTTGGAGAGATTTTTCTATTCTTTCCAGGTGTTGAATCTTAACTTCTTTATCACTTAAAATATCTTCAATATATATATTTTTACTTTCTAATTCATTAGTGAGGTTAGTGATTTGTAGTCTGTAATCATGGGAATGGCTTGCCATTTCATGTTTTAGTTCATCTATTTCTAATTTAAGAGCACATTCTGTTACTCTTAAAGATGATATAACGTTTTCTTTTGATAAATTTTCCCTTAGGAGTTGTTCATTTTTGTCTTTATAATTGATCACATTTGTTTCTAAGAGAACAATTTGATTTGTTTTCGACTCTAGCTCTTTGCGTAAATTGTCATGTTCACTTCTTAAGGCATTATTTTCATCTTTCAAAACCTGATTTGTTTTTTGATATTGTTCAACATTTAATTTTATTTCTAAATCTTTTTGAATTTTGGTTTCAATAATTGAGGTTTCTAAAATGTTTAGTAAATCTTTTAAAGTACCAAAAATATCATCTAATCTTTCAAAAGATTGGGATTCATTTTGGTAGCTTCCATTTATTTGTGAAATAATACTACGCAAAATATTTAATATAGAATTTCCAGTTAAGATGTAATCTTGATTTTGAGTAATCTGTGCGTTGATGGTAATAATTAAATTATCCTTTTCTGCAATGCATTCTTCTAATGATAATACATTTTTACTTAATTCTTCAATATTTTTAGTCAAATCTTCGTGTTTTCTTAAAAGTTCTTTCTCAATATTATCCTTTTCAGTAATGGAATTTTGTAACTTCTCATTATCCGCAACCAGAGTACCAATATAAGCTTCTTTTTCATTGTTATTCTTCTTTAATTGTTCACACTGTTGACTTATGGTTACCAGTTCGGTAGCAAGTTGATTTTCTACATCTTTTAGATTATTTTTCTCTTCAATTAGTTTATTGACTAAACTAATATTATCATTGACTGAGTCTTGCAAGTGCTTTACTTTTTCATCTAAAATTTTAATTTCATTTTCTTTAAGTTGCAACTGTTCTTGCAAATTAGTATGATCCAGCGAAATAAAATTCTTCTCAACAACTGATTTTAACGATTCGATTTCTTTGTTTCGTGATTCTAGTGCAATTTTAAAGGAGTGAATAATGTTTTTCATATTTTCATTGTTAGCTATGAACTTCTCTTCGTTAGCTATCATTTTTTCCAAAGTATTTTCATTGATGTTCAAATTAGATATCTTTTCTTTATCTGTCAACTTTATTTGTAATTCTTGGATTAGACTATTATATGACTCAATATCATTGTTAGCAGATTCAAGTGTAGATTTTTGACTTTTTATTGTAGAATTTAATGTTTCAATTGTAGACTTTAGCAGAGAGTTCTCATTTTCAAGTAAATCCATGCTTCCTTTAAAATTGTCAACTGTTTTTTGGAGTTCCCGACTAGAGTTTTCTAGAGAGAGTATTTTCTGTTTTTGTGAAAATATTTCAGCCTCTAATTCCAGAACAGATTGGTTTTTTGAGGATAGTTGATTCTGTATTTCTGTAACTAAATCTTGTACTTGGGGCGTTGATTCGTCATCATTTATATTTGTCATGCTACTTTCATTATCACTGTTGACTAAAGATATGTCTTTAGACATATCCATGAAGTTGAGTTCTTTGTCAAAGTTTTTCACAGGTACTTTACCTACAAATTAGAGAACATTTTAAATTTTAATTCTTATGACCTTTAGTGAAGATAAAAAACTGCAGTTCAAAATTTTTACATTCCACTATGAATTTGTAAATTCAGTTTACTATAAAGGGGAAAACAAACGACTTACTGTTATTGTGCATTTTTTGCTCATCTAAGAGGGCCAGCAGTTCATCTTCTCTCCTTTTAGTTTTCGCCTTCAGTGTTTCATAACTAAATTCGGAGTCGGTTAATTTCGTTGTATATTCCTTACATAGCGCTTCCAATTCAGTCTGGCAAAAAATATTAGGGTTATTAAAATATGTTTTAATTATGGTCTCCTGCTCTCTCCTATGTAAATTTGCTTAATACTAATTAGCAAATACTAACTTTAATTGATAGTTTACCTTTGCCAGATTTACAACATTGATCTCTTCGTTGGATTTGCTGACTTTCACTTTCAATTGTTCAATTTCTAAATCCTTATTTTTGCTCTTTTTGTGGAGCGCATTTACTTCGTCTTCTAACCTAGATATCACGACAGTATTTTGTTCCAATTTTTCTATCAGTTCAACCTGAAAATGAGACATTATTTTAATATTCTAAGAACACAACAAATATACCGGTTATAAGACATCCGTCATGGCATAATGTAGACATGAGTTCTAAGTTCAACAGGTAAATGGCACTGGTTGCTTATCTCGCACGTAAATTGACATACATTAATTTCTGAGTCAAGACTTTATTTGTAGATATAGATATTTAAAACGTGAGAGAATCCATGAGGCTTTCCAAATATAAAAAATACCAACCACATTAGGTGCATAAACTTTCTCCCTTTCAGTTAGTTCTACAATATCCTTTAGGTTTTTTTCAGCTAGCTTTGCGTTCTTACGAAGAACACATGGCGGAGTTTTTGACGCCCCTAAAAATATAAGAATAAATACACAATGACGTTATATAAAAGTAACTATTATTCTACAGCAGGTAATAATAAGTGATGTTTACCATAGCATTGGTGATATGGAGAACAGGGATGTACGTCAGTCGAACAATTATCATCATCGCTATCTGTAAATCCAATATAATAGTCGACATTACGCAATCAGTGACCAGAATTATAATTAATTTTGAGTATTGGAAACAGTAATTTATTGTGAAATACATACCAAGGTCTATGATTTCGTCACTGAGCGTGACTTTTTTGTCAGGTGGTGGGGGTGTTATCATCCTGTTGTTACCTTCCTCGGGCAGGCTGGACAATTTGCTGGCGTTTTGTATAGGCATGAAGTCGTTGGAGCCTGGTATCATCATGGGACTAAAAGACAAGACAAAATATTTATATTAGATGCTCACTGTCACAATTACTGCCGTATAAACCGCCTCAAGAGATACAAAAATTTGTATTCAGATTGCCATTAATAAATAAAAACACAACATCCTTTACATTGACCTGGCTCCATACTAAGTAGCTTAATCACTTGTGTTACAGATATCAGACAACAGAGGGATCACAAGTATTATACTTAAATACATACATTAATAACGGGCATTCTAAAAATTTGAGAGATGTACTTAAGTGGGCATATCTTACCAGTCATGTGAGAACATGCTCATAGTCGATCGAACTGATTGCAAGATACAAATTGAGAAAAAAAGGTAAACTTCATTAATTAGTTTAGCAAGCAAGTGAATGGAAGCAAGGTGAATGGTAGCGATAAGAACTTACTTGTATTTTAACAGAGGCGTATGAAACTTCGGTATGGCAGGGACTGGGTCTTCCTCTATGGGCAGTAAAGCCGATATCGTGACCCGGCGGGGGGGGACAAGCTTGCGTCTACTGCCGGCCATCATATCTATGCTACTCCGGGTGCCGAATCCATTTAATATCAACTTTTGTAATGCTGCTATCTGCTTTTGTAGATTGTAATTGTGTTGCTGTAACCAAATATGATAATAATAAATACGTAAAAGATAATTCGTTTCAAATACATTTTTCGTACCATTTTAGGGTATTATAACCTACGACGTCGATCGAAGATGATCAACTGGTGGTCGAAAGTTGAGCGATACCTCTGAGAGGTAATTCTCATGCACTCAACATTGAACTCGAATTAGGATCTGTATGGACGAATGTATGAAATCTCTAAATTGGACTTCAATGTCGAGTGCTCGAGAATTTCTCCCTTGGTAGCTAAATATAGAGGATAAATTATCGATCGACGTCAACTAATCCATTTTACCATTCTCTATCGAATGATAGGTCTCTTTCGCGTCCTCTTACCTCAACATTTTTTTTACTCTCCAGCATGACTTCCAAGTTCTTTTTGCTCTCCAACTGCGACTGGAGTTTGGACAGTTGCTTTGTCAAACTTTGTATCATTGTAGCATCGGTAGCAACAGCATTCACTTCAGGCTTATTCTTTATTGCTTTAGCTCTATTTGCAAATCTAAAAAAAAATAAACAAAGTAAAAAGAATACCAACCCAGTAGCAAGACATGTTATGATTTCAAAATTAGGGTTTCCTAAACTGTGTGTGGAACATTTACGAACACAGATACGTGATAACTATCCCCTGCTTCCATTTTTACCTCAATGTTGGAGTACCCCTCACCTGCGTCTGTTTTTTTCTATGAGTACAAAGCATTTTTTTTAAAGCTTGAGTAAATAGGGTATATCTGGGTAAGCTTACTCCATTGTAGGCTCCTTCTACACTATAGGGTGCAGTGTGTAGATAAGAGCACGCCTTCATTATCAATAAAAAGACACTTTATACAGTAAAAGTATGTGAAATAGGTAAGTCATATAAGTTTCTATTATTATTAATTATTATAAACATAAAAATACTAACTGTAGTGTAGAAATAGTCTCTTCAACTGCAGCTGGTGTGATTGCACAAATAATGCTTGTCTTGGCGTTGCCTCCCAGGGAATTTTGCAGGATACGCGTCAACTTGCTGTCACGGTAGTTTACATGTCTATAAGGAAGATGGTAAGGAGTAGTTATATGGATTGTAGTGGATAGTACTACTTAGCTTGCTGATACAAAAAAAAATGGCACTTTTTTTTTGTGACATATTATAGACGGATCACCTGATGGTAAGCGATTACCGCCGCCCATGGACACCCGCAACACCAGAGGCACTGCTTACTTTTGGTAAATTCATGAAGAAAAAGTACATTTTTCGACCATTTTTGCTGACAAGGGGGGGAGGGGGGTTAAATTTCCCAAAAAATCTGCTTACGTAATACATGAATGGTCCCTTACGCGATGCACAAACAGTACAATATAAATGCATAAGCAGTCTTTCCTACATGTAGATAATTTTTGTTTGTATCAATAAGAATAGTCTAATGGAAATTCTGTATCAAAATATTACATCAATATAAATTATAATATAAGATATTTACATTAAATGTTTAAATTAATCTAAAAGATAAAATGATTTTCTAATCGTTGTATACTTACCACAATAACATTATGTAAACTGGATTTAGGATTTTTATTTCTAGATAAGATTGCAAAATTTTGCCTATCATGAAAGTTATATATCAAACATTTGACACCGAAATAATTAATTATTGACAGAAATTTTGGGTCAAATATACATCATCAGCAACCCACGCTCGTCCACTGCTGGACACAGGTCTCCCCCAATGCACGCCACCGCTCCCGATTTTCTGCCACTCTCATCCAGCTCACTCCAGCCAGCTTTCGAATGTCGTCATCCCATCTTGTAGCAGGGCGTCCAACACTACGTTTTTAGAGTCGTGGTCTCCACTCAAGGACAAATAATATTATATTTAACAGTTTATTTACTTACTTAGTTTGGTCTTCTGAAAGTTGCTTTATAACCAGTGCTAGTGCGGACAAGGACTTATTTATATGTGTGCCTTCTTTGAACCTCAGACCTGTTGCTCCAGTCTGGCCGGCTCGCTCTGATCCTGCGAGGTCTACTAGATTCAGCTGGGACACATTCACACATCCAGCTTCCTCTTCTCCTTCAATGTGCTCTCGGGATTCAATTGTCTGTGTAAAATTATTTACAAATATAGAGCTTTATTCTCAATCATAGCCTTTTTTTATTGAAAATATGTTAACATAATCATAGGATTATGGTAGAGGCATAGGCCATGCCATACCACTATGACCTAAAGGAAAGTGGCACAATAATTACATAATGACAAATTGTTATATTCCAAACTGATTGTTTTATATATATAAATGATAAGTGCGTCTCAAACATCTGATAACATCCACAAAGTATTCTAATTCTCTAATGTTTAAGAAGTTATGACCAATTTAAAGTAATGAAGTTAATTTAACAGAATACTTACTATTTGAAATATTGAATGTGATCTACTGCTTTCCTCGTTCATATTTGTAGCACCAGTTTGTCTGTTGGCCTCTCCCTGGAAATTAATATAATTGCTAGTTAACTTGGCTCTCATCAGCGTTGAATGGAGGATAACAAAAATGTGTGAATGGTAAATAAGTTGACTTTAAATAAGGTTGTAGTTCAATCTAAGGGGTTTTATTTTATTTTATTTTCTTTGAGACAGCAAACAATTACACACAATTAATACTATTAGTAATAATACTAGTCAACTTAGTGTGCAATCAGCACCGCTGCCGACAGGGGTTATGCAGGTAATAGATGCTAGTAATTTATTCATAGTTAAAACTGTAAACAAACCTCTTTTAAGTATCTGAGGAGTTCTTCTGGTGAGGTTGTAACATGTTCATTGCAATCAACTTTGAGTCCTTGTAACGTCTCTTGTATTTTTACATTTTTCTTTTCAAGATTTAATAAGTCTCTCAATGTCTCATTATATATTTCTATGTAGGATACTCTGAAAGAGAACAAGAGTAACATTAAATATAGACATTATACAAGTATTTATATATACAGTAGAGTCCGTTTATAATGACATCGAAGGGAATTGACAATTACGTCATTATAAGCGGACGTCATACAAAGCGTTTTGTGAAATGAAAAATCTTTTTTATGTAAATATGTATGTACTTAAGTATTTTAATACAGTAACATAGTAAATACTAAATATGTAAACATACATATTAAATCAAAATCAAAATTGCACGTAATCAGCACATTATAACACATACAAGTGTATTTTTTACTGCGGTTTAGTTTTATAATGCGGTTCTTGTTTTTAAAAATCATTGAGATTGTCGAATGACCCACGCCAAATTCCTTTGCGAGACATGAGTTAGATTCACCATTTTCTAATCTGCATATTATTGCACCTTTCTCCTCAATTGTAAATTATGCTTTACGTCGTTGAGACGACATTTTTTTCACAGTAACAAACGAAAAACAATGCGTGACCTTCAAGCGTCAATTACTCACTAAGATTAAAAAAAAAAAGAGCCGAACGTCGTCGGGAATGAACGAACATTACCGAAGCTGAGGTGTAAAGAATCATGTCGGTCATTATAACCGGACATAATTTATTAAAAATGGGTCATAATAAGCGACATGTCACTGTAAAGGAAGTCATTATATCCGACTTTTTATGAAGAATTTTATATGAAAACCAAACTTCGTAGTGTAATTACGTCATAATAACCGGTTGGTCAATATAGGCGGAGTCATAATAAACGGATTCTACTGTATTAAATTATTATAAGTAGTACATAACCATTTCTTTAATTAATCTGTGGATTGCATTAAAACTTAAAGTCCTCCTTTTCGCCGCACCTTTGTACTTTCTGCTTGACCCAAAGGTTGACTGGTAGAGAATGCCTCTTGGCATTAAGTTCGCCTATTGTACGAAGTTTTGTGCAATAAAGTTTTAAATAAATAAATAAATAAATTATATAGAGACCTTATTTAGATAATAAGATTGACTGGTCATGTTTTTGCCCTGTGGAATACAATGATGTACACACATAAACATTAATTTTATAACCATAGAATCATTCTTACCGTACAAGAAAGTCTCTGTCAGGAATGTTTTTGATAATTTGGAACAGATTATACACAGCAAGTGGTATGATGCCTGGAGAGTCTTCAGTGCCGGTCATAGTGTAGGTCTTGCCTGAGGAGGTCTGCCCGTAAGCAAAAATCGTCCCATTGAACCCTGCTGTGGCCGCTTCCACGATCGGCTTGGCGATGTCATTGTATATATCAGAAGTTTTCGTATCCTTGTCGTATACTTTGTCTATAAATTAATTATACAATATAAATATGAGTGACCTTCACACTAATGACGTATATTGAGTAAACGTTCTCATTAGAATCACAATAGTCTTCCCACGAAAGTAACACAACACGTAACCTAAAATGTTCAAAATAATACTCACCAAATGTGTAACAAGTTCCAAAGTCTTTACCATTTTGGTCGAGTTGATGTAAGGTGTTATTTTTTACACGCCACTGATAGGAAAGTTTCTCTTCAATTTCGCGAGAAATTAGAGGTCTAACTTTGACAACTACTTTTATATTGTCACTCATTTTTTTATCATATTTTGCAGTATTTTAATTTATAAGTATTAATACATGTACTGCATTACATCACACTATCAAAAACATTCTTAGTTTCCGCATTTTCGTGAGCTACGAGTATTAAAATCCGTTTTATAATTTTATTTATAAAAAACACAAGAGAACACCACGAAAATAACCGTCTTTTTAAAATATTTTTTTTTGCATCAGTGTTGCCAGATGACCGTCTAACGTTCCCCGTAAATGTTTCCAGAAATCCCCCTAAAATTCAGGTTTTGCCAAAAGTAATACGCCACATGACAAACAAATTATGAAAATAAAAAAAAATTACTGTAAAAATACAAAAAAATATCCCGAAAATATGTAATAGAAAGAAGAATAGATATCCCGTGATTCCAGCAATGCACAATGGCGTCTATTAACAAATCCTCATTGTATGTTTTTATTAGATATTCATAAAATTTTTCAGTGTTGAATTTTTCTAGCATTTTTTGGCTAGGTGTGTGTGTCATTCATTAAATTATAGAGAACACTTAAAATGGATTCAGCAGTTTCGATGGCTAATCTGTTCCGCAGTTTGTCCTTTATACTTAATTGCCATGTGGGAGAAGGCCCTTTCTGAAAGTGAAACTCTATTGGAAAAAGGTCAAGATCACGACATAATTTCCTATTACGCTAGAGCGCTAACATGCCCGTAAGTTCGCTCTCAGACTGCATTTTTGTAGTTACTTTAACCCAGAACTTTTCTGATTAGTAGGTAAATTCCAAGTATTCCAACGTTCCGAGATTTATTATGATTTTGTTATAAAAATCCATGACTCAAAAAAACACCCCAAATTTGGGGGGAATCCCATCCCCCAATCTGGCATCAGTTTGCATTAGTGATGGGACCACAGATTAATATTAGTAATGATGTGATGTTGATTCGAATTCGTATAATAATATTATGGAACTCCGTAATTTTCTCTGTTTATATGACATATCATTGAAAATACTGAATCAAGAGCCCTCTTTATATGTTCTTATATTTTATTTTTTAATGTAATATAATAGGTAATATTTGGGTAGGTAGGGTGATCGAGATAGTGATTGCCCACTTAGGAAATTGACACCAGTTTTATTTCAATATAATCCTTTACTTTAACAATTAGGAATCAGAGTGTAATTATTTGACAACGTTAATAGTTTAGCATTGAGATAAGTAAGCAAAAATTCAAACATCTAAAGAATATTTTATAATTATAACGTATAACAAAAATATCTCCTGAAAACACAGTGATTGCCCACTTGACACAGTAATTGCCAACCAAATGAGACAGTTATTGCCAACTATACCGCAAGTTGTAATTCCATAAAAATATTATTAAATACTTAAAATTTTAGATATTTCGTAAGTTTTTGTGCGTTTAAGATATATTTCTTAAGCTATTGAAATCAGTAACATCATCCAAATAAGATACCATTGACTAAGAAAACCCGTTTAATTTCAAAATCTAGTAAAATCGTCAAATTGTTCCAGCTAGTTTCTCGTTATATCAGCGAATAAACGGAAAGTACCAATTTTAAAAAAGGTATATACAGTTTTGAGGTTGTCGGAGGCCCAAAACATTGGCAGCATACTTGTGACTCCACTGGTATTGAGTACCTATGTGCGTTGGCATTCGCTTACCATCAAGTGATGCGTGTTTTGACTACACATCATAATATAATAAGCAATGCTGCCGCCCATGCTCACCTGCAACACCACTGGAGTCACAAGTGCGCTGCCAACCTTTCTTCCCCCCCCCCCCCTCCCGGGTGTGGGCCTCCGTTTCCCTCACTCACTCGGCGAAACTCAGCACAGGGGCTGCTTCACGCTGGTTTTCTGTGAGGCAGTGGTATCACTCCGGTCAAGCCGGCCCATTCATGCCGAAGGTGTGGCGTGGTGTGGGGTGTGGAAGTTTTTTTCTAATTATTACTAACTGCAACCAATAATTTGGTAATTCAATTTTTATATGTGATAGGTGGCTCACAAGCATACAGATCACCTGATAGTAAGCGATTTCCACCGCTCATAGACACTCAGAAACAAGGGGAATCACAAATGCGCTGCCAACATTTTAACTCCTTTTCCCCCTTCATAGAGCCTCCGGTACACTCACGCGTTAGCGCCGCTTGACTTTGGTTTTCTGTGATCATAGTATCACTCCGTTTAAGCCGGCTTATTCATTCTGAAGCGTGCTCTCCCACGGTAAAATACATAGGTAATATAATTACGGTATATATTTGGTTGTTCTTCTTACCACCTTTCCTCCAAGATTTTCGGTAGCAGATCAAATTTTCCCCTATTTTTAGGTCAACTTTTGTAAAAAGCAGTTTTTTCAAACTCCTTGTACCTAGACACAGATATAGAGGATATAAAGAAAATATTCCGTTAGATTATCATATCCCTCACGTGATTTTGTAAATACCTACCCGGGCAATCACTGTCTCATACCCATGGCAATAACTGAATTCTGGTATGGCAATCACTGAAATTCTCATATTTTAGGTACAGTGATTGCCCACCCCCTTAAAATACTTAATGGAATAAAATTACGCCGCGATAACTGCTTCAAATGAAACATTAAAGCTTTAACTAACACATCGTTGTGCTTAAACGCTCAAAAAAGAAAATTAAAGTGATACAAACTTCAAAACCACAAAATGTATCCTTAACAAATTCTGTAAGGAACTTGCATTTATTGAAGTGGCGGACACCCGCTGTCCAAAAACTGCCATTACAATATTTTTATTGAAAATTTTGCCAAATGTCTTATTTAAAACTCTAGTAAACAGTATCCTAGTGTTATTTAACAGATTTAATGTAAAACTTCACCTTTGAAAATCAGTTAAAATGTATGTTAACCTTAATTCGGACAATCACTGTACACTGGGCAATCACTGTCTCGGTTACCCTAATATAAATAAAACGGGATTGACAACGCGTGATTCAGTATTTTTAATAGACAAGTTTGCAAATTATCTTTATCATTATCTGTAGGCTGTCATGATGACAATTGACCACAGACTAAGAAAAATTGACATTTAAAATTTTAAATAACAAGCACACGTGAACCGTGTGCAATTATTTTATTATCTTTATTATTTCTCAATAAGTTTAAGAGAGATTATTAAACATTAAATAAAATGCAGCATGACGATGTAAGTTTTTTAAGATACATGCTTAATTTATTATGTTCATATTATGTTAAGAAGTTTGTTAAAAATATAATGAATTTTTAGGTTGTTTGGGCTATCATCAACAAAAGGCACTGTTCTCACAAAGTAACGTAAGTATTCATCTCGAATCTTGTCTGTTTGAATATTTTCTTGATCTAGACGTAGGTAAATCAATAATATTGTATTATTACAGGACAAAAACACAGCAGTTTTGTCGCAATGAATATAACCTCACAGGTTTATGCAGTAGGGCATCCTGTCCTCTTGCGAATAGCAAATACGCCACAATTAGGGAAGAAAATGGTATTATTTACCTGTACATGAGGACAGCTGAACGGTATTTCATTGAATAATAAACAGTATTTATATTTTTTATAGTTCTGTATTAAGTAGGTTCCTAACTCTTAATTTTTGATTTTGTGTTGCAGAGTAATGTTTCCTGCAAAACAATGGGAGAAAGTGAAGTTGTCCAGAAATTTTGAAAAGGCAATATATCAAATAAATGAAAATCTGTTGTACTGGCCAGCTTTTATTAAAGCAAAATGCAAACAAAGATTTGTAAAGATAACTCAGTACCTCATACGTATGAGAAAACTGAAATTGAGACGTGTGTAAGTATAATTTCTTAGTAAGTGGTGTATTTATAGCGTGTAGGTATTGTTTCTAATTTTTTTGCTTAACTACCTTTTTCATGAATTTCAGAAAAGAACTAGTGCCAATTCAACGCAAAATCGAGAGACGTGAGAGGCGTAGGGAAGAAAAAGCTTTGGTTGCTGCTCGGATAGACAATGCTATTGAGAAACAACTTCTGGAGAGACTCAAGAAAGGCACTGTAAGAAATAAATTTTAACTATACATGTGATTCTAAATTGCTAAAAGGGCACTTGTTTAAAGAAAATAAATATAAACTGTATAAATTATGTTACCATATTATAGTGTTAATGCAAATTGCATGCATATTTTCTGTTAGTTTGGTGGTCAGGGAATCATGGTAAGGAAACTGCCTGTTTCAGGTAGTTTCTCAAACTGAATTACCTACCACATTTGTTTAGGTTATAATTCTATGTTAAAGTTGTTGTAAAATGTATTTTATTATGTCCAGTTTTAAGTAGTCAATGTAATAATTTGTTTTTAGTACAATGACATATACAACTTCCCACAAATGGCGTTTGACTCAGCGTTGAAAGCAGAAGAACTTTCTAGCGAAAGTGAGAGTGAGAAAGATGAAGAAGAGGAGGAAAGGGAAGTTGAGATGGAGCCAGAGTTGGAGAGGGAGCTGCAGACTGTCGAAGAAACTGACGAGTTTGTGGAGGCAGACAGTGATATGGACACTGATGAGGTTTGTGGAATGTAGAGAGAACTTTTTTTTAAATTTAGTTTTATTTTTTTTTATTACAAAAACCACAGCCCTTAGTGCCAGTTACATACAAACTTGGTTTACTTAATCCTACAGCCAATAATGGTTTTACATTTTATAAATGTTGTAAATGTAAATGTAAATGTAAAGTGGACTCCATTTTCCGCACTTAGACTCTCTTTCGGTCCATTGTACGTGATGGGTCGGCTGGTTACAGAAGCCAGCCCAGCTCCGCCCAGAAGCGCAGAAGTTTCCTGGGAACTTCACAGGCTTCGCGGAGCGACCTCACCGTTCCGAGGATTTGCTCGCGTTGGGTGGCCACAGCATCGCACTCCAGGATCACATGTGTGACGGATTCCTCAGCGTTAAGGCATCCTCTGCATAGAGGGCTGTTTGTTGAGCCTATTGTGTGAAGATGTTTATTTAAGGGGCAGTGGCCCGTGATTGTCCCTATCATTATTCTTAGTTCATTTCTTGTTAGGTTTATCAGACGTTTTGTGAGTCGTGGATTTATTGTTGGCAACGCTAGTTTTGATTGTCTACAGTCTGTATTTTGAGACCATCTTAGGTTTTGTTGCTCAGTGGATCTCTGGCGAATCCAGGCGCGAAGCTGCGAGAAGGGCATAGGAAGAAGTGGTCTCGAGCCTTCCACTTCCGTCTCTGAACCCCTCTTTGCGAGCATGTCCGCAGCATCATTCCCAAGTGATCCGCTGTGTCCCTTAATCCACTGAATAGTGATCTGGTTGGTTTTGCATATTTCTTCTAGGGCTTGGTGGCATTCCATAATCAATTTTGAGTTGGTGTGATTGTTTTTAAGGGCCATTAGCACAGACGCACTGTCAGACAGAAATCTGACGCAGTAGTTCTTTAAGTGGCGTCTGTGCACGGCTTTTGCAGCTTCAGTTAGGGCTACACATTCGCATTGGAATATTGAGCTGTGAGTCCCTAATGGTAAGTGAATGTTGATGTTAAGGTCCAGGGAGTGTACGCCTGCCCCCGTACCCCTGTTTGTTTGTTTGTTTTGGACCCATCAGTGTATACGCGTACTTCGTTTATGTTTGATTGGTCCTTCTCTTGCTCTTTTAGTTCTATTTTATATTCTTTGTTAAAGATGTATTGGGTGGCTGTGCGGTCGCACGGAGCCTCTATAAGCGGTTGGTATACAATGGCTTTGTTTAGTATTGTGGTGTGCGGACTGTTGTGATTTTTACCCCAGAGTCCAAGATGCATCAGTCTTATGGCGGCCATGGTGGCTTCCTGCTGTATGTATATGTCTAGAGGTGTTAGTTGTAGGGCTAGTTCCACAGCTGTTGTCGGTGTCGTTTTCATACATCCGCTGGCAGACGAGCTGGCCAGTCTCTGGAAGCGCCCTAGTTTGGTAATTGTGGTTTTGCGTTCCGTTCTGGGCCACCAGACTAGGGCGCCATACGCCAACATTGGTCTGATTACTGCTGTGTATAACCATAGAGTTAATCGTGGTGATATACCCCATTGCTTCCCAAGCATTTTCTTGCATTGGTAGAAGGCAATGGTAGATTTTTCCAGTTTATGGTCCAGGTGCTTATTCCAGAGGAGTTTACTGTCCAGTATTACACCTAAGTACTTGACCTCATTGTTGAGTTTTAACTCGGTGTTGAAAAGTTTGGGGAGCTTGCGTTGTCCTGTGGTTCTTTTATTTGTGAACATCACTAGTTCCGTTTTTTTGGGGTTAACAGAGAGCTCGTGCTGTATACACCAGTTCTCTACGATTTTGAATGCCTTCCTCATGAGATCGCATATGGTTTCTTCAAATTGTCCTGTTATTAGTATTGTCAGGTCGTCTGCGTAGCCCACTGTGTAGTATTTGTTGTCGTTGAGCTCTTTTATGAGTTCATTAACAACCAGGTTCCACAGCAGTGGTGACAGAACACCACCCTGGGGGCAGCCTCTGCTTACGATGCCCCGTGTGGTGGCGTTTACAGTAAATTGTATAGCTCGTTGTCTTAACATGTTGTTTATCCATTCTATAAGCGTTGTGGTTATTCCGCCTCTGGCTAATGCATTACAGATGCTAGAAAAGTTTGTCTTATCAAAGGCACCCTCAATATCAATGAAGGCACCCAGGGTTGATTGTTTTAATTTCAACGATCCACCTATACGAGATACTACGTTGTGTAGGGCTGATTCTGTTGATTTGCCTGCACTGTAGGCATGTTGATTAGGGTGGAGGGGTCTCTGCACCATTAGGCGTCCTCTTATCTCTCGGTCGCTGAGCCGCTCTAGGGTTTTTAGCAGAAAAGAGGTTAAGCTAATTGGCCTAAAGGATTTAGCTTCAGTGTAGTCACCCCTCCCTGGTTTGGGGATAAAGATTATTTTAACTTCCCTCCATTTTATTGGTATGTAGCGATTATAAATGTTACTTATTTTATTTTATTCGGCAAACATGAAAGTAAGTAAGTTTTTTTAATAGTTTCGTCTCACATATGGTTACACCCGCACATGTGATTCCGCCAATGTCAAAGAAAACATAAATTTTAGCCCTTCGATTTAGCAGGACATAATTAAATTTTTGGCAATTAGTCTATTTTTGTCATCTCAGACCTTCCTTCCCTCTTTGGGACACAACACGTGATTATTGGATGAGTATTTATAATACTGTGGTTAAACCAAACTATGTATCAACTACACACACCGGCACAATTAGGGGAACGCAAAAAAAGGTCGATTTTTTCTAATATTTGCTAGTATTTTGATAATTGATTTTTGTTTAAGTGATATTACCTTCAAAACAGATTGTTTTAAGTGCACTCTTCTTTTTATTTTAAGTGTTTTGACAAGAATAAATGGTTGTTTAAGAATTTGCTGATTTAACGTTTTTTCTTTATTCTGATATAAGAACTTTAGTGGATGCTGTGTATGGGAACTGTGGGTCATTTTACTGTTTACATTTGATAGTGCACATGTTCTGAATCAAAATGAGTGATTTACCAGCAACTTCTGTGGCTAGGGCTGTAACAATGATCGAGGAAGGACATACCTATCGCTTAGTCAGTCGCGCATTGGGTGTATCGACATCGGTGATTCATGGCATCGTCCGACGTTATAGGGAGACAGGATGGTACATGCGCAGACGAGGACAGGGCAAAAATCGGGCAACTAGCGCCTTAGATGACCGTTTTATGGTCATGCAAACATTACGAAATCGTCGTCAAACAGCAATTCAGACCCGAAATCATTTAGAAGAAGTCCGCAATGTCCATGTAAGTGAAAGGACAGTAAGAAGACGTTTGAATGAAGTTGGCTTGAAGTCTTACATACCAGCAAAGGCCCCAAAACTCGAGGTAGCACATCATGTAGCAAGATTAGCGTTCGCCCAGGAGCATCGAAATTGGACAAATGAGTGGATCCATGATTTGTTTAGTGACGAGAGCCGTTTCTGCGTAAATTTCATCGATGGGAGGGAAACAATGTAGAGACATCGAGGGGAACGTTATCACCAAGCGAATTTCACTGGAACTGTAGGATATGGTGGTGGGTCAGTTATGGTATGGGGTGGCATATGTTTGGGAGCTCGCACGGAGCTAGTGATCATCGATAATGGATCGCTCACTGCACAACGGTATGTAACTGAGATCTAAGAACCCCATATCATGCCTTTTGCCCCCATAACGCACGCCCCCATACTGCGCGCATAGTGAGTAGCTACCATAATGAGGTGGTTATCACGCAAATGAACTGGCCAAAGCAATCACATGATACGAATCCGATAGAACATCTCTGGGACTACATGGGAATAAGGGTTCGACTAAGAAATCCAGCCCCTAATGACATCAAAGAGCTTAAATTAGCGTTGCTGGAAGAGTGGGACAACTTACCCCAAGAACACATCGATAACGTAACCTAAAGCATGGGAAATCGCATACAAACTCTGATTAGAGCTCGTGGTGGCAATACGCAGTATTAATTTCTTTTTGTTTATTGTTTTCTTGTAAAATTTCACACATTTTAATTTTAAGGGAAAAAAGTCAATTTTAAATTTTTGTGATTTTGGTTCCATTCTTCAAAAAGAAATATTGTATAAGTTACTTTAGAATTTATTTTAGTTCGTTTGAGTGCAATTAATTATTATTTTATTAAAAAAAAAATATATAATCTCAATTTCTTCAAAAAATCAACCTTTTTTTTGCGTTCCCCTAATTGTGCCGGTGTGTGTAGTATAGTGGTCTTTCATCCTGATCATGATGTCAACACTATCTCTATTTTTAGGAATATCAAATATTCATTGTCAATCTTTTTATGATTTTCAGGAAAGTGATTCTGGACATAAGGAAGGTGCTGATGTTGGTAGTGACTTTGAATCCGAAACTTCTGATATTGAGGTATGTGTTTGACGATGTGGTGATGTAGTTACTTACATACCATTATTTTTTTCTTATAGAAAAAACACAAAGGTATATTATTTTCTGTTGCAGGATGTTGCTGAGAAGTTGGTCAGTAAAAAGAAACCGCGTGTGGAGATTGAATACGAAACTGAGCCCGCTGTTGCTATATCTAGAAAGAAAATAAAGCATTGATTTTATGTACATAGTTAATGGATTTTTTATTTATTTAGTGGAAATTTCATTAGAAGCCACGTGTTACGAATTTTAGCATACAAATAACTTGCCGTTTCATTAAAACACTGGTATCAATCTTGTCTACTCAGCTTCAAAATTGGCACAAATCAACATAATACGCTTGTTGCTGTCCAATGCTAGAGATAGGTCTCTTTAAATGTTTTTCACTCTGATCGATTTTTAGCAACTCGCTTCCATCTCCAGCCAGCCAAATCGTCACGCCATCTGGCCTGAGGGCGTCCTACACTGTGCGTACCACATACCCAGCCAAAGTCGGAGCCTAGGGTGGCAAGTTTTGGACAATATTCGGCGCTCATTTAAGACTTCATATTATAACTCTCTAGAAACAGGAGTATTACCTACTTTATCTTGCTTAAGTAAGCTAACTAGTACTTAGGTAAGTACCCATGTACTAGTTACCTTACTAGTGAACAGTAGTAAATTTTAGCAACGATTGTTGACAAAAAGCAACTGACTATGCTAGAAAATCAAAACGTCGAAATTTTAAGTACATACTTAGGTGAATTGGAAGTTTGGCTGAAAATATTGTTTGTAGTTAACAATACCTCTCTTACTCATGATTTAGTGGTTAGTAAAAAAAATATGCGTGCTAGGGCATC
The DNA here is from genome assembly GCA_014851415.1 of Cnaphalocrocis medinalis. Lineage (NCBI taxonomy): Eukaryota > Metazoa > Arthropoda > Insecta > Lepidoptera > Crambidae > Cnaphalocrocis > Cnaphalocrocis medinalis. Next base: position 13,347,052 of record CM026278.1, read on the forward strand.
GAATTTATGCAAAGACCAGGGGCGGCAAATTTGTGTGAATTCGCCACTGCTACCTAGTTTACGTTAGCAAATATAAACCTCATCAAATTTGAGTGTCATTCTTTGAACAAGAGTTCCGTTGCTGTAAAGAACCCAGCACCAAGATTTAGCTTAAATCAGTTTTACGACGTGGATCCAACGCAAACAATATTGTAACGGGGCGACAGAAGTGGCATCGTAAAGCAAGTTATGGCAGCAATAACAGGCTGTTTTCGGCGGTGTCTATTCCGCACATGTGCACGCACGCAACCCAACGCGATGCTGAGACACGCTCTTCAGATAAATCTTGTCCGTCACGTAAAGTTTCTTCAGTTTAGGTATGCTGTATGAAATAAAATGAAATTATAGTATATTCAATTCAGGTCCACAATAGCGATGGTAAGGATGTCCCATTCAGGGTGTTGTTTTCGAATAGGCACGAGCATGCACTCACGGATTTTTCAAATCAATGAGCGTATTTCTACCATCAGCGCTCAAATAAAAATCTTATAGGGTTGGGTTCGTAGTTCCTATACATTTCTTATTCTTGCGTAGGTACCTACTCCATCATGTGGGGTAGGTACCTACATACCTATCCCACATGATTGCGTACGCCAAGGTAGCGTGTTACTCGTACTGATATACTTTTTTATTTTGTCAAATGCTTAGTTATTTCAGGTAAGTTGTCACGGTAAGATCATTCTAATGCCGACTGTACCTACTGCATTAGCCATATTGTCACTTCCTCGGGTCAGGCCATTTGTACCCCTAGTTTTTCTGTTCAGAAATTCTACCAATACCTACCCCGTGCCTCGGAAAGCCAGTTAAGCTTTTGGTCCTGCGCCTGATCCTTCTTCGGAGGGTAAGGGAATAGGGAGTGCACCTGTGTTTGCGCACACTCTTGAGCACTATAATATATACTGCGTACGTGGCTGATCGTTAAGATTGGCCGCCGTAGCTGAATATCGGTTGGAGGATTATTTATTTATTTATTGTCACTTTAGTCGGTTCAACATACACTCTAAACCAAGTTTAATCTAAGTAGCTATATAGGTAGGTAGGTACCTACTTGCGAGTATTTGGCAAGAAAGACTTGACATTTTTCGGAGAAAACCCCATCAGATAAATGAAGCATTTAGTAAAGGTTCGGATCAAGTGTCTTCAGCTAATTAAAGTTATTCAAAAGTAGAAATCGGATATGAAGAGATTTTCAATAGAAGCCCGCTCTCGGATTCCGCCGGGGCGCGGGCGCCACTTTGTTCAAGATTTAATTATGCTCATCTGTTTAATTAACAAAGTTAGTTACGTCCTTTTGGAGACACCTAATTGTGTTCGTTTCTTTATTATTTTAAGTGTGATTTTTAGTTTTTACAGTGGTTTTAACTTCGATCATAAAATCTCTGGAAACACAATAACTTACCCACTGATCAGCTAATCTTAAAGATCAGTCACGTACGCAGGATATGTTATACAGGGTGTATCTGTGAACATTTACATCCCTTAAACCACGTGTTCTATCAACCATTCTGAACAACATTTGTTCAACAACTTTTCGAAATTCTTCGAAAAATTTTTCGACTTCCCATACAAAATGACCAAGTCACGTGACCGACTTTGTATGAAAAGATGAAAAAATTTTATGCGAATTCTGAAAAGTCATAGAACAATCGATACCTTAAATCTCAAAGGGCGTAATCACCATTTTGGCCAAAATGACTTTTGAATGCTATCTTACTCCATTTTTAGGGTTCCGTAGCCAAAATGGCAAAAACGGAACCCTTATAGTTTCGTCATGTCCGTCTGTCCGTCTGTCCGTCTGTCCGTCTGTCACAGCCGATTTACTCGGAAACTATAAGTACTACAGTGATGAAATTTGATGGGAATATGTGTTGTATGAACCGCTACAAAAATATGACACTAAATAGTAAAAAAAAGAATTGGGGGTGGGGCCCCCCATACATGTAACTGAGGGATGAATTTTTTTTTTTCGATGTACATACCCGTGTGGGGTATCAATGGAAAGGTCTTTTAAAATGATATAAAGTTTTCTAAAAAACATTTTTCTTAAAGTGAACGGTTTTTGAGATATCAGCTCTCAAAGTCGTAAAAAGTATGTCCCCCCCCCTCTATTTTTATAACTACGGGGTATAAAATTCTAAAAAAAATAGAGGTGATGCATGCTAATTAACTCTTTCAACGATTTTTGGTTTGATCAAAGTATCTCTTATAGTTTTTGTAAATTGACATAATAAGTTTATTATATTTGCTGCTACGGAACCCTTTGTGCGCGAGCCCGACTCGCACTTGGCCGGTTTTTTTTTTTTCTCTATCGATCTGTATTATCAAAGTTTTAAAATTCGCAAAAAAGTGGTGATTACAGCCCACGTGTTTACCGTCGATAAACAAGTTTTTTTAGTCGTAAATACCTTTAAAAATTCATTATTAAGATTTCGGTCGATACACCAGTTAAAATTATAATGATGTGAAAAATACTGACTATCGAATGAGGCGTATAGGACAGATATGTGTAACAGTGGCGTTTACGACTCGAGTTACTTAAAGAATTTAAACCAAATAAAATAACTGTTAGGAGGTATTGGCATAGGAGTATGCGGTCCTAGCTTCGGCCGCCGCTTTTGCTGCTGCGTCCGCTGCCTCGTTCCCATCTATACCGATATGAGCCTTGACCCAGCAGAATTGGATGGATTTTTGCTTGCATTTAATAGCATGAACGTATTTTTGGATGGAGCACGCCATTGGGTTGGTATTGCTCCTGTCCTTGATAGCATATAAGGCGGACATGCTATCGCACAAAAGAGTCACAGCTTGGCATCTATCGTTTAACGCCTATTTGCATGCTTGTTTGATGGCAAATAATTCTGCTTGGAATACCGAGCAAGCTGGGTGCAGACGGAATTTACGGGTTGTGTGATTCTGATTCCGTTCTGGATGGAAAGCGATAAAGGCTGCTGTACTCGTAGAAGACTTATTAAAATTTAAGCTCTAAGTAAAAGTCCTGTCGATGCAGATATTGTTTTATACTAATTTAAAAACAAAACAAAATTATAGAAATCAATAACTTTCGTTTGAATTTCAAACTAAAATGATTGCGTTTGTATAATTGAAATAATAAAATCGTTTTCATTTCTGTACTTGCCATAAATTTTGTAATAATGAAACTACCCGTATTTGTCTCTTAATTTGTATCTTCCTCATAGTGTTTTTACTTATGAAAATAGCTTTTTAAAATGCATTTTCTATAAGTTAACTAGGCTGTTACACCACAGCATAGAGCAGAATAGCCTTTTTTTCAAGTCGTAAACGCCATTATACCATAACTTATTGCAAAACAGCCTTTTTTTTAGGTCGTAAAGGCCGAGTTGTCAATATTTTTTTGGCGTAATCACAAATCAGTTTGGCAAACATTGGTTGTATTTTGAATACCATATAACTGTGTTATAAAGCTCTCGATACTCGATAATTACATCCAAATTTCATTTATATGGCATTATTACTTTAAAAGTTATGAATTTAATTCTTAGATTTCTTTTTTGTTTCGGCTCTCCTGAAAAATGATGATTTGGTGATTACGCCCTTTGAGATTTAAGGTATCGAAATGTTGTTCAGAATGGTTGGTAGAACACGTGGTTAAAGGGATGTAATTGTTCACAGATACACCCTGTAGTGCTCAAGTTTGAGCGCAAACACAGGTGCACCCTTCCGTTACTCTCTTAATTCGATGGAATATCCTAATACGTCCTACTTATATGTACCTACTGCACGTACAATCCCTAGTCCAGAGTGGTCCAGTACCAAGAGATATGCGGACTTTTGAGAGCGTATTTTTGACTGAAGAGTAGGTACCTTTGAAAGCGTCACCTCGTAAGAGTTCTTCTTACCCACTTTCTGCATCACGAAACCTGGGAACGCGGGGTACACCAGCCTGTAGGTGGATTACCACCCCCACATACATTAGTGTTGGCTTGGCATGTAATGCGCTATGTAATGATGACACGGCTTTGCATTACAGAAAAGTGCAGTTCTTGTTAAGAGACCGACCGCGATAGTGGTAGAGTAGAGACCACCACAATGACATGAGAGACGGCCATAATGAAAAAAAAAATGTTTGCTGTAGGTACAGTCAACAATACCTAAAGCGTCGGTCGATAAGCGACCAATAATGGCTAGATACTTATTATCATAATAGGTAGGTATCAATAATTCTGTAAGTATAACCACATTTGTCTCTGTCTAACTTCCCGCGAATATTTCATAAAGATTCACAAATTGCTTACCCAAATTAAGTTGAACGTTGATGAATATCGGGGAATGAATTTCTCTTATAATCAATTTCGCATTGTCGGCTAATTTACATTGTCTCAGTATTAAAGCGGTACTTAATGAAGCGGAAAACGAAAATTGGGCATTCATCGGAATGGTTGTGCTTGGAATAATGCTGGCAACAAAACAACGTTATACTGCGCCGGCGATCGTTTGTTCGACAAGTTTTCTTCGTCTCTCTGATTATGATATAATTGCGTTAGCTTCTGGTTCCAACTTTGTCGCAGAATGTTAAGGCGGTTTATTGAAACTCTTCACATCGATAAGTTTGTGCTTTAGTGGCCTACTTATAGTCTATAGCTTTTGTTGTAACTTAGGTAGGTAAAGAAATGACGCAATTTTATACAAAACATCTAATGATAATATACCTAGAGTCTACGAGTACTTTATAAATACCACACTGATAGTAGTAGTTGATGTAACTACTTAAATTTCAATGGGAAAAAATCAAAGTGAGAGCGATTATGGTAGCTTAGTGGTTGAGAACGCGTCATCCATACGGGGGACCTGGTTTGAATTCGAGCATGTCTGGGGTTTTCAAATCTGTATGCAAAGTTCAACCATTAGCTCAACCTGAGGAACCCTACATGTTTGAGATAGTTTCTGAAACGTGTAGGTAACCATGATTTAGTAGGTTTGGTTCCTCCTGTAGGTAAAAGGGTTGCGAAGGTCAGACGGCAGTCGCTTCATTGTAATTACCAGACTCCACAAATCCTGAATCATATTTTAACCAGGATTTTTTATGCTTGGTGGCAGACGAGCCGAGGAGTTATCTGATGGTATAAGCGATCGCCGCCGCCTATAGACACCTGCAACACCAGTAGAGTCACGTGCGCTGCCAACCATTAACCCTTGAAGTTACACTCACTCGACGAAACACAGCGAGGCGCTGGTTCACGTCGGTCTTTTGTGAGGCCGTGGTTTCACTCACCGTAATGGAAAGAAGTTAGGTAAACTTTTTTTTTTATATTGAGGAGAATCAAGATGACCTCACTCCGCCTGATGGTAAGCGGCCGTGAGATTCAATTATGAGGTTGACAGGCTCTAAGTACTTACTGAGTCTGTCAACTACTTTTAATAATAAGTATGGTGCGAAAAGTATAACTAAAGTAGGTAACATTATATGATGACGTAACAAAGTTTTTCGTCTAGGTAGGTAGTTGGCGAGGCTGTGAATAATATTCCGTATCCCGTTCCTAAGTGCAAGACTTATTTTCCACATTCCTGCTGCTGCACTTGAATACACTTCCGAATTGAAATATTTAAAAGAGGTAATCCACTCTCAGCACCCAGAATTTCAGCACCTGGGATTTCAGCACCTGGCCTAGTCCACTCTCAGCACCTATTGATATTTTTGGCAGGTGCTGAAAGTGGATACAAATTTATTTTTTCATTTTTGTCCACTTTCAGCACCTGCAATTAGCAGCCTAGTGCTGGCTGCTTAACATGTCGATGTTAAATAAAAGATATGGGTAAAAATAATTTATATGTACCTATATTAAAATTTTAAAAGCGCAGTTTTTACGTACAGTGTCCTAAGGAAACTTGACCAACCAGTTTTGTGTTTTTTTTAACCGACTTCAAAAAGGAGGAAGGTTCTCAATTCGACCCGTATGTTTTTTTTTTGTATGTATGTTACTCGATTTCTCCGCCAATTATAAATATATTTTGTAATGGTGTTTGGTAGGCCATCATTCAAAGGTGGTCTCATATAAATTTTATCAAAATTGACTTAGTAGTTTTTGAAAAAAGCAACAAAATAAAAACAAATGTTAAATGGTATAATGTCTTGAAGTCGGTTTTCTTTTTTTATCGTTGGTAGTTTTAATATTATGTAAGAAACTTCAGTATCATTTTTAAAGACCATACATACCTCACACTTATTTTATTTATTTTATTAGTTACACACAACAGAGTTATAGTGATAAAATAATAAAATTAATACTATGAGTTGGATAAAAAATTTTTTTGAACTTCAGTTCTATGTATGGGAAAACCAAAAATGTTTTTTTTTCCTTTTTAGCACAAAAATCTTAATGCGGTTCACAATATACATCTACCTACCAAGTTTGAATAGTATAAATTTAATAATTTCGGAAAAAAATGGCTGTGACATACGGACGGACACTTGATTCTGTACCTACCTACTTATTTTTAGGGTCTTGTACAAAATCCTAATTTTGAGCTTTTAATGGTCGTTTTATTACAGGAAAAAGTTTTTTAATGAAAAAAATAAATGCAGTTTATTTTCTTTAAAGATCAAAACGGAAATAAATTTATTTAATTTTACTGGACAAAGTAATAAGGAAGCACAAAAAAACAATAACTCTAATCTAAAGCTGAAATAAATTCAAAAATCAAGATTGGCTATATTATTTATACGAAAAGTAGTCCTTGGTCTGCCATGGTTCGTCTTGGAGGATTAGTGGTGGCCAGGAGAAGGGCAGACATAAATTGGTGATAATTATATTTTATTTTTACGCTATTTATGCAGTCTGTTGATGTAACAAAAATTGGCTTAATCACCACGCTTCCCAAATGCGGATTGGTGACCTGATCACAAACCCGAGGCTGGACCCAGGAATCTAACCCAGGACCCCGAAATCACGGACCGGTATTAAAACATTTAATTTACAACAATAGACCAACGGGGCTTTAATCTAATCTGTATTCGACAGTAAATCCATAAGGCAGTTATTCCATACGAATCGGATCGTTATTCATAGATTTATCCTGGAATGAAGTGTGTGTTCTAATCGGGCCTGAGTCTCCTAAAAGGCGCTCTAGACAATTTAACGTAACTTCATACTACTTATTGTCCCATAACACCTTTAGTTGCAGGTGTTTTAAATAGTATACTGACCGGCAATCGCATGTTAAAACAACATATCTCACAAGCAATAGATTTTATTGCAATTTTAAAGGAATAATTCGTAGACAAAATATATCTTAACGTTCAAGTGATTTTATCGATAACGATTTCATTTAATACTGTTAATGCTACCAGCACTATTTTGCTGCAGGTGCTGAAAGTGGACATAAATGTAAAAATAAATTTGTATCCACTTTCAGCACCTGCCAAAAATATCAATAGGTGCTGAGAGTGGACTAGGCCAGGTGCTGAAATCCTAGGTGCTGAAATTCTGGGTGCTGAGAGTGGATTACCTCTTCAAAACTCCACGAGGAAATTTTATACGTGGTTTCTTAAACTGAGTTTCAGACTTACTCTGAATTTGTACTTGAGGTAAAATAAAAATGTGTCGCGGATAATAAATGCTTTTTGTTTAGGTACATTGAAAATGGGGGATGTTACGTGAATGTCACAAAGTAAATAGGTAGGTAACTAATATATTTGAACTCGTTTATCTTTTTGGATCCATGAACTTATATTAGAAAAATATAAATTAAATTTCTCTACTTACTTTAATTACTCGAGGTCGTGGATTCGAAACAAGTGAAAAAAGTTTTAAATATGTTACTTTATTTCAACAGATGAAAAGGGAATCCATTTCAGGGGCCCATATACACCTGCAACACCAGTAGAGTCACATGTGCGCTGCCAAACTCCGCCCAATTGGGCGTCCCGTACCCTCCCTCACTCAGCGAAACACAGCGCAAGTGCTGCATCACGCCGGTCTTCTGTGAGGCCGTGGTATCACTTCAGTCGAGCCGGCCCATTCATGCCAAAGCATGGCCTTCCCACGGTTAAAACGTGTTACGAGTCTAGCGATAGTCGCATTTATATTCTTCCTAAGTCCACTAGTTTGTGCGTGACGGTAGCGTGCGTACATCTCCATCGGGCGGGTACGAGTATCCGCCGCCCTTTTGCACCCCGCTACATTTTAATTTTTTCCTCGGATATGAGAAGGGTCCTAGCTGACGTATATCGTGCTAAAGGATTCTTTACGTCACTCTAGAGGTCTTTACTTACTAAGTAGAAGGTCTTGCGAAAAATGGTAACGTGGGTGTGTTTAGCGTTTATGACAAAATGTTGGGTGTTAACGTTTTGTCAATTATAGTTTTCCCCTAGTATAAAATTGCCTATACTACCTTATATTATAAAGTAGCCTGTTATGTTAAATAGTAATAGGCTACTTTATATTTTGGGAGTATAGGCTATCGGCTAATATTAATATAGGCTACTTTATACTACCATATAATTTTACTCAAGGATAACGTAGCAATGGTGATGTGAGTCCCTTCATAGATTGTCTAGGAGTAAAGTGATATTAGTCTTTTGAAAGCCTTTTTTGCAATGGGATGTAGAAAAATAAATAGCGTTACGTAGTACGTCAAATTCAACTAGGACAATGGTAGTTTTGTACGTTAGGTACCTACTTCATAATTATTACATATTACCAACCATTCAACTCAACGTCTCGCCATTTATTTGGAATTTTTTATCATATAGGTAGGTATACAAGGTACAAATCTTTCCTCTTTAAAGTTTTAGTAAGTAGGTACTTAGTACTTACATATCTAGACACGCGGGAGCGTGTCAAGCCAAGGTAAAAAAAAAAAAATTGGCGACTAAGCGAACAAGGGTAATATTACACGAACCATTTAGAGCGACTTTCGACCCCTTCATAACTCGAAAACTATTGCACACAGACGTGTGAAATTTGGCATGTGGAATGAGATGAGCAAGATAACTATATGCTCCAAATTTCATGAACATACCTTTAATAGTTATTTAGATATTGATGTCCAAAAATCGTCATTTTTATCAACTATAGATAGACGAAAATTATTTCCTAGTTCCAAATGACCTAGAAAGTTGAAATTTGGCATACAGATAGGTAGTTACGTGAATATTGTGGGAAAAATCTGAAAGTACGACATTTTTATATATTTATTATAAAATTTCTATAAATTGTTTCTATGAGAGTAACCATCCTTGTTATAATGACCAATTTCGACTTAGCCAGACGTGACCGGTTGGCCGAGTGGCATACGCTACTTTCCCGGAATCACCAAAACGCGGGTTCAAACCCGGACGGAAAATTTATGTGAATTTTTTTTTTCCTTATTTGGGAAGCTATTTAGTTTGTAATAATAGTAAAATATTCTAAAAATGATCCATACTAATATTATAAATGCGAAAGTAACTCTGTCTGTCTGTCTGTCTGTCTGTCTGTCTGTCTGTTACTCTTTCACGCCAAAACTACTGAACGGATTTGAATGAAATTTGGTATACAGATGGTCTAGACCCTGAGAAAGGACATAGGCTACTTTTTATTGCGAAAAAAGGGTTGTAAGGGGTTAAAAGTGGGGTAAAAAGTTACTTTTCCACGCGGACGAAGTCGCGGGCGGCCGCTAGTAATAAATATAAGTAAAATTAAATATGGCACCAAATTGCCAATTGCAATTCGGATCTCGCCTAGAACAAAACCATACAAAAAAATGTTAATATGTAACTTCCCAAGATTTTTATTTAACATTCATTTTCATTTCCTGTGCTGTGTTTCGCCGAGTGAGTGAGGGTACCGGAGGCCCATCGGGGGGGAAGGGGATAAAAGGTTAGCAGCGCACTTGTGACTCCACTGGTGTTGCATTTGTCCATGGGCGGCGGAAATTGTTTACCATCAGGTGATCCGCCTGCTCGTCTGCTACCTATCACATAAAAAAAAATAACAAAAAAATAATAATTGTGGGAAAGCCATGCTTCGGTATGAATGGGCCGGCTCGACCGGAGTGATACCACTGCCTCACAGAAAACCGGCGTGAAGCAGCTCCTGTGCTGTGTTTCGCCGAGTGAGTGAGGGTACCGGAGGCCCATCGGGGGGGAAGGGGATAAAAGGTTAGCAGCGCACTTGTGTCTCTTCTGGTGTTGCATGTGTCCATTGGGCGGCGGCAATTGTTTACCATCAGGTGATCCGCCTGCTCGTCTGCTACCTATCACATAAAAAAAAAAAATAATAATAATTGTGGGAGAGCCATGCTTCGGTATGAATGGGCCGGCTCGACCGGAGTGATACCACTGCATCACCGAAAACCGGCGTGAAGCAGCTCCTGTGCTGTGTTTCGCCGAGTGAGTGAGGGTACCGGATGCCCATCGGGGGGGAAGGGGATAAAAGGTTAGCAGCGCACTTGTGACTCCACTGGTGTTGCATGTGTCCATGGGCGGCGGCAATTGCTTACCATCAGGTGATCCGCCTGCTCGTCTGCTACCTATCACATAAAAAAAACCGGCCAAGTGCGAGTCGGGCTCGCGCACAAAGGGTTCCGTAGCAGCAAATATAAGATTTTTAAAGGTGTACAATACTGTAGTATATTTTTTGATCTATCTTATAAGGTTCAGCCATCGTTTTCAGTGTAAGCACAATAACTTAACCAAAATTACAGTTAAATCAACCTATCTCAAAAACTATAAGAGATACTTTGATCAAACCAAAAATCGTTGAAAGAGTTAATTAGCATGCATCACCTCTATTTTTTTTAGAATTTTATACCCCGTAGTTATAAAAATAGAGGGGGGGGGGACATACTTTTTACGACTTTGAGAGCTGATATCTCAAAAACCGTTCACTTTAAGAAAAATGTTTTTTAGAAAACTTTATATCATTTTAAAAGACCTTTCCATTGATACCCCACACGGGTATGTACATCGAAAAAAAAAATTTCATCCCTCAGTTACATGTATGGGGGGCCCCACCCCCAATTCTTTTTTTTACTATTTAGTGTCATATTTTTGTAGCGGTTCATACAACACATATTCCCATCAAATTTCATCACTGTAGTACTTATAGTTTCCGAGTAAATCGGCTGTGACAGACGGACAGACGGACAGACGGACAGACGGACAGACGGACATGACGAAACTATAAGGGTTCCGTTTTTGCCATTTTGGCTACGGAACCCTAAAAACAATAATTACAATGACGATTAGTCAAAATTATAATAGTAATTCATTTCCTGATCTATATAGTATGAAAATATTAGTTACACATTAACCAATAGATGGCGCTGGTTGTCAAGTATATCACGCACGCATTTCGATTTTTCGTTTACTTATAAGGCCAGCGACCTTCCCATACAAAATAATCTTACCGATACCTTAGTATTGCGGAATTTATATCCGTATTGCTATTTTCACGTCGCCCTAGTTGCCTGTGAGATTGAATTGAGAAATTGAGACTTACGTAGGAAAATGGCTCATACTACTACGGTAAATTTACTGGTGGGTGAAGTGCTTTCTTTGCACCGAATAGTTAAAATGCCCCCCGATGGATGTTGTCTTTTTCATTCTACTATGGCATATTCTTTGTTTGGGTACAATAATATGCAACGAACGAACATATTGCGCAAGTCTATATAAAGTACGTATGTAGACACTGGAAGGAACTACAAACTCTACAGTGATGGGTGAAGAGCTTACTTAAAGTTAACACCAAATAGTTAAAATGCCGCCAATGGAAGCTGTCTATTCCATTTCAATTCCTTGTTTAAATACAAAAATATTATGCTACAAACTTTAAAAATATTCGTAAATCCGTAACAAGTTCCTAACCTGTCTGAGGCTTACTCTTCTAACAATAATACAATTGGGTATTTGACTAATTTTTTTTATGTGTTTAATCAAAAGACGCCTCAATTTAAGAAACATCGTTGAAAGAATCACTTGATTCTCATTTGAATTACCTGAGATATCACAACTTTAAGAGCACATATTTTGGGCAAGCCCAAAAACGCTCTATACAAATGGCTATTGTATTGTGACGTCACAACGCAAACTCTTGTATGCGCGTCTAGTAAATTTTGTATGGTAGCTATATCAAATGTTTCGTTTAAGTAAATGGTTTTATAATAAAAGTTGGTGGAAAATGAACGGGTAGTTCAATGATATAATTATTATTTTTTAATTTTATACTTAAAAAATGGACTTGCCTATGAAACTTTGAATGCTCGTTATTTACCAATATTTTAATAGAGTATCAATATTTTTTACTAAATCGAGATTAGTCAAATACCCAATTAGGAAGGAGTATCGAAGGAGCATGCTATGTTTAACAACATAATTCATATTATGAAGCTGCTTCGGAATTAAATGCTGCTGAAGATTTACACAGTAAAAAATCGAAGTGTGCTTGCTATCCATATGGCGTTCCTCATGGTTTATTCGGTGAAGGAAGAAATCCTATAAAGCGTGTAAAAAGGCATAGTGATGGGATGGGGATGGGAAAACCCAGGGTTTTTCGACAGCCCTAAAACGATAAGTATGGGATTAAATTCCCTTTGTATACAAAATCGTCGATATTGCACTAGTTTAAAAACTATTTGCTACTCATTCTTGTACATACTTACAAAAAGTAATGATATCCCATCAAAAACATAAATGTGAATTGTGCTAGCCAAGGTAAAAAGAGTGTTGTTTATCGAGTTCAGCGTCAAAAGAAATGATATCTAAATAGGTGCCAAGGTCAATGGTGAGACCTACTTGGCTAATTGTCATTTACGAATTATATTAATGCGCTTGGATGCCAAATTGAGATCTATAAATAATACGTTAATGAAAATTAGCCGAGTAGGTCTCACCATTGACCTTGGCACCTATTTAGATATCATTTCTTTTGACGCTGAACTCGATAAACAACACTCTTTTTACCTTGGCTAGCACAATTCACATTTATGTTTTTGATGGGATTATTTTATACTTTATATTTTACCATTTGCCCTTGAATGTAAGAAGGGTTCCCCGTGACGTATACCTTACTAAAGGATCTTTACGTTATCTAGAGGTCTTCACTTACTGAGGGCTTGTGAGAAATGATTACGGGTGCGAATAAAGTTCTAGCAAAATGCGAATGTCCCTTTATATTTAATCAAATCTACCCTAAATAGATTTTCAAGCCTATATTCTTTTTGAGTCTTCTAGATTTATAATTTTTTTTTTTTTTTTTATGTGATAGGTAGCAGGCGAGCAGGCGGATCACCTGATGGTAAGCAATTGCCGCCGCCCATGGACACTTGCAACACCAGTGGAGTTACAAGTGCGCTGCCAACCTTTTATCCCCTTCCCCCCCCGAGTGGGCCTCCGGTACCCTCACTCACTCAGCGAAACACAGCACAGGGGCTGCTTCACGCCGGTTTTCTGTGAGGCAGTGGTAAATACACCATTTTCAACAACATTTGTTCAACGACTTTTCAAAATCAATCGAATTTATTTTCGATCCCCCATACAAAATGACCACGTCACGTGACCAGACCTGAACTTTGTAACCTGAAACCTGAACTTTGAAAAAGCGATGTTTCAAAAGTTACATAATATAAGTTGTTCTGATTGGTTGGTAGAAGACGTGGTTAAAGGGATGTAAATGTTCACAGATACACCTGTATCCTCCCTCATAGAGTGAGCTACTCGTAATTATATTGATGAAGCAGACATGAAGACTACGATATATTATTATGCTCACCCCTACAGGAAAAGGCGTCTAATATAGGCATGTTATGTTTACAAAGAGTTTTAGTAATTGCTCCGTTCATCGTCCAGCAAAATGTTTCCACCAAAAATGACGTGGCCAAGAGAGCCGGAACAGATTAAAAACGTAATTTCCGATGGCCGCCCGTCGCTCTTCGAGGGCACGTGATGTATCGCCACCCGTTAGTAGAACACGCACTTTATAAGTAGCAATATTACTGATTGCGTGGCTTCCAGTCAATCATTGCTGCTAGCCACGTAGAGTTGATAGACATTTCAAACTTGAACCACCCTATCACGGTAAAGATATAATAGGTACTTATAGTGTTTTGTAACAGCAAGCTTGCTGGTATAACGATGAACATTAAAAATAATATCTGATTATTTCTTTGAGCTTTGTAAATAGGAAAACATGTTGAAATTCTTGAAACATGATCAAAGGGAGGTTTAGCTAAAGCAGTTTTTCCCGACAGCTACGACTTAGGGACCTTCAAGAGAAGAGCGTAATCCATTCTAAAAGCTGGCAACGTATCAGGGACCCCTCCGATCTCGCAGATGTCCATGGGCGACCAGGGCAAGTATAGGGTGGCGGGGCTAGCTAAATGCAATGGGCCTCAAGGGGGGCCCCGAGCCTAAAAAGCCGCTAGTTCAGTTATAACCCCACATTTTAACCAAGCCGGAGGGCCCCTTACGAAAAATTTGCTACGGGCCTCAAATGTTATAATTACGCCACTGGGTGGCGGTGATGTTGTTAATACCTACAGACCCTTGCTTCCTCGTACATATAAACATATCCGTATGTTGTTACACGCGATTGTTAGACTGAAATCAATAATAATAAGTGCAATTATACCTTACAGAAACAATTTTTCCGTGTTCTAACAATCATGTTTCTATGACAACGCCGGTAAGAGTACGAGTAGATAATTGTGTACCGTTTTCCTTTTCGGGAACTTTCTGAAACTGATGCTCGCGTAAAAAACCTTTTGTTCAATTCTCATCCCTTATTTGTAGAATGTGCCATTAGTTCCGGCGCCCGCCGCCAGAGCGTGCCGCAAAAAGTCACCATTGTTTGGTGCATTTTCTTTTATGTTAGTTGCTGCATCAGATTTATAACCTGGGATTTATACCCAGAACTGGGAAATGAACTATCGCCCGCGGTATTCTCGGCTCGATGCGACCTTTAAATTTCCAAGTATCATGATACGCTGCAGCGTGTTTCTTTTTAAAATACCGGCAGCGCATCTACTTCCTGATGTCCATAGGGGTTCATAGGCGTCACATTTCTATTGAGAGTTTTCCTGGAGTAAAATATAACCCTCATCTTCGCGTCGTAAACCTCATGACTGAGGGTCGTGATCCCTTTTTGAAATTATCTTCTATCGGCTTCTGTCTTTGGCGATATGAAGGGCATCGGGAAGTGTTGAGTCCCAGTGTTTGAAATTGACTGACTTTCACCAGTAGCCAAACCCTGTCTAAAATCTGATGAGTCTAATAAAAAAAATACTATAGCCTTATTAAGTAGGTAGGTCTTTGTTTATTTTTTGGGGCAAATCTGTTTAATGTATAACTCATGTCTTTAAGAACATCTGACCTTCACGCTAACTGAAGGATTCAAAATAAAAATCAGTCTATCGAGAAAAATTAAAGGTAAATTAACCTTTTTACTCCATCCGTTAATACGCGGTTCTCGCCGGATCCAGTTGTAGCCTAAATGATAGCACCGGGACAAATTGAAAATGAAAATCAAACAGTGAAATACAAACGCCCGGCATGTGCCGTTAATCACAAAAATCAATTAGCCAGTTTTATGAATTGGCTAGCCGGATTACCGGTATCGACTCCGCTTCCATTCTCACGTTGCCAATTAATAACTTTGTGATCGACATTCGAGCGTTTTCTACAGCAAAATGAAGATCTATGACGATAAGGTGATTATCGCTCGCTTTTAAAGTGAACTTATTTTATTTACAGTGGGTATAGTACTTATACATACATTACCTATAATTATAGTGACCTAGGTAACTCAACATTCTTGTAATACTCGATTTTGCCATAAACTGACCTTCATCATCATCATCATCTTCAGCCATTAGTGATACTTTTGGATATATCCAAGGGATATGGGAGAGGCCTATGGGCCTTTTATTCCTATAGTGCTCGTTAAAAATGTTTGCACAAGCTTCATTCATTTCCACTCGCAATTTCATTTAATTTATCAGAAATCCCTTTATAAATAGATCCATAGCCGTTTATAGCCCCATAACAGCAGCAAAGGCAGTGTTGTTATAAGTGGAGTATACGATATGGCTGTAATACGAAGCCTCCTTTCGCAACATTATCTCGATCCCCGCCTGCCACTTACAACTTCAGCCTATTTATATTTGCCCATCGGACGCCACATAAGGATGGACAGCCGAATTACACGTTCTACTCCGTTCCTTAAACACATCATGTTTGTGTTTATTTACGAACTGTGGACCCGCCCTTATTTCGTTTCGTTTTTCTCTGTACCAATAGATGGCGCTGGCTGTAGATTGTAGCGCGATTGTGATCCGACTTTTCGCTTTGTGTACAGACAGCCACACATCAGGTTACCACGACCTGTCAAATTTCCTCAATTGATATTCAACCTAATGTGTTTCACCGTAAGATGAGAGTCGATTGAAGAAATTTGACAGTTTTGTATACTTTGATGTGTGGCTGTGCGTACCTATGTCACCGTAAGCCCATCGGACATCACGCAAGGTTAGACAGCCGAATTGCACGTTTCACTCCGTACTTTAAACACACCATGTTTGTGTTTATTTACGAACTAGTGGCCCGCTCTTACTTCGTTTCCTTTTGCTCTGTACCAATAGATGGCGCTGGATGTCGATTGCAGCGCGATTATGATCCGAGTTTTCGGTTAATGTAGGTACAGAGTATGTAACCGTAAAATAATAGGTTACTACGAAGTTGATCAACTTTCGGAAAATAACTAACTGCAGTTAAATTTGATTACCTATTTAAACGGTGTTAAGTTATTTTTTTTAAAGTAGGTTAGGTCAGAAATGGTGACACTACATCGGGTGGTCCGACAGCTCTAACCTAAACTAAACTATTTTCGAAAATAAAATGTAGAGCACCGTTTTTTTTTTCCAAAGTTGATTAACTAAGGTTACTTCGATGTATTTTTCAACGGGCTTTACTTTTTCCAAAAATACAAACAATAGGTATTTTCCTATTAAGTCGCCAGCCTCTTCTTTTTCTTCTTGAAGTGCCGCTTCATTACTGAAGATTGGCCATCAGCTCTTTAAATTGTGGCTTATCCTTATTAGGCTTTGGTTGTGAAGTTCTCGGCCTATATTGTCGGTAAAATGATAGTGCACCTACGGGGCACCTGAGATAATCTATGCCTGAAGGACTAAAACGAATCGGACCGAATAGGAGATTCCCTCCCCTTCATAAGCACTAACACACGGCAACGAAAAAGCAAACAAGGTACCTAAAGGACGCTTAGCTAGATAGGACTATGTTTCACACATTAAATATATTACTTTTTGGAATATTTAATGAGATCCTAAAAGTTGTACCTATACTTACGCACCCTTTTTAAATCTACTAAGGGTTTATCGTCTAATCGATAAATTTCCGTCGGTATATTTAGTTTCACATTTTACCGCAGGTTTCTTCACAATTTTTCTGGAATAGTTGTTATCTTCATTTGGCCTGTAGGGGACCATTCAAGTATTACGTAAGCAGATTTTTTGGGTAATCTAACCCCCCTCCCCCCCCCTTGTCAGCAAAAATTGGCGAAAATATATACTTTTTCTTCCTGAATTTATCAAAAGTAAGCAGAGCCAAGACCCCCCCTCCCCCCATCGATGCTTACGTAATAATTGAACGGTCCCTAGGAGAAAAAATAATAATTTATTTTCTCTTTTTATTCTCGAATCTAATCTGGTAGCGCACTTGTAACTCCACTGGTGTTGCAAGTGTCCATGGGCGGCGGCAATTGCTTACCATCAGGTGATCAGCCTGCTCGCCTGCTACATATCACATAAAAAAAAATATATGCTTTAGAAGAACATCATTATTACCGAGATTAGGTAGGTAAGAACAAGTGTTTCATGTTTTCCATTTACCTATAAACCTTGAATAGTAGGTAGGTATAGATTATGTTTCCTACTGTCTTGTACTCGTTTAGTGCCTACATAAACTATAAACAACAAAAAAATATCCTTAAACTCGGAAAAACAAGGCCATTTCCTTTCTTCCTAGCCTAAGCGATATAATTTAACCTAAGCACCGCCTCAGCCTCGATGACGATTAACTAAGATACACCCAGGTATAATTCTCCGGCGCTCCCTAATATCCAGTGTCGCTCTGACAAATGATAATGCCTAATAGAGGTAGAAAAAGTGTTGGTAATCTTTCTTACTTTCTCGAGGCAGCAAAAATACCTGCGGGTGACACTACCATTAATCTAACACTGTCAAGGTGGCCGCAGTCAGCGGCCGGTGGAGCCATGTGCACGCGCCACAGGCGGGACTACGCGAGTGAGGTAACTGCAGTTTGACCTAATAAAGAGCGGTTTACTTTTCAGCAAGCAAGTAATGAGTACTTACTCGTAACTCGCTACTGGACTTACGAGTAAGTTGCATCATCGGCGAGTTTAGTCTTTATTATCATTTGAATGCCAAATGCGAGTCAAGTAGTAAGTTGCTGATTAAGTTGAGTTGAAAAGGTCACAATCCAATTTTTCGGCGATTAACTACAAAGTAGCCCACCTTCGCGTCTCCCGCACCCCTAACTGGCCGGCGTGCAGACGTCGTCATTGTATTATTTATAATATTTTATTGTGTAACAAATGTCCTTTTAAAAGGCATAAATCAATTGATTTTCCATTGTGTCTGCTGTCTGGGCGTTACGACGTTAACATACCTTTACGTAAAATTTTGTGATCTAACTGCTTTTAAGTTATGGAAGGAAAGCACATAAACATGTCACTCGTAACTCATAAACTAAAAATGATAGAAAAAATTATGTCTTTAGTTGCAACTCCTCCTACCAACGAGTGACTTTAGATAATGATTACTGTACTGGTAACTTCTTTTTTCTGTGGCAGCACGGAGGTGAGCTTTGTTACGTAACTAATAACTTTACTGGAACTAGCATTCAGTCGCGACTTTGGTCACCTGGAATTAAGAATACCTACGTTGATAACTTCTTTAACTTCCTGTCTTTGACTGGTAGTTTTTCTCATAACCTAGACGACACTTTTCACAGTTCGTACATATTACCCAGTCAATACTGGCTGTTCAATAACAGCGAAAGAAAGCTCTTGCGAAAGAAAGTTAAGCCTATTAATTATGTTTAGCTCTTTTCTTTTCAAAGTTAAGCCGAACCGAAACCTATCAAAAACTAAAATATTAAAAGCAACTAAAAGTATTAAAGTTGGTGAGCATCCACCAGGCGTAACTCTCGAGTTGCTCATTAGTCAGTGCGGAATTTTTACGAGCTCGCGAGAGCGCGGCCGAGAGTGCGGTAACTGACGCCACCTGAGCGCCGGGACAACAGCCGCTGAGGGCATTCATTTATCTCCAGCACA
Organism: Cnaphalocrocis medinalis; assembly: GCA_014851415.1. Lineage (NCBI taxonomy): Eukaryota > Metazoa > Arthropoda > Insecta > Lepidoptera > Crambidae > Cnaphalocrocis > Cnaphalocrocis medinalis. The sequence goes on from CM026278.1 coordinate 13,366,422, forward strand.
TAACAGTGCGAGCTTGTTACAAACATAAGTGATTTTTACGTCTTGTTTGGTCATAAGCAGTGATTTTTAGAATACATTTTCTTTCTAAAAGGAGCCTCTCAGACTGCGGCTTACTGGTGGCGTCGGCCGCCCGGGGCTGAAGACTCCTTTGCCAATCGTCAGTCCTTCGTCGAGTCCCCCCCTTTCCCCCAGGATAGAGCTGGAGCAGATTTCATCGTTCCCTAAAAAGTGCCGTCAAGGGCGGATCGCCCCCTCGCGCCCACTGCGCTACGCTTTCTCTATGACCAATGATACATCTATAAATGACTACTTAATAATCTAGTTCATCTAGTGCTGTAATAAATAACTGTTAGTTGGTACCGTCACTTTTTCTTCAGTTCGCAGATAGGTAAAGTTGTTATGACAAACTTTAGAGAAATGCAAAGTATAGAAAATTAACGTAGCTATGCCAAAAGTTCTTTAATTGCTATTTTGTAGCCCATTATTCTAGACGACACTATTTTCACAGGAGACAAAGTGCGATCCGCGCTTGGCGCCCGCTCTCGAGTTACTCATTAGTCAGTGCGGAGTTTTTACGAGCTCGCGAGTGCGCGGCCGAGAGTGCGGTAACTGACGCCACCTGAGCGCCGGGACAACAGCCGCTGAGGGCATTCATTTATCTCCAGCACGTAACGATGCGGTCTTGTACGTAACAAAACCGATATAGCTAACGTAGGACACAAACTCGATGCAAGCTAAAGGGATATTTTTCAACTGAGGAAAATATAGTAGACTGCTGTGTTGTAGATAAAGATATTTTTTGTAACATGTCTCGCAGATGTTCATGGGCAGCGGTGATTACTTACCAGCAGGTGACCCGCTTGCTCGTTTGCCGCCTCTAGTAAAAAAAAACATCCTGAAATCTACAAAGGTTGACTAGTGTTGTAAAAGCTTGAGTTCTTTGAGTTTTAAATAAGAGACTCGAACTCGAATCATTTTTCATGACTCAAGACTTTTATTTTCTGGAGTGATGAGTCAGTTAAGGTCTTTCGAATCTCATGATCTATTTGACTTTTTTTAGTCGTTTATTAAACTCAGTACTCAGTTTTGAAAGTCATCAAAGACCTGAGTTCTTCAAATCTTACAAATATTATAATTTAGAGATCAAGAGTCTTGCTATAACCAGGGCCGAAGAAACCAAACAAGTTTTGGAAAATTTCCTGCAACAGTGAATGAGTACCTACTTACCTAAACTTTATTCGGATTTTCTAATTTGGAGTTGTATGAGAAGGTATTCAAATAAGTCGATCGCACAATCCAGCCGCATAAACTCCACGGGCCTCAAAACAAATTAATGTAACAAATTAAAACGTCGTGTTTACACAGACGTAGACTAAATTTTAATTACACCGAGATTCCGTCAAAGCGAATTATTTGCAGACACGATCATATAAAATTAAATTTCGAATATCAACTGGGGCAGTTACGCTAATATTTGGTTGTGAAATATTCAGGAATGTTAATCTACTCGTTTATAATTTTAATGATTCGTAAACAACGGGATGATGATTGTAATTTTATTTAATCAACGGAAGCTTTTGATTGATATGAAAAATAAAGAGGCAACCATCACATGGTCGGTACAGACAATGGCACATCAGGTTACCACCACCAATGTGTTTGAGAGTAAGATTAGGAGAGTTCATTGAAGTTTTTTATACTTTGATGTGTGGCTGTACGTAGGTACGTGGTTTCTCAGTGGAAATCAACATTCCGCATCAGTGGTAGATTATTAGAATTCTTAACAGTCTATCTTCCACATAATCCTCTTTTATGTCTGAATCAGAAAAGTAGAAGAGAAACTTTACTTATCTGTAAGTATACTTGTTGTATTAGGTAGGTACAGCCACACATCAAAGTATAAGTACAAAACTGTCAAATTTCTTTAATCGACTCTCAGCTTACTGTCAAACACATTGAGTTCCAATATCGATTGAGGAAATTTGACAGGTTGTGGTCTTAGTTATATTTCTTCATTTATTACTGAGAAAGTAACCGATCGCTAGCAAAAATTGAAATAACCGTACCGTTCGTCCGCTGAGAATTCGCAATAGAGCGGCGCAATTGGCAGGATCCCTGGCGGTTATCAATTACGGTCCTAAGCCTAGCGGTTATTTGCAAACCTCCCTCGGATGTTTGTTCCCCATTAGGCACATTAATTAGTACCAATGGACGACTGATGAACCCTTAAACCTCAGAGTGATTTGATTCCGACCGGGCGGAGTACGGTCGCGGTCAAAAATTGCTCATTAATCTCTAGATTTAAAAGTTTTAATGTGAAGCTACGAGTATAACTTGGACTGTGTGTGAATATGGTTAATGGTATACCTACTACTTATGATATAGGTAGGTAGTACTGTTTCATGTACACACGCCAAAGTTCCCGGTAGACTACTTACTTTTCGACTTTAATACATTGGAATAAGGTCTAAAAGTTAACACTTTCCCCGATATAACTATCGGGAACTTTGTCGAGTGTACCTACACGGATATAAGTAAGTAATTAGTATCTCATTACATGATTGTAGGTATCTAACTGGTACAATACCTTCTTGTATTGTAAGGAAGTACTTTATTAGTATGCTAAAAATAGCAAACAAGCAAGGCAAGTGAGTCACCTGAGGGTAAGTTATTATCACACCCATGAACATCTGCGACATCCAAGGAGTCGCTGATACGTCCAGGCTTTTATAGGAACGAGTAGGTAATAGTCAACTTTAGACCTTATTTTATTTTAATTTAAGAAAATGTACAGTCTAACGTAAACAGAATCCCGTCGCGACTATACTTTATTGACTTTTGAAAATATTTCCAAGATTGTTGTGAGTAATCAAACATCTTCTCGATAAGTCAATCTTTAATTTGAATTTTCGTTTGGTTTGACTTTGATAGGCTTGGAAAGTGAAATTGAGGAGAAAGTTTCCAGAACCGTGATTTATAGCTACACCCACTCAATGTAGGTACCTAGGTAGGTATCTATCTGTTTTCACAGAAGTTTGTAATATGTGTAATTGGACGTGAGCGGTTCTGAACTACCCGTTGTTGTGGCATCCCAAGGGAAGGTTGGAGGTATTCGGCGTTAGAGCCACCTTTGTTTCTGTGAACGCTGAGGTTTAATTTGATTTGAAATCAAAGATCCACATGTCGTTTGCATATAGGTAAGCATATTGCTTCTGCGAGATGCTATACAGACGAAACATAAGGGATCGGGTGTCTCAGATTGAACCAGGCAGCTACATTTAACCACCGTCATTTTAGGGAAATGCGAAGTTGCCACAATATGGTAATATGGGTAAAAGATAATTATTTGGGTTCTCTTTTACGCACTAATTTGTGTGACATTATATTGCGAAGACGTAGTGTTCCAAGCATAAAATTGAAAATCCACAAAAATATGTATTTTCGGCATCTTTTTCTTTCACTTTAAAAGATATTGCTTTTTGGCTTACAAAGTAATCCAATATGCCAGATCAATTTACCTACTGGAAAAAAAATGAGGTTGGGGTGGTGCACATTGAACCATGATTCACTGTTTACACCCAAATAGTAAAATATAGCCGAAAGATTAAATGTACTTTTTAATTTTTTATTATTATTAAAAAAAAAATTAAACGTAGGTGAAATGGTTTTCATTCGTTCCTCCCATGGCAGAATATACAAGTGTAAGAAGTAGCTACCTAGTTATTTATTAGAAGATAAAAAAAATGTTGTTTAGGTGCAAATAAAGACGATTAATTTGTAAAACCAAAGATTTGTAGAGAGATAACAAATTTACAATTTAATAGTTAAGTAGTAGATATGATAACTCCCAAGGCACTTTTTAGGATCTTATGTACTTTCCCTATGAGCTGTTCCGCTGGTTGTCAGAAGTAACCCAAGCAAAAATCCGTTTTTAACTTACACCTATCTCCAATAAGTAGAGATCATTCAACCATGCACAATGCACACACGGTCTGCGCCCGACTTCAAATAGTCCCACAAATTGACGATCAGCACCCGAATGTTCGGGCGTAGTCCATTTTACTCAGTTTTAGAGGCACCGTAATCCGTATTTACCAGAACTGAGTAAATTTACGGGCCCTCCGAAGGTTATTTATAGCGCGGCGAGTAACCGGAATGGTCCTGAAGTGTTTGATCAGCATTACACCGGGTCAGAAGTGGCCCAGCCCGTTATTTTATGCCTCAACTTGGGTGTTTTTTACTTGCGCTTCATTTGTTCAAAGGAATATCTGCCTGAGGCGGTGCACGAGAGTCTTGAGCGCGTGTTTTTTTGAAACTCAGTTTGATTAACTTTTTTTCCTTATTTATACTTTGGGTCCACTGAAGTAATTAAAGTACTTCTTATACTCCTACTTGGTACCTATACCCGGTTGAGGAAACCTTTCTGTTAGCAATTTTAAATGGCACTTATCAATTCCCCTGCTAACAATTCAACTCAACGCCCCATTGGTATAGTGGTTTTAAGTACCGGGTTCGATTCCCGGGTCGAGCAAAAGTATGTTTCGAATATTTCGAACATGGCTCGAGTTTGTGATCACCAATCCGCATTAGGCAAGCGTCGTGATTAAACCTAATCCCATCATAGTAGTGATAACTTGATTTCTATGATGGTGGCCTTTACCCTGCAGTGGGACAGTAGGTATATAGGCTGATACTTTACGTTTATCAATTCCACTATACCTTCGATAACGTTGTTTCGCTTCAGTAGAACCGTTTTCAAAAGTGTCCCGGCGTCTACATCACCCATTTTACAAGGTCCAATCATATCCTTGTTAGCACCTTTACGGGCCCGTCGTAGTATACGACACCCTTACAGGGATACTGCCCTTATCGCGCGCAGAGGACGTCATTACGTATGTAAATACGTATTTCCTGGCAGGGCCGTGCATTCCCAGGGGAAAGGCTTTCGTCCCGCTGGCGATTTTTCTCGCATTTTATTTATTAGGGTACCGGTGGGTCTTGCTACCCGTTCTGTCACATACGAGTAATCGATATTAATGTACGCCGTTTATCCTCGTATACCTAGTGGATAATATGAGTCGTACGTGTACGCGAGATGAGCGCTTTGTGCACTACAAAGTGACTTTATTCAGCAGAAATTGGACATAGTACTACTTCTCCATTTCAATGATTTCACCTAAGATGCAACAGATTTTTCCCGATTTCAGGATTGGTCCAATTGGAGAAGTTTGAATGCACATTAGACAACTACATAGAACACCAAGTTCGTAACATAGGTACATATGACATTAAAATTTTATCACGAACACTTGAGTAGGTAGGTATCTATTCTTAGTCCGGAAACAAGCAGTTACAGTAGTATGGTGTCATAACTATGCAGATACTATTCATAATTTTAAAATTGTTGAAGTCAGAGCTTTCGTAGATACAAGTGCAGTAAGTTAGTAAATTTTGTTAATTGAACTGTATAATTTGAAGGGTAAGAGACAAGATCACCTCTCCCAGAACGCGCTATTCCTATTTCAACAAATACGTAGGTATTTGTTGAAGATAGGAATAGAATAATTACGGCACTATTCTATCGTCATAGTCTCACCATAATATCGGTATGCGCACACGGCACAAACAACAAAAATAAGCTCACATAATGACGTCTGCGTTATCCCGAATATTCCGCATCACCTAAACCAGAGCTTCCCAAAGGTGGTGGATGAGTTACTGCAATATCTACCAATTCAATTCAATCAATTATCAAATACCTACCTACCTATTGTGCGGGCCTTTTTACCTTAAATTTGTACCCATCACGTCTTCTAACAACAATTCTGAATAACATTTGTTTTACGAATTTTGGAGATACGTCGATTTTTTTTCGAGTCCCCATACAAAATGACTAAGTCACGTGACCAACTTTGTATGAAAAGTTAAACATTTTTTGAACAACAAATGTTGTTCAGAATGGTTGGTAGAATACGTGGTTAAAGGGATGTAAATGTTTACAGATACACCCTGTAAAGCTTAGGTCATGCACGAAGAATTAGCGAGGTCGTGATCGCAGAACAATATTTGGGAAACACTGACTTGAACGATCACCGGCGCGGTCGCAATATCGGAATACCGACGCGGCGGCATCCACTAGTTCTGTATTAATATCCACCTTAATTACGGAGGTGCGCTTAGCCACCGATGTTGCCAGCTCGTATGAAAAATTACCTTTCTAAATCACCTTTTTCATATCAGAAAGGTGGAAAACAAGCAGCGGTCAACGGGTGGAACGCTGCTTCCGTAACCTTTATACTTAGGAACAGTCGAGTTCAAAAATATGTATACACTTTAGGACCTTGTCAGAATACATATGTATAAGAAAACGACTTCCACTTCCTTATAAATATGTATTGTGACAAGGTCCTAAGGTGTATACATATTTTTGAAGTCGACTGTACTTAGATATCCACTCATAGCCAGAGGCATCAAGGTAATCGTTGCCGATTGCCAACCCTGCAAAAGTATTTATTGAAGACCCACATGTAAAACTCACTCAGGCGCGACTCAAGGCAGTTCAGTAAAAAAAACTGTTGTAGAAAGAGGTTGACAGAATCTCATGATCTTTCTATGGTTCATGAAGTAAATAATATTGTCCCACTGCAGGGCAAAGACCTCCATAGAAATCAAGACATCGCTACTATGACAGGATCAGGCTCAATCACTACCCTTGGTGTCAATCATCTAGGGTCCTTATGCGACTTGAAGCCCTCGTAATCTATTCGTGTTATTCTCGGTTGGATCCAGAACTTTCGCTCTGGACTATGATTTCTCACCACTGAGGAAATGGCAGATATTTGCACTTGTTTAGAAAAAAACCGGAGGTGCATGATTGGATTCGGACTACCTCACGTTGAGGCATCGTTATTTAACCCAAAGGACGTAAAAGTAACCTTGACATGGGGTTGGAAATTACCTAAAGAGGTATTATATTTAGTGTCTGGCAACGCTCACAGCCTTAGCCAGGATACATCGATCCTTATATCGTGGCGTCTGCCTTTACCTAATGTGGGATGATATCGAAATAAAATTACTATTAAATTATTGCTACAATACCATAGCTAAAACTGTTTAGTTGTACTCGTCTGTAACTTACTTATAGGTAAGCTTTTGCAACATGTCAGATGATTTAAGTAGCAACTCGGTGATCATTTACCATCTATCAGGTGCCTCGCTTGTTTGTTTGACTTTGTCCCATCAATTGCTGTATCTATATCACTATTATCCCTCTACTTGTAGCTTGTGTCAGGTTTTGAAACTGGTGGTTGGTGGTCCCTAAAAATATAGAATAAACTAGGCGAATGTCTATTCAGGTATTGTAATATAAGTTAGGTACAACGTTATAACGAAATAAACACTTCATTATGTAAAGATGTAAGTTGTATGAATAATTAAATTAACGTGCTTTTAGGTAGGATATTTAATATCATATGATGTGTCATTTTGCCGTTAATAATGATAATTAACGATACAGACATTGTTCGTGCTCATTAACGTAACAACGTCAGATGTGGAGTAAGTCTACCTATTGTTAGATGTCCTTGTTGAAATCAATAATAGTGTTGGTTGTGGTTGTAAATTAAATGTAGTATCTTAAACTGTGTTTGTTCAGTGTCTGAGGGTTATATTTTATAGTTAGGTACTTTGTTATCTGATATCCGTAACACATTAGCTTAAGCTACTTAGTGCGAAATCGCTCACTATCATATTTGACCGGACATCAAACCAAAAAACCTAACCATGCCATAGTGATAAGGCCGCCTTTGTTGTACATTACTCCTGTAATATCTAGTTACCTCTGTCTTGTGTGCAATAAAAAGTATATTCATTCATTCATTCATTCATTCATGCCCGGCTCTATCACGACGTGTGACAACCCTAGTTTCAATTAAAGTTTACCATACAGTAAAAGACAACGGATTAAAACATTACGAATGTTTCCCGAGGTAGTCCAACTATTAAATTGTTCTTTGCGCAACTACTGATATGTTTTACTTCAGTTTGTAATTTAACTTTTGTAAATTATCTCGGGAGAAGACAAGACGCCCCCAGCTGTGTGCATCTGATGTTCGTGGCGCAGACATTCTCTGAGAATGTTTAAGTTTGGGACCAGACTATTGATGTGAAAATGTCTAGCTCTGGCGAATGAAGCTATTTACAGAACCTCTCCTCGTGCAAGTGCACATATGGAAAGATAATATCTCCTTTGAATCTGTATTAATAATCTTTGAATAGGGCTTGGATTCACTTTAAGATAAAATATCAATCACAGATACCTTACTTACTCCACCGACTCAGCGATTCTAAACGGCCTCCGAAACAAGAGAACGCCACTTTGGTTGATCCTGAGCTACTTGTTGCCAGTCGTTACTCATAAACACCGGTCAATATAAAATAATGTTTCCCTTAAACGTGCTCCAAATTGATAGCTAAGATGAGAGAAAGAGAGAGTTCGTGTTTCAACTTCATTCCCAGAATGTCCTATCTCAATACCTCTTGAACAAAAGAAAGCCTACACCTGCGTATATTTCGTGCAATCTACTTCATTAAAATCACAAAGCTAAGTCATTTCGGTATTCCAGGTACAATCCACGTACCTACAATCGATCAGACATCAACACCAAAATGGCTGTCCTGAAATTTTATACTTCATTAGGTAGGCATCCACAAAAGAGTCCTCCCTCCTCTGTAATTAGGTATCTATTATGAGTTCGGCGCCTTCCGCACGGGGATGCAAATTTTTTAAGCTATCTCAACCACGAGTCGATTCTCGAGACCCAAATCGATTTCACAATAATTCTCTAGTGCCACTACAGTTTCTAGATACCATTACTGAAAGCGATTCAAAAAGTCTAGATCATAATCCGTAGTAATTGGTTTTAAATTCTGAAACTGCCAAAGAGCGCTCTTTGGCAGATAGTTTTAACCCGTTCCATAGTTTATATTAAACTTTACTGAAATAACGGGTTTGAGGACTGCCAGGAAAGTTAGATGTCAAAGAATAAGCCATACTCGCATCCATGAACTTATATGCCTAGGATATTATGTCGATGCTCGTATCTCAGTAAAAAAACTCAATCAGATTTGCTTTTGTTTAACTAAAGAGATAACTTCTATAGACAACGACAAGGCTTATATAGGTAAACCGAAAACACGAAACGCTTGCGCGATGTAATTGAGCACAGCGCCATCTATTGGTTCGTTTCTGAATTACGGTCCCGAAGCGAAGTGAGGGCGGGCCACTACTCTTTCATAAGTTTTTGGAATGCAATATTATTACAGCAGAATGTGGCATTATTATTATTATTTGAAGCCGTCTGATCAAGAGAAAAATATGTGCATTTAGTAGAATAACGCCCCGTTGGTCTGGTTTAAGTACTGGGCCGTGATATTGGGGTCCCGGGTTCGATTCCTCGGCCGAGCAAAAAGTATGTCTCGAATTTTTCGAACATAGCTTGGATTTGTGATCACCAATCCACATTAGGCAAGCGTGGTGATTAAGCCTAATCCCATGATAGTAGCGATGACTTTATTTTTATGATGGAGGCCTTTGCCCTGTAGTGGCTCAGTATATAGGCTGATACTTTATCTACTTTTTTAGTAGAATAACAGTGAAATAGAACCCTAATCGAAGTCTAGTGAAGGCCGAGCTCATCTCGTGGCGTCTCGTCGCTTAAATTAATTATCCCTAGCGCTAATTGCGGCCTCAATATTAAATATGTATAAAGCTTATAAATATCACCAGGTAATATGAAATTATAGAGTAATTAGAATAGTGTACCAGATGTAGGACGGTAATGTTTCAAGAAAAAGGGTACCTAGGTGTGTAATTATGTGAACATAGCCCCCATACAAAGGCCATATTTTTTACAAAGGCACAGACCAAAACTCCGTGGATCCAATGTAGGTATTAAAAGCAATCAAACTACTCAAAACTTATTAACTAATTAGTAGTTAGTAACATCCTAGCCTAGGCTAGCACAGCGACCCAATGTGAGCCTTGGCCTCCAAAAATACCTAAGAGCCTCCATCTAGTTCTGGGCCATCTCCTGCCAGTTATCAGCCTGGAATCTGCGCAAATCCTTTTCAACCTCATTTCTCGTGCGGACTTTAAAACTTGTTAGATACTTACAAAAAGGAGACAGAGTTAGTCGACCACACACAGTTGGCCTAATAGAGACAGAGACCCAGCATAAGCACTCCACTGAAGAACTCAAACTTCATAAGTAAAATTCACTGAACAGATAATGGAATCCATTCAGCTAAATAGTTTGGACGTTACGTCCAGGTAAATACAAAGCTAAGCTTCAATGGGTTGGGAATGTCACAAGTGGAGCACAGAAGTAATTATTCATAGTTGGATTTAGGCTCTATTTGCGGGGATTGATTTTAGAATAATGTGTATGTAGGTATAACTATAAAAACAGCATCAGTATAAATTAATGATTGTTACCATGTCTTTACATTTCTGAGCATAATTATGATATAATTAAAAAGGTAAATTGCAAGACAAAAATCTTTAAAAAAAAACTTCATTCATCATTGTATGAAAAACCTAATCCCCTCCATGAAAACACCAAACCCAACATTGCAAAATGGCGAGATATTATCATTAATGAGAAGACTTTGTCTCGTGATCTGAGTGGTTATTATATAGATGTTGAGAGTCTCATCAATTTCCAACAACCTTACTTGATTAGCTGAATAACAGATTACGCAAGTCTAAAACTGTTATTCAACATAACAATATTTCTATCTAATACCTCGTTATGAATGATAACATAATTTCAATTTCCTCCCTTCAGGAGTTCGGCAGTTTGACACTTCTCGGAATTAATTATTGATATTCATAATAACTCCGTAACTTATTAAGTCCTTAACAACTTTACTGCAACATCAAAGTTAAAATTACTTATTAAAAAGGGCTATTAAACTGTTCGAGCGTTTCCGAGTTCAAGACCGATTCGACCAATCTTTACCAGAGAATAATTCTGTGGTAGGTAAGTAGGTATAACTCATACTATATTATGTAGGTTCGACTCGTGTTATCTCTCTCATCATAACTTGTAAATTTCCGGGGTAAGCTTATACCATGATGGAGTCTGCTAATTGCAATGAAGCGACTGTTATCTGACTTCTACTACCCTTTGACAAGGGAACCAGACCAACCGAATCACGGTCACACGTATGGTATCTATCTAACTATCCGAAACGTGCTGGTTTTCCTCATAATTTCCCTCATCTCTGAGCTAAAATACCTGTATAAACTTAAAGAGAAAAGAATTATCCATAAAGATTTGAAAGATTACGGAATCGACATTTTTATCCACTGATCAACCATCGTTCACGTTGCTCACGTATTTACCTATATCACATTAAAAACTTTCGTTATTAACTATTTTATAGAGGTAATCCAGTAAAAATACGATGTTTATCATGGTCCAACTTAGCACAAAATTTTCATCTACACCAGCCGATGTGGAATATACCTACTTATCAAAGCAATCTCTATAGATACCCTCTAAGCGCACTATCGGGCTAAATGTTTGTGCAAAAGAATGATGGTACGGAGGTAACATGCAGTATCGAGAAAAATAGACGAAACTCGATAGTATGGCTCGGATGAAATTGAAATATTTGAGATGAGATTGCTTTTTGTGAAGGTAGAAACAAAGAGATTCAAATACTAGTATGTAGTTTTAAGATTTTATTGTTATTAGCTGTAAGATTGTTGCTGAATAAATATTTTTCTATTCTATTCTACCTATACTGTATAATGTAGTTTGCTATTACGTGCGTGGCGTGGCTTCTGATAGATGTCTAGAGTCTTATTACTAGTTTAACTGTAATTATCGTATTATTTTTAGCGTAAATTAAGGTTTTTGGAGGTAATTTTGCTTCGATTTTAGTTAAAATATCATTCGAGGATAAATTGTTATTTATTTCATGTTACCTACCTATTTAAAAATAGTATACATACTGCATAGAAGCGTCAGAACGTATGTTAGTTCAGTGAACTAAAAGCGCAATTCTAAGAATCAGATACCTGCTCGTAGTAGGTGTTATTGAAATGGAAATTAATAAAAACATTCAAGATATTTTAAACGCTTTGAACTCAGACGTGTGGAACCTTATGCCACCTACGAGTTTAATGGTCCCGACTAACTCCGTAAATCTGCAAAAGGTTCGAAAGTACTTCAACTTTTTTATAAAAGCCTTTGCTTTTGGTATCAATATTTTTGAGCGAAATAATTTGAAGTTCTAATGGTTATAATAGTTCAAGACCTTCTTTGACCTCACCAGGCTTTGGGTTTGAATATTACTGATTTTGCCTTGTAATATAGGTAGGTACATCACTGTTTGCCTTTTCGTGGCAGAGAGTATCAGTGGTATCAGTCCATCGGAATTTTCCCGCAACGCCTCAATAGCCATGTTTTGCCTGTTTTTTCAAATAATTTATTGGTTTTTGCTTTGTAGACTTACTCAAGTGTGCACCAGATTTCAGACCGAATTGTTCCTGTAGTTTGTGTATTTTCTTTCCTTTGAGCTCTGGAAACCAAAAAAGATTACTTATCTGATTGATGGTGCAGACTGCAGTATTTTATTACTCTTAGTATGTAATGTAATGTACTTAGTAGTGTACACAAAATGTACCAACTTATTACATGTATTTTTCACTTATCTGATTATTTCTTTGATAATCGTACTATATTTTAGCTGATAATAATCGTTTCCGATTAATATAGGTAGACATTCACACCTTTTGTTTACAAGTGTGTAACAATTTTACTAAACAAACTTTGTTTTTCGCTTTCGAAACTAGGCCGGAACCCTGATGGCCTATAACGAAACCCCGTAACGAATGAGATTACGTCACATTCAAACAAAGAGAGGCATAGCGGATGTGAAAGGGGCAGGGATAAATATTCGATTGAGAATTCCGTTACGTTTTAACCTTTAGGTTCAATAACCGAGTTTGGCAAAATTTGTAGATACCTGAGTTATTATATATAGGCATATGATTGAAACTTGGTGGGTGTTGTACCCCTAAACTGCTGTAAAAGTTAGTCCCGCACCTAAACTTTCACTAGTTTGTAATACTGGTGTCCCCTCGGACTTTAAAGGTAAGAATAGAGAGTATGGGCAATAGAAGAGAGTTGTGAGAGAGCAATGACACCGTTACCTCGTAATTCATGATTCGTAGACTGCTGCTCTGTACTCCTAGAACCCTCAACTTTTTGATCATAAAATCTGAAATACACAATTACATACCTACTGAAAGCGTTCAAACGCGTTGTTGGAAAACAGTGCTGCCATTAGTAATTTTACATCTATAGACATTCTGAATTTGAGGTAAAAAATAAAATGTAAAATTTTACTTTAAAGATTAATCCATATTTATTGGTTTTAAATTCCGAAAATGCCAAATAGCGCTCCTTTGCAAATGGCGCCTCCATAGGCTGCGACACCTTTAACATGCCCATCTGTGTCTAGGGTTTTATGAACGACGCTTGAACCCAACACAACTGGCCTATCTTAAATTGGTATCGGAAATTCAATCAAATCGTTGATGTCTGCCAATAACCTCTTATCGATACAAACATCAAAAATAACAAAAGAACTGATGCGAAAATTTTACTTTTGAATGTAAGTAGGCTATCATTTTAGAACGAATGTTTTTTGTTTTAATGACAAGGTATGGGCTTAATGATAATTATTAGTATAAAAGCAACTAAGAATGTCTATATTGATGCAGTACACCACTTGTAGGATTGTCGGAGAGCTAAAGAAGAACAATGTTGAGAAACGTAATACAAGTAGTTTATTATATCTGCATTGTGCAGCAGCTGTAGTTAAGGACACACAAAATGATATTAGTGATGGTAAGTGGATATATCTACAACAATTAACAACCATCCGTTTCAAATAGGTACTTCATAATATAAACGGGACTAAACGCGAGGAGGAGGAAGCAGTAAGTGATATAATGTACTTAATATATATATATCCTCGCGTTTTGTCTAGTTTATATAATGTATTTGTATAATGCAACTCGAAAGTTTAAAAACACCAGTTTCACTTAACAGAGTGCCTCGTGTAAACAATAAGACTTGAACTCCCTTTTTAGGGTTCCGGTATACTCGAGAAACGCCCTGTTACATGTAATATAAGTAGTATGCCTACCAGTACAAAATAGTTCCAGAACAGGACGCTTCCTCCGAAGAACAAAGTCCGATCTCCTATATTAAACATATTGCAAATCGGAATTTATTCTTTGGAGCAGAAAGTCCGATCTCCTACATTAAACATATTGGAAATCGGATTTTATTCTTTGGAGCAGTCGGGAATTGTCGTTGACAACCTAGCTTCTTGGTGTGTCAGCTTAATTACCGTTAGTGTTCTTTCTTTAATGCTTCTTATTTCTACATTATGATTGTGTCCATAATGTGTTTCATTTCATACATTAGTCCACAATTTTCTAAGTGTATCTCTTAAAATAAAATATATTTTCAGATAAAGAGGTGAAGAAGAGAATCGGAGGCAAATGCATCGGCCGCCAGCGGATGGTTGCCGTTGGTTGATCTTCAAAGGCGTGTGCAGTTGACAGCTGCATTTGCTTTATGTAAAGCAATCACAACTTGGAAAGCATTTAACTTATTTAGATATAAACATAGACTATAAATAATTTAGACTTTTGTTCTCTAGTAAATAAATTGGCAGTTAATGTACAATATCGACTTATTTTTTTTTGTATTTAGTCAGTCTTACTTACTATATTGAAATCCACTATTTCTATCTAACGAAAAAGTTAACAGTGGAATCAATAGTAGGCATATTTTAGATTATTTTTTTAGATGACAAACGCATAATCGGATCACCTATAGCAATTGCCTGCGCATATGACTATCTTAGAGATCATAATTATTCTTATTGACACAAGATCTAGTTTCAATTTCAAACTTGAAAATTAGAATTATTATCTGATAATCCTTCGGTAGAAACACGTTTAAGGACAGTATCTGCATCCATCTTGATATTGTCTAACAATCTGTCAGTAGGAGTGTTGGGTTTGTTCTGTAATCTTTGATCTGCCACCTTCGCAAGCAGATAACAATCAGGTTGGGTACCCTCTTGTTCTTTGAAGTCTATAGGTACAAAGCACTGCATAAGTTGATGTTGATATAAAACCAAGTTTCAAATAGAAATAGACGCTTATCATCCGAAAACTTATTTTTGTCCGCCAGTAAATGCGGCAAAAATCCGCGGCCATTTTGGGATGTCTAACAATCCGTCAGCAGGAGTGTTGGGTTTGTTCCGTAATCTTTGATCTGCCACCTCCGCAAGCAGATAACAATCGGGTCGGGCAGCCCTTCGAGTTAATTGTGAGGACTCTGCAAAGAACTTGAGCCGCCACTCGTCTTGGACTAAAGTTGGTGCAGAAGGCTCCATCTTTACTAAGTGGAATAATATTTTTGTGTGTGATAAGCTACAAGTAGTATAAAAGTAAAGTATCAGCCCGTATACTGTCACACAGGGCAAAGGCCTCCATCAAGTTATCGCTACTATGATGGGATTGGGCATAATCACCACTCGTGCCAAATTAATGTGGATTGGTGATCGCAAACCCGAGCCACGTTCTCGCCCTCACTTCGTTTCGATACTCAACTTACTACCAATAGACGGGGCGCTGGGAGTAAATTATATCGCGCAAGTGTTTTGTTTTTTTTAGTTTACTTATAAGTCTTGACTCTTTATAGTAAACTTAATAAAATTAATAATGAATATATCCGCCAGACAATTACACCAATCAACACCAAAAAAACTAGGGCAACCCCTGTACTATGATAAGATAAGATAGATTCATTAACCAAAATGTAAGAATAATTTTATGAACACGCGACTGAAACCGCGAAGCGCTACTAGTAGGTAGAAGAAAGTGGAAGTCGTTTTCTTATACAATGTACTGTGACAAGGTCCTAAAGTGTATACATATTTTTGAACTCGACTGTACTCGTACCTAAAATGACTGTCTGTGTGTCCTCACTCTATGGCCGGGTCCGCATTTTCTCCGACCTTGCGGACGCTCCGCTCCGCTATTGAATATTTTACAACATCACGGTATCAAACGGGATAATTTCACGGTTTACATTCAATTTATCTGAGTGCCGACTCCGTTTGACTCCTTCAGAAAGTGTAATTAAACACCTTTACGATATTTTCCGCCTATTTTGTAAATATCTCATTTATATAATAGGCTGTTACTAAAATGTTATGATGACTCTCTCTACGTACTCTACTCGCTTTTTCATTGTTTCAAGTGAAATAAGCAACAAGTATGTACTTTTTAAAACCTTTTTTTTCTATGTCTTTTTTGGTCTAGGGGTGGTCGTGCTAACTATACAGGGTGTATCTGTGAACATTTACATCCCTTTAACCACGTGTTCTACCAACTATTCTGAACAATATTTGTTCTATGACTTTTGATAATTCGCATAAAAAAGAAGACCGGCGAGAGCAGTCTTCATGTTTTCCGACACCATACATATTTGGAAACATACTAATTAAACTAAGCAACAAAATGTTTATTTCATCTTATTATAAGTATATTTTTGAAAGCATGGAATAAAAAGTTAAATTATTTTCAATTTGCAAACAATTCAGTGAACAAAACTCACATCACAGAGGAAACAACGAAACGTTGAGTCAATCATAATGTCACTTT
This sequence comes from Cnaphalocrocis medinalis, assembly GCA_014851415.1. Classification (NCBI taxonomy): domain Eukaryota; kingdom Metazoa; phylum Arthropoda; class Insecta; order Lepidoptera; family Crambidae; genus Cnaphalocrocis; species Cnaphalocrocis medinalis. The sequence goes on from CM026278.1 coordinate 13,383,187, forward strand.
GATAGTTATGATATTTGACATCTTTTTAAATTGTTTAAATGTGTGATCTATTCATTTACGTTTTCGCGTATTTTCTGGACTTTTGAGTTTATTGATTCAACCTAGACAACAGCATTTCCCTGGATTTGATTTCCAAGTGATTTGGTTTATTTAGTATAATGCTGCCCTGTTACGCACAAGTATGCTATTTTAAATTATACGAGTTACGCGTAACCAGTGCGAAATACTCTTAAAAAGTGTGATCTATATGGCACTAAAGACAGTTTAAAAAAAAATGTATCAATGAGCCAGAAACTCATATGACAAATTCGTTTAACTTAATTTTTTATCGTTGCAGCCATGCCTAACTGATTCAATTTTAAGTTAACAGAGATAGGCATCATAATACCAATAAATTCTGCTACTTAATCTAAATCTGTTAACTTGAAGTTGAAATAGTTACGCGTGGTCACTCGATGCGCGCGGAACAGTGGGCGGCGTGTACCTTGCGGCCATTTCTTTCTTTACAATTCATGTCATTCATCATCAGCAACCCACACTCGTCTACTGCTGGACATAGGTCTCACCTAATACACGTCATTGCTCCAGATTTTCGGCCATTCTCATCCAGCCCACACCAGCCAGCCTTCCAATGTCATCATCCCATTTTGTCGCAGGGCGTCCAACACTTGGCTCACCGAGTCGCGATCTCCACTCAAGGACTTTACGGCTCCAATGGTTGTCAATTCTGCGGCTAATGTGACCAGCCTATTGCCACTTCAGTTTGCTAATTCGGTGGGCTATGTCTGTGACTCTGGACTCTGGTTTTCTGTCGGATTACATCATTTCTGATGCGGTCCTTCAGAGATACTCTGAGAATAGCCCTTTTCATAGCTCTTTGAGCGACTTTAAACAAGTGGACTACTCCAGCCGTGAGTGTCCACGTCTCGGCATCGAAAGTCATGACCGGGAGGACGCACTAGTTGAAGACTTTTGACTTAAGACTTTGAGGGATGGGCGATGAGAAGACTTGACGAAGCCTACCAAATGCTGCCCAGCCTAGGTGAATTCTTCTATTAGCTTCTCTCTCGAAGTTGTTTCTGCCTAATTGGAGCGTTTGTCATAGACAGACATATTCCTGGACAACTTCCAGAGGTACTCCATTAACTGTGACCAGTCCCGGATCAACGAGCTCGTTGAACATGACCTTGGTTTTATCCAAGTTCATCCGAAGACCGATGTGTTTGGAAGATTCAGCCAGGCTGCTAACCCTCTCCTGTAGGTCATGTAAGGTTTCTGCCAAGATGACGATGTGGTCTGCGAATCGCAGGTGTGACATCGCCATTAATATTGATTTCGCGCTCTTTCCAGTTAAGCTTTTCGAACATGTCCTGCAGCGCAGCGGAGAAGAGTTTCGGAGATATAACATCTCTTTGTCTCACACCACGTCGCAGCAGGACAGGCTCGGTTTGGCCATTTTGGATTACTAAGGACATATTAGCGGCGTCATACAGACACCTTATTAACACCTCGATATATCGCCAATCGACTTTGCACCTCTGTAAGGCCTCGAGAAGTTCTCGACGGAGTCAAAGCTTTTTCTTAGTCCACAAACGCCATGCACAGGGGCTGGTTATATTCTTTGGTCATCTGTATAACCTGTCTCACTGTGTGAATATGGTATATGATGCTATAACTCCGTCGGAACCCGGCCTGCTCTGCAGGTTAAGCTTCGTCAAGTCTTCGTGTAAGGTGATTCGAAATGACTCTTGAGAACAACTTATAGACGTGACATAAGAGTGAAATTGGTCGATAGTTCTTCAGTAAGGTTTATCGCCTTTCTTGAAGAACAATACGACCAAGCTCCGCTGCCACGCCCTAAGAGTTCTTCCGGAGAAAAGTTCCTCCAGCACCGGCTTTCAGAAGCTTGGTTGTGACTCCGTCCTTGGGCTTTGACTTTATAACTGGCTATAGAAGGTGTAAACTTCCGAAAGAATCTCTGGCTTTGACGTGGTGACTTCTCCATTTGTTATGGTCAACTTCGACAGGTGGCTTCTTCCAAGCTGTTGTACGAAGACTTTGGGCCCCTGGTTCTGCTCAATTGCTCTCTGTATTGAGAGTGCATTGAAGCTTCGGAGGTCACGTCTTGACAGCTTGGAGATGGACTTATTCAGAGCCCGTTGTTCTGCCGAAGTGACTGATGGATCGTTTCGCCTCTTGTCCATTAGGCCCAGAGTCTCTTTCGAAAGTTTAGACCGCTTGCCCGTACGTTGCAACCCACAGAATTTTGCACCCTCGTCCCGAAGGATTTTCACCACTTGGTCGAGTTCTTCGGTCAGTGTGGTATGGCGGCCTTCCTTATCCCGGAGATTCTTAGCACCCCCTGCCTGTCTGCCTGTCGTTAACAAAACCAGAATAGCAGGGCTGCCGGGAACTGGGGGCCGAGGCAATATTGTCTTCTTCATTAGGAGGATTATACCATAACCCACCACGCTGGACCAGTGCGGGTTGGTGGGTGTTTCGCCAGGGCCTCTTTCGTTGATTAGCAATCGCTTTATTGGTTCAGCTAACTATTGGTCAAAAAATACAATTCAGCGATATTTGTTAAGGTTTTTTGACAATTGGTTAACCACTAGTCAGAAAACAGGGCATTTTAGTCAAACGCATCTGAAACAACTAAGTAGATAACATAGATAGGCTTTCCCTGCATCGTGTGTTTTGGTTGCACCCAACTCTTCTAACTTAAGTTATCACACGACGCGTAACCACATTTGTATGAAGTTCTGGTTATGCGAAACTCGTTTATCTCAATTTAAAAATTAAGTTTTATAGATATAAAAAAAAAATATATGTCAATATGTTCTAGAAGCATTTACACACCTAATCTGTCAGTTTCAATTACATAGCATGTTTCCTTAATACGCTACAAGTAAATGTTTGTTTAAAACTTCAAAGCCATTTTTCTCAAAACTATGTTTATTGAGATAGCAGAGTTGTGCGTAACACGGCAGAATGCCGTTTCGATGTGTCCATTGTTCTTTGCGTCTTGCTTGATCGAAAAAGACGACACCGTTTATCCGAGGAAAGTGCAGAGACGATGGAAAGAAGAAGCCAATAGTGAAATACTCTCTGCATTTAATAGTATTGACCCATATGTTTTAAGGGCCAGAATAAAATCTCGATATTCGGGCAGCAGGTCATACTATACATACATAGTAGTAGATAGAGCAATTCAAGGACGACAAGCTATTTTAGGGTAATAATGTTATTGTGTTGCAGGTAATCGAACAGTTGGTTGCTGTTCGCATACCATGAGCATATTATGGTATATGGGGTTTGCAAGTCGACGGGGTAATATAGTACCTCCTGCAGCCTTTTTAGGCAATTTGTTATGTACTTAATTGATTAAATGACGTCATACCTACACATCCGAAGTTTGTTTTACCATACCTTTATAACGCTGATGTAAACATGCAACATTATGTACTTATAAATAATCGTTGAGTGCACATGTAAGGTAGTCGCGCCTGACAGACTATGAATTTGTAAGCACGAGTTCATACTCGTGCTTACAAATTCATAGTCATCATTCATAGGATCATTCATCGATTTATCGAGTGCCGTTTATAGTACGTTAAGCATCAGTAGCACTACCATGTTTTTTTTTATTTTTATGCGATTGGTAGCAGACGAGCAGACAGATCACCTGATGGTAAGCGATTGCCGCCACCCATAGACACCTGCAACACCAGTTGAGTCACAAGTGCGCTAGTAGCCCAAAATCTAGTAGTGCGAGTGCAAGTTTGAAATACTCAGAAATACTATCCTCGCTACCGAAAACTATCGCTTTGTCTCTTTCATTATGATGCATTTGAAAGAGACAGAGCAATAGTTTACGTTATGTCAGTTTTCGATGTCAACTCATGGTAGCGCTACTGAAGGCCACTCAGTAACATTGACAGGGGGGGCGTTGTACGATATTTTTTCTTCTATGGGAAAATGTCAATCAACACTGAGTCACAGACACTTGTGAGAAAATACGATTTTCTGACATTTGCCGAAAACCTTATGTATGACCCTTGAACGACTATACTTTGTCGGCCCTATACCTTTATAATCCCATCTTTAGAAAAGTGGCAACAATTTCCTTTTTTCTTAGTTGAGTGTTCTTCTTCAAGTATCATTATTTTTTTTCTAGGCACGGGACCTCTAAACCGCAGACTGAAAATACATAGAACTTCGCCGGACTCCTTTCATCTTTCCATACAAAGTCGGTCACGTGACTTGGTCATTTTGTATGGGGAGTCGAAATTTTTTTCGAAGAATTTGGAAAAGTGGTTGAACAAATGTTGATCAGAATGGTTGATAGAACACGTGGTTAAAGGGATGTAAATGTTCACAGATACACCCTGTGTTATTATAATAATCAAGTAGGTAAGTACTGATGATTATAAGAATGACTCAAGAAAAATACTCGTAGTAGGTTCTTAACTAAAATTGCTTTGCATGCAGGTAAGGAGGAGATTAAAGTACCTATACAACTACGTAAAAGCGTCTGTAAGTACCCAGATACTACTTAAGATTGTGATTAAAGTAAATTAAGATTCTTCAAGTAATTAACAAAATAACTATGGCGAATGAAAAAAGATCAAAAAGGCCATTATTTTTAATGTTTCCTCAAGTATCTAGACGCAAACTGTTCCAACATTAGGGCGAGCGCGTAGTGAAAATGACCCGTGCCTTGGCCAGACTATAATTTTCTATTTACGAGCCATAAAGGCTTTCATCCGGGGCAGTCGTTATTGGAAAAGCGTTTGTGCCGGCGCAGGTCCCCCGAGTAATCTAGGCTCATTTGTGTAAATAAGCGCAGAGTTAAATATCGCTGCGATACAATGGAGAACAACATGGAGGTCCGTTTGTGGCTTCCACTGGAAGTTTTATTGGTGCTTGTTTGGTGCGCAGATTCTAGGAGTAATCAGCGGCGAGGAAAATATCTAAAGCGTACATGTTTTGATAATAATTTGGACCCTTGGCCTTGGATGGATGTGTGATCGTCTTGATTGGATGGATCTTTTATGCATAACATGTAAACGATCCATTCAACATAGTACTCGATGTTGGTTGGATCTTTTACGCATAACAGAGTCCAGGGGTCTGGCCGGATGGCGCATTTGTTAGTGACGATGCCTCATACGCCAAAGGTCGTGGGTACGATTCCCACCCTGGACCAACATTTGTGTGATGAACACTTTTGTTTGTTAAGTGTCTAGTGTAAGTGTAATATATGTATTCAAGTATTATATTTCTGTTTCCTCTGTTGTCTGATCTGTCACACAAGTCCTTAAACTACGGAATCAGGTCAATGCATGAGATGTTGTGTGAATTGATTTGTGAAGACTTACAATATTTCTAGACGACTACCATTAACCACTTGGTCTGGTAGCCCTGTTTGCCTAGAACATGGTAATCAATGTAATTAAGTACCTACTAAATCGATAGCGAAATCTTAATTATAAGTCAAATTTAAGACCATAGCATATAAGAGAGATGGAGCCGCTTATTACCATCTAAAAGCGAGGCAGTTATCTAGTGCTACGGAAGCAGAATGAATACATAGTTCTTTTAATTTTTATAGGCCACTAATTTGATAAAGTATCAATAGTCACATGTTTATTTAGTTTAGGCTATGTTGTTCTAAGTTTCTATTAAGATAACCTATACCTATCCATTTGGCCACGTCCTAGAATTACCTTAAGTTTCAAGGAGATGGATCACACAAAATCAGTCTTAAAAAAATTACTATCCAATTATCACAGATTGCAGTATTAAGGTCTGTAAAAGAGCTATACAATTTAATGAACCGTTAATGCTTGTTCAATCACACAAATATTGGCACTAGAACAAAATTACTTCAAGAACTAATAATAATTCGGCTTCCCAAGGACCTCGTCTTCAGAAAACAACAGCACGTGACGTAGCTTCTATATTAATTTAAGTTTTAATTAGAGACCCTATTTCAAAAGTACTCGCAACTAAGTTAATTAACTTGGCTCGAAGGACCGTGTTTACATAGAGACAATGCGAGAAACGAACGTACTACCCACTCCGATGTTCTGTTCTACAACAATTTATACAAAGTTGTGCAGATAAATTGTTTGTATAAGCAGATAACTACAGGATTTCATTATTACGTCAGCAGTACTACCTAAAAGATTATTATATAAAGAAGTATCTCTAGTTACAGTAGGTGGTAAATCTTAACATAATAGCAACCACTATAGATCCTGTAAGGGCACTATAATATAAGAGAGACCTCATAATATGCTATCGAAATATTTCATAATAAACTACAAATAAATTGGTGCAAAACTTAACTTAAAAACCCCCGATATTACGATTTGAAATATTTTAACTTTTAAGTACTACTTATTATGAAAGTACGCTTCATAGTCACGTCTGTGCGTTGTTACATCTACTCGTAGCAGGAAGACATACGCAGTCTTCCTTCTAGGTTAAAAAAATCTAGAGATACTTCTTCATATAATTAACTGCTTTCAACCTTTCATTAAGTGGGTGGGTTATTGCAAAGATTTCTGTTAAAAAGAGAATCGGATTAAACCGGCAGTTAACGAGCGATTATCCGCCGCAGCCGGAGCGGCGTCACTTAACCTACATCAGCCGACAAATAGCTGGGAGCCTGCCAGGTGCGACGGATACCTAATTCAAGCTACGAGTACACTTTTCCATACACAAGGCTGTAGACCCGTATTTTACAAACTGAGGGGATAGGTACCTACGTAACGTCTAAAACATATGTTACAATATCTGATGAAAAAAATTAAAATTTATTAAACCCCCGACAAGTTGTCATAATGTATGCATTCTGCTACTCAAACCCTTTCATTTGATAGGTACCTATATTACGGAATCAAGTGAAAATATGAAATTCATCATTTTGTGGTCGGGCCATCTCAACTGGCGGCCATCTAATAGAACAATCCCGACTATCATACCGTTGAAACAAAAAAAAATCGGTTCATCCGTTCGGGAGCTACGATGCTACAGACCGACACACAAACATACCACGTTAAAAACTTATAAAACATCCCAGTCGTCTTGGCGTCGGGGGTAAAATATAACCTTACATAACCTTCGATCATAGAAAACCTTAGCATGAACTAACTAAAGGGCTAGGTTAGGTAAAGAAATGATAACTACTACTTTTGTTCAAAGATAAACATCTTTAATAAAACAAAAATATTTAAAAAATATTCAAAGTAATTCTATATGTTAAAAATATATGAAAGAGATATTTTTTTAATAAAATTGAATGAAACAGGGTGTAAATATAAAAGGTTTAGTTGATTGACATGATGGAAATGCAGCTAGTCAGAGAAGGACATGCATCTTCTGAAGCTTATCCGACGGCGGCTATCGGCGCTGGCAGTCGACGCATTTGCCGCTCAATCTCTTGTTCATAATCCTTATCTGAAAATACAAGTTATTTTGTAAATTACTGACTGTTACGTAATACTTTGAAAATATATTTGGCAAAATGAGTGCGCATTTTTGGCACTAAGACCTTGGGATATTTACCAAAACCGTGTGAAAGACACACTGTGTTTCGCCGAGCGAGTGAGGATAGAGACCCAATCACGGGGGAAAGGGGATAAGGTTGGCAGTATACTTGTGTCTTTGTCTCTGTCTGCCACCTATGACATAAAAGCATTATAGATATGTACCTGGTGCACCGGCAGGTGTTGGCGTTGATGCAGCGCCCGCGCGGCCAGCCGCGCGAGCGGCACCACTGGTGGCACCGACTGTTGTTGCACACGAACGGGGAGTAAGCTCCAGCTGCGTCTGCGCACAGAAACAACCAGATATAAGGACAAGGAAATCATAAATTAGCATTCGAAATTAATGCAACGGAAATAATTACTCACATGAGTTTGATTCTGAAGACACTCGCTCCAGATCGAAATCGCTTTGATCGATCAGACCTTCATTTTCTTCATATTTGTTGATTTTACTCTCCGTATTAGCGCTATCATCATATTCTGAAAACCACCCCACGGGATCCAACTTGATCACTTCTGTGAAAAAATAATAATATAATAAATAATAAAATTTATTCAAAACTTTTACAGGGTGCAATTACAGTAAGTGTTCGAAAACAGCCACATTAGTGTAACAACTGTGTCGCAACTATTAACGCCCACCCGACTAGATGTAGTCAGCGTTCCGAAGTATGAGAGAAAATGCACAGAAGTCTTCAAGAATCGGCTGGGGTGAGCTAAGGATATTCGGAGCGTCATACTCGTAAGTAGGTACCATAGATTTATCATCGGTTAAAGATTGGTGGAATCGTGCCTAAATCCCCGTGTAGTGTAGTAAATACCAGTATGATTACTTACCTTCACCATCATCTCTGGGCACGTTCTTAGCTGAAACTGCCTGCAGAATGCAGATGCAATAAACTGCTAGAATAACTTTTGGAGACATTGTTCTTCCTTTGCTCATTCAGAATGATCTAATTGTGTAATATGCCGGTAAAGAAAATACTTTTCGCTTTTATACTAATCATTATCATTACGGCTTAGGTAAGGTTCTTTTTTTTTAAAGATACAAAAAAGTCCCAGTATCAATAAATCCTTGGCTTGTATTATAAACTTAGATTCCTATCTAGTTTTTAAGTATGATCTTGATTTATCGGACAGATAACAAATTGATTTGTAACATCAATAACAACGTTGGCTTTTATTAGGTACAGTCAGCCACACATTAGGTTACCGAACCGATGTTCAACCTAATGTGTATGACAGTAAGATGAGAGTTGATTGAAGAATTTGGCAGTTTTACGTCGTTGCTGTAGAATTTTCAGTGTTCTTCAACTTGATTGTTGGTAGACGAGTGGATGGATCAGACAATGGTTAGCGATTACCATCACCTATACTCTCGCAACACCCAGTGGAGTCCCTAAAGTTGTGGTCAACTTTAGGGACTCAGTCAGTAGGGGAATCAGTGCGTGACTCGCCGGATGGCGCATTTAGTAGTGCCCCTGTCTCATACGCTAAAGATTGTGGGTTCGATTGAGGGTGGGGCCCTGGACAAACATTTGTGTAATGAACTCTTGTGTTTGTTCAGTGTCTGGGTGTAACATTAGGTATTTAAGGTATATTGTGATCATCTGTTGTCTGATACACTTTGTAACACAGGTGCTTAAGCTACTTAGTAAGGAGTCAGGTCAATGTATGAGGATGTTGTGTAAATTTATTTATAGTTAAAAAAAAAGACTTCGTGGAGCCTAGTGGACTGAAAACGGTTTCTTACAGGTGACCTGGTCACTGGTATTCTCTTTAAAATATATTTGAATCATAATAAGGTAGATATTCTTTATTGCAGAGATTTATAATAAATGAGTGAAACAACAGCAATAAACAGGACAATAATTGATTAGACGCAGTTATAAAAGAAAGTATAAACAAGTAGTATTTTAAATATTTTTTATTGTAAACATTTTATTTACAAATTGTTGTATCCAAATTTGAGAGCCTAGATGTGCATCCAGGCTTTTAGGCACTAAGTTATAAGAAATACGAAAATACAGTAAGCTAATATGTAATACTTTTCTGTGTCATAATGTTTTAATTCTATTTAAATCTTATAGATTGAAAAGAAAATGAATAGATTGCACTAAGTTCGGTATCTTTCAAATATTTTTGTTAGGGGCATTACAAGTATATCACAGTTTTTATGTTTATATAAGTTTAAATTCAGTTTAAATGACTGCGTATACAATTTAAAAGTAATTACATGAAACAAATGCAGCTGTCAGCTGTACAAAGGCCGCCTCTGTAGTGCATCCGACGGCAAATTTCGGCGCATTGGTAGTCGACGCATTTTCCTTTCAAACTCATGATTACATCTTTACCTGGAAATTAAATTGGTTTCTTAAGTTTTATATCACTTTTATATCCTACTTCGGATTGACTTCTACAAAAATGAGCATGTTCTGAGGACCATTTCCGACGAGTGATTTGACATAAGATGGTTAAAGCCTTAGATTTTTTGGTTTAATCTAAGGTTGAAGCGTTAATCTAGATAAGAATGGAATCCATATAAGTAAGTATGTATGTATGTAGTAGTTTTTTGGGTAAACAAACACAAATGTAACGCCACGACACACACATCGATAGTTACACACCTTTTTAGCTAAAATCTGTCTATTTATCACTCTCGAGATTTTCATCGTTACTTTGATTTATGTCAGGCGAAGCTTGTTCTGAAAAACATGAAACCTTAAAAATATGATAAGACTAATTTAGGAAATAAAACTATTTTTTTCTGTTACAAATATGTTAACTGCCAAGCGTAGATAGAGTGCTTAGGTAAAGAGATGAAGTTGTTGACCATTTTAGTTAAAAAAAATAAAAGATTTCCCATTCGCAGCATCTTACGAGCTGCAAGTGTCCTGTCATCGTCCTCTACATTGTCAGTGTTTACATTGTTGCTATTAAGGGGAATTTTTGGCCATATTTAGAAGTCTCCAGCATTGAGTATATTCCAACACTAGCTTTTGCCTGCGGCTTCGCTCGCGCCCCACACTTCCCTAAAATGAGGGGTTAGAAAGGGGCAAAAAGTACCTACAATACCTACGTTACTCTCCATCCCTACAACTATCTCCACTTATATAATCACGTCAATTCGTCGCTCCGTTTTGCCGTGAAAGAAAGACAAACATACCTACATTACATTACATATAGACAGACACACTTTCCCATTTATAATATTAGTATGGATTAAGTTATTCTAAGATTATAATTTCAAACTGCTTGAATGTAACATACATTGGAATGAAAATATCTCGCGACTGAAAATTTCCTTTAACGGTCGAAAATCTGGCTATACAACGTCTCACAATCTAATACTTACGAGGTGCAGGGATCGGCCAGGGCAGAGCGCTACGCAAGATGTCACACTTGCACCGTCCGTTGACGCACGCGCCTCCCGGGAAGCCCATCCTGCGACAGGTCTGCTCACACCAGCGCAGCACGCAGTTAGACGCCCTGGGCGCAGGAACAGCCTCTTGGGATACTGAAATAGAAGTTTTATTGACGCGCCAAATTCACACTGGACATTCCCTAGGAGTAGGAGCTGACAACTAGAACACCCATATTCGAGCCATTGTTATCATCTAAGAGTCTCCGCAGACTACAGACACACTATCGGCCGATAGTTTAGTCGGGTTGGCCGGTTCGTACGCATCAAACTTTTATATCGGCCGATACTGGATCACTGTAATGTGCGCACCTGCATACATCTTCATACTGATTAAGAAGCCGATCAAACTATCGGCCGACAAAAAGTTTGTAGTCTGCGCGGAGTCTTATAAGTAAAATTGTAAACCTAAATTTTATTACAAATCCATCTGATAGTAACCGATGAATAACATGACATGATTACTGTGGGAGAGTCACGTTTCAGCATGAATAGGCCAGCTCGACTGGAGTGATACCACGGCCCCACAGAAGACCGACGTGAAGCAGCGCCTGCGCTGTGTTTCGTCGAGTGAGTGAGGGTACCCCAGGCCCAATCCAGGGGAAGGGGGGTTAAAAGGTAAGTAGTGTACTTGTGTTGTGACATTACTGGTGTTGCAGGTGTCCATGGGCGGCGGTAATCGCTTACCATCAGGTAATCCGTCGGCTCGTCTGCCACCTATACCTATCATAAAAAAAAATTGAAGACTGTATACAAGGTTGCATAAACGGACTGCTAGGTCCATAGGTAGTTGGGTAGGAAGGAATATTACTTACACAAAGGGTCCGATAAAACTGGTTCGGTATTATAAATATCAGCTTCAGGAATACTATTGTCATTGATATCGTTGTCTGCCACATTGGAGAATGCTGCAACAATTTTATTAATATTCAAGACGTAGGTATTGGTACGAGTATGTATAGTATTTCCTTTTTTGCGTCAAGGTATTGATCTAAGCGGTATCTTACATACAAGGCGTGATCTAAACCGATATTCGGCTTCCGGCCAACTTCCAGACTTCGGGCTGACACTGAAAATTTCTGAACAGAAAAAAATTTTGGCCCGACCCGGGGATCGAACCCGGGACCCCAAGCGAAGCAGTCGCTTTAAAGTGCGACCCTCTACCGACTGCGCCACCGAGGGAGACACACAAACAACAAAGTAGATATACAGGGTGAAACAAAAAGGGGGTATCAACCATAAAGTGAAATAATGTGTACCCTGTGTAGATTCTATATGCAGTTTCAAATTAATAAAAAAATATTTTAGGAAAAGATAAGCAATCTTACCGTAATAATCATTTATAAAATTTTGTATGCAAACAATTGTCAGGAAAGCAAGGGGCAGTAACTATTTAAAAAGATGCGGTCAAAGGCTATTATCCCTATCAGCTGATTGCTCATTAGTGATGTGCGAATTGAAATGAATTTCACGAAGAATCGGATTTCAATTAAATATTAACAATCGCAATATTAACTTGGCAGGTTAAAACTCTAATATGGGATTTGTAAAATGTGTCAGAATCGATTCACTTTGGGCTGGTACCCCCTTTTTGTTACTTCCTGTATATATAAGTAGGATACCTGAATAGACGGAGTCGGTCATACCTGAACGGACACGACCATTACGGTGACATTGGCATCTGCGCAAAAAGCATGTACCATATGTATAGCCGAGACCTCGGCAAATTTTGCCGCATGCCACAGGGTCGCATCCTGGTATGGGGCTGACAACGTTAACGCTCCTACTTGCGGTATCTGAAAAAAAAGTCATTACGATTTTTTCAGATATTTACCGCAAGTGGAACCTTGGAACTGTACCCAAATCCTCACTTTCAAAATTGTAGGTTCGCGTAGACCATGATTCCGGAATACCCCTATCCCGGAATCATGGTCTACGCTACGCTCTAGTAATTACAACAAAACGACTACCGTCTGACCTTTGCAACCCTTTAACAGGGGAATGAATGCAACTAAAACATGATTACACATTTAACTATCCGAAACGTGCAGATTGCTTCATGATATGTTCCCTCACCGTCGGGCGAATGTATGTTATTGGCTATGCTAGAATAAAATTTTAACTCACTTAAGTTTTCTTCTGGTTCATCCAAATCACCATCAAAAGAGCTTGGAACTGAGTCAGCTATATCGTTAGTTTCGACTTCGTTTGCAGCATCATTTTCAGTTTCGGCGAGACCATTTTCATTAATTGCATTTTCTAGCACATTGGCGAATGCTGAAACAAATGTTGTTTTTGTTATATTTTAAGGAAATTGCAGTCAAAGTCAGTTATGTACAAAGTACATGACCACTATACCTGCCCTCTATTAGTTTCCGCGCATTGATTTGTTATAGTCATATTTTATAGTTACCAAAGATCTAAAGATAAAGAGGTTTGGAACATGAGACCGGTAGGGGCACTGCAAATATTACCTCCTTAATTACGTTATACTAAATAGGTTTTTTTTTTTTTTTTAGCTAGCCTATAGAGTCCCACTACTGGGCAAAGGCCTCCCCCAAGTTCCTCCATAGATCCCTGTCCAACGCCCTACGTCGACGGGGCAGACCTAGAAAAAGATGGTGTGACGATTTGTATAAGTTTGTCCAAGATTGGCAATCAAGGGCGTTGGACTAAATAAGTAATACCGAATATTCAAACGTATATTATAGTGAGATTATTTTAAAGCAATTGATGAAAAAGTCTGTACCTATTCTAATAGGACGCCCCAAACACTGGCACCTGGAGATAATACATATGCCGCGGTCGTAGCGCAACGCGCGACAGTTTCTGTTGCAGATCCGTGCGTTGCAAGCTCGGGCTGAAGCCAATTTGTTCACTGCACCTATAAAATAGTAAAGTATCAGCTTACATTAGCCGCAGAACTGACAACCGTTGGAGCCATAAAGTCCTTGAGTGGAGACCGCGACTCGGCAAACGTAGTGTTGGACGCCCTGCTACAAGATAGGATGACGACATTCGAAGGCTGGCTGGAGTGGGCTGGATGAGAGTGGCCGAAAATCGGGGGCGGTGGCGTGCATTAGGGGAGACCTATGTCCAGCAGTGGACGACCGTGGGTTGCTGATGATGATGATGATGATGATCAGCTTATATACTGTCCCACTACAGGGCAAAGGCTTCCATCATAGAAATCAAGTCCTCGCTACTATGATGGGATCAGGCTTAATCACCACGCTTGCCTAATGCGGATTGGTGATCACAAACCCAAGCTATGTTCGAAAAATTCGAGACATACTTTTTACAAACCCAAACTATGTACTGCACCTATCAAACAATTATTTATTATAGCAACATTGTTAAATCTACTTGGACTAACTTGCAGCTGTAAATCTATTGTAGCTAATAACAGTATGTCTTTTAATGATCATAGTTTATAGATTTTTTCAATCACCTAAGTTTTCTTGGGGCGCTTGTTGACCGTTGAAAGTGCTTTTCGCCATATCTGCTTTTGGATTAGTTTTCTTTTCGCTTTCAGCTTCATCTTCGCCGTCTGAAATAAGTAGGTAATATTTTATAACTAAGAAAAGAATTATACTTCGGGCTTTAATTTACTTTTTATAGAGAGATAAAACATGTTGAAATCAAATGGCTTTCTAATGTGACAAACGAACATGTGACAGTCGGATCACTTGATTAGCGATTTCCGCCGACCATGCACACTTCCAATACTATAGTGGCGTCACAAATACGCTGTCAACATTTACCCTTCCCCCCGGTTTGGGCCTCCAGTACCCTCAGAATTAAGTTGATTTCTTATGACCAAAGACCCAAACTGATATAACCAAGAATAATGACCCAAGAATAATGGAGTCTTATTTTTTAATATTGAGGACAATCAAAATGACCTCACTCCGCCTGATGATAAGCGGCCGTGAGATACAAATATGAGGTTGACAGGCACAAAAGTACAGACTAAGTACCAATTGAGTCTGCCATCCTTACTCTGAAGGCCTGCTGAGATGGCGATTTACGCCCCGCCTAAAAATCCAGGATTGTAAGAAGGAGGAAACACATGAACTAGAAGGGCATTCCATGACTTGATGGCTCGGGGCTTGGAGGAGTAGTAGGAATATCGGGATCTTAATGGTAAGAAGCCTGTCACATTTACCCCATAAAGTGGTTTTATAGCGATAGCATCGGCATACACGGGAGCTGACGCAGCGGCCCCGCGCATACCCACGTGCGCGGCAGAAGCGGTTGCAGTTGGAGTTGTTGCAAGCGCGGGCGGCCAGGGCAGCGGCTGCTTCTGTATTGAAAGGTTACATGAGCAACTGAACTCGTTCACCGAGGAAATAAACAAATGCGCCAGACAATCATACCAATCAACCTGGTCTCAAACTAGGGCAAGCCCTGTACTACGAGTAATGAGAATAAGATGACGATAATTAACTGGGGGTGTCAACCCAGAACACCTAGACCCAAGACCACTTAGAAAATATATTTTCTAAATTGACTTGACTGGCAATCTAAGCCGGGACCTTTCGCGCTTTGGGCGAACACCTTAGCCACTGCGCCATCGAGGCCGTCAAAAACGTCACCATCAAAAACCGTCAAAAAGAGTGGAGCAAAATAACACAAAATGGGCTGATACAACTAATCTGGGACCTAGCAATGACTAAGCTATTATAATAACGTATCAGCCCATATAATATATTAAATTGTCCCATTACAGGGCAAAGGCCTCCATCATAGAAATCAAGTCATCGCTACTATGATGAGATTAGGCTTAATCATCGCGCATATAGCATATGCATATGTGTAATGAATCATTGAGTATCTATTCACTTCATTATAAGTGTTTACCTGACGTATCTTCTGAGGGTACTTCATCGCTTTCAAAATCGACTGCAAAATTGACATCTCCGTCATTTAGTTCTTTTACATCATCATTGTCTTCATCTTTGTTTATTTCTACAGCATTTTCAGCACCATCTTTATTTTCTGAAGACATAAAAAGATTAGTAAGTTCTTGTGCGTGGGGATGTTTATAATAAGTTCACTTATTACATGTCCTTCTGTCCAAGCAGTTAAAAGGTTTTTTTTTATGATATAGGGTGCAGGTGAGCATATGGATCACCTGATGGTAACAACACCTGCAACACAAGAAGACTCACAATTGCGCCGTTGACCATATAAAGAAGAGAGGGAAGGACAAAGTTAAAAAATCTTTTTATCCTATGACGTGCGATTACCGTTAAAAGCAAGTCCATATCGGTAGCAGCGGCAGACATAAGCGCCGACGCAGACACCCCAAGCGTACCCGCGGGACCGGCAAAAGTTGTGGCAGGCCGGATTAGTGCAAACAGTGGCCAGAGTACTGGCAGCATCTGTAAAAGATCAATTTCATATAAATATTATCATTTGTTGGTTACGTCATTTAACACACACCCGTATTTAAAGAAGAACAGCGAAGGAAAATATAAGATACGACCCTTAATCCCATAATAGGACATACGACAGACATCAAAATAAATTAATAGGTAAGTCCAGTTTTTTTTTGGTAGATAATTGAACAGTTATGAAGTTATGCAAGAATTTAGGCAAAGTATCCAAAAAGTAAAAGAAATTATACGCAGGTCACAAAACAGGGACAACTTATTGAGTAGTCAACGTCAACAGTGTACACTTTTGACAGCTCGTACCTGAGTTATCCTCAGAGACTTCAATTTTGAAATCATCTGATAGGTCGGCGTCGCCTTCAGCTAAGGGTTTGTTATCATTTTCTGTAACAAGTGTTCGGTAATTTTACATACATACTTGTATCATTAATTAAACTATGCATTGTCAATTTTACATGCGTTAAGTATTCCTTTGACTATGATCCGAGGGATATACCTACTTAAATAATAAATAACATATTATGTATGTAGTCACTCATGACTTAACCTAAAGAAAAAATTGGGAGATGAATGAATGGATGAATGAATATACTTTTTATTGCACACAAAACAGAGGTATATAACTTAAAGCTAGTTAACTAGAGATGTTTTTAACATGCGTTGAGTAAACCTGTAGATTGATAATGCAAAGATTCCTTACCAACACTGCTATCGTCCGGAGCGTTAATAACAAAAGTTGCCTGCACAATGTACAGGCAAGACACTAGTAGTATAATTTTTGGTAACATTTTTTCTCCCAGTTCTCCAGCCGTTTACTGTGGCGTTATACAAATAGACTGATGCTTTTATACGAATGAGGACCAATAGGGACTTAACCTGGCGTTTAAAAGAGGACTGTGAATCAGTGAACGATTGTTTATACAGTAGGGTTGTCATTTCTGGTTTACTGGATTAATACTATTTCAAGTAATGTTATTAGTATGAAGTTGCCGTAAACTTTGAAACTATTGGCCTGTCCTCAAGCTCCAAAGATCATGGGGTCGATTTCCACACACATATTGGTTAGTGAAAATAGCCATTTCTTTTCTTGTTCGATTCTAGGATAGTGCAAGCACAATTTGAAAAAAAATATTTACTGTTTTTTTTTACAAAGGAATGTTCCCTTGAGGTAAAACATGCTTACATAAATATTTAGGGGATTCTGATAGCAATAGAACACTTGTATTAGTAAAGTACTTACTTTAGCAGCTTACATTAGGGTCAAGTCGATGTATGATATCAGATTGTGATGTTTATTTATCTTCTGGAGATGTCATATAATGGAATGGTACTTTAACGTTGAGTTTCAATCACAAGGCAAAAAATACTGGATGGATTAAGCTGTGAGAGTTCCTAAGGAACTCGATGTTACCGAATGGACCAATACTTAAAAATATTACCAATTTTAAAATTGTAATAAAACTTACGAGCAGCCAGCCCTAAACCTATGTTATTTGGGAATGTTAAAATTATGATTTAATAAGCGAATTACAATTTTATTTATCTTCATCTACTTATTTAGGTATTCATCGTCATCCTAGCCTGTTATTCCCGGTTGCGTCCAAAGCTGTCACTTAAGAGTATGAGACAACTGGGTACGCTCTGGAGGCCAATTCTCGGTTTTCGAGTCGCACAACCAATAGGAGAACAGAGATTACAGTCGACATTCCTTATCTTGTTCTCCTATTGGTCTATGCGTTCCATGAAGTCGACTCGACATAGAAGGCGAAAACCGAAAATTGGCCTCCTAAAACCTTAATCGAGTATAGGGGAAGTCTAATAAACAATGAAGTGACTACCGTCTGACCTTTGCAACCCTCAGACAGGGGGACCAGACCAGCTGTATCATGGTTGTAACAGGACCTGAATCATTGAATACTAGTGGATATCCGCAATTTTGAGACCTATCCGCTATAAGTTTTCTGTCACCGCATATATTATTGTAAAGTTTCATTTAAATACATTTACATTCTAACAAACTATTCTAACGCCCCGTTGGTCTAGTGGTTTAAGTACCGGGCCGTGATCTCGGGGTCCCGGGTTCGAATCCCGGGTCGAGCAAAAAAATATGTTTCGAATTTTACGAACATAGCTCGGGTTTGTGATCACCAATCCGCATTAGGCAAGCGTGGTGATTAAGCTTAATCCCATCATAGTAGCGATGACTTGATTTCTATGATGGAGGCCTTTGCCCTGCAGTGGGATAGTATATAGGCTGATACTTTACTTTACATTCTAACAAATATAGATTCTGGTTAACGATTTATGGAAACATTCAGAGATACATGCGAGAACCTGTGACATCAACGATTGGAAGGCGAATTTATCCACCGAGATACCATCGCTCATTTATCCTACTACTATTATAAAGGCGAAAGTTTGTAAGTATGGATGTATGGATGTTTGTTACTCTTTCACGTAAAAACTACTGAATGGATTTGAATGAAACTTTACCACAATATAGCTTATACATCAGAATAACATATAGGCTACAATTTTTGAGGTTTCTAATGTGAGGTCGTAAAACCTAAAGTCCACGCGAACGAAGTCGCGGGCAAAAGCTAGTAAGTATATATGAACTACCAGCCAGCCCTATATTACACCCTGGTAAGTACTTTCAATGTATGATCTTGACCAACAGATAAGGAATCTATCAGTATCGTCGACAACACCTTTATTGAAAGATTTACATAACCGTTTCAGGTAACTGATAGAGATTATAGAGCAACAACTCGAGCCAGTACGAGGAAATTGTAAGTGAGTACTTAAGTATTTGTAGTCTTGATTACCAGCTAGCTACTATTTTGCACGTTTTTTGAAGTGTAAACAAATCATGAAATGGGGTAAACAAATTACGAGATGCATCTATCGCAGCAGATAAAGTGACCAAATACTTCTAAACAGTTTAAAATCTAAATAAATTCTGAACGTTACAAGTTATTAATTATCTATCTGTACATTTTAAATAATGGCCGAGTCAATATATTTATTTAAAACGTTATTAACGTTAAAGGGACTGAATAAATTAATAACCGACTTAATATTACATGGATCTCACAACTTTTTACGGTAGAACAAATGAGTTGCGAGATTTGGTGTTTTGACAAGTATTGTTTTTTAGGGGATACGATGTACTCTCAACAATAAACGTCGTGTTAATTCCCGATAGTTAGGTAGGTATAATAATGCAACGCGAAAATCTAATACTGTATTAATTAAGGTAACTAGTCATAGTTGTGATTTTTAGGCAGTTTAAACTTTAAATAAAAATCAAGTGAGTACCTAGGTATATTTTCAACGATAGTTGAGAGGTCTTATAAAATATCTTAATGAATTATATAAATTAAAATATGATAAACTCTTTTATTTATTTTATTCGTCTTGGAAAGCAAATTATAAAGATTTCATAATATTAATGTATCAACGTGCGAAGTTTTCTCAATTTTTCTCCAAGCGGCTATCGGAAGTAATATAAACCTATGGTCGTAAAACCAGATTAATCTGATTTCCTTTATATTTAACAGAAAAACTAATCCTCGATTTAAAAATCGATTGGTTATATTGCTTTTAATCAAAACACGCCGCGCTCATACAATCTTTATCCCCGCTAGGTGCCGCTGCTGTGCTCTGAGTCACACTTACTGCATTTATACTTTGTTTATTCAAAACGCCTCTCAGAGTATTTAAAAATCTTGCGGTATACATGTGTATCGACTTTACACTTTTAAATCGTATTATTATATATTTTTAAGAGAGAATCCCACGTCGAAGCAAACAGGAGTTTTTAAGTGAAACATTTTTAAAGTGAATGAAACGAGGAAAATGAAATTCAATTTGATTCATCTTTTCATCTTTATCGCTGTGATTATGCATTTTGGACTGGAAGGTAAGGAAGGTGTTGTCGCATAAAAGTTAATTAATTTTACTTCAGTCTCGTAATTTACTAACTTTATTATACGTTTAAGAATTATGTGATTCAGATAATTAAAACTTGTAGCGCTATCAACTCTACTCAATCCAACAATATGAAGGTAGATATAAAACAGGGGTTACCAATTAGTTTTCTTAAGTACCTAAGTCGCGGACACTAGTCTTGTAGTGTGTATTTATGTCAATTCTCATCTTTAAATTTAATTATGTTAACGTCATAGTATAAGGTCAGAAAAGCAATTAAAAAACATACACTTCTTATGTATCTGTCATACGTACCTACCTAAGTTATCAGACTGGTCTCTCTCATTGACCTTGGCTGATATGTTAGTTGGATCTGCATATCTTTTTATAAATATATATCTTATTCGTCTATTATATAGGTAGGTAGGTAAGAATTGATCATTTGGGAAACGATAGTTTCTTTTTAACCTCAATTTCTATATTCTAGTAGTAAATCTAACACAGTGGAGTTTTTATTTGAAATACTTTCGCAGTAGTCTCAGATTTTTTGAAATCGATGTCGGTGGTATTAACTGCTCCATATCATGTCATACAGTCTGCTTATTCCGATCTACGCTTATCAAGGAAAACTAATTTATATTCGAGTAATTTCAAGCTATGACGATGATTAAATTAAAATGTAATTTATCCTCTTGGTAAGTGATCGGTACATAATACTATTAAGTAGAACAACAATGTGAATAGCCTGCGCGTATGATTAGCACACACTTCCTTAGAGAGGGTTGGTAAGGTTAGTTACATGTCAGAGTTAATTGGGAAATTGAAAAAGATAATAGTACAAACGAAGGTCGCGCTCGGAATTTCCCTACTAGACGCAACTAACAATTTCATTATATTTTTTGTCTAATGCACAAAGAAGCAGTTAAACCACGTTTTCTTTTGGTTCTCAGAGGCAATGCCATCGGCCGTGTTGGTATTGTGGGGCTCTCGTTTATATTCGACCTCTGCTAACAGAGGCCGTCCACCTGCTTAAACTCTCTGACTTCTCCTTCAGCACGGCAAGTGTAGTAGGGTAGGGTTTCAGGAAAATGGTAGACACTAACAAACACCTCCATGGCCCTCTCCACGGCAGAGGTCTGCCAGCACGGCTTCTTCCAGGCCCCAGCCAAAGTCAATTTGGCCAAGGGTCGCCCCCGAAACTTTCAGACTCATCCTTCCAAACGGCACATATTGAACTCATATTATGAAGTGAGCTACTCGTGACACTGTGCCCTAAGCGTAACAATAAGGCATTCTCAACGTAACTAGTGGGTATATTTCAAATGAAATGAATAGACTACTGTTCCTAAACGAAAGTGAATCCTCTGCTATTCTCTGGCAAAATAAATCGCTTCGAGACGCAGAGTAATTACTTTCTGGGACAATCCTAATTCCATAGCGCAGTCGCGTGCGAAAACTACTCACCTACCTTGAACTACAGCTTTTCAATTATCTATGCCGCTGTGAACCGCATACATACTTTGTTTTAGATGTAAGAAAGGGCCTCGTAGTCTATTTTTTATATGCTAGAGGCGGTAAACGAGCAAGTAGGTCACCTGTTGATAAGTAATCACCGTCGCCCATGAACATTTGCGAGATCAGAAAAGTCCCTGATGCGTTGCCGGCGTTTTAAGAAGGAGTACACTCTTCTCTTGAAGTTCCCTAAGTCATAGCCGTCAGGAAATACTGCCGCGGCTAAACCGTTCCTCAAACCAGAGGTCTATGTCTTGATGATTAAAAGCGCTTGTATGTAGATATGTTTGTACCTAACTTAGTGGAACGTAGGCCTTCCCAATGGGAGGTCCTAGTTTGTATCTGGATTGTTCAGATCTATGTGCCTGTTTCTACCATAAGCTCAAGGTGAGAGAATACATCATGAGGAAACCTACACGTTTAAGATTTTCTCAAACTATGGATTGGTACAAACAATGTTGAGATGATCTGATCTTGTTTCCATGATGGGCCCAGATCATGGAAATGATGAAATGAGAGATAAGATTTGCGTTTATAAGGAAAAAATATGTTTTTTTAAAAGACTACCACAAATGTTACGTCTCGAAGAATAGTTAACAATAGTCTACACAAAAAGATCTGTGAACTTACAAATCAAATACTTCTCGATGCAATTAAACACGGGCCAGTCGCTTTTAAGTCGATTAAAGGGAAATAATTTACCTTTATTTGCCATTTCTTTCCTGTTACGGTAAATGTACGGACAGACACGGAAGCGAGGGTTTAACCCAAATACGAAATTTTATGGGGTGGTGGGTCAAGTAGCCTGAAACGCACTAGTGATGCCGTAGTAAACCATAAATCGATGGTAATTCATAATATGAAATTTAGAAAGCCCATGATTCAATTCAAAACGGCCCAGTCCCTTGAAAAATAGATTAAACAGAATCAATTTACATTTAAATTGCTTACGGTCAGTTTTGTAGGGTTCCGTATCAATATAAACAACTGAACCCTTAATTGAAGGACCACTTTGTTGACTGTACGTCTACCTTCTACACGAATTTGAGGCGTTGATTCTATTACGCACGCCATAGTACACACATAGTACTCTCCCTTTCACACGTACTGTATCTCGGTACATCGGTATATTTTTATTCGTTAAGAGACGGTTTCGTTGTAAACCATCTGGATCGTGCGCGGGATTCCCGTGTGAGCGAGACAGTTAGAGCATTCGTAATTCGGTTAAACTACCGCTCGAGCACCGAGTACCTACCGAGTGGTAAATACCTACCTAAAACGTATTTATATTGGTTTTTGTGATCCATTTTGGATCACGGTATTTTTTAAAGAGAAGAGCATTATTCATCTTTCTCTTATCTTAGCGTGTAATTCCCCGTTGCGTTCAAAGCTGTCGCTTTGGTGGCCGACGTCCGTGGTACGTTTATTAGACCATTATTTCGGTTTTGATAATAGTAATTAAAATGAAGCGACTGTCGTCTGACCTGTGGAACCAGACCAACTGAATCATCGATACACGTTCGTTGCAGATATTAGCCGAATCGTGCAGGTTCCCTCACGATGTTCTTCCGTCACTGCCGATCTAATAGTAGAAATATGCTCATAGATTTGAAAAACAGTAGGTTTAAGAAAAAACTGATCGTCTGTGGCCACCTTTAAAGCTGATGACTAGCGTAACAATAAACTAGAGGGCGTTAGATGACGTAACTAGGATAGATATACCTACTTATATTATTATAATAACAAAATTATTACTATGAAATTTTATCATCACAATATACGTGGTTTCGTAATGGCTACCAAATGGTCAATTTAGTCGTGTAACAAGAAACAGTTCTTCAAAGCAGGGTAATCCTGAGGAGAGGGCAAGCAATAAAAACACGTCAATAAAGTTTACTCACTCACAACTAACTGCCATTAGAAGCACCGTCGCCCACTGTTACTGCTTCTAGACCATTGGTTCCCACTATGGCTAAGAAGAACCACTTTATTTTTTTAGTCAAGGATTGGACCTACAAGCTGCTTTACTACCTGCCAGTATTCTTGTTACAGTGACTTGATGTGATTTTTAATTAACTATTTACCAAAGCGCATTAGGCAAGCGTGGTGACTAAACCAAATCCCATCATAGTAGCGTTGCCTTGATTTCTATGATGGAGGCTTCCAGCAGTGGGACAGTATATAGGCTGATACTTGTCTTAGTTTATTTGGTGTTGCTGATATTTTTGTTGCAGAATCACAAGCATCTATAGGGTTATGGCTGCCATATAAAACTGAAGGCGGTAGACACCAATGTACGGCAGATTGCCAAGACATATGCGAATTGGACGAGGAAAAAAAAATGCTGTTGAGGTGTATTCATGGCATTTGCCGATGTACTCTCGTAAAACGTACTCCTTGTTTCAGACCGTATTGACAAAGTCACCTTATATATAACTTAAATATTAATGAGTAGATCGCTTGCGCATCATTATAATACCTACCGAGGTGTTGATTACTGTAGTGATGATGAAGACGTGTACGGCATGTATCAACGATATTAAGGATAATAAATACGTGAAATGCACAAAATGCAAATAGTATTTTCACTATCTCTGTCTGAATGTGAGTGCCGCCGAAATTGACGGAATTGACACGGTTGCCCTAGCCCAATGGTTATGCCCACTATGCATGGGTAAGCAGCCAAGAGGGGACAAATCGGAGACCTTAATTAGGCTCTCAACACCCACAGCGCTGGCCGAAGCTTCCTTCAACGTGATCCGCTGCAAAATGCCTAACAAACAGGACGTACCCTCGCCGAGCATCAGCTCCGAATCATCATCGAAAGATAGCGTTTTTGTAAACTATAGGCTAACACTTGACCACAATCTCACATGGAAAGTGAGAAGATGTGAATTTAACAATTTCATCCGCTGATCAACATCAAACTGATGGGTTATTCCACTTTCCCGGAGCGCCCTATCTTAAGTTCCACGTTCACCTACCGATAGTTAACCATCCATTTATTGGGGGAAAGTGGGAGAAATGAGGTCACTACGCCCTATCAGTAAAAGTCGAATGATAAAAATAATTGATTAATGGTATTCCTTCAAGTCAATAAGCAAAAGCTGGGTATAAAAAATATAGGGCATAAAATAAAAAGCCAGTTATAAAGTTAGCCATTCTTCCCCAATCAATTTATTCTATTCTAAAAAAAAATACATTTCTGTTCTAAACACAAAATTTGTCATATTAGAAACAGTATCTTCTGTAGACATTTGCAATTATTTTAATATTTTTAATTTTAAAAGAATGCCTGGTTATTTATATTTATTTGTTGGACCAACGGTTCAAATACCAGCCGTGATATCGGAGCCCATAGTTTGATTCCAGGAGCAAAACGTATGTTTCGAATTTTTCGAGCATTGCTTGGGTCTAATTACCAAAGCGCATTAGGCAAGCGTAGTGACTAAACCAAATCCCACCATAGTAACGATGTCTTGATTTCTATGATGGAGGCTTACAGCAGTGGGACACTATTAGGCTGATACTTGTCTTAGTTTATTTGGTGTTGCTGATATTTTTGTTGCAGAATCACAAGCATCCATAGGGTTATGGCTGCCATATAAAACCGAAGGCGGTAGACACCAATGTACGGCAGATTGCCAAGACATATGCAAATTGGACGAGGAAAAAAAAATGCTGTTGAGGTGTATTCATGGCATTTGCCGATGTACCGTAAAACGTACCTCTTGTTACATACCGTATTGACAAAGTGACCTTATAAATAAATTAAATAATAATGTGTCGATCGCTTGCGCATCATTGTAATACCTCCCGAGGTGTTGATTACTGTAGTGATGATGAAGACATGTACGGCGTGTATCAACGATATTAAGAATAATAAATAGAGATAAATAGAGGGGACAAATCGGAGACCTTAATTCGGCCTCTGCCGAAGCTTCCTTGACCCGCCGCAAAATGCCAAACAAACAGGGAATACTTGAAAATCAACAATACTAAAATTAGCACAAATTATAAAATCCTTTACATTTAAAACAAATTAAAGGGAGAATCACAAAAGAACCACAAAAATTTAAATAATTGACATTATTAGATAAAAAAATTACAAATGAATTAATGTACTCGTATCACAAAAGAATATAAGTAAATACGTATGTAATAGAAAAAAATACAATTAAATAAAAAAAAATACTTCAAAGTTCATTAGATTTTGACATTTTGATAGCGACCGGTAGCTCAGTGGATAGGACTTCTTCCAATACATAGGTGTACCTACACGGGAGGTCGTTCCAGTCCGAGTATGCACCTCTGGATTTTGAAACCAAAATTGAAATGGTACAAATACGCACATATTCGTTGTGTGCGTACATACAGGTTGTATCTGTGAACATTTATATCCCTTTTTAACCACGTGTTCTACCAAACTTCGCATAAAAAAAGTATTTTTTTTCATACAAAGTCGGTCACGGGACTTGGTCATTTTGTATGGAGAGTCGAAAAATTTTGGACATTATTATCAAAAGCAAATGTTGTTCAAATACAAATACAAATATTTTTATTGCCATATTTAAACAGGGTGTTTACATTTTCTGTAGATGTTAACAAAATACATAAAGTTGCTTGGTGCCTGTTTAGCTATATTCAATAGCATGCAATTTTTGGTATGACACATAGGTAAGTAAAGAAATATCTTAATACTTACACCTAAACATCTTTTCTTACTTACCTAAATAACATATTTTTTTTTAATATGACCTAAATTAAACTATGCATCGTTTTACCTAAATATAATTTTATTTATACAACAATACATTTATTTATTTTCTAAAGAATTATTTTGGTTGTTCGTTTAAAAATTCTTTCACAGAATATAAAGAATGCTCTAGTAGCCAAATTCTTAATGTATGGTGGAAGTAATTTAATGGGATTTGGTACTTTGTTGTAGATTTTAATGCACATCATGTAACAGTTTCTTAGGAATCGGCTAGTATTTGGTGCTACGTCAATGATTAGATTATTAGGATTTCTAACATTTCTAGTGGTGAAGTTTTTGGCTAGTAAAAATAAATGTTTATTCTGCGCTACAAAAGTAGCAGTTTCTAGTATGTAGATGCAGGGGAGTGGCAGTATATTTAATGATCTAAAATATGGCTTACTGGATACATCGGGGGCAATGTTACAGATAGCCCGGATGCAACTTTTCTGTGCGACAAACGCTGATTGGACGTCTGCCCCATTTCCCCAAATTAAAAGTCCATACCTAATAACCGACTCCACATACGCGTAATATGCAGTGAGGGCGGTGTTAATATTCGTTACTTGGTAGAACACGTGGCTAAAGGGTTTTAAATGTTTACAGATACACCCTGTATTTGTACCAATAGCGGTGAAAGAAAGCATCGTGACGTAGTCTGCGCGTTTCGGATTCTTTCTGAAACATGTAATCATGATTCAGTAGGCCTAGTTCCCGCCTAAGTGTTGCAAAGGTCAGATAGAACGCTTCATTGTAATTAACAGACTGGCCTATCCCACGCTCTTTCTAGGCCATCAGCAAGAATGTTCCCTAGGTATTAATTGAAATGATCAACCTGTTATAACTCTAATCCATTCAGAGTATTTTTGGTATATTCTGGATTAACTTTTTTTGGTCCCACCCGGAATCGACAATTTAACAAAAATATTAAAAAAATGCCATGAATTATGTAGATAATTCAGTTGTTTTTTAAACGATACCGGATCAGCAAATTTAAAAAAAACTCCACATTATTTTCTTGCTGTCAAAAAACAAAGAATGAAAAAAACTTAATAAGCACTGGCAGTCTGGGCTGCGAAGTCTGAGGCCCAACTTTTTTTTTAAATGGAATTTACCATTAGACATGCGGCCAAGGAGAATAAGTACGAATGCCCGAGATAAAATGGCCAGTTTCCTGCTGTGGTTGCTATTTATTTTGAGTTTGAAAGTTTTTTCGAGTTCTCGCGACTGGAAACATTTTTATGAAAATGGCTTCTGCTACTGCTGCATGTTCATGAAAGTTGTGTTGATTCTGGAATAAAAATGTTCACTTAATGGGAAAAGATTATCACTGTCTAAGACAACTATATAATATTCAACAACTTGCAAGAACTGGATTTCGGGCGAGGTAAAGTATTTATTTATAGTATATAAAAAATATAGTGTATCGGTCATTTACATCTTTTTAACTACCTATTCTACAAACTATTCCGAATAACAGTATGTTCTATTTTTACCGAATTAAAAAAAGAAGGAGGTTCTCAATTCAGTCTGTTTAGTAAGTCTCAGCATGCTGAAGTAGCAATGGGCTGGCCATATCTGTCGAAGAACTGACAGCCGTTGGGGTAGAAAAGTTCTTGAGTGGAGACCGTGACTCGGAAAGCATAGTATACATAGGACGGCCTCCGGATAGGTGACGATCTGCGAAAAGCCGTTGGTACTCGTAGAGTGAATGCGTGTAGAAGACAGGGTGAAATGGTGAACATTGGGAGAGGGAACTATGTCCAGCAACGAACTGAGGCAGGCTGATGATGATGTGAGGAATGTCCAGTCTCCAGATTTCATTGTTTTAACAATGAAACAAAAAACGTTCTGTGAACAGACAAATCAGAGACCTCTCGATACAATTGAACATGACCCAATCGCTTTTAAGTCGATTAAAGAGAAACAATTTACATTTAATTTGCGATTTCTTTCCTGTTACGGTATGTACGGACAGAGACGGAAGCGAGGGTCCAACCGAGATTATGCGCAGGATTCCCTCGAGGGCGATACAATTAGAACATTCGTCATTTGTCGGCGATGGAGGCAGGTACCCGGGTTGTAGGTAGCGGTCCCGAACGTGGAATCTGTTAATATCTGTCCACTGTTTTTTGTAATCCATCATGAATAACCTACCCGGTATTCATTTTATAAGGAGTAAATATATACTTTAGAGTCATCCAATCGCATCATATTTTCATGTTGCTCTCGTTTTTTTTTGTGATAGGAGAGGAGCAGTGGAGTGAATCGCCTAATGGTAGTCCAGTGCCAATATTCCCCTTTCCTCTTTCCCCCGAATTAAGCGTCCATTCTCAGCTCACTGTATCCACGAAATACCGCGGTTTTCTGTGAGGCCGTGCTTTAGCCTTACCATGAGTTTGAAATACTATTCGCGTTATCAAAAACTATCGCTTTGTCTCTTTCATTGTGATGCATTTGAAAGAGACAGAGCGATAGTTTACGTTATGTCAGTTTTAGAATTCAACTCATGGTAGTGCTACAGTTGAGTCACCTACAACGCCCCCTTCTGTTTATTGACTTAAATTTTTCAGCCAAGCCCTGTCCTGGTGTGTATACAGTAGTAGAAAGAGCATCTGTAAGAAAGTAAAAGAGGTTTTGTAAATAAATAAAGGCAACAGACACATACCAGGTTGTATATAGATACTCAACTCACAGGTCCATTTCAACACAACAGTAACGTGTCGCTTTATTCACATGACATTGGCAGACTTAATTTATCCCAGAGCAAGATTCAGGCCGTACATAAAGGGAACCTGATATCTCTGACAGCAGCGTTTGCTGTTACAGCATAAACTACAATATCCGTCGCAGCGTGGTAGGTATTACGGCTAGACCAATTGCTAGTGAAAAAAATTTTTTTCCTTGTTACAGAAACACAAGCGGCCGTGAAGGTCAGGCACCCATGCTTGGCAGATTGCAACGATATTTGTCATGTCCAAGGAAAGAGCAGAGGGAGATGTGTCCGCGGTATCTGTCAGTGTAGAAGTGGGCGGGGCAGCTAAACTAAGGTTGAAGATCTTCGACAATATCTCACAAAAGGGTGCACGATGGACCATAAATGGAGAGTGAATAAAAAAAATCTCTACAAGCAATGACTGCAATGCTGCCTAGCACTTGTTGACTTTTTATCTGTTAATATCCGTGTTAGGGATAATTTTCTTAAAATGTCATTTGGATAAAAGACACTCATATATTAATTAAATTAATATTCATCATATAGCTTAATCTCCATTTTTATTATTTTTGCTTGATTGATATGACAGAGAACTCAATTTTATTAACCTTCGAGATATAATATATTGAGGAAATGATAAAATGTAATCCATCTGATTGAAAGTTGGGTAGCAATGTTCAGTTCAATACTTCTATAGGAAGGGGGTCAAATAAATATCAACTATACAATTAAATAAAATAATTATATATTAATAAGTATGTTAGAAAGAATTTTTTTTATTATTTGGATCATTGAAATGTTTGTTAAATATATCTTGTAGCCGGAAATAAATGAATTCTTATTAAATCAAAATACTTAATTACAGAAACAAACGGGGCAAGCTAAATAAAACCGCCTTAAACCGCCGGAATCGGCGATTATTCTACTCTGTACATTATTATGATGGGAAATAATTCATAATCAACCTTTCAAGTTAAGCGACCCACGCACGCCGTGTTATCGCGGCGAGTCATAGCAATCCATCAAATAACAACAAGGTTTGTTTTTCATCCACGAAGCGTGGCAAAATTCTTAACGAGAAAAGGAAACATACATACCTGGCGAAACTGGCCATTTTCTAAACCTTGCAGGGAAATTTAACATGCAAATGAGCTCCCATAACGGGAGTATGGGATACATTTTAAATAAAATTTTGTTTTTCACTTCCTTATTGTATTCTTTTGGAATCTCTATTTTAAGTACCTACTATTTTCATCTTAAATTAACCCTTGATGGTGGCTCAATAAATGATATCTGTATTAAGGAAAATATCAGGTATCTTATGGTAATGAAAAAATCCCAAGGGAGAATTAAATGTTGTTGGTACCTTATTGCAATCTATGTAAGCCAGACATTTTTTTTAATTTAATTTAGAGTTATGTTTAGTTTAGTTAGTAGATAAGTAGCAAAATATATTTTGTATTTTAGGTATGCTGTATGTATGTATAAGTAATATAAGTAGGTATGTTAATTGTTTTTTCGCGATGATAAAGTAATCTGGCTGCTTTTTTCCAAAATAATTTCCGATTATTGTGTCTTCAATCAAATTTTTTTGTTAAACTGTTTATTGTTTCAAATAAAGTTTTTTCTTTCTTTTACTTTAATTAGTAATAGTACCTAATTTCGTCGCAAGTGTGACGGGCCTTAGATTAAATCAAAAAGAGAGAGAAATGTTATCAATTTAATTTAAGTAGGCATACAATATAGGTATGCGTGCATTGTTAATTTCATTATTACTAACTCAAGCCGATTTAAGAGTCAAAATATGACCAATATCGGTTCCTTGCGTCAACATAATATGCTTAATTAGTTCCATAAACAACTATAAAGTCGTTAAGAAAAGGGCAGTATGCTGAGTGTGCAATTTTAATAAGCAATAAACCAGGCGCTTAAGTATATTGCTCGTTTGTGGCGACTTAAGTTTGTGTTAATTTATTACAAGTTGCAATGTGACTTGACATAGGGCTGCCACTTGCTGGAATTTTGGTGTGCTTATGACGCCACAGTGTGAGCCCTAGTTTGAGGCTAGTTGATTCGTGTAAATGATCTGGCGCATTTTTTTTATTTTTCTGTATCTGTTGCATTATTATAAGTAGAACAGTACCTACTTGATGATTAGAAACTTTTACTATCTACATTATGTGGAACATTTTGCTAAAAAAACCGATTTTCAATACAGTCAAATACCTAGGTATTAGCTATATAATATAGCTATATATTTCTTTGAAGAGGTTTCCAAATGACTAGAACAAAAAGATAAAAAATGCGCACAATGAAAAGTGTTTATATTTTTTTGGTCAGAATGATTTGATGTGATATTTATAAGTACCTATCTCTAAGTAAGATCAAGAAAACTGTAGTACTTTATCCTACCTACAAACAAGCATTTAAATCTGTTTTAAGACCCAACGTTGTCCAGCTGCAAAAATATCTACTTTGGTATCAATTTTTTATTAGCTTACTAGTCATTTTGATATCGCAAAACAAAGAATATCAGCCAACAACAAATAAATCGACTTGATCCTAGCTCCGAGTAAGTACTTAATAGATAATATTATACCTATATGCGTTTTATGAGGTTATTATTCATTAAAAATGTCGTAGGAAATGGTGTCACTCTTATAAGTTGCGAGGGACTGGGCGTTAGGCTTTTAAAACTTCTCTGTTATAAAGTTTGCGAACATATTTAAGTAGGTTGAGTTTACTCCCTGTTGCTTAGATTGTAGCTTCAACACAATAGCAGTACTCTCGTTAAATAAAGGCAACATATACATTTCGAAACACTTCACTCTTTTTTTTTTAAGACTAGTGGACCGCCCTCACTTCGCTTCGGGACCGTAATTCTGAAATGAGCCAATAGATGACGCTGTGTCCAATTACATCGCGCAAGCGTTTCGTGTTTTCGGTTTACCTAAAAGCCTTGTCGTTGTCTATAGAAGTTATCTCTTTATAGATAGTATAGATATAGATATAGATTCGCTATACTATAATATTTAGATCTATTAAGATATTTTATTGGTTACCGTACCTATGTTTTAAATTGAAAGAAAAATTATTGTTTTATTTTTTTAATAGGTGGGTATTGCTCTACCCTCCTTTATGAAGATAACTTCTCCAATGTCAAGTGAAATAACAAGTTTATAAAATAACCATTTCGAATGAACTTGAAGCGCAGGTAACACCAGAACATAACCTACATCCTTTCCCTTAGTCAACATGGAATCTACAAATGTTATGTTACATCTTATTCCCCGAAGCATAAGGTTGAAAACCGGTCTGTCTTCGAGTAGTTCTCGTAAGAGCTCTTAAGTGTTTGCGCTAATATCTCCATTACCGCCATTTAGCGTGTGTTAATAATTTGCATATGACAACACAATTACTTGCGAGTAAACAGCTGTCTGAATTGAATCGCTTACATGCCGGCTGCACCCATCGGATTAATTTGACTATTATTAGATACGAATCGACAATACATAGATAAGTAATCATATATATAGAGCAACTACCTATTTCATTAAAAACTAAAGGAATATAAGAAAATAAGAGCAAACAATCTTTCTTAAAAATGAATTTCTTATGAATTGTTTTATGCCTTTTAAAAGGCTTTTGGGTCTTACCACGGTAACAGACTAGTGACTTAAGTTTTTGTTTTGGCTTAAATATAAACAGATAGACAAGATCGAACCTCCTTTATTTTTTGGAGTCCGATAAAAATCAATGTTTATATAGAATTGACCTAAAAATAAAATGGTCTATTGGATCTGAAAAAGGCAATAAACCGAATGTTCTGAACACTTTTTAAATCAAGTATTAGGTATATTAAAGACTTTCAAATCACCATATATTTCCGCATCTACCTTGTGTAATCAATTTGAAATTACGGCTTCTAAAAGAGTTAGTATTGAGTTTCTTTCAGAAGATAAACCGAATTCCAAATTACCGTGGAAATATTATTCTTTTAAACTGTAAAGTAAAGTATCAGCCTATATACTATCCCACTGCAGGGCAAGGACCTCCATAGAAATCAAGTCATCGCTACTATGATGGGATTTTAAACGAATATCAACTATTATTATGAATGCAGGGAGAGGTGTACCTACCTCTATAGGTACTTACTTTGACGGTCGTTTTTTTTTTATGTGATAGGTAGCAGACGAGCAGGCGGATCACCTGATGGTAAGCAATTGCCGCCGCCCATGGGCACCTGCAACACCAGTGGAGTTACAAGTGCGCTGCCAACCTTTTGTCCCCTTCCCCCCCGGTAGGCCTCCGGTACCCTCACTCACTCGGCGAAACACAGCACAAGAGCTGCTTCACGCCGGTTTTCTGTGTGGCAGTGGTATCACTCCGGTCGAGCCGACCCATTCATGCCGAAGCATGGCTCTCCCACAATTGTGAAATGGGTTTGAGAGAACCTTTCTAAGGACCTGGCTTCGAAGTACATATGTACGTGTCATGAGTATTAGGATCAATAAATAGTGATCTATTTAAGTATTTATCGGCCCTTTTAGTATAGTGGTTTGAGCCGATAGAGACGCTTTCGGGTTTAATTCCCGCACCAACGCAAATGTTTGTTAATGAAACAGATATTTGTGATCCGTTTTTCTTGGTTTCCTTAGTAGCTACTAGGGAAATCCCTAATTTGGGACTAGGACAATTTATATGTGATGTGGTCTCAATTGATTTATCTATTTCTATTACCTACTTATAAAAAAAATATTTATTAATTTTAATTATAATACCCAGACACTAAACAAACAAAAGTTCTCATCACACGAATATCCTGAACGACCTTTGGCGCATGAGGAAATGTCACTAGCAACTGTGTCATCGAGCCAATCTTAATTAATGAACCCGGGCTAGATATACTTAACTAATGTGTATCTTATGTTTTTTTTTATCTCCCAGAAGAAATGCAGTTACGCATAACTGGGGGGTAGACGGATTATATCGAATACCCAGTATGGTACCCATATAATATGGTGCCAGAGTGGGGAGGAGACATGAGAATCTGACTATGAAGTCCCCCTTCATGTCCCTTCCCAGGTGAAGGCCTGACACTACATCCCCCGGGTGTGCTGGGGGAGTGATAAGGACGGATAGTTGGGAGCACTGAGCCGTCTCTATAGGGCTGCAAAGGAGACCTGTGGCGCCGATGCCCCGGCATTGGTAACCGAATGGCCTCCTCTGTAGAGAGGAGGGAGACGCGCATATGTTCGGCGTCTCCTTCCCTCCTTAAAAGAGTATCTTACCTACTTAAATAAACCAAAATATTATTACAGTGAGTCCCAACAAAAGCATGAGATCGGCTGACTGCATTAACTCCAGGATGCACTCCGCACACACTCACGGAAGAAGGGAGGTAAACACCACTGTCGCAGAACATAATACATGTCCCGCTTTGTGCCGGGAAGACAACGAATTAAGTATTCCTTTCTAAGTGTTGACACATCTTTAGGTGAGTGAGACGCTTGGGGAATGAATAGAATTATATGAATGTTACGATTAGGGCAGACGCGAACGGGAAGAGCAATCTGTGATGCAAGGGGGTCATCATCAGGTGTCGTCTACCTCCTTATTTCAGAGAAAAGGCGAAGAAATCATGTCGGTGCTTTACACTATGGATTTCGCTAGATAAATCTGTGACAAATTTTTGGTAAGTACCTAAAATTTTTTTCCAAACTAGAACTGGCATAAGTAATTATGCAGCCGTCGCCAAACTGCAATTGACATTTAAGAACCAGACATTGAAAATTAAGATTAAATAATATGTGTATTTTACATAACACGTACCTACTATTTGGATAAGTACCTAACTATTATATCCCACCTAGTGTGTCGTCGTATGAAATGTCTGTTAACGTACGTGTAATATGTATTATGTTTATTTTTCGACAGTGTTTTGGGTTGTATTTATCAAAATGAAGTGTTTACTTATTTATTTTCTTACTTTTTCTTTACCTGCATTTTTTGCACACCTTTGGCATTATGCCTCTCCAAGCCATCTCCACTTGGCTCGGTCGTGAGTTTTCCTGGTTCATAAGTTGCCTGCGTGACTTCGTAGATGATCCGACCATCTGGTTATTGCAACCAACTTTCATTAGAAGAAATTGTAGTTTCACAACCTCAGCAGGCAGGGGTATTCCCTAAGCCTATTTGCCAGCCTTTATTGCAAAGCCAAGCCTATATGCGTTTCATTTTAATAACTTAGGAATAAGTAGGTACACTGCGAGGTAGTGGCCAGGAATTCCCCGCCCACATCTGAACTTAGGCCGTTGACCGCAAGCGACTACCGGAACACCAGTCAGCGTCAACCTTTAAACACCCCTCCCCCCAGATTGAGTCTCCGGTAGTCTCCATTTTCTGTGAAGGAAGTAAGTCCCACTTCGATCAAGTAGGTCTATTGATGCCAGAGCTGGCTCTAATACGGTTAGGTTATATTATTTATTGTCATCCATCATTAATGATAAGGCACGTCGTTGTAATCTAAAATGGTAATAAATCCCACATATCTATAAAACACGGCAACGCCAGGGACTTACCCTGAGGCCTAGATATTGGCCACCACAACTTTCTCGCAATCACGTCTGTATGCGTTTTAAATCAGACAGACCAGCTGTCTGGGATTCCCCTGCGGAATGAGGTCGTTGAACGCGTCAACATTCATCTGAGATAATACGCATAACCCGTACCCGCCTTACACAAATACCTACATAATTTCACTATCTGTCTGTATTTGTTTGCAGTTGCGCAGCGATAAGCGTCTATTGGCATGGCATGGTACCGATAAAATTATTATGAAGTTGCAGGAAGAATAAATTATGAGTGTTACACATACTCAAGAAAACCTATTTATAGCAAATAAATATTTTTTTGTATTTATATTTGTATAAAAAATCCTTATAGAAAACTACACGTCAGGTTACACAATCTGACTTTCCTCAATTGGTATTCAACTAGACGGCATTGACATTATGGTGAAAATAGATCGATAAATAGGTACGACAGATTTGTATATTTCACCGTAAAATAATCGGAATCGTAAGTTGACCAATATCCTAGAAAAATTCTTCTAGAACTTTCGAAAATAACAAACTGCAGTTTTAATGTGTTAAGGTTTTTTTTTCGATAAAAGGTTACATTAGAATGATATTAACCATGTTTTAATTAATAAATGCGTTTTTCCGAATTATTTTTTTTTTAGTTGAATTATATCAAAAACATGTTAGTTACATAATATTTTGTTACCTACGTTAAACCATAATCATAATCATTTATTGCATAATGTGGTTACATAATATGGTCTTAGTTTGAGTAAATGGATCTCACATTACCATTACCATTGAATCATTAAAACAAAATTAATCATTAAAACTCACTCAGATAACTATTAAGTTTTAAGTAAAAAGATGTAACTTAATTATGTAACTCAATCTATGAATAGTTTCCGTAGAAATAAAACCGTAGATGATCGCCAGCAAGGGGCAAAATTTCCAAGTCTGTAACATCCCCGCAAATCGAAGACCCAACGTTTTCGGCAAACCTTTCGTTAGAAGAGCCCAATCGCACGTTGAATATCAACGAAAGACTTAATTACCTTGAGTCTAAGTAGCTAAGTATCTAATTCAGACAATGTTGCCAAATACTGAAGTAATAAATGTAACATTTTTGCTGATATTTTGAAAGGCTGACGACTAAATTAGGTATTGTCCAAAAGTGCGATTTTCTGGGCACTTAATTTTTTATGAAACAACAATCATGAACATTACAATCTTAATGAAACTTTTTAAGTGATAGGTGGCAGATCATCCGACGGATCACCTGATGGTTGCCGCCGCTCATTAAGCTCATTTAGACACCTGCATCACCATTAACCCCATTTCCCCCCAGTTGAGCCTCCGTTATCCTCACTCATTCGACGAAACACAGCGAAGGCGTTGCATCACACCGCTCTTCTCTGAGGCTGCCGTGGTATCACTCCGGTCGAGCCGGCCCATTCATGCCGAAGCGTTGAGTTACAACATTAAGACAGTACAACAAGACTGTCTTCATCTATATTATATTTATAAAGAGATAACTTCAATAGACAACGACAAGGCTTATAGGTAAACCGAAAACACGAAACGCTTGCGCGATGTAATTATACACAGCGCCATCTATTGCTTCATTTCGGAATTCCGGTCCCGAAGCGAAGTGAGGGCGGGCCACTAGTAGTCTTATAAAATTAATTTACATTTAGCTTTGTTTGTTGCTAAACGTAATTTGTTAACGTTTGTTCTGCCTTACAAATGTAAGGCCTGCGATACAGGATATTCCGAGTTCAGACAGCAAACACAAATTTGCTGCCTTAATTTATAAGTAGGTATAGTACCTATTTGAGTTCATGATTTGAATTAATGAATGTTTTATTTATGTTTTTTTATTATTATAGGTTAATAGACACACTTTGCATGATGTAACATTTGAGTACATAACAAAAAAGTATGTCAAAAAATTTAAATTGTAACAAAAGTTACATTCTGGCAACACCAAATTCAGGATCCAATTCGGCTAAAGCGAAAACAACTTGGTTGTTAGCACGCATTTCCTACTTTAGTTAAGGAAACTTTCGGGTCTGCCTACGGTACGAATATTTATATCGTTCCTGTTAATTTACTTAGAGGTAGAAACAACGGATTAGGAACTAAGTAACATTAATAAGTTACTTTGTTGGTGTTTTTTACGAGTTCATCTAGAAATAGGGTTGTTTGGTAAATTTACGTTAATATATGCTATTTGTATGTGAATAAACCTTCGCTAGAGTAGAGCTGCCTTCGCTGTACGTTGCCAAGTTACTAAGAGTACCGAAGGCCAAATCCGGGGGGAAAGAAAATCCTTTATTTTTTATGTGATAGGGGTAGCGATGGATCACCACAGGAACATTCCCTGGATTTATCGTACCTTCGCAGATTCTTATACCTATTAATATACCTAAGTGCTAAAGATAAGTAGGTACATTGGAATTAGCTTCTATATTTTAAAATTATGTAGGTACGTAATTAAACTTATTTAGACCCAATCTTCGTATGGTATGAATCTGTGGTAAAAACACTACTATTTGTATGAAATGAAAGCCCCACGAAAAGATTTACTGTCGGATAATCGCTCATTAGATGTTTTGAGGAGTAATTTGGGAGTTAAGTTTACTCCAACATTTTTTGAACAAGGGATATTAAGTGTCACCTTAATCACAATATGCAATGCGTTTTGCTTTTAGTTGACATAAGTTATAAAATTTGCGCAATATTTTAGGACACGTGTTACAAATGAGAAAAGACAAGCACCGTAAAAAATCCGATTGTAATAGGATAGTAGTCTTTATGCCTACGTATTAAAGCACGCAATTTTCTAATGCATAAAGAGGTACGTAAGAGTTGAATTGGATCGTCTTTTCGAGTTATGAGGGTCCGCACAACCATGCGTCACAATCACTCTCTGTCTGAGGCCTGCGCCCTCTCTCTAAATATTGTTTTTAGATGGTATACTTGCCAACAACCCGCCTGCTCCTCGAAAGTAAACCCTAACATTCACAATGTTAAGTAAATAATTCCTCTGCCAGCAAATATTACATTTACGACGTTTGTAGCTTTGGGGACAAGGAGTTACTTTTATAGTATTTGACGTAGTATTTACGTGTACAGTGTATATGAAAGCTTTTAGGTTACTTAGAAAAAAGTTAATTTAGGTATAAATTGTAATTTCAGTAGGCGGCCTTTTACGATAATTTGAATTCAATGAAAAATAAGTTTACCTATGAGTTACCTAATGTGTTTATTTAGAAAAATATATTTTATCATTGACAAAGTAGATTTTGTTTACTATCTAATTTATCTATTTTAATAAAACTCAACTCTTATCAACATTGCCCGGGTTTGTGATCTCCGCATTAGGCAGGCGTGGTGATTAAGCCTAATCCGATTTCCACGATGGAGGCCTTTGCCCTGCAGTGGGACAGTGTTATGTTGATATTTTACTTTTACCTTTTCAACCCTTATAGATTGGTCATGTCTGCTTGTCTGTTCATCCGTATGTCACAGCCAGCTAAGAGTGTAAAACTCCTTCGTAATACCTGTTTCTTCCACATTAAAACCAAAAACGATAAAAACTACGGTGAATACGCAAAAATATTTAATGTGTTTGTGACGTCGATACGGAATAGGTACGTGTCTGATACACTGAGCACAGATAGAGCACATACAGGTTACACTATGCATGCTATAGAGTGGTAGATGTTCGAAATAACTCCGCGTTCGCTCAATACAGCAAATATGCACAACCCTCGAACCGCGTCGCGCAAACTGCCCGCCACAGAGCAGAGTATCGTTTCCATTTTTCTATTTACTCCATAAAATCTAAAAGGTAAAATAATCTATTTACATTTAATTTTGAAAACTTGATTTGATTGTAAACTCATACAAGAGTATCGAAATACCAAACTGATGAAATTTCAGTTGTTAGCACTTTCTTTTGACCAACAGTTTTGGAACTGAAACATCACACGCACAATAAAACTGTGGTTAAAAATGCATACATAATTATGGCAATTAACTTAAAATACAGAACATACTAAGTTCATATTTTTTTAAATGGATCTATTAAAACATACAAAGATTTATAGACGTAACTTACCAGTACCTTAGGACTTGGATAACCTAACTTATTGGAAATAGGTATGGGAACGTTTGGTTTCAAATTTTGAAGTAGAAAACGGGCAACTAGAGCTACAAAATTTATCCAAAATTTTTGGCATAGCAAATGAATGTACGTACATAGGTGCTCAGGTTTGGTGATTAGATTTTGGACTAGCAAAGGGCATAAAAGGAATGAACTAAATGCCTGGCTTTGTGCGATGTCGACCGTATTCGTCAATGAGTATGGAAGTGTAGGTATTTCAAAAGGCCGCGCTCCGGCAGCCTGCGGTCGAGTGTGAGGAGCCTCCTAATGCCACGTTCGGCAGCGCCAAAATGGAAGGTCTGGGAATCACGTTCTGCTTATTATATCAACTAGTGGCCGCTCCACACTCCGTTTCGGGAGTTCATTTTGCACAATCCGGTTCCAATTCTGAATGTATTAGTTCCAAGCTGTACACGTTTTACTGTGTGGAAGAGTCGAGCTTCAGCATGCTGCGCCGGGTCCATCGGAGTGATACCACGGCCTCACAGAAGACCGGTGAAGCAGCGCCTGCTCTGCATTTGAGGGTAGGTAGGTACCGGAGGCCCTATATGGTGGGAAAAGGGGTTAAAAAAGGTTGTAAGCGCACTTGTGACAAATCTTTTCAGTTAGGTGCCCTGACGTTGTCTATAAAATTTATCAAAATGAATGTACGATGTACAAATAGTACATAATTATGATTGAATGGGAATGATTCTCAGCCCGACCACCAGATCTATAACAAGGTTGATAAATACATACATAAAACAACTCATTCATTGACCTAATTCAGTAAATAGCTTAAAAGCACTTGTGCTACACACAACATAAGAATTACAAATATACTTAGTACTTAAATTCACATAATACACCTAGACACTGAACAAACAATAGTGTCCATCACACAAATGTTTATCCAGGTGTGGAGACCGTAGACCGAACCCCCAACCTTTGGCGTAGGAGACAGGGTCAGTACCAAATGCGTCATCGTGCCTGTAAGTCAAAATGACGTAAACTGTCGCTATGACCTGCGTCGACACCCGATTAGCGAAGGCATGTCACGGCGCGGCAGCTGATCGGATCGGCTGTTGGGAAGCGGACTGCGGTCGAGTGAGGGCCCAATTGCGTGTCCAACGGATTAAGCTGATTGCACACATTCAATCAGCGGGCTGACGCTAGATGGCATAAATATCGGTGAAATGTCCTCTTCTAGATTAGACACCGCTGCCTAATGAAGGCTCGATTCGCAAAAGAACCTCCTCCTTTTTTAGGGTTCCGTAGCCAAAATGGCAAAAACGGAACCCTTATAGTTTCGTCATGTCCGTCTGTCCGTCTGTCCGTCTGTCCGTCTGTCCGTCTGTCACAGCCGATTTACTCGGAAACTATAAGTACTACAGTGATGAAATTTGATGGGAATATGTGTTGTATGAACCGCTACAAAAATATGACACTAAATAGTAAAAAAAAGAATTGGGGGTGGGGCCCCCCATACATGTAACTGAGGGATGAAATTTTTTTTTTCGATGTACATACCCGTGTGGGGTATCAATGGAAAGGTCTTTTAAAATGATATAAAGTTTTCTAAAAAACATTTTTCTTAAAGTGAACGGTTTTTGAGATATCAGCTCTCAAAGTCGTAAAAAGTATGTCCCCCCCCCTCTATTTTATAACTACGGGGTATAAAATTCTAAATAAAATAGAGGTGATGCATGCTAATTAACTCTTTCAACGATTTTTGGTTTGATCAAAGTATCTCTTATAGTTTTTGAGATAGGTTGATTTAACTGTAATTTTGGTTAAGTTATTGTGCTTACACTGAAAACGATGGCTGAACCTTATAAGATAGATCAAAAAATATACTACAGTATTGTACACCTTTAAAATTTAGGCTCCATTCACCAGGTGTATAAATTGACATAATAAGTTTATTATATTTGCTGCTACGGAACCCTTTGTGCGCGAGCCCGACTCGCACTTGGCCGGTTTTTTTGAAGTCGGTTAAAAAGCGCTATGTCCAATAGCTTTTCATAGTTTACCAATTACAATGAATTAGGGTAGAAAATAAAATGTATTTTCGACACAGTCGACATGTGCGAAATTCAAAACATCAATAGTTAAATACAGCATACATACAGCGCTGTTGGGATCACTTTTTAACGCTTTTAGTGTGGAGTTTTGTGTCTAGAGATTTTATAATCGAAGAAAATCTTAATTCGTTTTTTCGACTGTTCTAAATAGAGGTTATTTTTCCATCTACATATAGATACTGCATAATATGAGCGAACACGGTTACATCGATTTGCACTCTTGCTATTAGCACATTCGCTGTTCGTGCATTAGTTACTAAAATAATGTTCAATTTCACAGCAGTGTTTGTAATATTTTATGTAGGGCGATGATAGTTACTTTAGCTCCGTATTTGAGAATAAAGTTAAAATGTTATTTTTGTGTTGTTTACAAATAAGTCTTTCTTTTTTAAGGATCCGAGCATACATTTGCTGGAATTTTTAAATCTACTCGCTCGGCGGTGAGTTATAGCATATCTACGTGTCGAATTCTTATTAAAAAAACGTTATGTACTGCAGGGCAAAGGCCTCCATCATAGAAATCAAGTCATAGCTTGTATGATAGGATTACGCTAAATCACCACGCTTGCCTAATGTGGATTGGCGATACTCGAGTTATGTTCGAAAAATTCGAAATAAACGGCGTACTTTTGCTCGACCCCGAGATCACAGCTCGGTACTTAAACCATTAGACCAACGGGGCGTTGGATTCTTATACCACTTTTCAAATACTTTTTATAGATCGTATTAGAATCTTGCTTATAACTATTTGGAAATTCTCCTGTATTTTAATGAAAATGGTAATGGTGGTTGTTATCTCAATTTATTTATAGTCAATAGGTAGTCCTTATTTCTGAATAAACAACTGATACCTACAAGATACCCTTGAACTGAAATCTTTGAAACAAAACACGAAGGAAAACTGCGAAGTAAAGGGAAAAGTCCGAAAATCTAATATTTCAAATTATGAAGCCAAAAGATCAATAGAAGTTATACCCAGCTTTCTATAGTTTACTTTGTAGATCACGACTGTAGACTGTAGGTCACGTTTTCGTTTTTATGTAAATCTTCTTCTATTTACACTATTTATAAAGAAGTAAATTGTAAAGCCGACGTCAGGGCTTAGGTATATAGATATAATGTTTACGTAAACTGAATAGGCGAAATTCTTGCGCGATGTTATCGACTCCCATCGCCATCTATCGGTACGGATCAAGTGAAGTCCCAAAACGAAGGTAGTGCGGCCCCTAGTTTATTAATAAAAATACTTTTTATTAGATCATAAACATTCTACCAAACAACGGTTGTAGTCGGTCGGGAACAGTTCAAATCAAATATTTAACGTGTAAGGCTAGTATTGAAACATAGCGCAGCGCGCAAAGGGCTATTATAATATTAGGTATATGGCAAATTATTATAGGTGTTTTGGGCACCAAGTCAAAGACGGAATATCACTCAGTGCGACGAGCGCTACGGTGCGGAGTTGGAGCGACTTGCGGTTAGAGCTAAGCAAATAGAGCCCGCGAAGTTATTCGTAACTTGTGAGCCCGTGGATGCACGTATGCTGCATACACAGTGCTGTGCACTTATCGCGGCATTGCACGTGTTTGGCGATGGTCGGCCCATATTGTTGTCTTGTCTCTTGAAACTGGTGTACATAGTGCGAGCTGGCGTATGTGTCTGCCCAGTAGCAGCAGTAGCTCGCACTGTTTGGGTGATACGAGTAAATCGCATGTGCAAGTTTAATAGTTTGTTGTAATATTTTGGTTTCCGCAATGAAGGAGGGCTGTCAGATGTCAACTTTTATTTCACGTACCAGGGTTGCCGACAATCACGTACCTATTCTATAAACCTCGTACAAGTACCTACTTACAGACAGCTACTGGCCGTACGGGTAGGAGAGCTGAGTGGCTTTCTGGAGCAGCTCGCACTAGTGGTTAGTCCGCAGCACTTTAAAGCTGAGCTTGAGGTTCCTTGTTCGCATCCAGGGTCGGGCTAAACGATATCGTCTGAGTTATTCTGTTAAGAAATTTGCAGTGTCTACCCAATACCCCGTGCCCGTGTCGTGTATTGTAACCCCGTGCCTTGGAAAGCACAATAGGACAATGGTTTTGCGACAGATCTCTCTTCGGTTGTTTCACACTTGTGTTTCATCAAAATGTGATGGGAAGATGCATAAGTACCTATATTAAATATTCTGATACTTGGTTGATTTTTTAGTCAGCGACGTATCCAAATGGGTTAAAGAACATTTTTGCCTCAACACTTACAATTTATTGTCATTAGAGGCTAAGACAAATGTTTGAGACGCAGTCGTATTCCTGGATTTTGCTGTCACTCAATGCAGACAGATCTCGGAACAGTCAGGAAGCATCCAAAACGTTTGTTTCAACAAAACCCGCCGAAACTTTCCGGAAAATTCTGGCTTTTGGGTGAAGTAAGGTTGCTTTGATTGACAGGACAGCACGAGTCAAAACAAACATTTTAGATTAAAGTTACTCGGAGGGAACGATGATCAAGAAAATGGGTCATTAGAAGCTGAGGTTCAACTCGGATTTCAATCTAATTTCATTGGCATCCTAACGGAATGTAAGCACAATTATTATGATTAAAACTGAATGTTTGAATGTTATGACGAACATAATGATTTCTTAGAGGTTTGCAGGAGCTAGTAGTTGATGAAACCTAGCTATAATGCTCTCGAACCGACCAGTTACTATTTTGAATTGTTTTACTTAAATAGGAGAGTCTACTACTAGGTACAGTCCCACTACAGGACAGAGGCTTCAT
Source organism: Cnaphalocrocis medinalis (assembly GCA_014851415.1). Lineage (NCBI taxonomy): Eukaryota > Metazoa > Arthropoda > Insecta > Lepidoptera > Crambidae > Cnaphalocrocis > Cnaphalocrocis medinalis. Next base: position 13,428,064 of record CM026278.1, read on the forward strand.
CTTAGAAATCAAGTCATCGCTACTATGATGGGATTATGCCAAATCACTCAACTTGCCTAATACGGATTGGTGACCACAAACCCGAGCTGTTTTCGAAAAAATCGAAACATACTTTTGCGACCCAGGTATCGAACCCAGTAACTTTACACGAGTATAAAATAAAATAAAAAAGTTATATATTCGTATCTTATCTTGTTTACATCGATGAAAGTAATATCTATGAATCAGTTTCTGATGCAATGTAGATTATGTTTAATGTTATTTGTAACATTTTATTTATAAATAAATAATTTTTATGTAGAGGTTGAACCAAAGGATAATTTTTCCAGCTTTGACCTTGAATTTGTGGTTTCTGGTAGAATATTACACACTTCGTCGAAATATTGATGTGACGCCATGACCACGGCCGGAGGACCACGGCGTCAGCTGACGAGCAGGTGAATCATCGGACGAATTGCCGCCGCTTGTTTATGATAATTATTCACGTTAAATGTCTGTTATTATTGTTGTTGTTATTAATAGATTTCTTATCTGACGGATTTATCAATAAAGACATGATCTAAATTTGCATTTTACGGGCCGGTGTAGTTGAGCTAAGGATTAATTGATATGGGATTTTTTTGGTATCTTTTAGTTAAAAGATATCAAAAAAATCCCGTATCACCGATCATAGCAGCCCTTTACTCAGGGCTGCTATTATGAGAGAAAATAATACCTATAGATAAGTTTGTACTTAGTTTATAGGTTTAATTTATGACTGCGGCGATATTCAGAGGATTGAATTAACAAAAGAGCAGTCATCATCATCATCATCATTTCAGCCAATAGACGTCCACTGCTGGACATAGGCCTCCCCCAAAGTTCTCCACACAGATCGGTCCTGGTGGCTTATAACGAAGACGTCCCGTAACGAATGAGAATATACCTGTCACATTCAAACAAAAGCGCGTACAGCGCGTGTGAAAGAGAGGGGAACTCCGATTCGGTCGTAACGTCAACTTCAAATTAGACCCTCTGTGCCACCCGCATCTAATGGACTCCCGCGACCTTTACCAAATCGTCGGTCCACCTGGTGGGAGGCCTGCCACGACTGCGACCTCCTGCACGTGGCCTCCACTCAAGGACCTTTCCACCCCAACGGCCGTCTGTTCTCCTCGCAATGTGCCCTGCCCATTGCCACTTCAGCCAAAAGAGCAGTGGAAAATTGAAATTGCTGATGTGTTACTAAAGTTATTCTAAGATATTGTATAATGTAACAGCTGTATTTTTTCCTCAATAAAGAAAATAAAAATAAATAAATAAAAGAGAGAACAATATTATACATTGTTTCTAAGAAATTTGAAAATAATTTCAATTATTTAGCAATTTACTTCGACACCAGTAAGGTTTAATCAGCTTATACCGATACCAAACCTTATTATTAGAATTTTTTTTTCTGTTTTTTTTCCTTATGATACGGAAAAGGTCATGTTTTTTATTTTTACCTTTCCATATGGAGGCTTAAAAAATACATAAGTATACGCGCAAACTTATCTGATTTTGAATTTCAATATAATAACTGCTATAAACTGTATAACCTACTTAACTTTTAGACGACACTTTTGTTGGGTCTGGGTGTTCATGGTTCTTACATTGTTTGTGGTTTCCATAGCACAAGGGACAACCTTAATTTGGGACTGAAACAATCAAATGTATGTGATGTTGTCTCAAACTAATTTAGTTGTTCAAACAATTATAACTAATCAAACAGAAAAAAACGGCAGCCCTATTATGAATGTAGGCTATCGTCCCTGATTCATAGTAACTTTTGATGTCATGCTAAAGCCTTAATGATAATGATAAGTATATAAGCGACCAGTGATTCCTTTACCGGCACAGTGCACAATCCGATTGTACAGAGGTTTTAGAACAGAAAGAGCTAAGAAAGATGATGTCAAAGATTATACTAGCAGTTTTGTGCGCCTGCTTAGCACAGGCAGCTTTAGTCAAAGACGCCCCCAATGACGGCGCTATTGGTAAGTAAAAATCATCATCAGCAACCTATACTATCCCCTAATGCACGCCACCGCTCCCGATTTTCGGCCAGTCGGCCATATCGGGAGCGTTGGCGTGCATTAGGGAAGACCTATGCCCAGCAGACGAGTAAGTAAACATATCTACTGCAAAATGTAATGAACACTGTTTACATTTATTTATTTAGCGCGAAAGGTCCCGGGTTCGATTCCCAGTCAAGTCAATTTAGGAAATTACAATTTCTAAGTATTCTTTCTCTCTTATTTTGTTCTACTTTTCGAAATTTATTGATTTTTTTTTCTACTAACCATACAAAATAACCAAGACACGTGATCGACTTTGAATGTTAAGTTGATATTTTTATGCAAATTTCCAAAAGTAGGTCTAAACATTGAGTGGTTGGTAGAACACGTGGTTAATGGGATGTAAATGTTCACTGTTACACCCTGTATTGAAGTGAGGAAAGCAATTTACTTTAACCCGGCCGACAACGGAACCGGAACACTTCTTGCCACTATTGTTTTATTAGCATTTTTACTGTTTGTTTGTTTACAGAAGTCGCCAAAGCAGATCCCGTTGGGTGGTTTCCTGAAAATGACGATGTAGCGAACACGGGGGTCGAAATCAACGAAGCTGGAGACAATGGAGGCGAACAATTTGATTTCGATCTGGAGCGAGTATCTTCGGAGGCTAATTCATGTAAGTAGTTATGATAGTTAAACGGCATTATTTTCTATATTTTTTCCGGGCTCGGAAAGAACGATAAGCCGTTGGTCATGCACCTGATCAATCTTCGGTCGTGTTACAATGGTAGTATCTGAAGAGGGTAAGGGAATATAGATCATCTGTGTTTGCGCACACATATTCTGCGTAACAATTATGCCGACGCGGTGCGACGCCGCCGCACCGCAAGTCATCTCGCCGGACTACCGATCACACCGTACACCGACTCGCGGTACCGTAGCAGCGACGGACTTAAGCTCAAGTCTGTATTAAAAAATGGACTTCTCTCTGCCGCGCAGACAACTGAGCGGTGCCACTCCGGCGCCGCTATACTTCCACTCCTCCCCGTCTCGTCTCGAACCCGATGCGCGTGCGGTGCAGCGCCGGAGTGCATCGGACGGCGTCGTGCCATACCATACATTTTAATATGTAGGAAACTGGAGTGATACCGGTCAGGCGCCGCACCACGCATCGTGCTGCATGGGCAGTAGCTGATCGTTAAGATCTATCGTAGTCGTCTGTTAGAATCGGTTGGAGGGTATTATTTTTGTCTTTACTAAAACTGTTTGTTCCTGTGCGCAGACGCAGCCGGCGCGTTCAACTCTCCGTTCGTGTGCAACAACAGTCGGTGCCACCAGTGGTGCCGCTCGCGCGGATGGACGCGCGGGCGCTGCATCAACGCCAACACCTGCCGGTGCACCAGGTACATACAACCAATCATACTAATCTAGACTATTACGACTAGCGCCATTGTTTTGGTACGGAGTGGAACTAAATATGGAACGAAACGAAGTAAGGGAGGGTCACTTATAAAAGTTGAGTGTACCATCCAAGAATTTTCCGACCGCATCTTGTATCCTATAGAGTAAATACGAGTAAGTGCTCATTACAATGATTTATATTTCGTCTGAGATTTGAAAGCACTGTTTGCTGAAATAGAGGTTCATAAGGACCCAGGTCAGCAATAGTTTATGTGATAGGTGGCAGACGCAGACGAAGCAACGGATCACCTGATGCTAAGCGATTACCGCCGCCCATAGACACCTGCAATACCAGCAGAGCCACAAGTGCGCTGCTCACCTTTGACCCCCTTTCCCCCCAATTGGGCCCCATTGTTAACTATAGTCACTCACTAGATACCCCGATACAGGCCTGTGAGCCTAGTGGAGTATTTATAGTCATAAAAATTGTAAGCTTTATATTATGTCAATAAATTTATTCTTATTCTTATTCTTAAATTATTTTTATTTGGAACATCAACAGCGTTAATTACATCATAAAGGTACAAAGTTACTGTATAGTCGCGATGACTTGATTTCTATGATGGAGGCCTTTCCCTGCAGTGACAAAGTACATAGGCTAATACTAACTTACTTTTTGTAACATTTTCAGATAAAGACGTGAAGAAGAGATTAGGAGGCAAATGCATGGACCGTCAGCGCCGAAGGTTGCCGTTGGATGAGCTCCGGAGGCTTCCATCGCTGACAGCTGCATTTGCTTGTTTATTTGATAGCATTTAACTTTTTTAGATCATTACGTTATTTTCTTTAAACAACAAGATGCTGTGACTTAATGCCAGTGTTACAAACTTGATGTTTTCTCGTAAATGTAAATGAGGTGTATCTACATCTTAAACTATGTAATTTTGATATAATTATTTTTAATAAAATAAATAAATACTAGCTACGTATTTATCTTCTCCCTTTTTTGATCTTGATCTGTGGGTGATTCTGAAGACCATTCGTTAAGTTTACATTTCTTAAATAACAAAGCAATCTTTATAAGACCTTTGAGGTACATGAGCTAATTAGTTAGCAGAGTTAGTTGTATGGTTAGTTTAATTGGCAAAACAGCCACCCGGTATATGGAAGCTGTGGGTTCGACTCACACCTTAAACCTTTGGTGAATTTTGTAAGAGCTTTATTTACCTACTTAAGTATAATTTGCAAAGAATTTCTATACCTAAAATAAAATGAAGGTACCTACTTAACTTATGTTAAAATAACGCATGCCACCAAATAACTTCACCAGTATGTATTGTACAGTGTTGCAAAATTGAATACCAGCAAATATAAATAACGTATAATGTACGCAGATTACGTGCATTACGCACATTCCATTACCCGAAGCCTATAGGCATACAGCGCGATAGCGCCGTGACGTTGATGGGACCACAATCATAAATCGCTTGGAACAAAACAATTAGAGCCGGGATAGAGTTGTAGGTAATTTGTAGGATGCGAATTAGATAATGCCATTTATCTGAGGCCGGGTCGGGCGAAATCGGCGAATCTGTAGCGATGCGCATATTTCACGGGCCTCCATTTGGGGCTACTACCGGCCTGTTTTAATACGTGATTGTGTTTTAGGTTTCTGTTTATACCTGCTTCATTGCGGTAATATTGTACGGTACGATTATACACAATAATCGTTCTGTTTTTCAGGATTTACATTCTTACTTAGTTTAGTTTTATGACTAGTTTTTAAATGTTATTGATGTTAATATATAAGCTGATGCTACATGTGTGATATCGACATTCATGTGTAACGAAACGAAACTTAAGAAAGTGTTGAAAAAATACCAAAAAGTTGTTTCTAGTCTGTCAGACTTTAAAATAGATTTCTATTTTTTTATGTGGTTGGTGTCAAAAGAGCGGATAACCTGATGAAAAGCGATTGCTGTAGCCCATTGATAGATACCCGCATTAAACCCTTTCTACCCGATTGGGCGACCAGTATCCTCACTTACTCGGCGAAACACAGCGCAGGCGCCACTCCACGCCGGTCTGCTGTTAGGTCACTCGAGTCTCATGGAATATTGTCTCTCTGTCCAAACTGATCATCATCATCACCCTGTTGCAGTCTACTGCTGAACATAGGCCTCTCCAAATGCTCGCCACTTTAATCGATCTTCGGCAATTCGCATCCAGGTGGCTTATAACGAAAACGTCCCGTATCGAATGAGAATATACCTGTCACATTCAAACAAAAGTGCGCACAGCGCGTGTGAAAGAGAGGGGAACTCCGATTCGGTCGTAACGTCCACTTCGAATTAGGCCCTCAGCTTCAGCCAGCCCTCTTGCGCAGATCGTCACTCCATCTGACCTGAGGACGTCCACTACGTTTATCAAGTCTCCACTTCAGAACTTGTGTACCAAACTGATCAGTTCCGATTAATGGGAAAATAAAACTGAAAAATTGTAAAACCCTAAAGTCGAGATGGTCGGTTAAAAGAGTAGATAAATAAAAACAACTTTTTGGAGCCTAACGACGAGCGCCCAATTTATCTGCGCGCAGTTAAATTCGTATAGAAAGTTTTTCCATGTGTACACAAATATTCAAATCGAGTGCGTCATAGTGAAGTGAGCTTCTGCATTTCATTTGGTTTCCAATTCCTGCCAATATGGCTCGATTTTTTTGTCAGGAACAAGGTATTGTGCGTAGTAACAAAATGGATTTGAGTTTGTTTCTTTTACAGTTCGTAAAAGAAATTAGGACTTTTCCTACACTATAAGTACTAGGTGATGATTAACGACCCCTTTCAACCAATAAACCAAAAAACCCAGAGGACTGTTTCATAAAAACATTGGTGTGGTAAATATAAATATGTATTATTACCATTTTATTATAGGCGGGTAATATCCAAGACAAATATGGAATTGTATCATTATTTTACACGAAGCATTTTTTTTTGCTTACCTTACTCTTGAGTTTCCGGCACTTCGGAGCTGTTCCAAGCAACTTACTCAGATGAAATTTCCGATTCACCGTGACTGGCACCTGAAATCGCGCCGAAATATCAGAGTCTTATAATTAAGGTAGGTAGGTACTAGGATGATAGCCATTCCAAAACAGATATTACAATTAAGTATGTCTATTTCTAAATTGATCGAATCGGAATTTGAACCTGGTATTGCTATTGAGGTGGTCGTTGTAAAAATACTTGAAATCTATAAAGACTGAAAAGTACTAAATTCAGGTATAAACAAAATTCTTAAACATGGCAAATATATTTTATTTATTTTTAAATGTCATGCATTAAGGGTAAAGCTGCATCTATACTGTAGTAATTTTGTGGCGAAAATATTTGAAACGGTTAAATGTAGGTACTGTGTATTTTAAAAACGAGTTATTCCATAAGCTGCCTAATGCGTGATATTATTATTTATTTATAATTTAAAATTAAAAACGTTCCCGCAGCATACCGATGCGTCGATGCTGTGAACACAACGCATTTCTACAAAGATGGTCTACCGCAGCCCAAATTTGATAGCTGAAAAAAAGAGTAGATGTAGGCATTGTAAAGGAGTTGTCCCAGAATGTATGGAGTCTAAGCGTGGTATATGTACTCTATACCAAAATATAGAGAATTATATGAAGAATAGTTTGTGACATTGACAGTTGTTTTTTTTTGTCTTTGGTCACCGTCGTCTCGCGCGTCTTGTCTTTGGTAAAGGTTGAAAAATGGTCATCTTTTTTATTTTATAACCACGAAACTGTGCATTATATAGAATTCACTGTGTTTTTCTCGTAATATGTAATTTTTTTCTCCGTTTTTTAATGTAGCGTACATAGACCCAACCTATAACGGGACAACTCCTTTTGAGACCTTACATTTCGTTAAATTACTTTATTTATCATCTGTATCCAAAAAATGCAGAATGATAAGCAACCAACATAAAACAAGCACAACTCATCCTCGATCGAGCACTACAAAAACAGCTCTAGCCGAATATTGCGTTAACATTGAGCGAAAGGTTCCGTGTTCTGGTACAGAAATGTCCCTCTTTTACGCTCATAAATCGAAGAAAATGCCAAGTGCGAGCGGAAAATTTGATATCTGTATCGAATTGAATCTTTTTCGTTAATAAGTTTTGTTGTTATAAAAAAGTTTTCAATACGCAAAAGTTTGCGTATCAAGTGGTGTAATGGTTAATGGTCCTACCTAGGTATATCTTGTCTATACAGCTGCATGCTGGTGTCCTCTTATAACATTCCGAATTAGCGGTAGATTTCCATTTACAATACCTAAGTACAAAGTCAGTTTATAATATTATCTATGGTACAAAGGACATTCATAGTTGCTCTAATAGATAAGATGAAACTAAATAATTCTAGTTTTCATTATCATTTCAAACGAAACTTTTGTTTTGAAATTTTTTATTCCATACTTGAATGATTTGATGGCAAACTTGTAAGAAAAGCTGAAATATTTATTCTAGAACTTTTAGAAATCTCAAACTAAAGTTGTCAAAGAAAGACCGCTGTTAAAATGTTACTGATATTTTTTCACTGCAGCTGCATTATTTTACAAAACTACTTTCTATTTTTCGTGGGATTGTACTTTTGTAAGCGTCCATTGTTAAATGAACTCTGAACAGAATATGGCGCCTTCCGCAGACTTCTTAGGTGCTTTGCAGACGTCGGAGCGGGACGGTCTCTTTGTTCACCTACCTATGATAAAGACCGCGTCTGCCCGTCGATGACAGCGACTGACCGCGCCGCGAACACAAGACACACGAGTGACGGAGGCAGTTAGTAAAACCCAACTGCGACAAAAAACTACGTTGAAAAAGTATAAAACAGTTTTAGTTTTTTAACTTTTTTTTTATTTGTACTATTTTGGTGTCCAAGTGCTAGTAATATATATATATTCAAAATGTACAAGTCAAGCGCTATCAAATGATACCAAACACGGCATATTTATCATAACTTTATTTTTTTACTCTGTATGTTTTGTCCGCTAGAGGGCGCCACATTAGATTTTGTGAAACCTCATATAGCCTATAACCAGCGGACAGTTAAGGCGTTTATAATGATATGTCATTTATCGAATTCTGATAAGTAGTTTAGAAGTTACGTGGAAACAGATGAACATACATACATACATACATAGCCTGTCAAAATCATAACCCTCCTTTTGCTTTGCCGTAGTCGGGTAAAAAGGAAAGAAACTTTTGTTTTTGTGAGGACTGAGCTAGCCGCTCCGCGTGTCCGTCTGCGTCACTTTATATATATAAACTGTTTTGTGTGAGCCATGAACATGGTAACTAGATTCCCTTTGCGCTATTGTTCGCGGTCAAATTGTCCGGCCCGGCCCGCCACTCCGTCTGCAATTCGCCTTACTATTTTCCACAATAGATGTTCCACTGAACAGGTCGCGACCGAATTCGGAAGAAATGGCGAGTGGTTTTCGAAAGAGCCATTTGGAACTGGTACAAGAAACTTTAAAAGTCATAAATGGATGACCTCAACATAGCTAAAACTTTTCAATGTTATTCACCTAGATTTCTGAACCAACACTTGAAAGATAAACTATACGGAGTCAGTGGCCTGCTTTTATTACGTAAAATGTAGGTAATAATGTTTATTGTCTTAGAGAAAGATGACTAGTTACACATTTGCAAGCTGTCACGATAGTTCCGTCGTCACGTTATCAGGTCAAAGTCATTAGTAGGATTAGTCTAGTAATACTAACATAATTATAGCTATTTATGATGATCTATCAACATTAACAATCTCTATTAACAATAATTCAATGTACAGAATCTCATTTGTAATTGGAAATGTACAAACTATTTCGTATCAGATTAAGACAACAATATTATAGTTGAGGATTGGTTTCTGAATTTGTGTAATTATTTTACATTCTAGGTATATGATTTCATAATAACTTATTAATTGCTAATCTCAGTCCTATGCTGTTGAAGCCTGGAGTACCTACGCTTTGAACATTAAAAAAAATATATGACATAGGTGACAGACGAGCCGACGGATCACCTGATGGTAAGCGTTTACCTCCACCCATGGACACCTGCAACATCAGTGGTGTCACAAGTGCGCTGCTTACGCTTACCTTTACCATACTTACATTACATTTCATGTTTGCTTACTATGATCTTGTCTCTTCCAAATGATGCTCCCAAACTGTTACTCGTACTTGTTAAACTAGTTACATAAGCGTATTTTTTCAAATAACTATATGTGATGAAAAGTAAAAAAATCTATATAGGGTTTCTCTGAATTTACTAAGGAACCTTACACGCCTAGCTCTGGCCAATTGGCGAATCCTAAAATTGTCACGTTTTTCCGGCGACTTGTTAAACGTTTATTGTGCGACAGATGTGGTCGCGTCCTTAGGCGTTACGATTCAGTACCGGTCGAGCCAGTTTTATGGCGGGGGTTTCTTTGAATAATGTAGCAGACGGCGCGCGAAGAGACGAGCTACCTCCGCGCGTGGATGAAGCATACGCGCGGGCGATGGGAACATGTCTTATTCCCAGTCTTCACCACTGATTTTTTTTTAAATTGAGGACAATCAAGATAACCCCACTCCGCCTGATGGTAAGGGCCGTGAGATCCAAATATGAGATTGACAGGCACAAAATAACAGACATAGTGTCCATTGAGTCTGTCACTCTCATCCTGAAGGCCCGCTGAGATGCCGTTTCTCGCCCTTGCTAAAAAACCCAGTATTGTAAGAAGGAGGAATACACTTGAACTGGAAGGTTATTTCATAACGAGGAGCTAAACCTCTTGGTGTTTTCATTCCCACTGGCGACAAATGAGAAAAAAAAACCATTTGATGCTAGCCATTTTTTATCGGTTGTCGCCAGGGGAAACGTAGCCAAAGACTGCTGGAAATAAGCCCCTGTAATCAATAAATTCATGACTATATGAATGTTTGTCCAAAGAATCGAACTCATATCCTTTGTGGTGTGTCGCGGGCTCTCTACTAGTCATAGTCCAACGAGTGGCTCTATGCCGCTCCACTTCAAGACACGTGTGCTCCAAAGATTTTCGGTTTAAAGACATAATGGAATAAACACACAAATGAAGTAACTTTTTTTATGTCATAGGTGGCAGACGAGCAGACGGACCACCTGATGGTAAGCGATGGCCACCGCCCATAAAGCACCTGTAACACCAGTAGAGTCGCAAGTGAGATGCCAACTCTTAACCCCCTTTCCTCCCAATTTGGGCCTCCGGAGCTCTTACGCACTCGACGAAACACAGAGCAGGCGCTGCTTCACGCCGCGCCGCGTCTTCTGTGAGGCCGTAGTATTACTCCGGTCGAGTTGGCCCATTCATCCCGCAGCGTGGCTCTCCCACGGTAAACCTCATTCACTTAGACCACACCATTTCACTATCAGCATACAAAATGGGCAATGCAAAATATCAGTGAATTTAAAAGCGTCTCGATCTATTAGAATAGTGAATAAACTCGTGCACTTGAATAAAATATGCGCTCTTAAAACGCATTTCGATCGATTCGAATAGTACAAATTCACTCAGGGCTTTAACTCTTTATAAGTTGAAATTATTCAAAAGCAGACGGCTGCAGTTTTCAGGTCAAATGAAAAAGGCTTCTGTCCCTTTTCTTTGCGTTTGCTGTTTCATCTGATTGCCTTCATTCGCTACATTTACGCTTACACTCGTTAATTAGATAATTAAGCTAAGCGAAAAATATCAAGTGATTCATGAACTCTACTGGTGTTGCAGGTGGCGGTAATTGCTTACCATCAGATTATCCGCCTGCTCGTCTGCCACCTATCACATTAAACATTATTTTTTTGTTTCTGGATGATCTTATGTGTTGATATATCTTTTTTGTTATGAAAGCTTTAGAATTGAACCAATATCCATACTAATATTATAAATGCGAAAGTAACTGTCTGTCTGTCTGTCTGCTACTCTTTCACGCCAAAACTACTCAACGGATTTAAATAAAATTTGGTATATAGATAATCTAGACCCTGAGAAAGGACATAGGCTACTTTTTATTGCGAAAAAGGGGTTGTAAGGGGTTGAAAGGGGGGTAAAAAGTTACTTTTCCACGCGGACGGAGTCGCGGGCGGCCGCTAGTATGTTATATTTAAAATTAATTGTTCATGTTAGTTCAGGTAATTGAACAATTTATTTTTGACGAAATCTATCTTCTGACTTTGTTTGTAAAACTTTATCCACAGTTAAAATGGAGACGAAAATCTGTTATCCGAATACATTTTCATTTCATTATAAGTTTTGAATAAGAGTTCAATTTTACAACCGACGGTGTGCGCCCTTTTCCCATATGTAAGCACTTAGCAATGTTATCGTATCCAAAGCCGAACAGAAATGATATCTACATGCATTTCAAAAGACCTGGTGCACTTTCAAGCTGCGTTTGTGCATTTATTGGGTTTGCGTGTGGAGCCACAACATCGACTTTCCAATGGAATCTGAAGTTTACATAGTAAATTTAAAATCGAGAGGAATCATAATATTTAAATAAGTAAAAATAAATAAAATAAAATCCTCCAAGCGATTAGCGCAATTTGACGACCCGTTTAGCGCCGGTTGAGACGTAAGGGTCGCGGGTTCGATTCCCGCACCAACACAAATGTTTGTTGATGAAACAGATATTTGTGTTGGGTCTGGGTGTTTGTAGTACCTTCGTTGATTCTAATTTCCATAGCACAACGGAAAACCTTAGTTTGGGGCCAGGACAATGTAGGATGTGATGTTGTCTCAATTTATTTATTATTACCGATATTCGATTACGGCAGTCAATCTTAACGATCAGCCACGTACGCAGGATAAATTATAGTGCTCAAGTGTGCGCGCAAATACACACTCTCTATCTATGGGACACGACCGAAGTGAGATTTAAATTAGTACCGAAAAATCATTGCCCTTTATTTTAGTTATATGTTTTATTTTAATTTTTTCCCAGTTTGTCGACCGCTCAAATTTGTGTTTCCTCTGTTGCCTGATAACTGTAACACAAGTGCAAGCTTTTAAGAATGGTTTCAGGACAATGTATGAGATGTTGTGTGAATTTATTCATTTGTCTATGTTGGTTTCAGTATATATGTTACAGTACTTACAGTCAAAAATTTCTGGGTAGTCATAAAAAAAATAACCCTAACCTAACCTCTACCCTAAACACCTGAACCGTGTACCCGAACATGTTTTTTGTCATTTCACTGAACCAATTTAGGGATTTGATCAATTCACTAGATTTGTTTAGGAAAATGATAAAATCGTGTTGCTTTTTGGTGTTGTTGTTAACATCCATCCTCCGTGATTTGATCAATCGTTTTATCATTTCCCTGCGACCAACTTAACTTTTTAAGAGTTTTTACTGATACAACCAGTCAAAACCACTTTTGACGGAATCATCAAAAGTACTATTGACCAGGTCTATTGAGCAAAAGGACTTTTAACTGTTATTTTAGTCAAAATTATTATTGACCAACCTGTCAAGTCAAAAGTACTTTTGACTGATTTTGCCAGTCAACAGTACTTTTGACTGATTTTGCTGGTCAATAGTACATTTAACTGGTTAAGAGTTTTGACTGCAACATACCTACATATAGCTTTTAATAGTCAAATAAAGACACCAGACACAACTTAGGTATATTCTGCCCGAACTCACTGAATAAAATTTTGTAAAGAGCAATACCTATTTGAGTAGGTACAATTTCGAACTAGTTGTCTCTATCCCGCAAACAAAATCCATAACATCCTCAAAATATCCGTACGCTACAGACCCTCTTCATGCAAATTGTATTTAAAAGTTTTCGCAAAACTTATACAGTAAAACAGTTACCGATATTTTTTCCTCGCTACTAGCGCTCTAGGTTCGGTGATACCAGGAATTTACAAAATTCCTCAACACATAAGATAAGTGAAAATATAATATAACTAGCTTTTTGCCGCCCCGCGCTTTGCGCGGGTGCGCCTTCAAGCTAGGTCTGCGACGCTTAGCCGCTACGGGCTGCGCCCTGCGCGGCGACGCTACGGGCTTCGCCCTCCGCGGAGCTCGGCCTTCGGCCTCGCGAGACGCAGCTCGGCCTGCGGCCTCGCGAAGATACACGGGGCGGTTCTCTGTCTGTCACGGCTGCTCTTATACTTTTTTGCCAACGGAAAGATAAATCAAATGTATGATCTTGGGACGGTTGCGCTCTACGCGGCGCTCCTCTTAGTTTGTCGATATGCCTTGTGATGGAATAGCCGCTTCGGGCTTCGCCCTACGCGGCGCACCGATGGTTTTATGTTAGATAAACTTGTGATGAAATGGCCGCTCCGGGCTGCGCCCTACGCGGCGCTCCGTTTGGTTTTGTCCATAAGCCTTGTGATGGATGGCCGCTCCGGGCTTCGCCCTACGCGGCGCACCGGTTGGTTTTTATGTTTATTAAACTTGAGATGAAATAAGTAGCCGCTTCGGGCTACGCCCTTCGCGGCGCTCCGCTTGGTTTTGCATGTGTAACTTTCGATGAAATGGCCGCTCCGGGCTTCGCCCTACGCGGTGCTACGCTTGGTTCTGCGTGTGAAACTTACAAAGAAATGGCCGCTCCGGGCTTCGCCCTACGCGGCGCTCTGCTTGGTTCTGCCCGTCTATCTAACGATGAAAAGCCGTTCCGCTTAATGTCATGCGTCGTGTTTCTATTAAATAGCGCTCCGCTTAGATTGATATGTCGTGCTTGCGGTGGAATGGCCGCTCCGGGCTTCGCCCTACGCGGCGCTTCGCCTTTGCTTCTAGTTATTGCATAGAGCACAATGAAAAAGGCCATACATACTGTTAGGTGGCCGCTCCGGGCTGCGCCCGACGCGGCGCTCTGCTATATTCTCGCAACACACCAAGTGATTGAAATGGCCGCTCCGGGCTTCGCCCTACGCGGCACTCTGCTTGGTACTGCCCCTGAAAGTCAGGTTGAAATGGCCACTCCAGGCTTCGCCCTTCACAACGCTCCACTTGGTTTTGAAGTTCAAACTTGTAATGGAATGGCCGCTCCGGGCTTCGCCCTACGCGGCGCTCCGCATTCATTTTTCGTCGCACCCATATAAAAGTGGCCGCTCCGGGCTTCGCCCTACGCGGCACTTCGCCTTTTCTCCGCACTGTTACGTTGAACACGATGAAAAAGTCCATATGTACAGTTAGAAGGCCGCTCCGGGCTGCGCCCGACGCGGCGCTCTGCTATGTTCTTGCAATATAACGAGTGATAGAAATGGCCGCTCCGGGCTTCGCCCTACGCGGCGCTCCGCTTGGCTCTGCCGCTGTATGAGATGGTGAAATGGCCGTTGCGGGATTCTTCCGGTGCAACAATCGATGTATTTGCCGCTCCGGGCTTCGCCCTACGCGGCGCTTCGCATGGGTTTGTGAAGAAAACTCGTGATGAAATGGCCGCTCCGGGCTTCGCCCTACGCGGCGCTTCGCTCGGTGTTCGGGGCTTGTGTCGAGTATTTAGATTTTTCCATTTAAGCTCCATATAAGCCCACACTTGATGCCTACGCTGAGCTGGCTAAGCGATTCAAAGTTCATAATCGTAACGTTAATGTCAGTAGGTAGTGCTAACAAGCACAAGTGATAAAATTACTTTATGAAATTTTGATTCAACTTAATTTAATTTTTAGTTACACTAACCGCATAAATATTGTGGTAATACTATATAAATATATGAAATTACCAAATTATATTTGCGGTTCTTCTCATTGATTTTACATAAGTGGTTTCGTTTGAAACTTTAAATTTTCTTGAGTTTTTTAGTTTTGTATGTTATTGAATCTTTATAGTTCCTCAATATGATATGGTCACTGTAAGTTGTTAGGTTTGAGAATTACGTAAAAACTTAAGACAGAAGGTCGATAAAGCAGGCGACCCGTTGTATCATCAATATCAACTCAACTCAATTCCCTTCCATAGTCCCGGTTTAGTTGCCATCTTTCCCATAACCCTAATCTTTTGTATCTCCATCGCATGTTCCATAATAATTCTTCTGGCTGGTACCTATGTGTAGCGTTCAGCCGACTTCAGTACAAAATGTATGGGAAAATTTCGTAGTAGAGTAAAAAAAAAATTTCTTTTTTTTTTTTCGTCGCATGTTTTTGTAAATGTTCTGGTTGGTTGAGAATGACAATACATGTCACTTTTTGACAGGGCACAATACACAGACGTTGAGTATTTACAATTTTACGTACATTTTACACAAGTTTTGTACTAAATCTTAAAATTTTCCTTGAGGATGAAGTTTTTTTTTTTTCTACCATTTTGTAGCTCTTGTTAATACCTACCATAAAGATTTTAACAACGATTCTCGTCAAGTGGCGCCAACTGCCCGAAAAATCGGTTTTTAAGTGCGAAAAAACTCAACATTTACAAAATGGCCGCCAGCTCGTCCGCCATCTTGTTTTTTCAACAACCCATATTTTTCCCATATTTTACAACATATACCGCGTCGAACCACGTTTTTACTTTTTCTCTGAGATAATACTGCTCGCCCAAGGAACCTCTCAAAAATGCCCCTGTCAAAATTTTCTTTTGGACGCTGCTCCCAGTGTTGCCAGTTGATTTTAGTAAAAATGGACAAAAAGGATTTAAATTAACCTAATTCAAGCCCTCATGTAGTTTTTTTCTCCAACAAGTGTAATTTTTAATTTTTTTGTTTTTTGACCAAGTCTCGAAAATTATAAAAAAATATGAAAATATTTTTGAACATGGCAATACACCTTAAAAAGACACTCACATGCGTCATACATCATGAACTCCCTAAGTAGCGCCATCTGGCCGAAAAACAACTTTGAATTTTTTAAAATCAGCTTTTTTTTACAAAATGGCCGCCAACTCGTCCGCCATCTTGATTTTTTGACAATCCATATTTTTCCTATATACTACATTATATGCCGCTTTGACTGGCGTTTTAAATTTTTTTCTAAAATAATACTGGTCCCCCAAGGAACCTCTCAAAAATGACCATGTCAAAAAAACATTTTTCTCAATATCTCCCAGTGTTGCCAGATGATTTTGCTAAAAATGACCTAATGTCAATTAGACTAACCCAACTAAAGGTTTGATGTGTTTACTTTTCCTGGAAATCAATTTTCATTTTTTTTACTATTTTGGGCCCTGACGCCTAAACTATCAAAAAACGCAAAAATGTTTTTCGACATGGCAATACATGTAAGCAAGACTTACACCTGCCTCATACATGTAAACTTTCTCAAGTGTCGCCATCTATCGAAAAAATCACTTTGAAAATTTTCAAAAAAATAGGATTTCACAAGATGGCCGCCAGCTCGTCCGCCATCTTGTTTTTTTGACAGTGCGTATTTTTCCCATATACTACATAGCATAACCTATCAGAAACAATTTTTATTTTTTTTCCATCTATGATACCCTCGTCCAAAGAACCTCTAGAAGTCAGCGACACCCGAAAATTTATTTCCGCCGCCATTTCCAGTGTTGCCAGTATTTTTCCAAAAAACTATCTGGAGGACATTGCGAGGCTCAATGACTACAAAACTGCATACTCGGATTTTGCAAACATGGCAACTTTTTTTTTCTACCATTCGGGGCCGTGGCCCAAAAACTACCATGAATTTGGTAGAAATTCTCAGTCGTGGCAATACTGTGATAAATTACCCACCGACGCTCGGAACATTTCAAATCTCTCCAGTGTTGCCATCACCCCGCAAAATTCGTTTGAAAAGTGCACTTTTTTTTCTCCAAACAAAATGGCCGCCAGGGGCGGCGCCATCTTGGATTTTGAAAAATCGTAAATGACGTTTGAAAGTAAAACATATACGCCACAGATTAAAAAAAGAATTTTGAAAATTGAGCGGCGCCCCCCTCAGCTACGATCCCGTGAAAAGTGCTCGAAATAAAATTTTCAATCCAAGATGGCGGCGCGGCCATTTTGTTTTTTCAACTTTTTTTTCTTGTCATGTACAAAATAGCAAAGGGTGATTCTGAGACACTTTTCACATCTCGAATAACTGCCGTAACAAAAAAGTTGATGTCGCAAAAACGGCCGCCATTTTGTTTTTTTTTTCTTTAAATGTCAAAAACCTGCATTGATTAAAAAAACACTTAGGGTTGTCAAAACATTTCCCGCAAAAATAAACCCAAACATACCGCAAAACAGCCCTGATCAGTGAGTGAGTCAGTGGTAATCGAGCTTTATATTATATAGATAATAGATAAAATATAATACCTATGCAGACTTCTCAATATCCAATTTTATAAAAATTTCGCAGTCGTGTGAAATGATTTTTTTTTTATGTGTTAGATGGCAAATGAGAAGACGGACCACCTGATGGTAAATGATTGCCGCCACTCATAGATGTCCGCAATATCAAAGGAGTCAGAAGTGCGCTGCCTATCTTTTATCCCCCTTTCCCCCCAATTGGGTCTCCGATACTTCACTCGTAGGCGTTGCTTCACACCGGTTTTCTGTAAGGCATTTTATGTCTATCAGTTGTTAATGATTTTCTATTATCTAGTTCATAGAAGTCTATTTCATCTACATAAAGAGACTCTTAATGTAAGTTTTATTCCAAAGAGAATACTGAATTTGATTTATTGTTATGAAGACTAGCCCTTACTTATTAGTGATATTTTAAACAATACATTTTAAAATAGTCTTTAAACAATTTGCTATCCAAAATTGGGGTATTTTCCTGCAATGACAACCCAGGTGAGGTTAGTATTCGACACACGCGCCCAACCCGCGCCGGCCATGTCACTTAGAAACAACTACAATGAAACTTGACAACTAAGTAAAAACTCATTTTCATAGAGAAACTTTACACCCCGATAGAGCGAGCTCCGTTCCTACCTATTTTATAAAAAATGCTTCCTATACTCTGATTCATAATCATTTACATGATTATAGTAAACTGACAGATGTCAATGTGTCATCCCCATACATTATCACTCAATTTGACTCATGCAAAATGTCAAAATGCATAGAAACTTGTCATTTTCATCTGTCAGTTTACTTTACATGATTATAAATCAGAGTATAGTTCCGATTGAATGTTTTAATATCCATTTAGGTTAAATCTGTTGGGAAAACTCATTCATCGACCGATGCTGTGAGCACTTAGATACAAATATGTTTACTTTACTTCAGACCCCAAGCGAATAAAAAAAATTTTAACACTGCTTTTACGTTTTGTGTATGGGTTTAAAAGAAACACTACAAACAAACACTACAGCTCACTTAATTTAAAATTTATTATTAGACTAGCGGCTGCCCGCGACTTCGTACGCGTTCGTTCGTACTTCGTAATTATTGACACTTACCGTCATATTTTGGACAATCCACATAATATATTTTTATAAATTGTAGCCTATGTGTTATTCTGATGTATAAGCTATATTGTGGTAAAGTTTCATTCAAATCCATTCAGTAGTTTTTACGTGAAAGAGTAACAAACATCCATACATCCATACTTACAAACTTTCGCCTTTATAATAGTAGTAGGATATTTTTTTATAATTCTAATAAGTCTTGAATGACCTAGGTCCGCTTACGCCGAATGTATAAGGTTAATTAATTAATCCCATGATAATATAGTTATTCCCATAGTAGTAGTAGTAGCAGCCCCAGCGCTGTGTTTCGTCGAGTGAGTGAGGGTACCGGAGGCCCACCCGGGGGGGAAGGGGATAAAAGGTTGGCGGCGCACTTGTAACTCCACTGGTGTTGCAGGTGTCCATGGGCGGCAATCGCTTACCATTAGGTGATCCGCCTGCTCGTCTGCTACCTATCACATAAAAAAAATCGCTTACTATCAGGTGATCCGCCTGCTTGTCTGCTACCTATCACATTAAAAAAACTAATATAATTTAACAGCGCTAATCCGATAAGTGTATATGTACCCTATAGCAAAATATAGAGACTTATATGAAGAATAGTTTTTTACTATCCAATTTCTCTAATGTAGCGTAGTTTTTTGGAAGGAACAATTTATTTGAACAAAGGATTGCAACGCAACAAAATGGTTGTCAATGTTGGTTACCTATTGATTGACATTACGAATTCGATGACGTTTGACGTTTGTCTGTCTGTCTGACGTTTGACGGAACAAACCACAGACTAAGAAATAAAAACTATCCAAAAAAACTAAACCCTCTAAAGTCACATTGACAGACATTGACATTGACAGTAGTTTTTTTTTGTCTTTGGTCACCGTCGTTTCACGCGTCTTGTCTTTGGTAAAGGTTGAAAAATGGTCATCTTTTTTATTTTATAACCAGAAAACTGTGCATTATATGGAATTCATTGTATTTTTCTCTTAATAAGTAATTTTTTCTCCGTTTTTTAATGTAGCGTACATATACACAACCTATGATGGGACAACTACTTTTAGTTTAAGTTAACGAATAATTCCAGATTAAAGTGCTTATTCTAGACACGCGCATGTAGACCTTATTCGTGTTACAAATGGTTGAACTACTTTTTCTAGCAAACATAAGTCTCACGAACACAATAATGTTTCCTCTCATGATAGAAGTTCTTATGACCTGATAGTATTCCCTGTGTTCTGAATTACGGACGATAACTACTTTAGTTTCCGTGTCTGAATACAGTTAATGACCGATCCAATCGTCTACTGATTGATTGGATAAGTAATTCCTTCTTATGGATAGAATAGATAGGGTTTTATTTCACAACTAATTTGGCAAAAATAGAATAAGACCCAAAATAATTTCAGACAGAAGGATATTATAAGGGCTCTAACTGTCCTTGAAATCGAGAAGTTTGTTATAGTTATGTAGTAGGTATTTCTGGTGCGTATTAGTTATAATGTTTCACTAACTGAAGTACAGTCACCTGCAATAAAATGTAAACACCTCGACTCTTATGTCAGGGCTGTAAGATTCATATTCGAATGAGGTTGTATACTTACGAGTGCCATATGACTGTACTTGTTTTCTTTTTTTTGATTTCTCATAAGAGAAAATGTTTTTTTACACACAGGTTATATTACAGATTATAATGATTATATCGTATAAATCAGGTAAACATATTTAAAAAAAAAGTTATACATACAGACGAAGGGGAACCTCTTCTTTTCTTTGAGTCGATTAATAAGAGTACCTATCTGATAAATGGCAGAAGAATAACCTGAGCGGTAAACGCCTACGCGTTTACCGCCGCCAGTTAGGTCTATTACATTTCAGAGAATAACTAGTAAATTATTTTGATTAAGTGTTCCATTTATTCTTTACGACGCCTTTTCTAGATTTCAGTGGCCACAATGTTCGGCGGCATCAAGTTAATTACACCAAGTTCAGAGAGAATCAGAAATGCAATTAGTTGGGTGCGTGGGATCGGCTAGGCCGCGTTTTTACTGCCCGGACGAGTGAATCGTCTTCCATCCCTTTCTTGCTCCCATAAAGCTAGTGGTGCGAGAGAGAAAGAGTCCTGATTGACGGACTCGCAATACCCTGTGATCAGTCGTTACAAGTGACATTTGGCAGTGTAACTATTTAACTGGTGCTGGTGCAGACGAGTTGACTTTTTCTCGAATATTCTGTTGGTGCCTCAGTACTTAAATTTACAATTCGCAATCTCAATTCTACCGTTTTAATTTCATCCTAAAGAAAACACAGCCTACGCTTAGTTAAGACTTAGTACCAAATTACCAGAATATCAGACTCCCCAAATCCTGAATCATGGCCTTAGCGTACTCCGTAATTTCCTCACAAGGAAAGACTCGGTGAAAAAAGGTAAATATGAGTTATTCCGTGTGTGTCTGCAATGTAATGCAAACGATCGACAGTTTGATTCTCACTCGAAGATTGTCGAATATTATTATGTGAATTTCATCATCATCATCATTTCAGCCAATAGACGTCCACAGCTGGACATAGGCCTCCCCCAAAGTTCTCCCACGACCTTCACCAGATCGTCGCATTAATCTATATCTATTGGAAGGGTTGTGACTTGATGATGCAACTGCAAAGTCTGGAGTAAGTTAAGTATATTATTAAGTTTGTGTATCAATAATACGTGGAAGGCATTCCAAAATCCATGTGTCCTGAATGATAAGTACAATTTTTTATAAACCATAAACACCCGGTGGTAAGAGGCTGATCTTGTCTATTTACAACATAGAATCCGAATTTAATAAAGTTCTTTTCATGTTTTCCGCGTTGAAAGTAATCGTTCTTCCATTAAATGGCTGGCACTAATCCTGGTTAGTTTTGATTAATTTCACCGACTAAAGACTCGCCGAATCTGCTCATTCACCAAGTCTGCTCGCCCGCTTAATCATTCTCCCTCATTTTCACTTTGATAGTTTATAGTGGAGCCAGTATAATTGCTGGACCCTTATAGCAGCGACGTGACACACCAAATTGGCAATTTATGAGATTAATAATTTGGCTTGTTTTCATTGTCTCATTTTAGCGTTGGGACCAAAGTACAACTTATGATGTAAAACGCTATTGTGCCTTTACCTTTGGGTACTGCATTTGTTTGTTTACCCAGACTTTTGGTTGAGGGTATCCGGCTTAATACTACAAATGAACAATTTACTCAAAAACCACATGAAACTTAATAAAATATGTAGGCTGCATGTGTAATTCTACATAAGAAAAATAAGCAACATACTATCAACTATCGATTTAATATGTTAGATGGATCTTTTAGATGGAGAATTGATTCTATGTCAATATCTTGTTCTACTGTTTTGTTTCTAGTTTCCACTTTACAAAAAAAAATTGAGGGTTGGATTTGGACAATGTACCTTTGTGATTTGGTCTCTATTGATTTTTCCAGTAAGCGAAAAATCATAGCGCGTATATGTACATACATAGTTATTTCTGTTTGTAATTTGGTCAGTGTTAAAATTTTTGAAGTTCTGACCCGTTCTGTAATATTTACATTAAAAAATCCTCTCAGGATTTTTGTAGTGAGCTTAACACAGACGTATAAGCTGAAATATAATGTGTTCCCCGTACTATATGTTCTTTCTAATTAAATTCGTCGCCGTTGAAGTAGAGCGTAGATTTCCCGAGAGGTCCGCCCGAGATTGGTCGTCGGGACCAATGTTTGTCACATATCCACTGTTTGTTGAACAGAAGTTACGCGCCGTAACTTTTGGATACAGTGTTTCTCTAGCTTAGACGTGGGCGTGACTTCTAATAACATTTTGGCGATTTTTATTTTCGTTTTTATTGGGAATTGCATAAAAATTGTTATGACTGCGCCAAAGTTATTTTTGGGATAGCTTATGTGTATTTGAACATAGAAAGGCTGCTCACTATAAGTAATAGGTACAGGCAGCCATACGTAGTCGGGTTACTATTGTTAAATATCCTAATTTGAGTTTGTTATTCAATTGAAGAGTTGGCTCAAGATAAATATTTTATAAATAGATAGATTTGGATAAGCCAACTCATGGCTGACCATCCTACCTAATTTTAGATTAAGATTTGTTTATTAGAAATATACAAACGTATAGAGATAATATTTGTATTAGATTGCGAACAAGTACACACAAACACAACTTCTTAAACAATATTGAACCAAATGTATTTGAAAAGCAATATAAGCCCGATTTCAATTAAAACAATAGACTATTGTATTGTTCAGTTATAGTATAGACAATACCTACAAACCTAAACACACATATACAATTAACTAATCAAGAATAATAAAGCACATGTTATTTCTCAACCTAAAAAGCAGTCACTTATTAAATCCATGAGGGACTCCGGCAGTGGCTGTTTACAAGCTCGCAAATAATGACCATTATTGAGGACAAAGAAAGTATTAATCAGAACAATTTTTCCTCGGGCGAAGGAGAAAAGAAGCTCATTCGTCGTAATACCTTACATAATCCTTCACAATCAAGATAGGGTTGGACTGGCCGGACGGAATGGGACCTCCCTGCGTATTCATTATGGTGCCTCTTGACGGCTCGTCGAGGGACTTGATAAGTACTTCCATCCTGCTTCCTCTTGTTCTTCTATCGGGTACTCCCTTTCACACTTCTAGACATTTTATCTTCGTTAGTTTATACTTGTCGCATCGTGTGGAGGAGTCATTAGAGAATCGCGTCGACAAATGTCTCGGAATTATGCCTCGCAGATTATTCGCTTACGAAAGAAAACAAGATGCGACACGGTTTAGTGGTTTTTCATTGGAGGGTGAAACGTGGTGCTTAGACCGGTTTTGGCTGGTTATTGGCTGAGCTGAGTTGCCAGATCTGCTATCTCGGCTTTTGGATCATTAAGTACTTAGGGACTTTTCAAAGACTCCCTTGGTTTTTTGTCTACGATTTTCTTTGTCGAGAGAATCTCGCAATGCTATTGACTTGGGGGCGTGGTATGTAAATACTTTTTGTACCAAGTAGATAGGTATATAGTGTATCTAGGAGTATACTAAGAAAAATAGCAGTCTTTAAAAATACTTTTATTTCTAGATATTGATCAGGACTTAACTTCTCGAAGGTAATATTTTACGTAGATTTTTCGAATGTTGTATAATTATGTACCAAAATTTGTTATTCGTGATTTTTCCAAAGGTTTTCCTGAGCTACATAATTATGAAGTTCTTCAAAAAAGGAGTGTTAAGGGTCGGTAACCTATTTATGCAGTTACTATGAAATTGTAGGCTTTCATTGGCTGCGGTAGAAGTTACCATCGTATATCGTCGTAACAAACCTGCCTCTTGAATGGATCAGTGGTGCAGGGGGTCGCAATTTGAAGAGACGGCTGCACACACTTGGGATCCAAGGTTCGATCCGCGGGCAGGTCCAAAATTGGTAACTGAGTTTTTCTGTTAAGAATTCTCAGTGGCAGCCGGAACTCTGGAAGATAGGGGTCTTGTACCCGTTGTCTAAGGTCCAAGAATAATTTGAGTAGACTGCACACTCAAATTCCTACTAATTATTCTAACTTTGTCCAAATGAAACAGATATGTTCACTGTAAAATAGTTTTAAACATAATAAACTCACAATAGTTCTCAAAATATGCACCCATATTAAACTGGAAAGTTCAAAGGACCAACTTTAATTCATTACTGCGGGAAAATAAGTAAAAAGCTCCTCCGTGATGCTGCCTTTGAGAGATGAAACATTTTTAAAAATACGTTACGGGATATATTATTTAATAAAACACTATATGTGAAATTTCAGAGATATTTTATTTCCTTTACGTAGGGTAAATGTGAAATGTCCTGTACTGCGGTACAAGTAAGTACCTTTACATTGACAATCTAATATGGATTTTTTTTACAAGATTGTAATTGCAATCTGTAGCCTTACCATGAGTTTGAAATACTATCCTCGCTATCGAAAACTATCGGTTTGTCTCTTTCATTGTGATGCATTTGAAAGAGACAGAGCAATAGTTTATGTTATGTTAGTTTTAGATGTCAATCTCATGGTAGCGCTACTGTAGGTACCTTCCAAACATATTTGAGGTATTTTATTACGTACCTACAATAAGAATGGTATTTTTATGTGATAGGTGGTAGAAGAGCAGACGGATCACCTGATGGTAAGTGATTGCCGCCGACCATAGACACCCGCAAAACCAGTGGGAGGCACAAGTGCGCTGCCAACCTTTTCCCTCGATTGAGCCTCCGGGCCTCTCACTCACCCGACGAAATAAGGCGCTGCTTCACGCCAGTCATCTGTGAGGCCATGGTATCATTTCGGTCGAGTTAGCCCATTCATGCCAAAGCGTAGATGGCCCTCCACAGTTAAATTATGTTGTAAGATAATAATATTATAAAATTATTCCCGTTTCGTGAACTTATTCATACTGATATAAGGTTTTGATAGACAAATATTACAATAATCATTTTGATTGTAGTTACTAATAAAATTGTAACTGAGTTTAATATGTCAAAAACTTGAATAAACAAAGGCACGAGCCAAGAAACCATAAAACTAACATTTATCTAAAGAAATATATTAAACAAGTCCAAGAAAAACTCAAAACGGGAGCATTGACTTTTTTCTGAATATAAAATGCATCCTAATGTAAACCAAACATGTAATAATTGTCGCGATAAAAAGATTAAGTAAATATTAGTTTTAGTATTCATATTGTTACGGTTACCTATTAGTAGGTAACAAGGCTTTTAGATCACCTAAGATTACGTAGATAAATAAGGTAGGTATCAGGAAATGCTCCAAATAGATATCGGGACCGAACGCATTGATGCCCCTGTTTTTTTTTGTTTTCCCAGGGGAAACCACCATGGCCTTCAGCTTGCCACATGTGGGGGACAAGGTGGTGTGTCGGACTCTTAACCCTAACCAAAACCCCTGGGGTGTCCATCTCAGCGCAATCGGGGTCGGATACCCCACAGCCGGCACTAGACCGTACCGCTAATCGCGCTCGCCACTTTGAGCCAAATTGTTTGGCGCAATGCAGCCCTTCCTGAATGCACGATCTACCAGGACACCCAGTAGATTTTTTTCCTCGCGGGGTCGTGGTACTGAGCAAGCCACTCCCCAGTAGTGGGCATGCTCACGTACTCCAAAATCCGTTTAGTCGCCTCAGGCCAGGAATACCTTGGCAGTATTCTTAACGCCCCTAGCCACAGGGCACACGCATTGATGTCCCGCTTTAACCTTCCATCTCAACGTGGTCTGCCGACTGGTCTCTTTGCACAAGGTATAATTCTCCGAGAAGAGTCCGCCTTGGTACAGGTCGATTCACGAAAGATGACCACAAATGACGATCGTCTACGTATGTAATCTGATAGATAGATAAAGTTTATTGGCCACAAAAGCAAACTAGCAAATAATTAATAAACAAAATTATATTATTTTGCGGCTGTTAGTTAGAGTAAGTTAGATAGATTTTTTGCAGTTCTAATGTGATTTTAGCGGGTACTGGTAATATAATTATGACATCAAATGAGCTTATCATCGCAAAAAATGTGAAGTCACTATTCTTATTGTAGAAATAGTAAAATCAATAATACCTATAAGACTTGATGTCCAACTGCCGCACTCAGTCACGTCACTTAACTTTAATGTTGATTATCTTAACTATGTCTTCATGCTTATTAAAATAAGTGTGAAATGAAATGAAATTAATATTTATTTGCATAAATACGGTATTGAACCGTACAATCAATCAATGTTTTCTATCAATGTCGTTTTTTGTGGTGTATTAATGATTTTATATTAAATGACAACTAAAATTAATTGACGTCTCTGAGTGCGCCATCAAGTGTTATTTAACCGTCCTCCTTGTCTTTGAACACTTTAAATAAAACTCAACTTTATGTCGAAATAAAAATTCCAGGGAAACTTAACCACTCCGTGTCTGCATGTAGACTTTTGGTCTGTGAGTGACCTCACTTAGCACGTGGACCATAGGTTCTAAAACTTTTTAGTTCACGCTATACTATTTTTGGTTAATCTAATACATTTCATCTCAGCGTCCACTTACTTACTTAATCCGCTAGCTCAGGTATATCAGATGGCATATCTCCAGATCTTTACACAACTGTAGATTGTTCACTATCTTGAGATGGTAGTTAACGAAGACATCTTTAAGCCCCAAACTACTGCGGTGTGGCACACTTTGGGAACCTCTGCCTCAGACTTAAATGGTCACGTAAAGTCATTCCGTTGTCGTTGTAACACAAGTCATATACCCAGACACTCCACACAACAGTCCAGATTGATTACTATCCAGAGATGAGAGTTACTGAAGTACACCAATAAGCCCCAAACCACTGCGGTGTTGTAAACTTTCGGAACCTTGGCCACTCAAACAGTTACGTGAAGTAATTCCGTGGTCACTGTCACGTAGGTCATAGTAGTTCTATACCAAAGCACTTCTTTAAACCCCAAAACCGCTGCGGTTTGGTACGCTTTGGGAACCTCTGGCTCAAACTCAAATGGTCACGTGAAGTCATTCCGTGGTCACTGTCACGTACGTCATAATAGTTCTTTAAGGCCCCAAACCGCTGCGGCTTGGTACACTTTGGGCGCCTCTGGCTCAGACTCAAACGGTCACGTGTGGTCATTCCGTGGTCACTGTCACGTAAGTCATAGTAGTTCTTTAAAACCCCAAACCGCTGCGGTTTGGTACACGTTGGGCGCCTCTGGCTCAGACTTAAACGGTCACGTGAAGTCATTCCGTGGTCGTTGTCACGTACGTCATAGTAGTTCTTTAAGACCCCAAACTACGGAGGTTTGGTACACTTTGGGAACCTCTGGCTCAGACGCAAACGGTCACGTGAAGACATTCCGTGGTCACTGTCACGTACGTCATAGTAGTTCTTTAAAGCCCCAAGCCGCTGCGGTTTTGTACACTTTGGGAACCTTTGGCTCAGACTCAAACGGTCACGTGTGGTCATTCCGTGGTCACTGTCACGTAGGTCATAGTAGTTCTTTAAAGCCCCAAACCGCTGCGGTTTGGTACACTTTGGGAACCTCTGGCTCAGACTCAAACGGTCACGTGAAGTCATTCCGTGGTCGTTGTCACGTAGGTCATATCCCCAGGTGCTCGGCGCCGAGGGCAAACGGCTCGGATTGTCAGCGCGTGCTATGTGTCGGGCAAAGCGTCCCCCAATTACTTTCTTAGAAGGAATTGTCCATCTTTAGGGTTCCATTCTACATAGCTAAGTTAATTTGTTAGCAGTTTTTGTTTTGCCAAGTAGCATTTGAAACATTTACCTATCAGTAAATGTAGGTATTAGCAAGACCAAACATTATAGACTGTTGAAATAATTAAAACACCGTGAAAGAGCCTCGCTTCGGCATGAATGGGCCGGCTTGACCGGAGTGAAACCACGCCTTCACAGAAGACCGACATGAAGCAGCGCCGTGTTTCGTCGAGTGAGTGAGGGCACCGGAGGCCCAATTGGGGAAAGGGGTTTTAACGGTTGGCAGCGCACTTGTGACTCTACTAGTGTCGCAGGTGTCTATGAGGGGCAGCCATCGCTTACCATCAGGTGATCCGTCTGTTCGTCTGCCACCTATCACATAAAAAAATAAAAATATTGTTACCTGTTTTTTACTAAGCAGCATTTATCAGTGAAAGTAGGCGTTTAGTAAGACCAAACATTACAGACTGTTAAAATTAATAAAATAATAAAATTAATCAACAAATACCTTTTAAGGAAAAATGCATACCCACTATCCACACTCTATGTGGGTATAGCAATCATTCTAGGTATTCCCATATTAAGTATCATTAATCATTTCTTCAAACCAGGTAAAGTCCCGACTTGAGTACTTTCATATAAAACAAGCGTGCGTGTGCGTCCCTAGTTAGTGCAAAACTTGTTTAGTAGAGTGAAAGACGTGCGAAATGATTTCGAAAGTGTTAGCCGTGCTGTGCTTTTTCGTAGCTGTGATCCAGGCATCTGTGGACACAGAACAACAGTCTGATGGTAATTCTTCATATATGTATAACAATAGAAATAATATGAGTAGTATGACGACCCGTTTAGCGCAATGGTTTGAGCGCCGGTTGAGACGTAAGGGTCGCGGGTTCGGTCCCGCACCAACACAAATGTTTGTTGATGAAATAGATATTTGTGTTAGGTCTGGGTGTTTTTAGTACCTTCGTTGTTTCTGGTTTCCATAACACAGGGGGCACTAGGTTTGGGGCCAGGACAGTGTAGGTATGTGATGTTGTCTCAATTTATTTATTATTATTAGTAAAAAAATATTATATTGTCAGCAAAATATGTCATTGGTCAGCAAATGTTTATTGTTGCTTTAGTAATTGCTGACCAATTGTTATTTATTTTTTTGACCACTTGACCAGTCATTCATTGGGTAGGTTAGATTGTTTTTTATTGCTGACCTATTAAATAAGACCCCATAAGAATAATGCACAATAATAATATTGTAAAACGCCTTCATTTATTATTCATATAATTTATTGTTCAATATATGATTTTTTAGTTGACTAGTTGCGCCCGCGGTTTTACCCGCGCGATAATAGAATTATTTTTATATTTTAAATATCTTTATAAATTGTAGCCTATATATTAATCTGGTAATTATGTAAGCTATATTATAGTGAAGCTTCATCAAAACCCATGTAGAGTTTTTGCGCAGAAGAGTAACAAACATACATACATACATCATCAGAAACTTTATGGTTCATATTTAGAAATAAACATTTTGTGATATACTTACCTACTATATCAACAAAATGTTTATTTCGGTCAATTAGCGTTGTCATTTTAATTTTATTGATTGAGATAAATTCCGGACACAATAAAAATCATAGTGTAGAGCGAAGTATTTGTAATTTTAAGGTCCATGCAGTAGATATAGTAGGCGTTACCTACATATGTTACATACTATCAGGTATTTGCCCTTAATAGGCGGGTAGGTATTTTTTCAATCGATTGGTCATTAATTATTACAAAGCGAATGGCGATGCTAGTGAACAGGCAGCCTTACCAACTTGTATGATATACAACTCATATCAATCACCAATTCAATACATAAAGATTAATAGCCCTAGGGTCGAGTTTTCGTACCTATCGTTCCTGATTTTCAGAAAATCTATTTTGGGGAAGATATTTCATATTGGACGAAATAGGTACAGACAGGATTTGATTTTATTTTACCCGTTAGTGAAGAAATCCTAACAGGCAACAAAACACTTTCTAATGAAAGAAAAGATAATCCATATTAATCCATATTAATATTATAAATGCGAAAGTAACTCTGTCTGTCTGTCTGTCTGCTACTCTTTCACGCCAAAACTACTCAACGGATTTAAATGAAATTTGGTATACAGATAATCTAGACCCTGAGAAAGAACATAGGCTACTTTTTATTGCGAAAGGGGGGTTGTAAGGGGTTGAAAGGGGGGTAAAAAGTTACTTTTCCACGCGGACGGAGTCGCGGGCGGCCGCTAGTTCTTTTATAAATGAGGGTGTGTGGATGAAAAATGAATTTAAAAACGTACTTTTTTGTTGTTATCAGGATTGACAAGTTTACCAGAAGCGCTGCTTTCACGGTCCAGGCGCAGCTGTGGCCCTAGGGAGTGCAACGATCACTGCAAGAAGCTGGGTCATGCACGGGGAGTCTGCATTGGAACCTACTGCCAATGTCGCTCACGCCTGCGAAGGTCCCTCGAGAATGATACTGGTGGGTCGTTTTAATTCATCATCACCATCATCATTTCAGCCAATAGACCTCCACTGCTGGACATAGGCCTTCCCCAAAGTTCTTCACACAGATCGGTCCTGTGCCACCTGCATCCAAGGGACTTCCGCAGCCTTCACCAGATCGTCGGTCCATCTGGTGGGAGGCCTGCCTCGGCTGCGATTTCCTACACGCGGCCTCCACTCAAGGATCTTTCCACCACAACGGCCGTCTATTCTCCTCGCAATGTGCCCTGCCCATTGCCACTTGAGCCACGCAATTCTTAATTTTGCGTTTAATAATTGCGTTTTAATTAAAATCAATAATTTGAGCGCCGTCCACTGC
The DNA here is from genome assembly GCA_014851415.1 of Cnaphalocrocis medinalis. Classification (NCBI taxonomy): domain Eukaryota; kingdom Metazoa; phylum Arthropoda; class Insecta; order Lepidoptera; family Crambidae; genus Cnaphalocrocis; species Cnaphalocrocis medinalis. The sequence continues at coordinate 13,459,013 of CM026278.1, forward strand.
TGAGTGTAGGCCTTCCCCAAAGAACGCCCGCCGTTCCGGTTCACGTTTAGAAACGTGGGCGTGCGTGAGCCTAGTAAGGCCTTTTCTCTATGGACATGAGATTTCAGTACGTCCATCCATATAAATCTCGATTACACGAGAATAGGTATCCTGATTTTGTGTGCAATGTCAATGTCTCTAGTTGTAGGTTAATTAAATACTAGTAGCCTGCCCTCACGTCGTTTGCACATTAGTTCTATTTGAAATAGATGGCGCTGGACGTCGTTTAAATCGCACTAGTGTTTCATCTTGTTGGTTTGTATGAAAGGTCTGTCGATGTGTATAGAATTTACCTCATTAAAAGCAGTATAGAAATGTGTCGTTGTATTGTTCATTGTATCAGCTAATATTATGGTAGTCGTATAATCTTAGGACCTAGGAGAAAAACACTACTGTTCTAACTAAGAGTTTTTTTTTTCAGTATACAATAATGAAGATGACTTCGAAATTCGAGAAGTCGCTCCGATGGTTAATGATGGAGAAATCTCAGAAACAAGTGCGGGTAAGTTAACGGAGCTAATAATTTTGCAAATAAACAATATACCTAATATAGACAATAATCTTAGCTGTTATATTTGAAGACTTGTGTTTTCTAATAAATTCATACGACATTAAAATTCATGCAAAGACATAATAATAATATGGTATATTTTGTGTCTGTGGTAGCATAAGCACTTGTGTTTAGAAGAATATAATATTTCGGTAAATAATTACATCCAGATCACAGAACAATCACAAGTACATGTTTATCAGAAGAACTTTTGGAATTGGTCGTGGGTTCAATGGCTACTCTGGCCGAGGTGGAACCTCTTTCACCTCGTCCAGAGTGACCTGCTCAGTAGCCTTACCATGAGTTTGAAATACTATCCTCGCTATCGAAAACTATCGCTTTGTCTCTTTCATTGTGATGCATTTGAAAGAGTCAGAGCAATAGTTTACGTTATGTCAGTTTTAGATGTCAACTCATGGTAGCGCTACAGGTGACTCACTATGAAATGTGTCATCGTATAACTCACATTTCTTGAAATGGATCCACCTCCAACCTGAGTGGGTTGCACAGCAGTTGTCTGCTATGAAAAATGGATATAATGATGGTGTTACTACGTGGAGGGCACAAAGTAACTAGTTATTTCCTATGAAGCCCAGATTCACCATACATTTTGTAATTCAGTTGACTACGTAATTATTTGACTCGTCTCTATTTTTTCACAGAAGTGAACTCCTTTGCCGACGTCGTCAAGTCCCGATCTGCACGCGGCACTTGTGGGTACGACGAGTGCAACCGCTTTTGCCGCAAGTTGGGCCATGCACGAGGAGTTTGCATCGGTAATTACTGCCAGTGCCGATTCCGGAGACGTAGATCAGTGACTCAAGAATTGGAGAGAGGTATAGTCCATTCTTTGATAAGACAGTATATACTGTCCCACTGCAGGGCAAAGGTCACCATCATAGAAATCAAGATATTGCTATGATGATGGGATCATGCCTAATGCGGATTGGTGATCACAAATCGAAACATACATATTTTTTGCGGCTCGATACTTACTCACTAGACCAACGAGGCGTTAACCTATCCATAGTTTGTAAGAATTTTTAGATGCTAATAGCCAAGAACTAGATCTTGTTAACCTTCGAAGTATTTTCCAAATATCACTGGCTCTTAAGGCAAGAAGTGTTTAGGCTTTTCTGGGCCTCTTTAAGGCAAGAATGATTAGGCTTTTCTTGGGCATGGCCCATCTTCATCATTTACACTTAACATTAGGTATGACTGAGGTCAAATGCTTGATTATCATAACAAAAAAAGGACTGGCGTTTTATAAGCAAATTCATGCGAATAACAGTAATCTCTTGTGCTGAATCTGAGTAATTTATCTTAAGCAGTTCTGAAACATAATGTTTCCGCAGACTATAAATTAATTAGTTGATCATTTTTATTTTTGCTTTTCAGAAAACATTGATGTCAAGTCTGAGACCAATCAAAATGCTGATGAAAAATTAATTGCAAATATTCCAGGTAAATATCAAATTACTGTTCTAGAATCTGTGTATCCATCTCGACGAAACACGACGCAAGCGTGTAGAAGTATCTTCATGTGCCAATAAGCTATGCATAAGGATTACCTGCAAATGCATGCATCTATGCTCGTTCAGTACATACAAAAAGTATTGTATTTTTTTATGTGAAAGGTGGCAGACGGATCGCCTGATGGTAAGCTTTACCACTAAGTGGTAGGTTCAGGCCACGAGGACCCACTATCGCCCTGTTACACGGGCGCATCGAAATGATGTAAGTAAGTGATTGCCGTCGCCCATAGACACCCAATAGAGTCCCAATTGCGCTGCCAATATTTAAGCCCCCTTTCCCTCTAGAACCCTCACTTACCCAACGAAACACAGCACAAGTGCTGCTTCACGCTTCACGGTCTTCTATAAGACTGTGGTATCACTCCGGTCGTCGGATTAATGCCGAAGCGTGGCTCTCCCACAGTAAAAACATCATGTCAATTGTGATGATGATAACTTTATTGTTTTGACAGGGGTCTCTCGACGCGTCTGCTTTGAAGCAGAGTGCTCCAGCCACTGCCGGAATATGGGTTACGTTCGCGGCGTCTGCATCGGGACTCGTTGCCAATGCCGTGCGCAGTAATCACTTGCCTCAATATACTCAATATTTTTATTGCCAAACCATAATGTTCAAAAGATATTAAAAAAAGAGTAAGAACAATATTATGGACCCTGTCGGGTACGCAACTTAGGGGTAGGAGAGAGGAAGCGCTTTTAAATAATGTAGTGTGTTTTCTAATAGCTAGTATACAAGTATTAATTTAAACAAAATATACATACTTACTAAGAAGTTTAAATTACTTTTATTATTTTGTAAAGCCTATATAGGTGTGATCATGGACTACCGTATTTTGCTCTTATTTAAGTTTTAAATTATGAAGCTCATTCAAAGCCTTGTTTCCATTCCCGAACTACACGTGATCGACAGCGTTTTGGCACAAAATAAAGACTGACACAGAAGTCTGACTTAGCCTTGATTTTGAATTTAGAAGAGTTCGTTGACATATGCTAGGGTTGTTGCCCGGCATGAGTACATGTACTGGCCTCTACCACAGACCTCGACAGTTAATTAATGTGGTCGAAAAGGCCGTTAGTGCGCATGCGTGAGTACATGACATATTTTTGGCTCTTAGTGGGCAGTCAGCCCAGTGTCAATATTTATTTTGTGGTTTTAGTGTATGTTTAGCCTTTATATATTCTCGGGTGAAGATTGGTCGAATTGGCCCTAAACAATATATTCATGTTGACTGATAAATTTTGTAAATAAATAGTTGACAGCACTTAAGTTGTTATTAATGTATGTACAGTCGCGGCCTATTTTTAGATGATGGCGGGACAGGCAGATGACCTGTGTGGAGAACATTGGGGGAGGCCTATGTCCAGCAGACGATGTCTACTGGCTGAAATGATGATGATGATGATATGCCGTGTTTTCAGTACTTAAAAATATTCTGCCATATTACTTATCTGTATAAATGTAATTTATTTTGCTGCCAAATAAACGCATGTTATTATTTATCTACTGCCTTTTTCATTACCCCAGTGATAATTGAGTTTTAAATGAGAGCACACAATTTTTTTGATTTAAAACGGTTTATCACTGGTTTGGTCCGATTTGATTAGATTGGGGAAAAAAATAACAGCAAAATTGGAGTAGATTTTTTATTTCAACGTGATCTGTTCAAAATCATTGATGTATGAAAAAATTGGTCAAATAAGTAGAACTATTTTATTACCATCCTCTAGATAGATGTCTAAACTCTATGAAATCTAAATTGACGAATTATGTTGGGCAAAGATAAATATATAGATACACATATTTGAATAACTAAATTCAAAACTACTAGCAGATAATATAGTTAATTTTTAGAATTTTAGGAAAAAGGCCCTTTCCCCTGAAACTTTTGCCAGGAGCCGTAATAATAGGTAACCGAAGGCCCGACTATAATGAAAATCAGTGTTTATTAAGAAGGTAAATAGTCAAAATTAATTGGCACACACAAAACTTAGAGTCAATTTTACTTCGTGGGCAGAAAACGCAATTTCATATTGATTAGATTATTGAGTTATTATGACTCAAAGAGATAAGCCCATGTCATTGCAACTGTATTACATTAGTCAATTATTTATCTTTGTCTACCGGTAAACAAATAATTCGCAGAAGTGTTTGTCACCTTATCTGATTTTTCTTCATATTTAGATTAAGTAGGTTATTTCCCTTCATAAGTACCTACCATAAGATTTCCATTCATATTTTCCTTGTTTGTTACAAAATTAACCATTTCAATTGAACAATGTAATAAGAGTTAACTTATTCAGGCATTTACGTAGCCAGTGCAAAACATAACAAGTACAGAACCTGTTAGGTTTTTATCATGGTCTGTGTCTAAATATAAGTCTAAATAATGTAAGCCTTACGTGATATCCAGTATACCCAAGCCCAAGATAATTTGTAGAAGTTCATTTTTAACTCCCGACGCAAAAATGACGGGGTGTTATAAGTTTGACTTGTCTGTCTGTCTGTTTGTGGCATTGTAGCTACCGAACAGATGAGTCAGCATTTGAAGCTGCAATTGATGGCCGCCGGTTTAAGATGGCCGCCGCCACAAATTGATGGATTTACACAAATTGACCTTATTTCATTAACATACTTAGATATCAAATTATAGGGCTTTTGTAGTAAAGTGTCTATGTACCTTCATACAGTATGAAAAATTATAAATCCAAGATGGCCGCCGTCACAAAAGGCTCTTACAAGTTGAGGTTTTTAAAATTATGGTTTTTTAAATTGAACCGACTGGAAATCGAATCATAAACCCACGCTTGGCCACTAAGCCATAGAACTCGTTTTGACGTAAGTCTACCAATCAATATTATTCTTCCTTCATCAGCATCAGATAATGTAATAACAATCTAATCTCCGACTTTCGCCGAAAACCTTGTGTAGCCATTAAAAGAGTAGGATTAATATTCCCTCAATTTTTTCTTCTCGGTAATCCTGTTTACTCTGCGAAGATAAAGCGACCTCAGATCCATTGAAAGGAGGTGAACATTAAATATTCGGTGGGAATTCTCACATTTTTCTGTGGAAGCGGAAAAGCGAAATCAGCATATTTTAGGTCAATATTGACGGTAATAATTTACTGGGGTCCGGCCGTCAGTGGGGTAAGTGAGTTGTGACAGGTCGACATTTTCGGGAAAGGTAGCCTGGGAGACACGGTGTCATCAGTGTACAATCAGAGCCTTTGAACTGTTGCTTACATTGTGTTCTATGTAATTGGGCTAATTAAATTTATGTTGCTGAATTAGGTTTATTAAAAGTGTCGTGGTATTTTAAGGCTATGCCGGATACCCATAACCGTGCCCGACTTAGGCGACGAGGGAACGCGTTGTGTCTTTCAGTCAGTATGCCTCTGGGCGCATAACCAGAGGAGAGCCTGAGATAACCCGTGATGGCACGTATTTTTCATAGCGACAAAAAAAACAAAAAAAGGGCTATTAAAAGTGAAAGTAGACCCCGATGGATGACGCAGTCGGTATTGCCACCCAATACCGACTGCGTCTTCCATCGAGGTCTTTAGAACGACGACGAGCGAGTATCAATATGCCTCGATAAATCGCTATCACCGTCACTGCGAATCAACGACTCTAGGGTATCAAGCAATAGACTGAAGTTGTTCGTAACTATCCATTCTTGGTACCTAATTAATCGGTTCACTAACGTACAGCGTATTCGCGGACAAGTCTCTGTAGACGACTCGCTGGCTCGAACGGTTGTAAAGGATATTTTTCTGGATTGATTATTCCCATGTCGACGCCGATTCTGTAGGTTTTGCTGATCGTATCGTTTGATAGTGCGCCATTTTCATCTAGAAAAAAAATAGGGAGATGTTACATTAGCAATCCGCATTGGGCCCTTCTGATGGATCATTGCAATGCTATTGTTACAAAACCGCCATTTAGGTTTTACGCATAGGTTATTGAATCCGGAAAACTCTGTCGATGTCGTTATAGAAAACAAGCTTTTCCTCCCTCACTTCCCTAAAATGGGGGGGTTAGAAAGGGGCAAAAAGTTGCCTATGTTACTCTCCATCCCTTCAACTATCTCCACTTAAAAAATCACGTCAATTCGTCGCTCCGTTTTGCCGTGAAAGAAAGACAAACAATCGATTACCTACATACATTACCTATGCGTCAACCGGCATTCTATACAATGCCTAGGTATTCCATACATTTCCTAGGTAAAGTGTGAAATAGTTTGAACATTAAATATCATTTCAAACATTGCCTGGACGACCCCGGCATTATAGAATGAATGAATGTATAGACATTTCCTAGGTATTTTATAGAATGCCTGCATTATACACATTGCCTATAACATATAATCAATGTTAATAGGTATCAATACTTATTCAATAAAGCTTAGAATATTATACTATGCCAGTATTTTTCATTTAGAGGGTTTACTCGTATATTACATTCTGTCATGTCTTACAACAACATCAAATGTTTAACACATACCACGTCCAATCCATCCATCACTCCAAAGCCCTAACTAATATGCTTTACAGAAAAACACAACTTGCTAATAAGGGCTATGAAAAGTAATTCACTTTATGTACCAGAATAAAAATGAGTTGCGATCGACGGACAGATGAATAAGTTTTCTCATTGGCATCAGCGAAATTGCTTGGAGAGTGACGTGGATTGATTGTGATTCATGAGTTGGCGCCCTTCTAATTAAGTCCACCTGCACTTATTCCGTACATCCCTGTTGATCCGGAAGGCGACGGTGACCTCGGCCTCGGACATTCATCACATCCAAGGAGAACTGTGGACAGCACTTACACTGATCCTGCCTCACCAACTTCCACGTCTATTGTATTGCTTAGGTATAAATATTCTGTAGAATATACGTTTATCAGGTAACATAAGACTAAGACTCTACAACAGGGGTCACCAATTAGTTTCGTTCGGAATTCGTTTTCAGCAGTGGCCCGTGCGTCCTTCCGGTCATGACTTACGGTCCCGAGACGTGGACACTCACGGCTGGACTAAAAGAGCTATGGATAGGGCTATTCTTGGAGTATTTTTGAAGGACCGCATCAGAAATGATGTAATCCGACAGAGAACCAGAGTCACCGACATAGCCCACCGAATTAGCAAACTAAAGTGGCAGTGGGCTGGTCACATTAGCCGCAGAACTGACAACCGTTGGAAACCGATAATAATTATATTACCTTTTTATTTTTTTAAGAAAACGCCTCTGTCAGTGTACCTACTTAGTTTTATGTATAAGATTGACAACCTTAGCCGGAATCCGGGCAAGAAGGCTATAGTTATGGTCATTGACAAGCAGCTGCCGTTTAATTAAGACACACACATATCCAGGATCCGGATCGTGACATACCAAGGATGTCACACGGGCGGATCGCACGCATTGTTTTGCCATCCGTGAAGGTATCTACGAGTTCCTATTAGAACTAGGGCTGAATGACTATCGATAATCGAATAAACGATGTTGATTGCATTTTTTTTATTTATATTGAAGAATTCAATTGACTTTACAAAAAGTTTCTTACCCAGATTGTTCGACAAGTGATTGTAAATGACCGCTATCTCTTTGGTAGTCTACCTTCAGAAGTTAAACATGTAGGCTCACTCCTATTGGGTTATGGAACTATGACTTGGGCTTGAGAACTCAATTGAATAGAAGAATGTATAGAGGAATCATTTTTTATCTAGAGGTGAATTGAATACACCCGAGTAGGTTTGAGGCAAGTATCTAATAGTATCTACTTTAAGGTAAGAATACCTATTTGAATATTTGACTTTGTCATTTAAAGGGAATAATGTAGTGCCCATGCACTACCTTATTTCCCCTTTAACCCTAGGGGTTAGGGCTGCCATCCTAGCGAAAGCGCAGTCAGAACTCCCTTAGTATTAGATCGTACCGCTCTAGTCACGTTTTCCGCTTCATACATACTTTTTCCCTTTCCGCGCCAGACTGACAGGCAGACAGCCCTAAGTACCCTTGGTATGTTGCAAAATCTTCGGCAAACTACTCCACCCACTCCCATTTGCTATTCGCTTCCCAGTCCTAGGAGAGATGATTGACGCGGCGAGACGTAAGCTCCACCTATACCATCTGCGACCAATCTCATCCAGAGCCCTAGCGCTCATTTTCCCCACGCCTCGTTAAAACTCTGGAATGACCTAGCAGCCGCGGTCTGATCGCTATCACACTTGTCTTTTTTATCAAAGTTTTTTTTTAACGACAATGATGTCAGTAACCCGGTATTGTTGATGTCTATGAGCGGCGGTTAAAATTTACCATTATCTAATCGTAAATTGTAACCGCGTCGCATGCTCGACTGCATAAAATAGTTTCTTCAATCAAAATGAGATTTTTAACTATACAATCACAAACGTTAGACAGTGCTCAGCAGCTAATTTGAGCCCATCAGTAATCAAAATAATTGTTTGAGCTACAACGCGATCCGCCTTCTCGTCTGGGCGACTGATCAAACGGCCTAATTTGGAGCGACTCAAACGCCTCAATGCTATAATCCTTGTGTACTCAGTGATTTGCAGCTAAGCAATATATTATATTTAATTATGTAGAAATACAACGACCGAACGCCCCATTGCCCTAGGGGCAGGTTAAGTACCTAGGATCCTAAAAAGCTAAAAGTTTGTTTCGATTTTTCAAACAACCCAACTTAGCTCGGGTTTGTGATCACCAATCGCATTAGGCAAGCGTGGTGATTAAACCTAGCCCCATCATAGTAGCGATGATTTGATGTCTATGATGGAGGCTTTTGCCCTGCAGTGGGACAGTAGTATACCTGCCTATGGGCTGATACTTTACTTTTTACTTTAGTATTCTGCAGGGCAAAATATGCTTAACCTATTAATATACATGCTTTACATTTATTACTATACTGATAATGGTAGCAGTTAATGTTAAAGTTACAAGTTAACAACCATTTATCATCGGAGACTGCTAATTAGCTGAAATATAAGATACTATAAAATAAATCTCAACTATGAAACGGCTTGAATATAAAGTAGGTAGTTGCATTTAATCTCCTACGTTTATCAACTTCTAATTTCCCAAAATTTGCATACAAATAGAATGGAAATATAACGAAAATTTAATAATCACCTCATTTAAAACGTGAGGTGCGTAAGAACTACTATTTAATAAGTTCCAAGTTTATGGCTGTTAATGGATATAAAGTTGAGTAAACTTTGCTTTAATTTCGTAGGCAGCATTTTCCCGTATTTATATTTTTTACAGTCTCATTAAAATGAGTTTTCTTTTGTGGTTTTAAAACTTGCGTAAAAATAATACATATATGAGTTCTTTTTTCAGAAAAGGTAATTTAAGACTCAAGTATTGTGATATAAATAGGTATTATGTCAAGCACTTGATTGGCATGTTTGAGTTTTGAACATGATTATTAGATTTAAGTTTTAAAATGGCGACATAGACTTTGTACAAAGACGAGCGGAGCAAATGGCCTCCACTTAGCTAATAGGGTATTTGACAAAAAAAAATTATGTGTTAAATCAAAAGACCTCTCAATTTAAGAAACATTATTGAAAGAATTGCTCGATTCTGATTTAAATCACCTGAGATATCATAACTTTAAGAGCACATATTTTGGGCAAGACCAAAAACGCTCTATACAAATGGCTTCAGGCAAGTGACGTCACACGCCCGTGTCTTGTATGCGCGTCTAGTAAATTTTGTTTGGTAGCTATATCAAATGTTTCGTTTAAGTAAATGGTTTCATTATAAAAGTTGGTGAAAAATGTACGGGTAGTTCAATGATATAATTTTTTTTTTTTAATTTCATACTTTAAAAATGGACTTGCCCATGAAACTTTGAATGCTCATAAAACCAGCTAGACGTTATGTTTTTAACTGAAAATGTTGGCCATTGGTTCTCATTTACCAGTATTTTGGAAAAGTATAAACATTTTTTACTATATCGAGATTAGTCAAATACCCTATTCTCAAAGAACATTAACCTGGACAATATAAAAAAGTCCCACTATTTTGAGGAGAAATATCAGAAGAATACAAGAATTCATTCAGCGTATAATAAGGGAATAGAGTTCACTTTTCTCTGCGCACACATAATTGTGCACAAATGTCCTGCAACTATGACTGATCGTTGAGATTGGCCCCCATAGCCGAAATATCGGTAGAACATTATCACAATAGAAGTTCCCGCTCACTCGGACCCACAACTTTGGCCATATACTTAGATCCGTTTCGTAGCGGTCTGTAAGTTGTGCGATAAATCCCAATCGCTCTGTGCAGCTGGTTTGCCGGCTTCGCTGTTTGCAGATGGCTTTCCGACTGTTTTGGAAGTCTCCACGACGATATTGAAGTGTTGCGACAGTTTGAAGGTAATGTGGACACTGGCAGGATGAATATCGAACACTGTATGATGAACTCTTTCTTGGTAGACTTTAGGGTATGCTACCGACCCGTTCCAGGTGGGTGGCCTAATATAGGCCATGCCCTGTGTGGTAGTTAAAAAGGCGTGGTGCTACAACTAAACTACAACGCTCGCAACTCGGTCATCACATGAACAAACGATGTGATTTTATTGCGGCACTAAAAGATACCGTCACTTTCATGAAAGTCACACTTGTTTCGTCTGCCACCTATGTTTAACATAAACACTGCAGAAGAGCCACGCTTCGGCAAGAATGGGCCGGAGTGATACCATGGCCTCTTGGAAAACCGGCGTCAAGCAGCGCCTGCGCTGTGTTTCGTTGAGTGGGTGAGGGTACCGGAGGCCCAATTGGGGGGAAAGGATGTAAAAGGTTGGCAGCGCACTCGTGACTCTACTGGTGTTGCAGGTATCTATAGGTCGTGGCAATCGCTTACCATCAGGTGATTCGTCTGCTCGTCTGCCAATTATCACAAATTTAAAAAATTACAATGACTCAAGGTTGTTGTCTCTTTTGTAAAGTTGGCATAAGAAAGGGCTATGTTATGACCGCATCAATACTATCTCTAAATATTCATGATTCACTTCACTCTACCTCACGAAGCGTACGCTCGTACATTTTTGTACCGAAACTGTCATATCTATTCGTGAAACAATTTGTCAGGGGGTATTCTGGTGTCGAAAGGCGAAGTGCGATGAGCTCACGATGACATCCGACTGTGGCGCACTCTGCCGCATAATAGTATAGTAAAGCTTATACCTGTGTACATACATATTTCTAAAAAATATAAATAATAGAGATAGAAATAGAAAAAATCTTCAACTTAGGTCCATACAGAATACTTATGAATGTCAAAACATAACAATCTACCACTGGTTCGCACTCCTACTGAGAAGATACAAGAGATGCAAGAAACTCACTAGTTATTCTTTTCAAGTAGAAATAAGTTCTAGCGTTTCCTTTTAGAGAAACAAAATACAATAATCTAAAATATTTATACTTTTCCAAAATACTGGTAAATGAGAAACAATGGCCAACATTTTCAGTTAAAAACGTCTAGCTGGTTTTATGAGCATTCAAAATTTCATGGGCAAGTCCATTTTTCATCATTGAACTACCCGTACATTTTTCACCAACTTTTATTATGAAACCATTTAACTTAAACGAAACATTTGATATAGCTACCAAACAAAATTTACTAGACGCGTATACAAGATACGAGCCTGTGACGTCACTTGCCTGTAGCCATTTGTATAGAGCGTTTTTGGGCGTGCCCAAAATATGTGCTCTTAAAGTTGTGATATCTCAGGCGATTCAAATCAGAATCGAGCAATTCTTTCAATAATGTTTCATAAATTGAGAGGTCTTTTGATTAAATACATTTTTTTTGTCAAATACCCTTGGTGTTAAGGACTGGGTTACATAGTGTGAGCTACGTTGCGAGTTGGTTTGGACTAGACTTGGGATTAAATGTTATTTTTGTTTAACATGTGAATAGTTAATGCTAATTAAAAATAACCGGCTATCTTAACTGTTATTTGTTATAACTTTAGTATGCAGTACGGCAGTGCTCCCGCCAAGTCGAGCAAAAAAAAAAAAAAAAAAAAGTGACAAAATTAAGAAACTTTGACCCGTTACCGTTTGCCGAATGCCAACCTTCCTTCCTTTTCCTATCTTCCTCTATCCCCCCCCCTCACCCCCTCACCCCCCCCTCACCCCTCCTCAACCCCCCCTCAACCCCCCCTCTCCCCTCACCCCCTCCCCCTCGCACCCACCACTAATAATTATTTTCACAGACTCCTAAGTTCAATTAGGTACTTTTCAAGTAAAGTTCAAAACAAAACAAATATTACGAAACAACAGTTTTTAAAAATCTTACGAAACCACATATTCATCAGAATCTCACGAAACAACATAAATTCTGTTACTGAAATAAATACCGACGCCATGAAAGCAAATTCGGATTCAATAATTTTAACAAAACGTAATTTTAACAAAACGTAATTTTAACAAACTACACGAAATCAGTTAATTTCACAAAACGTATTTTTTTCGCATAAACAATAAAAATACCAACTCAACGAATTAAGTTAATTTCACCCAAAGGTTATTTTTAGCTCATTCAATAAAAATACCAAATCACTAAATTTAACACACCACTAGACGAATTAACATTAACTTATTTTCAGTTAATTTTTCTCTCGGACAATAATGAACCATATTTTGTTTCTAATAGACGTCATTTTCTCTCACTCCGTAAACACAGTTTTTAACAGTTTTAACACTACCGCCATTGGTGCCATCTATCTGAGTTTCGTCGCATCGTCGCATTCTCGGCGCCATATTAGCAAAAAATAAATACGCGCTTATTGGTACATGATTCCGCACGAATCCACTAGGTGATGCTGTAGTGCAAGAAGCTACATAAAGAATTACGAAAAGTGAAATTTAGCTTTTTACGGGAATTTTTCTTAACATTGTTAATGGGTATTTTTTTTTATCGTGTTAATTTAATGGTTATAACTATTAACGCCCACTACTAGTTTGGACGTTATTTTGTTTAGACCACTCGTAGCAACTAATAGATCGAGGAATGCAATCAAGACGTTGTGATACTGAGAATGGAAATTTGGCTTGTAAACTCGTTTGCCAATCTTAAATTACTAAGTGTGTTATTATGTTTTTTAGTTAGGGAAAATATAGGTACAAGTAATTTCACCCTAAAAAGTTTTGTTGTTACAAAAAGAACGTATGAAAGAGTATGAAGGAGGCAGTTATTGCCAATTTCTCTCGAAACGAATCTTTCTAAAACGCCTACAATATTCGACATAGGATTGGGCTATAATAAATAGCACTCCGTAGTTACACGCTGCGACAAAAAGGCAATCGATCACGGGGCTCCACCTGCGTACGACTGTAGAACAAAAATAACCAGTGGCTCGACTTATTTACTCACAACAGTGCATGCCGTGCTTACCGAGGGAAAGCCAAGCTTCGGCATGAATGGGCCGGCTCGACCGGAGTGATACCACGGCCTTACAGAAGACCAACGTGAAGCAGCAGTAAGGTACCGGAGGCCCAATCGGGGGGAAAGGGGATTAAAAGGTCCGTAGTGCACTTGTGACTCTACTGGTGTTGCTTTTGTCTATAGGCAGCGGCAATCGCTTAGCTTGAGGTCATCCATCTGCTCATCTGCCACCTACATACACTAAAAAAACAATTATAATAATGTTTTCAGGTCGTATCAGTACGGAAATACCGCAGGCAGTTCATTCCATAGTTTGGTGGTCCGAGGCAGAAAGTTTTCTAAGAAACGCACAGTTGAAGACTACTATCCAAATGATGGGGGGTGGAATTGAGCCCTTTGTAGATATCAGCTAAACATACAGCTTTCCTCACAATGTTTGCCTACTCTCACCGCTACAGGCCGGATAGTATTTATACTGTGATATCGTTCTACCACTGCCTGCAGGCAATGCGTGATACGCGTTAAATACCGCCGAATCGACGCCATCTCAAGATTTTATCGACCGTAACACCCAAATTTTAAGGCTCTTTATGCCACGTCGAATTTTATGGGGAAGTAGTGACGCGAGTTGACTTTTACTGTACTCACTCGTTGGTAATCGATAAGTAATTCTCCGTTGAAAAATCCTCGTCTAGTTGATCCCACTCGATTCAGCAACTTTACACTTCGTACAGACACTTTAACCGGGATGTCTAAATTAATATTTCTCGAGACAAGACATTTAGAAGTCATTGTTCTCTGGTTTGGGTGACTTACAAAAGTGGAGATTTATAAAGGACCGCTACAGTTACCATGCATGTCTTTGCATTCGAGTGACGATGTACTGTGATTCAAATATATACACTTGGCTATCTTAAGTGTCATCCAGTAAGGTAACTCTCAGTACCGCAACTTGCTCAAATAGGTATATTCAGTAGCAATAGGACAAAAAATGTTTCACAGAAGAAAGATGGAGTATTTTTTATGGATTATTATTCAACGTATTGTGACCAAAAAGTGCGATGAAAATTTAGTTTGCACTCACGAGCCAGACTGTGCTTAGAAAACGCTTAAACGAGCCTCTGAACAAGAGAAAGAAAGTCGTAAAATACAAAAAAAAGAGGAGTAAAAGAGTAAAAAAATACATGAGTCACTTGAGTGTCTTGTGCACCAGTCTGGTTGCTAGGTGAGATTGAAACAGTGAACGACACTTGCCTTGAGACAGCAATGAGATGGACACCTCAGTTGTCTTGATAATGGTTAAGAAGAGTCTCTCATACCATGTTTCCCATTTGTGAAAAGGAGACGTCTATAGTTGTAGATAGGAAAACAAAAAAAAACTTGAATGCTCGAATAGCATCACTATTTGGAGGGCAACACTTCCCACCGTTCGTTTTGTCTGCGCGCCTGTTTGGCCCAGGTAATGGCACCTTTGATATTGGCGTAATATTTCTCCACGATAACGTTTGTTATCAACGCGTAAAACGGTATCGGTTTTATTCAGTTTTTATTTGGAGAAAGTACGTTTGATTGCTCATTAATTTTACGAATGATGCCTTGTTTTTTCATAGTCCCAGCCGCTTGGTTTGTTGGGTGCTTTTACGATTGCAAAAGAGAAAGATTGGCAAAAAGATTGTTGAATGCCATATGGTATAAACATTAAAAAGTAAAACATTGGTCGTTACCTATTTTATTTGTGAAGGTTTATTTATTTATTTTGTTTGTACATACCATCCACGTAAACACGCGCCAGTTATTTTTCTACGAAGCCAATTTCATCTATCATAATGTTTTCTCGTCATTTGTTTATTTTTCGTAGTGTGTGTGCACTGAAAGTTAAATTAACAAGCTTTTGTAGAACTCCAGGTTTTTTTCATAGTGTTCCATTAAAGGCGCGTCTGCGTGGACTACGCAAACCATAGAAATTAAGTAGTGGAGTGTTAAAAATTACCAATCAAGATAGACTTCTGTGTTCCTAGTAAAATATTTCTCATATATTGGGTTTGTAAGATCGAAATAGGCCTCCGTCCAGTATTAGTTACGTTAACACTCAATCTAAGTCATCGACCAATGTAAGAATCAAAATTTTAAAAATCTAAGTCAACAGCAATATTTAATTACATTAAACAATAGAATGATCGCAGCTAGGCTCAATGGACCAAAACTAATTTGCTGTCGTACAAGAACACGAACAAATCAAATAGGATTTAATAAAATTTCAAGTTATAAATTGCTCGGAATTGATTTAGGCACAATTCTGTTACATTTTGTAACATTAATCAACCGTTTTCATTCACTATTCGAAACACTCCTACGCGACAAGTGCTCACAATACTGGCACGGAGATTCGGAACAATTTCGCAGCTACGTCTAGATATGTCGAGCGGGCGAAAATTCAGATGTCCCTCGTAATCCGCGTGCTAGCTGTGTAGCATTGCACTAGCAGACTAAATTTCAACATTTCATTTCAGCTTACTTGAAGCGCAAAACAGAAAGACACAGAATTCAAACTCATGTATGTACTTCACTTTTCATACAGACCTAACGCCCAGCGAGAAAACAAAAGAGAACGCAAAAGAACTATTGTAGTGAAAGCACTTATTTGCTCTTTTACTTATTTGAATTTAGTGCTATTGTTACGGTTACACGTTAGTTATTCAAAGTGAAATAGTGGGTGGTGAAAAATTACCTCATACTCATGTATTTATGTTTAGATGGTCCGTTTCGAAATTACGTGTCCGTTAACATGCCGTGTGTCACGGGCAATGTTGGCCGTGCGTTGCTTGAGCTTTGTTCGTATGTATGATATTGTTTCTGTATCTCTCCATTTTCGGTTTAAGCTCTGCGTGTAGTCTGTACCTACATAACTAGTAAGTATTTAGACTATTGCCCAATGTGGGCAAAAAAGCATCTGGCCCCTTACTCTGTAATTTTCGATTTATGAAAACTATATTTTCGATATATATCATAAGCACGAGAATTGGGGGTCCATACACAAGTTTACCGGTAGATTTCTCTGAAAATATATCTGATGATGGCAATTGTAATTCAGGTCCTAAATAATGTTTCGTGTAGCAAGGTAAATATAGGCTATTGATTGACGCTGTTCATTTTTTATCGTCGGTATAATCAACTCCGTATTCATATAATTAATGTAACTGGTAACCATAGTCCTGTGTTAATTAATTAATAAAGTTAATTAATTTAAATATAAATAAAATATGATCAGGGTTTTTTAAATATATGTGCTTATTTTTACCATTAGCTCGGCAGCGAGGGAAAACATCGTGAGGAAACCACGTAGTACAATTCGGATAGTTTCTGAAACGTGTAAGCATGGTTAAGTAACCCCTGTTAAAGGTTCTGTTAAGGGTTCGCGCCTTAGTAAACGTAGTGTAGGACGGTCTCAGGTCAGATGGAGTGACGATCTGCGCAGGAGGGCTGGCTGGAGCTGGATGCCAGTAACCGAAGATCGATCAAAGTGGTGAGCATTTGCAGAGGCCTACGTCCAGCAGTGGATTGCAACAGGCAGATGATGATGTTGTTAAAGGTTTGCGAAGGTCGGACGGCAGTCGCTTCACTATAGATTCGACCCCCTACTTCCTGAATCATGGTCTAAGCAAACCTCCAAAGTGCCAGCTTTGGACGCAAACGGGAAGATTAGAGATAGATAAATAAATCATGATCATCATACAGGAACTGCGCCAAAAATATTCGACGTAACCATATCTAGACTTTGTTTATAATTAAATCCGTGTTATTGGGCTCAAGTATCCATTAATTATACAAATATTTGACGAAATCTGTAATGGTTTTATGTCGTATTTATGTCTTTGTTTGTAACATCACCAAAGATCAGAAGTAGGTATTCATTCACAATAGCTAATAATTTTTGCCAAGATTTTATAGGTTTATACGAGTAATAAAATTTCAGTTATTTTTATCCTTTAGCAAAATTATCTATGTTAGCTAGATCTGACTCTCTGTATCTCTTTATCACAGAGTACATTGTATTATAAAGTAACTCTTTATTTTGTGCTAGTGTTGTCAAAATAAATAAACATCATATCGTAGAAGTATCGATAAAAAAGACTTAACTGTCAATATAACCAGCGCCTCATCTCCAATGAAAATGTCTTTTCTAAATCATAGATAAAAATTAAAAAATATTCTAAAATATTCTGCTTTACTTCACTCAGGTTAAAGCCAGAAATTGTATATTTCCTGAAAACAGCTTTAGGCAAAGGTGTCAATTTATCTCTTGGAAACGTCTACACTGCCAATTTAGTGACAAAAAGATTGCAGAGAGTACCGTTTCAACGTCACCAGTTTAGAGATTAGTTAATGTCTAATTTATTTATTAAGTGTGTTTTGATATTGTGTATTATTGCATAATATTGCAATCACATACCTAAGAGTTATTCTGGAACTAGCTTACATTCATGTAACTTGCCTCTACCCTTATTGTGCTAGCAATAGAGTTCCAAGTCGAAAACCGATTCGGTTTTGATCATACGTATAAGTTCACTATGTTTAGACATGTGGAGTTCTAAAAGGAGTGTGCATTTTATTTGAACTAGTTCACTTTACGAGTCGAGAAACCAATTGTTTGTCAAAATAGAACATTTTACTGTCTAGTTCGGTAATTTAAGTAGAGAATATGATGGTGAACGATAAAGTTTTATGTCCAAAACGATGAGGAAATGTGAAAGATGCAATTTTGATACTAAGTTTTAAATAACTAGCAAGCTATCCAATTGTATTGATTTATCGGATAATAAAGATTGAGATAGAATTCAACTCAATCAATCATATTCACAGTTCTTTAGCTCCTAAAGTAAAAGTATCAGTCTATATACTGTCCCACTGCAAGTCATCGCTACTATGTTGGGACTAGGCTCAATCACCACGCTTGCGGATTGGTGATCACAAACCCGAGCTATCTTTGAGTTCCTAATTACTTAGCAAATCTTGGATTGGAGTGAAACCTTAGTATAGTTGTGTGTCCCTCGCGTTATTTGGTTATCACCGATGTGTCAGTTAGTCAGCAGGACGGGTCAGCTAACTGATTAATGAACCTTAGATTGCTGCGTTGTACAAATATTTCGGTCGGGGATGACAATGAATTGATTGATGACTATAGGTTTATGGTGAAGCGAGTTCTGATGGAGTACAAGTACAAATTCATATACGAACATAAAAATTAAGTGGCATGGCATTTAACGTTAACAGTTCGATGGTAACGAGTGAAAAAAGTGATAATGACCGAACTTCCTTTGCTGCAAGAAAGAATTCTTTAGCTCCAATCTCTGCGTTCGAGTGAAAGGTTGTAACCAAGTCTACGAGTGGGTAGAATTCGATCTTTGATGCCGCTCCCGTTATTAGGCTATCAGCGATGTGTCAATTAGTCAGGACGGGTCAGCTCCAGCTGATTAATGAACTGTGGACCGCTGCGTTATATTCCGCTCGGCAGAGACAATGAATTGACGACCATAGATTCTAGATGACGGAGATGTGAGACCGGACTTTTTGCTGGCGGAAAAAAGAATTACTCGCGGTTACGTGGATGGAATAGTGGGGTTTTGCCTTTTTTGTGATGTGGGTTTATCAATTTCGTTTTATTGCACGGTTCGGTCAGTTTTATAGGTGTACGTTTTGTTTATATCAGTGATATAAGGTCCAGTTTAGATTCTTGTTGCGTTCAAACATAAATGCTTACATCTCATACATTGATCTGATTCCGTTTCCACTTTTAGATGTTGCTAACGGCATTGCTTATATTTCTAAACTATCATAATTGGGCAAATGAGGTAATCGTTGGAATACTTTTGATCGTCTACTGGTTATCAACTATTACACCGACCTCTAGGCATAATAATTATACCTAACACAAATTTACATAAATCTCTTAGCGGAGACTATGTTCTCCCTTTGCATTAAGTGAGGCCATTGAACCATACGAGGTTAAGGGGACATTCGTCAAAACAAATATTTTGTTTCACTGTTACCTAAACCATATTGCCTCCGAAGTGGTAAGGTTAAGACCACTATCAAACTATCCGAGTACAATCATACATATATTGTGTCGTCCAAAGTACCAATTTTTTTAATGGTTTAGAAAAACTCCCCAAAAAAAAGTTGCAATATCTAATATCATGCAATCGCCTACGTTGATAAATCATGTCCAACAGAAACTGTATAGTTTAGTTGGTAACCGTGGCCATGTTACCTCTGCCAGGCTTCTCCCAAATAGCTTGGCTTGAAGACTTGACATGCTGAACAATATGTATGTCACAAATATGGATGGATGCCAAAAGCAAAGTCTCCGGGTTCCCAAGCGAGTTGGTAATAAGAAGTTGAGATTTGAAAGATTTTTTCACATAACTTCCGATCAGAAAACTAGTCATTCATCATCATTAGCAACCCACGCTCGTCCACTGCTGGACATAGGTCTCCCCCAATGCACGCCACCGCTCCCGGCCACTCTCATCCAGCTCACTCCAGCCAGCCTTCGAATGTTGTCATCCCATCTTGTAGCAGGGCGTCCAACACTACGTTTATCGAGTCGCGGTCTCCACTCAAGGACTTTATGGCTCCAACGGTTGTCAGTTCTGCGGCTAATGTGACCAGCCCACTGCCACATCAGTTTGCTAATTCGGTGGGCTATGTCGGTAGATATTTACCTGCAGAAGACTGTTGTTATGTGAGTGAGGGAGTTTTTATAGGTAGCAGACGGGTCTCCTGATGATAGGCGATTGCCGATGCCCATAGACACCTGCAACACCAGTAACACCGCAAATGCACTGCCAACTTTTCCCCCAATTGTGCAATCACCCCAACTATAAATAAATAGATAGATATTCTTTATTGCACAGAAACTGAATACATAAGTGAAACAACAGCAATAAACAGTACAATAAGGTAATAAATAAATGTAGACAACAGCACATACATTGTCCTGGTCCCAAACTAAGGTTTTCCCTTGTAGCTATGGAAACCAAAATCAACGAAGGAGCCACATACACCCAGACCAAACACAAATATCTGTTTCATCAACGAACATTTGTGTTGGTGCGGGAATCTAACGGTCTCAACCGGCGCTCAAACCACTGCGCTAAAGTCGCCATTTTGACTATGTCGATAATTTTGGTTCTTTGCCGGATCCGGATCATTTCGGCTTCGTATTATTCAGTTTTTTATTTACATGCCTCAGTAGAAGCAGGCAGGCTCGCTAGCCGGTGAATTATCCGGATCTATGTGAAGACATTCGCGCTTATTGTTTCCCTGACAAAAGGGTGGGTGTCGGTGCCAATTGATCACGTAGCCGCCCCTCCGCGTCCGTTTGCTGGCGTAAAGTTGCATACACATGAGAATGGGTAGTGAAATGTGGATATTATTTTAAATGCCCTAGAGTTTTTTATTTCTGAGCAAAATGTTGTTTCTATAACATCGTTGGAACTCCATTTAGTTCAACAAAAAATATAGCGGGTAATGCAGTGTGAATCGGAGGTTGTAAATACATAACTATGTGTGATTTTTAATACACTGAACTTACGCCCTAAAAGTCGTCGATATGACATACCAAAGAGGCTGGGCATAATTTGTGGTTTGCCATTTGCAAGCCGTAACAGTTTGCAATTTTTTTTGACATTATATTTTCCTAAAAATAAATAAAAATATCTCCACGTAAAGATAAATTTATTATCAGATTGTAAATAAAAGCAGGTATTGGCTTAACGTCGTAAGACCCAATAGCCTCATACGAGGCAAAAACAATCGATTGTCTATTGTTTCTGCCGTCTGGGCCTTACGACATTAACACGGACAAATACAATGATATAATCCAGCATACACAAGAGCTTTAGACAGCCGCGAATATAAACAAAAATCAAGCGGACACACTTAGGACGTTAACAAAAAACGGCCGCTTGAATAAGGACGTAAGTCTAAGTAAGGATTTCCGTCTTTCGGCAAAGTTCCGACAAGCGACAAGACTCCACAATAAGAAATCCGGTAAGTAAGAAAGGCTCCTTAACAGCTCAAGCTTGAGAGAGGCTGTTACGGGCGTCAATTATCCGGAGTCGTTGCGGGAGGATGCGGATTGAATTAGCGCTGGGAAGAGCCCGGGCCGAGACACCGGCTCGAGTGCAGCGGGTAATGCAGCGGGGAGCGGCGGTTGTAAATAGATGGGATTTTTAATATCGTGAACTTATGCTTTAATCGACTCTTGCAGACCAAAAAGTCTTTCATGCATCTCGCGCACATTCGTTACTCCTGGTCTGAGGGCGTCCTACAATAGCGTCAACGCATGAAAAATGGGGATCAAGACTCTGGAAACGTTCGTTTTCTAGAACTGGACGCAAAACGCCAGGCGCAGAAAAAGCGCCAAATGCCATCTTACACCACCACCTTCAATCAACGCTGGTCAGTGCGACTGCCTAGAATGCGACCAGGTTTTAAGACAAAGTTTGGACTCTAAGTAAGGATTTCCGTCTTTCGAGGCAAACTTCCGATAAGCGACAAGATTCCACAATAAGCACTAAAGCGCTGCATGCCCCCTTTTGATGCTCAGTCCCTTGCTAAAGCGCTCCGTGCCCATATACGGCACAGATGATAAGGTCACAGTCATTGCGCGGGGCCAGCGCTTGAGTGAATAAGAAATCCGGTAAGAAAGAAAGGCTCGTTAACAGCTCAAGCCTGAGAGAGGCTGTTACGGGCGTCAATTATCCGGAGTCGTTGCGGGAGGATGCGGATTGAATTAGCGCTGGGAAGAGCCCGGGCCGAGACACCGGCTCGAGTGCAGCGGGTAATGCAGCGGGGAGCGGCGGTTGTAAATAGATGGGATTTTTAATATCGTGAACTTATGCTCGGCTCTTGCAGACCAAAAAGGCTTGCGTGCTTCTTGCGCACATCATTACTCCTGGTCTGAGGGCGTCCTACAAAAATGTGGTCAAGGCTGTGGAAACGTTCGTTTTCTAGTACTGGACGCAAAACGCCAGGCGCGGAAAGGCCCCCATGCCCTCTTACACATCACCTTCAACGCTGGTCAGGTCTACTGCCAAGCATGAGACCAGGTTTTAAGACAAAGTTTGGACTCTAAGAAAGGATTTCCGTCTTTCGAGGCAAACTTCCGACAAGCGACAAGATTCCACAATAGGCACTAAAGCACTGCATGCCCCCTTTTGATGCTCAGTCCCTTGCTAAAGCGCTCCGTGCCCCTATACGGTACTATACGGCACAGATGATCAGGTCACAGTCATTGCGCGGGGCCAGCGCTTGAGTGAATAAGAAATCCGGTAAGTAAAGAAAGGCTCCTTAACAGCTCAAGCTTGAGAGAGGCTGTTACGGGCGTCAATTATCCGGAGTCGTTGCGGGAGGATGCGGATTGAATTAGCGCTGGGAAGAGCCCGGGCCGAGACACCGGCTCGAGTGCAGCGGGTAATGCAGCGGGAAGCGGCGGTTGTAAATAGATGGGATTTTTAATATCGTGAACTTATGCTTTAATCGGCTCTTGCAGACCAAAAAGGCGTCTGTGCATCTCGCGCACATCGTTACTCTTGGTCTGAGGGCGTTCTACAATAGCGTCAGTGCATAAAAAATGTGGTCAAAGCTGTGGAAACGTTCGGTTTCTAGTACTGGATGCAGAACGCCAGGCGTGGAGAAGGCCCCCCATGCCCTCTTACAACGCTGGTCTACTGCCAAGCATGAGACCAGGTTTTAAGACAAACTTTGGACTCTAAATAAGGATCTCCGTCTTTCGGGCCAAGTTCCGATAAGCGACAAGATTCCACAATAAGCACTAAAGCGCTGCATGCCACCTTGATGCTCAGTCTCTTGCTAAAGCGCTCCGTGCCCCTATACGGTACTATACGGCACAGATGATAAGGTCACAGTCATTGCGCGGGGCCAGCGCTTGAGTGAATAAGAAATCCGGTAAGAAAGAAAGGCTCCTTAACAGCTCAAGCCTGAGAGAGGCTGTTACGGGCGTCAATTATCCGGAGTCGTTGCGGGAGGATGCGGATTGAATTAGCGCGGGGAAGAGCCCGGGCCGAGACACCGGCTCGAGTGCAGCGGGTAATGCAGCGGGAAGCGGCGGTTGTAAATAGATGGGATTTTTAATATCGTGAACTTATGCTTTAATCGACTCTTGCAGACCAAAAAGGCTTGCATGCATCTCGCGCACTTCGTTACTCCTGGTCTGAGGGCGTCCTACAATAGCGTCAACGCATGAAAAATGGGGGTCAAGACTCTGAAAACGTTCGATAGAACTGGACGCAAAACACCAGGCGCAAAAAAAGCGCCAAATGCCATCTTACACCACCACCTTCAACGCTTCAATCGTGAACTTACGCCCCGGGCGACTCTTGCAGACCAAAAAGGCTGTTCATAACAGAAAATAATTATCATGCCTTTGTGTTGGAAGGTGCACGTTTGTTAACCTTTTTAGTTTTTCTTTTTTTAGTTATTTTTCCAGGACAAAAATAAATGCGCGGAAAGATCAGCACACTGTAAAATATAAGTAGGTACCTAATCATTGATTAAGAGCGAAAAAAGTCGAATTTATAATCCAGATTGACATGAAAACTCCAATAGCGGCGAACACAAACCAAAGCGAGCGCACGAGAGGGCCTAAAACAAACTGGACGCTATGACCAAATCGAAGTTTCTTTTCCCTTTTTTAAGCGTTGTGTGTCACCTTTATTTGGATGCGACAGGTATACTCTCATTCGTCACGGGACGGAAATACCTATAAGGCACCAGAAAACGTAAGTAACAAAAAAAAGTTGGTAGCGTTCTTGTTTGTGACTCCACTGGTGTTGCATGTCTATGAGTGGAGTCAGTCGTCCACTATCAAGTGAGCAAACACTCGTCAGCAACTTAGGTATGACTCAAAAGGCAATATAAAGATACCAAAAACACTTAGCAATAACCTACGATATTACTTTACAGTATTTATCTAAAAACCAGTAAAAGCAAAAACCACACTCGAGCTAGCCTTATTTGGCTCAACTAAATCCATACAAGCGTCTTCACGCCCGTTCATAATTACTTTGCGAAAGTTAATATTGCGCTCTGAAAGGTCTAAAGTGAGGTCTAGTGATGCGAGATCGTAATCGAAAGAAGAAAAACGCTTTTTTAGTTAATCGATACTTTTATAAATTGCTGTTAACATTATCATGATTTTTACTGAATAACGGAAGCAGGTATTTAAAAGTTGTATCTTTTGATTAAAGCGTAACCATTATTATGGAATACTAGCTTTTGCCCGCGACTTCGTTCGCGTGGACTTCAGGTTCGTAGAAACCTTAAAAATTGTAGCCTATGTGTTATTCTGATGTATAAGCTATATTGTGGTAAAGTTTCATTCAAACCCATTCAGTAGTTTTTACGTGAAAGAGTAACAAACATCCATACATCCATACATACAAACTTTCGCCTTTATAATAGTAGTAGGATTACAAAGTTAAATAAAAATAGTATTTTTTAATGTCAACTGTCGAAGTTAGTCAAAGAGACCCGTCACTAAATACCGGTGTTTAGCATTTGGTCTACAGATTCTGCCAATCAATCTTAACGAAATAACTGGTTTTAAGACTCTATTACCAACCAAGAAGTCCATTGTCCGTAGTACACTGATAACGATAATTAATTACTTTAAACTTGAAACTTTGATTCAATGCCAGGACACAACAGCTGATTTGACAAGCGACACGTCGTCGTCGGCTCTAGCAGAAATAAAATTAAAACTCTTTAGTTTCCTCTTTAAAATTGACCTATGTGCCTATGATGTAGGCACACTCTCTCTCTTCTCTTCTTCTCTTCTCTCGCTCTTCTCCCACATACGGGTCATCAGCAACCCACGTCCACTGCTGGACGTAGGTCTCCCCCAATGCACGCCACCTGCTCCCGATTTTCGGCCACTCTAATCCAGCCACTTCGAATGTCGTCATCCCATCTTGTAGCAGGGCGTCCAACACTACGTTTACCGAGTCGCGGTCTCCACTCAAGGACTCATACGGGTAGTTGGTCTCAATCTTTCACCAAACCATGCCGAGATTACGCGTGAAGATGGCTCTCACATCTCTAGTGAGGCCTCATTCAGCGCACGCGACACCGGACCCCGATTGTTCCTACAATAAAAGTCTAAGAGCGGACTGGAGTTTCATTTCCTCCCGAGTTAATATGTCTGGAGGGCGAGTGCTTATTATCTGTATCATTAACTATTACGTTATGTTTTGTGTAATACTTACTTCAATAACTTAAGAAGAAGAGTTATATGTTTGGGACATCTTTCAATACAGGAATGTTTACTAGTGCACTCTTTGTGCATCCACTCGTAGTGTACAGACGGAGCGTAGATAGAGTTACCCCCCTCAATGCAAAAATAGCACTTGTGTCTCACACATAAGAATAGTCCAAAGTCCAAAAAGATAACATGAAGTTATTTGATACCACGCCGTAGGTAGACTATACAATCTCCTGCAAAAAGAAGTACCTTTTCTACCTACTTATTCACTTTGATAATCACATCACTGTTCTCTTATCAGGCTACTTTTCTCTTATTATTGGAGACAATTTCGGTCACGCAAAATTGCCTAATTTTGACCGTTTTCATAAAACATGTGGCAAGTCGCATATTTGTATGAGGAAACAATGTGTATCATCAAGAGACCAAAGCTTCAGAAAGTAATGACCCGCAGTGATCCATTGGTTTATCTGCCACCTATCACAGAAAAAAACACAAGTTTCCAGAACTTATCTAAAACTTAAGCGAATATTCTCAACTCTCGTACATTTAAGTAGATAGAGGTGATCTCGGTCGCTCGGCTGTCACCGAGTCACACAGCACTCGAGCGCATATTTAAGTGAATGAAGTGCGATCCCTTGTTCCACGTAATACGAGTCTGGATGGAAAGAGGTGAGGAAGTGCCTAATAATTGTTTTTAAAAACGTGAAATTTTGTAAGCTGCTACGAGGTCGCTTGAAAGATAGGGCCAGCGTTGTATTAGTAAGCGGGCCACCGTCTTGGAAAGATGGACTGGCGAAGAAGGGAGAGCGTCGTGAATGGTTAAGTCGGTAGGCATTTTTTTTTCTTTTTCTTTTATGTGATAGGTAGCAGACGAGCAGGCGGATCACCTGATGGTAAGCAATTGCCGCCGCCCATGGACACATGCAACAAGTGCGCTGCTAACCTTTTATCCCCTTCCCCCCCAATGGGCCTCCGGTACCCTCACTCACTCGGCGAAACACAGCACAGGAGCTGCTTCACGCCGGTTTTCTGTGAGGCAGTGGTATCACTCCGGTCGAGCCGGCCCATTCATGCCGAAGCATGGCTCTCCCACAATTCAGTCTCACTGGAGGAGAACCCGACATAACTCGTCCGCCTCTCGTCGGCCCCTTGCACATCAGGCCAGCGGCATTGCCCCAACGCAAAAAAAAAAGATCGCTTGAGAGATGTCAAACTGTCATACGTTGGGTTATAGCGATTTCCTATCTGTTAGTACCAACCGAACTCGTCCAAGCTGCGGGCGTCCACTATTGTAATATGCCACACATATCATAGTGCTTTTGGCTGTAATACGATTGTTGTTTTCGCATTAAAATTAATGTGATGATTCCCAAACAATTTAATTTCAATTAAATGTCAAATTGATGAATAAAATTAATCGTGTTACATGTGTTGATTCGCAATGCGGAACAATCAATGAACCTCAAACATGTCGTAAATGGTTTAAATAATTTGGATTTTTGTGTTCCTGCGAAAAAGCGGTACAATGCAATGGAAATTTATTGCAGGTTTCTGAAAAATATACAATATACTAGTGGCCCGCTTTGTTGCGGGAATAAGTTTTGATATTAATCCCAATATTTGCCAATAGATGGCGCTGGATACCGATCACTTCATGCAAGTATTTCGTCTTTTCGGGATACATAATAGGTCTTGTGGCTGTCAAATACTGTCAACGTTGAGACGCAAGGGTCGCGGGTTGGATTCCCGCACCAACACAAATGTTTGTTGATGAAACAGATATTTGGGACTGGGTGTTTGTAGTCGCCTGCGCTGTGTTTCGTCGAGTGAGTGAGGAGCACCGGAGGCCCAATTGGGGAAAAGGGGGTTAAAGGTTGGCAGCGCACTTGTGACTCTACTGGTGTTGCAGGTGTCTATGGGCGGACGGCCATTGCTTACCATCAGGTGATCCGTCTGCTCGTCTGCCACCTATCACATAAAATAGGGGTTAAAGGTTGGCAAGCGCACTTGTGACTCTACTGGCGTTGCAGGTGTTTATGGGTGGCGGTAATCGCTTACTATCGGGTGATTTGTCTACTCATCTGCCACCTATCACATAAAAAAGACAAATATAATAATAGGTACACTTACACATACATGTCACACATAACACCATATACAGAGTGGCTCACGAACACTAGTAAGATTTTTTCCCAAACTCATTCCCATCTTCCCCAAGTCACAAATGAAACCTAAGCAATAATTACTAATTCAAAACTCCGGCATCGACAAAGGCCGCCCGTCGAGTACAGTCGAGTACAGCGGGAGTGGAGATGTGAGTGACAGCGGCGACTCAAAGCGATTGATCACGCGTCTGTACCGGCGAGCACTCTTCAACTCTCTGAGAATCCGCCTCCCGATGTATTTTCGTCGCGAAACGTGTAAATGTTGATGAAAAAATCGTTATTAGGCTTTATACTAAGTATAAAGCTTTGAAGTGGATCAAATAAAAAGTAATGGCGTAATAAAATGTGAAAAATATCGAAAATTACGTTATACTCTGGGGGCTGGGCTGAAGGAGTTTCAGTTTATGTAGGACATAAAGATAGCCAGGCAAAGCAAAAAAAGCTATAATTTATTTAGCATACTTACATTTTAATAATTTATTTAGCATACTTAAATTTACATTCATCTCAGATCTTATCTCTATAGCACAGAGGGTATTGTGTCTATACAGAATTCCACCACAGAGTAATTGTATCCTCTGTGATTCCACACTGAAAGCATTTGATTTCTGATTTTGCAAAAACAGGGCGTCATTAATTACAGTAACAACTATAAAGTTAAATTTCGAATATGCAGTTAAATTCATAATGTGTTTCGCTGCGTGATTGAGGGTACCGGAGGCCCAATCCAGGGGAAGGGGGTTAAAAGGTAAGCAGCGCACTTGTGACATCACTGGTGTTGCAGGTGTTCATGGGCGGCGGTAATCGCTTATCATCAGGTGATCCGTCGGCTCGTCTGCCACCTATATCATAAAAAAATTGGAAACAAAATGTAGTAATTTATTTTCAACCCTAATCCATAGAAATTAGTTTTAAATTCCGAAAATGTCAAGTAGCGCTCTTATTCTAATTACGAGGCTATCATTTTTTTTTAATTTTTTATTATTTTTGGTATAGCATTTCTTTGTGGCTATCATTGCCGGCGATACTTTTGGCGCGTTTACGCTGTAGGTATCTATGGTTATATGATCGAAATTCACATTACCTACCTACATAAATAGTGTAACTAACTAAAGTAGACACTGGCTGGATACCTTGAAACGTTCATAACGAATAAAAACGCAATAAGTAGGTACCTATTTCCTATGTTTTTAAAGAAAATGCGTTATGTGACTATTTGCGTAAACGAAAATGATCCTTACTACCTACTTGGGTAGTTTCTGAATTTGAATAAATTACTGGTGTAGATTTATTTGGGAGGAGATGATTGCTTTCCATTTTGGCGGAGCGTGGGCGTCGGCCTGGAGCGGAATACTATCTTGCTCCTCGGTTGGACTTTTTTACCGCCCTGGGGAAACACGAGGCTAACTTACATAAATAATTAAATATTCCGAGCTCTTATCAATCAGTCAGAATTGATAAATTTCAATTGTTTTTTGGAAGACCGTTTAGCGGTGTGGTTTGAACGCTGAGATGCAAGGTTGCGGTTTCGATTCCCGCACCAACACAAATGTTGATAAAACGGATATTTGTTTTGGGTCTAGAGTTTCGTATTTCTTTGGTTGGTACCAGTGTCTCATGTTTTTCTATATCTAACTATGGCACTTAGATGTGACAGTCAAACAATTTCATATTGTACCAGGAATCTTGCTATCATATGCGATTGAGGCTTTTTCTCAATATTTATTTTTATTACTTAGAAAGTTTTTCATACTGGGTTTGAATTCTTCTTAATACCTACTTTTAACAAGTTATTTACCTACGGCCATTGCTTATAGATTGGATATAATTACCTATGTAGGGTGTCTTTGTGAACATTTACTTCCCTATAGCCACGTGTTCTAACAACATTCTGAATAACATTTTTGTTGTTTGTGTGTTGTTCTACATCTTTCGGAAATTTGAAGAACATTTTTTCGACTTCTCATACAAGATGACCAAGTCACGTGACCGACTGTGTATGATAAAAGACGGAATTTTTCTATGCAAATTTTCAAAAGTCATAGAACAAATGTTGTTCAGAATGGTTAGTAGAATACGTGGTTCATTCATCAGCAACCCACGCTCGTCCACTGCTGGACATAGGTCTCCCGCAATGCACGCCACCGCTCCCGATTTTCGGCCACTCTCATCCAGCTCACTCCAGCCAGCCTTCGAATGTCGTCATCCCATCTTGTAGCAGGGCGTCCAACACTACGTTTACCGAGTCGCTGTCTCCACTCAAGGACTTTATGGATATATGAATACGTGGTTAAATGGATTTAAATGTTTACAGCTACAACCTGTATTTTATAAAGTGGGTACCTAAGTAGTAACTACGTAATTATTGTGACTACTTATTACAACCGTCCGTGGATATTCAATTATGTAAGGATCAGAATTATTTATCATTCCACTGGCTGTGTTTCTACGAGTAAATTAATTATCAATAAGGGACTGAGAGAATTAAAGAGGAATCAATGGTAGAGGGTACATTTCGAAATTAATAAGTGCTTCCAAATCCCGATGGGTCCAGTTTTTATGTTCTTTGTAATTGCTTCAAATAAGTAATAAGCATAGGTAGCTACCTATAATAGATGAATTTTATTTTGCATCTGTCGACTACAGGCTGGCTAGGAAGCCTTTTTAGAGTAAGCTTTCAAACCTATGTCCGTATTTCTACTATTTGCTCGGCGATGTGGGAAACATCGGAAACGTGCACGATGTAACAAAATAATGCAATAACAGATTCATAGTCATAAAGACATTTATCAAGCAGGGGATGTGTACGCTAAATAGAAAAATATAGCTAGTAGTAAAGACAACCAGTTACTATCTTATTAAATTTATCATAAATAATAATATTCTTTTTACCATCGCCCGGTGCCGCTCCTCCACTCCTCATTGTCGCTACGACGTATCGTAGCTTGACTACGAAATCTCCATTCGGTGATTTCGTAGTAAAGCTATTAGCCTACAAAAAACTTTACTTGTTACGTAAGGATAAGTATACTATAAGCATAACCCTAAAACAAACGTACCTACGTAATCTTCTACGTACTATCATAATGTAGTATGTATTTACCATATTTATTTCCATAATCTAGAACAAGTACCTGCTATGAAAACTCATCAGGCCCGGGTTTAAAATATTCAAAAGGTATACATAACTAATATGTAGGCGTACATTGGTGAAACCACCAAATCCAGTACCAATAAGGGATAGTTACAGGATTACTGAACTGAAATATAGTTACGAACGAGTATGTTCAAAGTAAATTAGTGAAAGCAAATTCGTAGTCGAGTACAAGACACAAGAAATTTTATAAATGATTTAAAAATATATATTTTTTGCTAGAGGCCGCAAACTAAATGTTCTAATCTATACTTGAGAGATATGTAGTGTTTTTAAATATTTACAGAGTCCATTGTATTTTTTTAAAACATCTGCTAATTTAAGACATAAGGTCTATTAGTCTCTATTAGATGGATCTCACAACTTTTAGGATAGAACAAATGAGGTTCGACACTTGCATTTTTTTGACGAGTACGTACTGTTTTTACCGGATCTTATAATGTCTAACATTTAGTATTTTTCTACTCGCATTCTTCATACATAAGTTAAAGAAAACTTAGTCTGGAGCTTTCAGTAAATCTAACAAGAGTCGGTTTCGGGAAAGTGTTTTGAATACTAGTAGGTACCAGAATCACATTACACGCCTCATGATCATTTGGTACGGGGGCCTTTCCTCTTGAACTTTGCAAAGGCCCTTTTACAAGTTATGTTTTGAATGTGGATGGAACTATTTCGTAATTGGCTCGTATTTTGCTCTGTCGACCGCAGGCTGCTATTGGTTGGAAATTGTATTAGTTGTTTGGAG
This sequence comes from Cnaphalocrocis medinalis, assembly GCA_014851415.1. Lineage (NCBI taxonomy): Eukaryota > Metazoa > Arthropoda > Insecta > Lepidoptera > Crambidae > Cnaphalocrocis > Cnaphalocrocis medinalis. The sequence continues at coordinate 13,490,912 of CM026278.1, forward strand.
GTGAAGTGGTCCTGTAAATTGTATGCATGAAACCATTCAGGGGTTGCGAGGATTCGTAGAATTTAATCATTAATTCAAGTTCCAAATGTAATCACTCTGCAAGAGTCAGCCAATAACTTTAACTTTTATTTGTGTATACTATTTTAAGCCATTATTATTAAAAAATAGGGTTCCATTTCGAAATGAAACCAATGGAATATGACCTGTCTCTATCTGAATGTTGTCTTATTTGTAGTTACTAACTAAGTAGACATAATTCGGGATTTTTTCCTAGAATCGTAATCGGGAAAATGGTCTACTTTCGCCTACCACGTGTACGGGCTACAGTGTGTACCACCACGTGTAGGCGTTTCCAATTTTGGAGAGACATCTACATAGAAATGTTAATGTCTAGCCTGGTAACAGCCCATTTACTCTTTCTTGATCACATACGTAACAGAATTTACTCAATAGCTTTTTTGATAGAAGGTACATACGAGTAGTTTTACGTTATAGTGGATAAACGAGCAGACGGCATCACCTGATGGTAGTCGATCACCGCCGCCCATAGAGAGCTGAAACACCTGAGGCATCACAAACGCGTTGCCGCTTAAGGAAGGAATAACATAGTGCGTGGGATGTGATTTGATCTTATAAATATTATAAGCAAGTATCTAGGATCAATGATATGGTCATTACAATGAGATGAGTTGAAGAGCGTGTACAAGTATGTATTCGAAAGAGTGATAGTATGAATTGGAGAAAGTGGGTTTAGGAACAGAGGACAGCCGAAATAGATAATGGATGCATTGAAGTTGTGTGTGAAGATTGACATGTTTGAAAAAAAGTGGATCATTGGATGACAAGGACGCATAGAAGAAGAAAACATAGTGCGCTGACCCTAGTTAAATAGGGAATAGGGCAGGAGGTTATGATCTCGGATCTAATCCTACCACATACTTTACGTGCTGTTTATTTTACCCCGCGGGGATGTTTTACGGTTCATAACATCGGCACATCGCGGCATTCCGCGGATCGCTCTGACGCATTATGGGCCATCCGTCAAGTCATTGATGGCCGCTACTTTTGTATGAGAGGTCTCGGTCAGCCGGCGGTCTCGATTTATTTTATTTTACGAGCGCATTCGCGATAAGTGCCTCGGACCGTGATCCGAATGCTGATAACGGGGGTGAGCAACGTTGCCAGGTTATGTTTATTGCCGTTTTGGGGATTTTTGACCCTCTTAGGTAAATTTTAAGATATAATATTGATCACTAAAAGAAAAACTTGCAAATAAACACATGCCTTTTTATCATAAGCTAAACTTCAACATTAATACTACGCAACAACAAACATTTATTATTAGGAGCAACTATTCCTGCGGAACTTACTAATAGTGGAATCGTAAGATAGAAGCGGCTGTGTCCCATACATTTGAATACCTTTACTCATTGTTGGACTAAGTATGTTATATGTTTATGAATTTGTTGTATTATAAAAAGCATACAGAATAGATCAGATTTATGCGGTTATAAAACTTTGGGTACACGATAACTTTGTACAAAATTTTGCTATTACGTGTCATGTCAAATTGTTGTGAAGGAGCACCGATAAAAATACCTAGTTATAGTATTTTTGTTGCGATCGTGATGTATTGTGCACTTTAGGTATTTTATTCGTTTGACCTGGCAACACTGGTAGTGAATCAAATACCCCACGACCCTCTATTTACAGGTGAAGTAATGGTGCGGTACTTCGTTTTTGATACTTGGAGTATATTGTTTTGGTGGATGAGACGAAGACCTTTTTATTGGCAAGTGTTAAATAAACGCGTGAGTGGAACTGTGACTTACTGCCGCACTCAAAGACGTCATTTAACCTTGTTGCTCATTATCTTGAATAATAGGATAGTCTTTATGTCTATCAAAATACAGATCAATATTTTTATTGCAGTGACAATTATTAAGGTTTAATTAACGTCTCTGAGTGCAACATAAAGTGTTGTAGAGAGCAATGGTAGCTCTGTGGATAAGAATACGCCTTCAATACGAGATGTTGGAGTTCGAGCATGTATCTCTGAGTTTTTCAAATCTATGTATATCTACCATTAGCTTGGCGACCATAAATGACAATGATTCTATCACCACGCAGGTAAAACTGCGGGGCGGATCTAGTAGGTACTAATAGTAGTAAAAAAGAGGACTAGAATAAAGCAGCACCTGCGATGTGTTTCGCCGAGTAAGTGAGGATACTGGAGGCCCAATCGGAGGAAAGGGGGTTAAAAGTTGATAGCACACTTGTGACTCCACTGGTGTCTATGGGCGGTGGCAATCGCTTACAATCAGGTGAAACATTTGCTTGTCTGTCACCTATCACATAAAAAAGTGAAAGTTCACATAATTACCAATTACGTTTTATTTATGATCTGTTGTTATCTTTACATCCTTCAGAAATACAAAAACAATCGCAAAAACCAGAGCTACAATCGGGAAAGACGCCGCATTTAGAGATATTTCATTTGTTACCAGTCCGATTTGTCTCTGTCCGAGAAGGTCACCTAGTTCACCCATGGGACATTCCGAGATAAGCAACGATCCTCCTATCGCATTTTATAGGGCATTCGATATTAAGGGGACACTATGAGAATGGTTTTTGCTCCATCAGCCATCGGGCTTCGCGCGTGGCCTCCTCTATTGAATTCCTCTGGGACAGTTTATGGTGATGCCTAAAATTTTCTGCTCGATTTCGATCTTTATCTTTTGTGTCATAAGAGTTTAAAGGTGTATCCGAGATGAGCCGGGCACGTCGTTAAGGGAAATGGAAAAAGTTGTCGTCTTATGTAATAGCGTAATTTTTTTCGTTGACGTGTGGGTGTTAGGGGTTAGTACAGGCATTCAGGAATCACCTCATCGCATTAAGAATGTAAATTAAGGCATGTGTGGGTTTTGTATTACGTGGAAAGGTTTGAGAGGGGTGAGGGTGATTTAAGGTTCTTATGTGATGTAGGTGCTTGTTTGATGTGCGGGTATGGATAATGTGTATCCTCCTTTTTTCATTGAATTTGGATACCTCTTGTTCGATGTGTAAATTTCAAAGGGTTTCAGAGAAATCAGAAATGTTATGTGGAATGCAATATCCCACGCACTTTATTAACAATCACAACCCTAAATATTACATGTCTTTGATCTACCCGAATATTTATTATCGACTAGAAAAACTATTTGTAAAAAATGGTTTTTGTCAAATCAAATCATTTTATTTTTGCTTGAAAGGTGTGTTGCTTGAAGGTCGTGATTCAGCGAACTAGGTTTTATATATAAAAAAAATAAAAAAAACATTACTACGTCGTAAAGCCCAGACAGCAGATACGAGTACAATAGAAAATCAATTGCTTTTGCCTCGTATGAGGCATTTGGGTCTTGCGATGTTAAATAAAACACTAATTGATAACTTTAAGTATAGACCAGTGTCAATAGATTTTGAGATAAGTTTGTAACGTAAAGTAAAAATATTTTAAAAAGGTTCACATACAAATCTAGTTCAAAAACCTGGTTTAGGAATCTAGTTCACAGTATGACAACAAACATGATTTATTATTAACAAGTGGTTGTAATTTTCAGTAGCAAAACTTGTTGCGAATAACTCTGATAGTTAACTAAAATTGATGATTCAAAATACAGTATTTAAAGCCTAATTAAATAGGGAATTAGTTTGAAATTCGAGCTGTTACAGACTGCAATACGAGTATAAATTAGATCAGGTATCGGATAATTTAACATTGAACCTATATCGGCACCCGTATCAATGGGAAAGCATTAACGTCGCCTAATTTTATTGGTGTCACTGACCCTGTTCAGTATTGGAAGTTTGCAATTTTGCATAACAGGAATTCCAATTTGTGATGCATGGATTAGTGGGCAACGACGTTTACATTTCGTATGACGTGTTTAGTGTTTTATGCTATTAGATGTTGACACTCGTTAACGGTCTGCGTTTGCGACCTAAAATCATCAACTATCTTAATGGTCTTACTTATACTAATATAGGTACTAGAACGCCACTCACGCCTTTTTGGGATCCGTCTTCTTTCTGTATTAGTTTCAAAGTATCCTTATAGATGTCGCTAGGTGTAGATTACATCGCACAAGTGTTCCGTTTTCCCATCACTCTGGGAAGCATGTCATTCATGATGTCTAGGTATACTCGTAATTGTATCAAAATTTGAAACCTAATTATGTTGCTTAATAGTTTGAATTTGAGCTGTTTCGGTTTATGGCATGGCTAATTTAACAGTGAACCGATATTGACAGCTATGCCAAAGAGCAGGAATTATTCAAGTATGCCTATTTATCGATATTTCTGGCCCCATTAGGCACGCTTGCACGATTGCTTGTATTGGCATTCAGGAATTCAAATTTGTGAAGCATTGATAATATAAGCTGGAAGAAAATTGGAACGATATCGAGTGGAGTGGTAGGTGTCATGTAGTAATTAGTAAAATTGAATTGTTAGAGAATTCGAAAATCTTACAAATAATCATATATTTTGTAGGAACTAAATCTGATATTACCTACGTTTTTGAATATTCGCTCTGCATTACTTAGACAAATATTACCTATATGATATAAACGGGACTAAACGCGAGGATGTTCAAAAATAAATACATTTAACTGTGGGAGAGCCACGCTTCGGCATGATGGGCCGGCTCAACCGGAGTGATACCACTGCCTCACAAAAAACCGGTGTGAAGCAGCCCCTGTGCTGTGTTTCGCCGAGTGAGTGAGGGTACCGGAGGCCCACCCGGGGGGAAGGGGATAAAAGGTTGGCAGTGCACTAGTAACTCCACTGGTGTTGCAAGTGTCCATGAGCGGCGGCAATTGCTTACCATCAGGTGATCCGCCTGCTCGTCTGCTACTTATCACATAAAAAAAAAATAATAATAGCACTTACTGCTTGACGTTTCGACTGCGTTACAACGGCCCGTGGTCACAAGCAGACTGGAAGCGCACGCGGCGTCTCTGTATGTCTGATAGTTTTAAATAAACATTGTCCATGCAATGTTTTTTTTTAAAATGCCTAATCTAGTTGTTAATTGAGTTTCGTACCTGAAAAAAAAAATGTTAAGACCGATTTACACTTTAATAAGTACAGTAGCGAGTTAAGTTGCTTCATCAGCGAGTTAAGTCATTTTGGCCGTTCACACGGCAAAAACGGTTTACCCTTTCCGTTCACCCCTAAGATCACTTTCCGCATGTGTCAAGACTCTTTACAAGTTTGAAAGTCGAGTTCCGTATTTAACGTCGTAAGCCAGACAGCAGACACATTGGAAAATGAATTGTTTTATGCCTCTTAAAAGGCTTTTGGGTCATACGACGTTAATATCAAACCTATATTGATACCCATACCATGAGCAGGAATTCGCAACCGTTAATTTTATCGGCGTCGCTGACACAGTTCAGCACGCTTGTTTCGGTATTGGAATTGTGCGTACCAGGAATTCTAATTTGTGTTGCATTGATGAGCTGGCACGAACAGATCGATATCGAGTGGCGTGATCGGTTGGTTCCGTTCGTTGTAAGTAATTAGTTGTGTTGTAATGACTAAGTTCAAAAAGTTGATACATTTTAGAGTGTACATCACTAGGATGATTGAATCACAAGGGAAGGCACTGAAAGTCGAATCTTTCTGACATTATATCGAAGATGTCTCTGTCTTACGTGTTTGTTTGTTATCATTTCGTGTCTCCCCCGCACATATCCCTATGTTCCCTATACATATAGTAGGTAGGTCTGTGTAATTTGTGCGGAACCATACTAATATTACTGTAAGCGCGCATTCGAGAGAAAAAATTCGAAACATACTTTTGCTCGATCCGGGAATCGAGCCCGGGACCTCGAGATCACGGCCCGGCACTTAAACCATTAGACCATCGAGCCGTATAGTGATGTGCAACCCGAAAGTTTGCGAGCTAAATCATAATTAACAAAAATGCCATAAACTCTGTCAAGTAAGTTTTTGTAATAAAAATTAAATATTTAAAAAACAAGTAATTATTTTAGCAGTTACTACTTGAACGAGTCCATTCACATCGTTCGGGACTAGAATTCACGCTGTAGTTTGAGAACTTAAAGTCACCTGCGTCTTGAAATGAGTTTTTCTAGCCGCTACACTTGTCTAGACCAAGCAATTAAGGACTTAAGCAAATTACTAATTCACCACTTCAATAAAACGACTTAATGAATTTTGTCACTGAGTAAACTCTTAATAAAATTTAAGGTTTAGCTGGAATTATTAGTTAATTTGTTATTGGAGTAAAAAAGGAGAGTATTTATTTAATTACAGTTTCTATTTAGAATTATTAAATGAGAGTATACATACAGGGCGTATCAGTAAAAAGTTAAGTTCCATCCTTTACTAACCATTCTAAACAATTTATATTCTATGACTTTCGGAAAATATTTTTTTCGTAAAAAAAGTCAGTCAGGGGACTGTTTTTATGCGATAGTGATTTAAGAGCAGACGGATCGCCTGATGGTAAACGAACGCCGCCGCCAATAGACACCTGCAACACCAGCAGAGTCACAAATTCCCTGCCAACCTTTAACCCCTTTCCCCCCAACTGGGCCTCCTCACTCGGCAAAACACAGCGCAGACGCAGCTTAACGCCGGTCTTCTTTGAGGCCGTGGAATCTCTCCGGTCAAGTCGGCCCATTCATAAACACAAGTCGGTCAGGGGACTTGGACATTTGTTCAAAATAGTTAGTAGAAGTGGTGTTTAAAGGGATGTAATAGTTTACCGACACACTCTCTATACCTATTCAGACTAAAATCAATTGAAGGGACCCTCTTTAACTAATGAAACTGGAATATCAGACAACATCACACATCGACCTTATTCCAAAGTACGAGTAAGTTCGTCTGGGACCAGCTGCTATTGATGGTGTTTCCAATTAGATATGACCAGTAGCTTTACCATGAGTTTGAAATACTATCCTCGCTATCGAAAACTATCGCTTTGTCTCTTTCATTGTGATGCATTTGAAAGAGACAGAGCAATAGTTTACGTTATGTCAGTTTTCGATGTCAATTCATGGTAGCGCTACTGGTGACCTGCAAGAAAGTCTATTTGACATGCTGAGGCTGAACCTTGTTAGTCGCAACTACTATGTTCCTTTATTTTGTCTCTTTGTCTATGTGTAAATGTGTTGTGGTCAATATATGTTTTCTTACTCTTACTCTCTTAATCAATTTCTTCTTTAAGAGTTGGCAACGCATTTGCGATGACTCAGATGTTGCAGATGTCCATGGGCGGCCGTGATTCACTTATAGGTACTTACAGAAAAAAGTTTTTCTCCGTATTAATAAAATAATCTTGTATCAAAGCAAATTGCATTAAACCTAGATTATGGTTGCCTCATTTATATTGAAACTAGTATTTTCTTACTTTAAGAAAAAACTAAATAACTAAACTAATTTGAAATAATCTTGACCTGATTTGAAATAATCTTGAATTAAAACAATTCCCGACCATAAATCTTCTACCAAGAATTTATTAAAGCAAAAAGATTATTATATATTTTTTTTATTAAATTTACTTATTCTTCATTGGAAATACTTTGTCCTTGATTTTAATTGCAACAAGAAAATATAGGTAGGATTTTTTGTTTTGAGATTGTTTTATGATTGATTCATTAGATAATCTTATAATGAATAAACATTATTGCTATTAGGTAAGACGATTTTCCTTAAAATAAAAAAATCTTTCATGACAGTTATATTTTTCTGCTTTGAGAAATATTTTTTATCTTTGTAGGTCGTCTCTGCTCGTTTTTCTACTTTTAAAGCTTTATGTTATACTCTTTCGTATGGATAAAGAAAAATTTGTGTTTTCGAAAAAAAAAACCTACGGCAAACGCTTACGAAACGCTTAAAAAAAATCTTATTAATTGATTTCTTGCTTTTAATTTTAATATCAACCCGTATTAAAAATAAAGAGTCAAAATTTTCTTAGATTAACTTACATTATTAAGTACAGTTTTTATAATTGTTCAGACCTTGACAAACAGACGGATAACAAGTTGATTTTAACAGGGTTCGGTCTTTTCTTTCTGAGATCTTACCATCAGGTGACATGTCTCCTCGTCTGCCACTTATCACAAAGTTACAAAACTCGAAAAGTGCCAGGCACTAGAATAATCGAAAGTTTATATATTTCAGGGCTAGTCGGAATGAATCTATTTAACAAGATAAAGAGAAGTTTACTACTCTCTAATTAATTAATAATGAGAAAGGTTTATAACAACAAGAACGAGATAATTTACTTTTAAGAAACACAATACAACACAATAAAATAGTATTTGACCTCTTCTACATAAATTGAACCTTATAAATTTAACCTTTGAGTCTGATTAAAATCTAACAATAGCGTAATAATTATACTTAATTTACTGGGAAGATAGAAAATAATGAAGGAATATTATTAGAAACAAAATGTCAGAAAGCGAACGTGTAATTTGAAAAGCTCTTTATCTAAATATGCCTACATTTATGTATGTTGATATTTTGGTTCAGGAAAAATCTGTACACATATGTGTCAATTAAGGATTCCGCAAAATTAATTCACATCTCCAATTAAATTAATTAATTATGACTCACACTCCCCTAATAATTAAAGACAAACAATGCATCACTCCAAGGCTATGCCGTTTGAATCTCCAGTTACATATTAGAAACGTAACGGTACACCAGTGTTGCCATATCAAAAGCGTGGGGTGATGCACGCCCCGAGTCCTCGGTTCCGTATAGCTGGCACAAATTATTAATCATGTGAAACGCTACACGCACGAGGGTTAATTCTTCGTAACATTGGCCTACGTTACAACTGTGTTGCCAGATTGAAAAATTATGGTTCAGTTTGCGTACATTTTGGAGCTATGGTGGCTCAGTGAAAGGATTTGCTCCTTCGAAACGGGAAGCCGTTAGTTGGTTAAAACGCCGGTTTAAACCGTGGGAGAGCCACGCTTCGGCATGAATGGGCCGACTCAACCGGCCTCACAGAAGACCGGGGCGTAATTCGCTGTGTTTCTACGAGTGAGTGAGGTTACCGGAGGCCCAATTGCAGTGAAAGGGGGTTAAAGCGCAGAGCACTTGTGACTCTACTGGTGTTAAAGGTGTGAGCTCGTTGTTCGAATCTGAGTATGCAATCATGGATTTTCAAATCTATGCACATATTTATACAATTAACTCGGCGGTGAGAAAAAATATAATCAAAAAACGTTCGCGTTTCGTATAGTTTCAACGTGTAACCATGATTCAGTTGGTCTGGCTCCTCTTTTAAAAAGGGTTGCGGAAGTTAGACGTTACGCTTACAATCGTTTCATTGTATATGCTAAAGTGAGAATCCTGAATCATGGTATAAACGTACCCTGCTACGACTTCGAAGCGATAGTTTTAGGCGAAACGGGAATTACTCGCTAAGATGAAACATTGAAACTTGTTCATATCAAATGGTGACATCCTAGTTGAACATAAAAGCTTATTTTATTCTTATTCACTTAGCAATCATCAGTTCTTGAATCTTGTAGAATGCCTACTCAATTATTCATTACATTAACGGCGTAAAAAAGAACCTGGATCGACAGTCTGGCAACACCTTGCCCGGCTTCGGTGACGTCACTCCCCGCCCACTCAGTGCCGTCATTACAAATTCAGAGGCTGTTTAGTCATTATCACGTAACACCTGTTGTCGCGTTTACGTCGCGCAGAATTTTAACGTTACGCTAAAATAACTCCGGGATAAAGGGACTTATGCGTTATGGCGCTTCGGCCTCTTTTTAACTGACTTTGTAGATACGATGTTTTGATGGGTTTGGTGTCAAGTGTAAAGCGGATGAGGGAGATACATTACGTTGAGTTTAGGGAATGTTACGAGTCGTGTGTGGGCGGGTTTGCAGATTTAGGCATGACTCGACCGATTCATTCGAGGATAAATCTATGGTATAACGCGACGATGGGATGACAACCTTATACAATAGATTTTCTGACGGATTAAGATTGAAGATTAGTCGAACTCAAATGAACCCTCATTTGAATTATCGCGTTGAAAAAATCCGCTAGATTGCGTACTGTTAGGCTGATGTCCAACATCGACGTCATTGGTTGCTTAGAGACATTTTGACATCTCACATCAAAAAGAACCAATGACCCTACGGATAGAGCTCAGTCCTACAGTATGCTATCGCGTAAATGTAATGACTGGATCGATTGGATGGCCTATTTTTAATTTTCCGTTACGATTCCCGGCCAATACAGTCATAATTCAATATACACTTTTAATGCAGTTCTAATTTTTTCAAGAAATTATGAGATGTGTCCTTTAAGTAAACATGCTTACTTATAGGCTCATAGATTGAAGGTAGTTTCCCTCCAGAGACCAATTTTTTTACACCCTATTCAACATCTCATACCTACATTGACCTGATTCTGTACTAAGTAGCTTAAGCGCTTGTATTACAGATATCAGACAACAAAAATACATTTACTACACTCAGACACTGGACGAACACAAGTATTCATCACACAAATGTTAGTCCAGGGTGGGGATCGAACTCACGACGGCGTAAGAAGTAGGATCACTACCAAATGCGCCATCCGGCCTGTCTATTCGATAGACAGACACGTTGATGTTTGCTGATTGTTGATTTATCCAATCAATCAGTTATAAAAATTAGAAAGAAACCTGACAGGCACACCAGTGTGTACAGTTCAAAAAGAAAATCCTCTTAAAGCTTATTAAGGCTCGTCGTAAAACCGTGCGCACTTAGCATAGCCCTCGTTTGTTACATTATTTTTCCCCATCCGAGGCGTGACGCTCATGAGCACCAATTCCAAATGAAAATGGCTGATTTTTTCATACACAAAAGGCTTGTACTGCCGCTTAATACCATCCGAGGCACACACAAACGACTGAATAAGGGAGTCGGGGGTAGACTTTCATAACGCGTGCCGAAGCGGGAATCAATTTTTATTGCAATTTAAACTTTATGCCTTTGCGATACTAAAAATAATTTTATAGCCTGTAAAAGGTTATCGTGCAGTAATTCAGTGCCGTATGAGCTTTGTTCTCTGGGATTTTTTCTCTGCATGTGACATTGTCTTGCGGGGACGGCATATTTTAACCACATTTTTGTGAAATAAATGTTGTATCAGAGCATCGTTTTTTCTCAGCTATTTGCTCCCGATTTAACATAAGTTTTAAGCTCGTTGTATTTGACGTTTGAACAAAGAGAACGCAAAAAAACGGAGTCCTTTTAGAATAGTCATGTCTGTCTGTATGTTTGTCCGTCCGAAACTTACACGACGACGAGTTGTTAAAACATTGTAGTTAAATACTTAGATGCTGTATTATATAATTTATGTTTTGATAGGACATTTGTCCCGTCTATTGTGTAAAAACTACACCGTGCAAACTCTTTCCGCACTTCCCAACCTTTTCTAAACGTTATCAATACCGGCCTTTGTGCGTTTAACCTGATGAAAACATTTCAGCAAATTGCTCTACGCCGTTTGAGAAATCCTTATTACATTCGCGATCCCATTCAAAGCGAAGCGGCGAGGTGGGAAGCGTAAAATATTGAAAAATAAAAAACTGGCCAAGAGCGAGCCGGTGCGGATTGAGCGTTATCGGACTTTATTTTAACCTTAATGCTCATTATCTTAATGATGTTTAACTTTTATGTGTATTAAACTAAGGGCCTCGTTATCCACCTCCGAGTAAAGTGTCAAGTAATTTACTTGTCAATTCTAGTGGGTTCGGAATTGGCCCCTGGTATTTGTATTGAAAAAAATATTTTAATTAAAGTAGGCCGCGGACCAGGGGCCAATTTTTCTGAACTCACTATAATTGACATTGAATTACTTGACACTTTACTCGGAGGTGGTGAACGAGGCCCTAAGGATAAATATTTTTACTTAAGTGACAAGTAAGGTTTGATTAAATTCACTGAGTACGGCAGTAAATACTCTTTCTGGCTTGTCTTCCTATACAAAGCTATTGCATATTCCAAATGAAAATTGGTAGATAATCGTGAATTTCGAAGTCTTAATTAGTTGGTCGTTTCTGAACTTCATCATAATATCAGCCCACATCCATTGGTGGAGTATTGGCCCTCTTCTCTATCCTCTATCAAAAGGAAAGATTTCGATTCTCTTCCAGCTTCATATATTGATTACCTACTACCGGTATAGTCGTCGTCGTTGTATTATAAAGAGATAGCTTCTATAGACAACGACAAGGCTTATAGGTAAACCGAAAACATGAAACGCTTGCGCGATGTGATTGGACACAGCGCCATCTATTGGTACATTTCTGAATTACGGTCCCGAAGCGAAGTGAGGGCGGGCCACTAGTCGTTGGATAAACGGGCAAGTGGTCTACCCACATGACGTCGCCCTATGCTTGGCTACCTTTTGGCAAGTTTTTTTTTTATAAAAAGCGTGCTATAGGCGATTAGTTTTTGTATGCAAATACCTGTTATTCGTTCATTGGATATAGAAACTTAGCGTGAATGTTATAGATACCTACACAACATGAAATTCACACTGTAGGCGTTCCAAATAAAATAAAATTAAATTAGAAGTGCCTCTCAGTGTATCATACAAAATATAAAAGGGTGCGGAACTCTGAAACCGTCACTAGAGTGCGGATGCTTCGGCGGCTCTCATTACTGCGGGTTACCTTGTTAGTGCGTCTGTGCACGCGGGTTAGTGCTAACAAGCAGACGTTCCGCATAAATAGAGCACATTATAATAACACGGAACGTTTGGCGTTCGGACCAGCTCAGGTTCACGTAGCTTGTTATCTATACTATTTATAAAGTGGTTTCTTCAATAGACAACGACAAGGTTTATAAGTAAATACAAAAGAAAGCAACATAAGACTATATAGAAAAATAAAGTACAGACAGCCACACATCAAGTTACCACAACCTGTCAAATTTCCTCAATTGATATTCAACCTAATGTGTTTGATAGTAAGATGAAAGTCGATTGAAGATATTTGACAGTTTTGTATACTTTGATGTGTGGCTGTACGTACATCAACCAATTTCATGTAAAAATGCCTACGGTGTGTAAGTTAGTGAGCCGGCCCAATTTTGGCTCTATTGGTGATGCAGGTGTCTATTGGCGGCGGCAATAGCTTACCATCAGGTGATCTGTCTGCTCGTCTGCCACGTGTCACATAAAAATGTACAAAGCTGTGTACGGAAACTGAAGTTTTTCAACGTTTAAAAATGATGCTGTAACTTTTATAAAGGTGTCAAATAAAAATGACAGCACCAGCTTTAAACCAAGGCTAATTTTACACCAATAATTTTTATTTTTGGAATAGCAATTCTTTGCAATTTATTCTTAAATAAATATTGCACTTAAAAAATCCTCGGAGAGTTCAAGTGGTAGGGTAGGTACTTACAAAATTCGTCGGCTTGGTAAGGGGTTCGGATGGTGTAAAGTGGAAGCACATCTGCAAAGTAGTGGAAGTATTATACGTATATATTTGTAATACCACTGTTGGTTCTGATATCTGTAACACAGGTGCTTGAGCTACCTTTCTCAGAGTCAGATCAATGTTTGTGATGTAGTGGAAATATTAAATATTAAAAAAATATCTGCCGGTCTGTGGAAACTTGTGGGTTCCGAATTGAATAGGTACAGACTGATGTTTTTACCTAGCTTTTCAGTGTAACTTGCGCACATTTTGTAGCATTTTTAATTTAAGTAGGCACTTAAAGTGAAGTAAAGTATTAGCCTATATACTGTCCCACTGCAGGGCAAAGGCCTCCATCACAGAAATCAAGTCATCGCTACTATGATGGGATTAAGCTCAATCACCACGCTTGCCTAATGCAATTGGTGAAGATCACAAACCCGAGGTATGTTCTAAAAATTCGAAACATACTTTTGCTCACCTCGGGAATCGAAATCGGTATCGGTATCACTATCGGGGTCCGGGACCCGATGTCGATAAAAAAAATCAACTTTTCATATTCATAAAGACGGTCACGTGTCTTGTTCATTTTGTATGGGGAGTCAAAAAGAAGAATTTCAAAAGTCGTAGAACAAATGTTATTCAAAATGGTTTGAAGAACACATGGTTAAAGGCATGTTAATGTTCACAGATACACCCTGAATACCTATGTAGGTTCAAGTATGTTTAAACTCCCAACGAATAATGAAATATTTACTCTCAGACACAGATTGAGAGCGCGCGAGTCCCTGCGGAGTAATCTGCCAGCGATTATACACCAGATACGGACTCCTAAAACGATTACGTCATAAGCTGCCATTGTCGAAGTTGCAAATTGGAGCAACTGCATGCTTGCTATAAAACGGGCCTCGGAGGCGCAGTACCCACTCCGGCGCTGCAGTGGGTCACACAGGCCATACTTTAAAGCGTATACATACTTTGGGGAGAAAGGGGGTTTAAGGCTGGCAGAGCACTTGTGACTCTACTGGTGTTGCAGGTGTCTATGGGCGGCGGCCATTGCTTACCATCAGGTGATCCGTCTGCTCGTCTGCCACCTATCACATAAAAAAACATTTCAGCTGTATAATCCTGTGTATTTGACTGATCGCCAAATCGGTTAGAGGATTTATTAATAAGGTTTGGGGGCAATTCGTCCCTAAATATCTCGTCGCAGAATCTAAAGATGGTTTTGCTGGTCACTGTTCTAGCTTAACGTCACCATTTTTTTTGTAGAGTTTAGTAAATATTATCATCACAAAATTCAAATCCACGAGCTCACGTTGTAACATAATAATAAGTTGTGGTGCAAAAAACTACTAAAAAAGAGTATCTACAAAACAATTTTTATAATGCAAAAACTTTCGGATTCAGAAATTTTTCTTAATGCACTGCACCATTAAATATCTGCTTGCATAACAACTTTAGCGAAAACTGGCTCAATAGAATAAACTGGAACGGTACACGTAGAAGTGGGGAAAGGAAAACGAAGTTAATAAAGGTAAACAATCTTGCAGAAAAGTTAAGTCCTAAAGACAGAAAGCAATCTCCTGCAGACACTTCGCAACAGATATGGAACTGTTATACTCCGCAGTCTATTTACAATCAAATGTTATGAATCCACTCTTTGTTTGTTCAAATTAAAAGAGCGCTGTGGGGTGGAAGTGTTTTTTAAAGGGAAAATGAAACAACGAGATTATCTTTGAATTAAGGAAGATTTTTTAAAAACTGGAGCGGACTAATTAGCAGTTCACCAGATGGTCATGATACTTGCAACTATCCGAAACGTTGCAGCTAAGGTAGGAATAAGTTATTCTTGAACATGACTAGGATCCATCTCTCCAAATCTCGTGAATTTCGGTATGCAAAAACTATTCGGTACGGCAAGAGACCGCACGAAAACTATACTTACTAAAACTATGTTTTACCGATATTTTCATAAATATCTTTAAACAGGTAGATATAAATATCAGAAGCACGAGAATTAGGGCCATGTGTGGATACACCAAAATTGGCAGCTGGCCCTACAGTTTTACTGCCTGCGGTGAGAAAAAATTAAACTCATCCAAGTGAAGAGTTCTGGAGCGATATACATATTATGGTGAATAATTTAATAATTATATTAACAAATGCACAGCGTTTTAGGTGCTTTAACATGTCTGTAGTGTCTCACAAATTAATTTTGGTCGGTCTGTTCCTTTTGTGGCAAACTGATTTGGGATCTAGAGGACATCAACATTTTAAAAACCAAGTCCTTATTATGATAACAGGTAATGGTAAATAGGGCATATACACCGATACACTTTGTAAGCTTCAGCGTCTTTTCCCGTTATTTTAACAAACAAACTGCTGCAACAAGACGAGCTGACGTCACAAACGAAGCGTGCGGTAACTAGAACTCCGTCTGACCCTAAGCGGATTACAGACATCCGTGTTCGTGTCGTGTACCCGTGTGTCCGCCGCCCGCAGAGCTGATAGGTCAAGTGGAAAATTTTCTCCGTTCTAGTCATGGATGTTACAAACCTTCTTTTACACCTTTAATCTCCGGATTGGTTTTCTCAAAAGTCTTTTTAAATGTTTGTCTATTGTATATGCTGTCTGGAACAATAAAGTAGGACATAATGTAACGCCTTATTTCATGTTTTCATGTTTCGGCTACGTTGCCGCAGCCGTGGTCATTAGTGGACTGGGCGATGTACAGCGTCTTCTGAACCTTTTTTAGAATTTTTAGAACCCGGCATGGAATCTTCGGGCACCTTCACGTTTTTGACTTATTCAATTGCCACTAGATGAAGTGTCAGATTGTAAGTCTTCTACTATCTTCAAGCGTAGGCCTCTAAGGATCTACCTGGACCCCTTAGGATTAAACGCTTGTAAATTATGTTAGCTAAGTTAGCCGTGAACGTGATAGTTTAGATTATAATTTGGCAGTACATAGGGCAACCAGAGATTCAGAGACAATTTACCTAATTGCACGGAATTAACTAAAGCAGCAGTGTCATGTTGGTAATGTTGAAATATAACACTCTTGTTTATTCATGACGCGGATTTAAACTACATTGTTATAATAAATGAGTCAACAGAACGTATGAGTAACGTTAATATATTTTTATTAAGTATTTATCTTTTTTATATGAGAAAACATCAGCTATTTCTGATCCGAAAATTAAGCTTTTGCCTGGTACTATGGAAAACAGACTCATATAGACACCCAGTCCCAGACTAAACAAATCCTTATTTAGTCAATTATTACATTTTTGTAAGTATCTTCAATATAAAAACTGGAAAGAATTCTTTGAGACCACATATTTTTTCTTTAACTAAATCAGGTCTTGCAAAACTAGGACGAATTGCTAGTCTTATCCAGGCTTGCTTACCTACTACGAGTAATAGGGATAGAAGAAACTGATGAGAATAAGTCGAAAAATGTAAAAATGGAGCCAAGTTATGAAGCTATTTTGTGCACTTTTATTAATAATGAATTACAATCGTCTTCCTGGTGATAAAGATGCTCATAGCTTATGTTTTTATTAGTTTAATCGCAGGTGATTCTTAGTTTGGGTATGGACAGATGCTATTGAATGTCTTAAGATTGTCCAAGATTTGTTCCGAACTGTTTTGAATCAAATTGACGTCATTGTTTGATTTCCAAATCTATACGTGCATATTTTTACATAAGCAAAGGCTAAGCAGTAAGAAAACATCGTGAGAAAACCTGCCCATTTCGGATAGTTTCTTGAACGTGTAACCATGATCTGGTTCCCCGAAAGTCAGATTGTAATATCAGACTCAACAAGTCACTCTCACAGACAAAAACATGGAACGCTAACCAGATTAAGATTATGATGATGATGAAGATGAAGAATACACGGATACCGGCTTGGGGGCAATTCGTCCCAGAATTTCAAGATTTTTAATGCTTGTTACTGTTTTAGCAAAACGTCACCAATATTTCTTTGTTTTTTTGAGTTTAATAAATTATCATCACAAAAATATTGGTTGGATTAGGTGAGAACAGTGACCAGCAAAAATTCTTGAAAGTCTGTGACGAATTTTATTGGGAAGAATTGCCACATGGCCGCATACCTGGCAGCTGAACTTGGCATCCGCTCTGCTAGAGGCTCGCATTTGTTCTCGTCACGGCGAGTTCATTCCGCACAGGATTCGGTCGGCGGAGCGGCCCCCTCGGGACCCCAGGGTTGCTAGTAGGTACACGAACGATCCAGATCCGGGAAATTGTTTTACTCTCACGAGATGCGGAAATCAATCGGGCGTTCGCCGTGCGGGAAAGGAGAATTTATCTTGTTTTTAATTACTTTTCTGCGGCTGTACATTTTTTTGATGAAAATTTTGAGCAGGATATAAGAGTTACTGGTTTCCGAGTAATCATAAAGTATCGGGTACATTAATTTACCTCGCTTAGTGATCCCTACCTAACATATCGATGATATAATTACCAGAAACCATTAGATTGTTTGATAAGAAAAGTTGTGAAGTCGTCAAAAAATCGTAT
This sequence comes from Cnaphalocrocis medinalis, assembly GCA_014851415.1. Lineage (NCBI taxonomy): Eukaryota > Metazoa > Arthropoda > Insecta > Lepidoptera > Crambidae > Cnaphalocrocis > Cnaphalocrocis medinalis. The sequence continues at coordinate 13,508,926 of CM026278.1, forward strand.
TTTTTAAAATGACGGTAAACATATCCACAGATATTTCAAAAATACACATTTAAGTATTTGAATCGTAGGGACTGCACATGATCTTATCTAGCGACTACCTACCAGCCCGCTATCCTATGACCTAATAATACTTACTGGCATCTTTTTACTGTAACTCTATTTGAGTAAAAAAGTAAAGTATCAACCCATACATATACCATCACACTGCAAGGCAAAGTCCTGCATCAAAGAAATCAAGTCATAGCTACAATACAAGTACAATAGTTTGAATTAAGATACAAAAGGCAACTAAAAAGGTTATCGTAAGCCAACCCAATTAAAATCAGAGCTATGTATCCAAAGCTGACCGCACTAATCCTCCGTTAACGCAGACGTATGTTTAACCAACGGCAAACACGACCAAGAAGTGACTAAGAACAGATAGGACAACTTACGAGTAAAGTGATTCGTAAGTTTAATTTTGTTGGAACTCAAAATTAACTGCTTGCTTAGATTTTATGGTCGTCCTATTTTTGCTGCAAGACAGCCAAAGCGAAGCATTTAATTGACTTCAGCAATATCAATAACTACTTTTATTAGCAACAGTTGAGGTCTGTGCTTTTACTCCTAACTCTCTAATAGAAATAAAGAAAGAAAATACATTTATTAATTTGGACGCCACAACACTATTATATTACTTATGATACAGACAAATTACACAATCAGAAAATAATACAAAAGACATTAAAAGGCACAATTTATATTAGATAGATTACCATCATTATATTAAAATTAAATTAAGTCGTAATAATATTTCTAAATGTAGACTTACCTACTTACTTACATACTTGCCGATGATTTGTGACGTTTCTTGGTTTTCTGAGTCACTTTAGATTTTAAAGCTTTTATTTAATTGAAAATCACATTGCTAACTTTAATAATTTACTATGTTTTTGGAGGTGGATTGGAGCCAAAGTAGCCCAACTAGTAACTACTTTTTTAATGTCAGTCTGCAGAAGTTTTTAAACCTTATAAAAATTATGAAGCAACTTTATAAGATTTATGATAACGACTTGAAGATTTAAGTCGTAATTAACAGTACGTTATTGTTTACTTTGTAATAAGATTTTCCTGGTTTTTTAATTTCCATCAAAGGGGGAAATTACCTTCACTCATCACTTTAAGAGAAACACCCTAGGTATACTCGATATATTTGGTAAAAAAATACAAATACAGGGTATTATTGTGTCCTAGATACAGTTTTCGTTGGTTTGGGTGTACAATAAATACATTTTTTTTTATGTGATAGGTAGCAGACGAGCAGACGGATCAGCTGTTAGTTAGTGATTGCCGCTGCCCATAAGCACCTGCCACACCAGTAGAGTCACAGGTGCACTGTCAAACTTTAACCCCCTTTCCCGCCAATTGGGCCTCCGGTACCCTCACCCACGAAAACCCTCGACGAAACACAGCGCAGGCGCTGCTTCACGCCGGTCTTCTGTGAGGCCGTGGGATCACTCCAGTCGAGCCTACTCGGTTACTACGAAATGTTTTAAAATTTCCGATAAGTAGGTATAGCTGGAGGCACGAAAGTATAGCGATGACCGTTATTTTGCGCACTTGTAAAAAAGAAGACTTTCTATCAAAATTGGTTTCTGCGCACTCAAGGTCATAACTACACTTTCTTGCCTCGTACTATATAGGCAGTTTTAACCAATCCACGCTGGGCGTCCCGTCTGTACCTCCTAGTTAACGGGCCAACTACGTAAGGAGGGTCAAGGTCCAATTACACATGTTGTATTGTAAATTAATGGATTGCTTTGTACTGATAGGCTTACGGCTAAGTTCGCCCCAAGTGGCCGCAAGAACGGCTAACTTACTAGTACAGTCAGCAGCAGACATATCTAAGCGGGCAAGGTGTCCGAGCAAACATATTTATTGGTACACATAACCATCGACGTTGACTATCATAAAAAAAAATACTAAGGGACGAATAAATGAGTTTAGACTGATAAGATTTGTGTCTGGTTGAGTGAGACGCTCATGTTATCAGGACAGATAAAGGCTTTATAAAGTTTGAACGTTAATCTCTCTTTGCACACTTGGAGTGTATAGGCATTTGCTGACTGTACTGTCACTAGGTAAATATCGTTTTGAAAACGAGCTTGCGCTGATTAAGAAGATTTAGATTCTATAAATAAATATAGAGTTATGTGTATTCTCTTGTGAAGTACAAGGTTTACTTAATGGTAGTAGGTATTCTAGTCCTACTGGTCTAGTGGCTTAAAAATCTGACCATGATTTCCGGGTCCTGGGTTGTATTCCCGGGTCGAGCAAAAAGTTTTGTTTAGAACAGAGTTCGTATTTGTGATCACCAATGCGCACAAAGAAAGTGTGATGGTTAGTCCTTATCCAATCATAGAGCGATGAATTGATTTTTATTGTGCAGGGCTGTGTCCTACAATGGGACATAAAATAGCGCCTATTTATGTACGATTACTATTTTGGAAATTAAATGCACTGTGCAATTTTGAATTTCAAATAAATTTAATTTTGAAATACATACTTACACCCAGACACTGAACAAACACATGTGTTAACCACATGAATGGTTGTCCTGGGTAAGATTTGAACCCACCCTCACACAACCATGATGATAATATCCTGATAATATTGTACAAGCGAAAACACTTTATTGTCTCCTAAGTACTTGTTGATCGTTGAAATTGAACTGAGCCAAAAAATCGGATGAATACATTTATCTTATTAGTTGGAAAGTGGATGGAAATAAAAATAGACTTTCATCTTTCCTCACTTACCTATTCAATCGCCAGTTCGTGCTAACAATACAAGATAGGCAAGTATTTAAACATTTCAAAGTTAATTTTAGCAAAAGTATCCACCTCCAGAAATAGCGTTGAGTGCCAAACAGAATCAGTGTCGATCAACATTTCGTAGTGATGTGTCAACTTGAGCTAACTGGAATTGGACTTAGCTGGCTTTGAATCGAGTTGAATTCTTTTGTAATCAGAGAACTGTAATAAATATAGATCAATGTTATAGTAATAAATATAGCTCAGTAGTTCTTTTTATTCTTCTTCGTACTTTTACCTCAATTGGGCTTCTGTCAGGTGTGCCCATTCCGAGTTCGATCATCACCCCAACCAACCAAGTTAGTACACAATTAACCCTTCAGAGTCTTCCATGTCTATCAATATGTCCGTTCGTCCGCAGCCTAGCTCTTAGATTTGGAAAAGCATTTAGAAAACTGAAAAATTTATGATCATAAATATGATCGATTTGGCCACATGGTAGTTATTATATTCCGGATTAAAATAGTTGATCACTTTTGAGCAATGAGTTAACTAAATATGACACACCGCTGTATTTTGTTACTGTGCTCTTTATTTATTTTGCTTAGATAAAACCTGATAACTCCAGACATCGAGTAACACTATCTAGACAGTAGACACCTCTAACATTTCGGTACATCTTTTGCCAGAACTCGAAGAACAAACACGAAGTCTCTCGGAAACGCAATTTAAGTTCGTCAACAGTGACATAGATCGTTATGAACAACTGATGCTACCAAAAGAGAGTCTTTGTGAGAACTACTGAGACAGATGCCGCAATTGTTAGTGGTACAACTTTGGTTATAGTGGTTACAGATTACCTATTTTAATTTCGAATTTTTCGAACATAGCTCAGGATTGGGATCACCACTCCGCATTAGGCAAGCGTGGTGATAAATCCTAATGCTATCCCATTATAGTAGTGATGACTTGAATTCTGGTGTAGAGGCCTATGCCCTGCAGTGAACCAGTATATAGCGACGGGTGCAAAGTAAAAAGAGTCATCTACAAAATAACAACTTTACAGGAGAGCGGAATAATCGAAAAAGTGTGTTATTTTCTTAACGAGTAGGCCAATATTTCTGATTTTTTATCAGTATCTATTTATATTCTTATTTATTTGTACATAATGTTAGTAATGCTAATTTGTTGATAATTTACGAGATTTTGCAGTTAGTCGTTTCTACTTCGCACTTTATAAAATGCTAACTGAGCCAACTACCACTTGGTCGCATATACTCGGAACTTAAGTTTTATGTTTAAAATGTATGTTCTTTATTTTTTTTAACTTAATCTTAATTGAAACACTTAATCATAAGATAAACAATCTTATTTGTATGTTTTAATAAAACATCTACTGCAGAAAGTAAAATTATGGCCGATAACTTTTTATGCTTCGTATCTCATTACAATCATTAATGGACAAGGAAGCCAAATGAAATACTTTTAAATAGATCTTATTTTTTTTATTACAATCAAATGATAAAATTATTACGTAGTCATGAACAACCTTCTTTGACGTATAAAAAACATATGAAGAACTACTCATTTACTGATCAATTGCACATTAAGAGCGTTTACGGTTAGTGTGGAATGTCATGTATCGGTTTTGATTTGCAAATTTCACTCACACATAAGCATGTGTTACTGTTTGCATAGAGTTGCCGCGTAAGTTTTCTTTATAGTTAGACTGACTAACTTAGATCCTTTCGTTTTATAGCAAAGTAAATGACATACAGTCATTTACTTTGCTGTAAAATTAAATTGCAAGTTAAATCCAACGTTGATTTATTGATTTAAGAGAAATAAAAAAATAGGTAATATCATTTAGATACCTACCTTTTTTACTTAGAACAGGTAGGCAATTAAATACTTTAAGATATCATGTTATGTTTAGGAAATCATTTAATATAAAAGAACATTATACATTATATTAAAACAGTTGCATTTATACATTGTAAAACAGTTGCAAACCCTTAATTGCATTGATCGGCTCTTTCCGGGATCAATTCTTTAGAAACAGCCCCAGAGGAAATGGACGAGGCAGAGCCCAGATACTATGACTAAAAATGAGATCGACTTCATAATATATATCGGACATTAAGCGTATATTCAGAGATGTCATAGTAATAAATAGGTTTAAACCCGGAAGTGTTCACCGACTTCTCAGAGGCACTCTGAATATCAATTTTAAGCTTGAACGTTCTCGGTTGATGAAGTCCACGCTCCGGCCAAATCTGCTCCAATCACTCGCTGGTTCCGACGCTTTCCAACTAAAATTGGAAAATCAATTCACTGCCTAGGAAACCACAATTGACGTAGATATCGACGAAGAATTCGACCAAGTGGTGGAAATCCTTCGGGACGAGGGTGAAAGTTCTGTGAGTTGCGACGTACGGGCAAGCGGTCTAAACTTTCGAAAGATACTCTGGACTTAATGGACAAGAGGCGAAAAAATCCATCAGTCACTTCAGCTCGGGCTCAAAATATCCATCCATCCATCTCCAAGCTGTTAAAACGTGACCTCCGAAGCTCTAATACACTCTCAATACAGATAGCAATTGAGCAGAACCAGGGGGGTCCAAAGTCTTCGTACAACATCTTGACAGGAGCCACCTGTCGAAGTTGACCAAAACAAATGGAGAAGTCGTCACGTCAAAGCTAGAGATTCTTTCGGAAGTTTACACCTTCTATAGCCAGTTATACGCGTCGCATTCACCCCACCCTACGCCGGATGAGAAGGATTCAAGAGCCACATTAACCCGCCATGCGACGGAGGATCTACCCGACATCAGTTTGGAGGAGATCGAGGCAGCTTTTGGTTAACATAAAAATGGAAAAGCCCCGGGAGAAGACGGAGTCACACCGAGCTTCTAAAAACTGCCGCCAAGCCGGTGCTGAAGTAACTTTGGCGTATATTTAACTCAGTTATTTTGCTCCGGGAGAACTCCTAGGGCGTGACCGCGGAGCTTAGTCGTATTGTTCTTCAAGAAAGGCGACAAAACCTTACTGAAGAATTATCGACCAAAGTCACGTCTATAAGTTGTTCTCAAGAGTCATTTCGAATCGCCTTACACGAAGACTTGACGAAGCTCAACCTGCAGAGCAAGCCGGGTTCCGACGAAGTTATAGCACCATAGACCATATTCACACAGACAGACCATATTGGGACAGGTTATACAGAAGACCAAAGAATATAACCAGCCCCTGTGCATGGCGTTTGTGGACTATGAAAAAGCTTTTGACTCCGTCGAGACCAGGTGCCTGTTCTCGAGGCCTTGCAGAGGTGCCAAGTCGATTGGCGATATACCGAGGTGTTGAGGTGTCTGTATGACGTCGCTAATATTTCCGTAGTACCTAATCCAAAATGACCAAACCGAGCCTGTCCTGCTGCGTCGTGGTGTGAGACAAGGAGATGTTATATCTCGGAAACTCTTCTCCGCTGTGCTGCAGAACATGTTCAAAACGCTAAACTGGAAAGAGCGCGGAATCAATACACTGGTGGCCAAAATAGCACTTTTTTTCTGTTGCATGGAGTTTTAAATCGCTTTCTTACTAATTTGAGGCCTCTGATTTCAAATCTACCCTCAATTTTTTTCTAGCAGCTCGAGTTTTTTAAATACGGGTACTATGAAAAAAAATCACTTCTCAGTGGACATATTAACAGCGAAGGTGTATTAATTGTTATAATATTTGCATTTTTCATCATGAGCTCGTCAAGGAGACTGTGTGTAAACAATCCTAATAGTTTTTGTTTTATTTGTGGCGCGTATATGTTCAAAGAATTTCGTTTGAATCCATCCGACCTCGTGAAACAAGCTTATATGGACCTCTTTGGTTTGCCATATGAAACAAATAATAAACCCTGGATACCGAGTTTGGTGTGTAAAAGTTGTGTCGAGTCATTACGCTTATGGGTAAATAAGAAAAGACCTCATTTCAAGTACCAAACTCCTATGATATGGCGTGAACCGTCGGATCATCACAGTGAGTGTTATTTTTGTGTGGTTAACATAACTGGAATAAATCGCAAAAATCACTCTAAATGGACTTATCCTAACCTGCTGACTGCTGTTCGACCAGTACTCTATGCTAGAAATACATCAGACCCTGAACCCATTGTATTTGGATTGTAAAAAATTTTTGGGAAACAGGAAGTTACCTAACTTCTCTGAGCATATTGACCAACTGATGCTCCACTTTCAACGATTGGGTTGCAACATGAGTATCAAGATGCACTTTCTCTATAGCCACCTGGACCGTTTTCCTGAAAACTTAGGCGATTTTAGTGAAGAGCAAGGCGAGCGCTTTCACCAGGACCTCCGTACTATGGAAGAGCGGTATCAAGGTTACTGGAACGCTCATATGTTAGCTGATTACTGCTGGAGCATTCAGAGTAGTACTCCTGAATCAACCCATAACAAAAAATCGCTTAAAAGAAAATTTAACTCAGTGTAATTAGGTACAATAAAGTTTATTTACTGTGAAACTTGTCATTTTTACTGAAAACTTCGAAGTCAAATATTTCAGAAACTAGAGCTGCTGGGGAAAAATGGCTATTATATTTCAAATCAGCGTAAAAAATACATTTATAATCATATATAAAATCCCATACAACAGAACCTGTGGCCACCAGTGATATTAATGACGGGTACATGTCACACCTACATTAACATTAAAAAGAAAATTAATCATAATAACATGCTAATATATTGCAGTTATAGTACAATCACCACCACTCATGCTGTATTTCATAACCTGTTTTTTATCAAGTTAGTTCAAACTAAAAACTATACTACTATATGAAAAAAAAATTGAAAGTAAATCAACGTAAATCATAACATCTACATTGAGCGCGAAGTAGAAAGAGTCAACTGCCAGATGGTCGTTTATGCGCCCTAACCTCTCGAAAATAACCTCTCCGACAATTTAACAACATTTTAACAAAAACGTATTGAATCAACTACTTTGAAAAATAAAATATATTAGTTAACCTAAAACGACCGCGCGCCAGCGAAAAGAGAGCCAACTGTCTGTTGACATTTTGCGAACGCGCGGGGCGCTCCCCGCGTCCCGCGCGGAAACGGCCAACGTTACTTGGTCGCATCGGCGTCGTATTATTTGCTAAAACATGCGTAGATGGTTTTTTATACGTTTGAAAATTAATTAAATAAAGCGAAACCTGCAAAACAAATTATGCTAGGTTGTGTAATGTGATTTTGTTAGTACGAAAATGCAATAAAAAGAAAATTGTGAATTTGTAGTTGACTTTATTAACTCTAGAGATGTGTAAGTAATGCTTGTGATATGACGCGGGTGATATTACGCGGCCGAGTAATATTGCATTACTTATTACCCGGCGATACGAACCATCACACCATTACTCGAAACATTACTCAGTACATCGTATCAAAATAAATGTGAAATAAATAATTTACGCCCGTATTTCATAGTGGTTAAAGCCGTTTCTATAAGAACACATTACTTACGCGCGCGGTCTATTACTTTCTTTCTCTTATAATCCTCGAGTGAAAGAGATGACATTAGATCAGAGACATCGCTCATCCGCGCCGGTAATATTGCATTACTTATTACCCGCGATACGAATCATCACACCATCACTCGAAACATTACTCATTACATCGTATCAAAATAAGAATATGAAATAGATAATTTACGCCCGTATTTCATAGTGGTTAAAGCCGTTTCTATAAGAACACATTACTTACGCGCGCGGTCTAATACTTTCTTTCTCTTATAATGCTCAAGTGAAAGAGATGACATTAGATCAGAGACATATTGGATGTTCGGAACAACGATTTGCTATGCAGTTTAGACCTTAATTTCATAGAAATAAGGTTTTTTTTGACATGTGTCATTTGTATCGACGGCGCTCTTTTTGGCGCCAAAGTGCCTCAGATACGAATACGAGGTCAGTGGAGGTCAAGGAATGAAATGATGCAAATTATATCTATACTAGATGCAAACCCGGCTTCGCTCGGGGGAAAATGTGACTCATCATAATATAATGCATCAAGAAAGTCATGATATGTATTCATCGATGGCGCCACTGCCGCTTATGTCATAACGCATGGTAACCATATTGGTTAATATAATACTCAAAAGCCTTTAATAATGCTATGGAACTACGTAAATAGTTCCCAAAGAATTAATTTCACGACTTTATTGAAAGACTATACACATCTGTACAAAATGTAAGTAGTGTACCTAGATTTTTATGAGCAAGGTGGGTATAGGTAAACAGTGGGAGAGCCACGCTTCGGCATGAATGGGCCGGCTCGACCGGAGTAATACCACGTCCTCACAGAAAACTTGATTGGACCCATTGACATCCTTCCATTTGAGATAATAATAGAAGCTAATAATTATACATTTTATAAAAATACAATATTCAGTACCGTTAATACCACTTTTTCATGTAAGCATTAAAATATATTTCCTCTACAAACATTAATTACTTACATTGCAAAACTAACGCGTCGCAAAGTAAAACTGTTTTCGTAATTCGCTACTTGACAGATTTCTGAAATATATTTTATAATATCTATAGACTTATTTATTTTAAACCCCCCTACAATTATATTTTTTTCAAAAAAATATTTATTTTGGCTTGGCGAAATATTTTATTACATCAGCCCAGAGTAATATTCATTCATAGTCCAGTAATTTTCATACACCGAGACATAACAATTCCTCAACACTATCGGGTGATGTTTCGAGTAATAGTAATATCACCAAGTGATATCACTTTTCTGTCAGTGTGATGAGATATTACATTACTTTTCAGTGCACTGTTATGCTCATCTCTGCTTTGCACCCGTCGATAGGATACTTGTATTTTTTTCAGTACATACATATGTTACACTCAGACACTGAACATACTTAAGTATTCATTACATAAGACGTATTCATCACACGAAGGGGATAAAACACCAACATCCATTGACAATGACAGACAAATTTTATTTTGTACTGGGACCCTTATACATTTGAAAAATCACAATGCATGCGCGATGTAATTAACTACAGTGCCATCTCTTATCGCACCGTAGAACTAATTTTAGATAAACAATGTTCCTTTGCTTTTTTGGTTGCTTAATATTTAAACTGTTTACATTTTTATGTTTTATAAATATATATTTTTTATTTTATGTATTTATTATTTATATATTCTACTGAGACAATTAGACATTCCGCCCACCATGGCCAGAATGGACATCATTCCCGCCCACCATGCATTAACCACCATCGAAAGTGGACTGTAAATTAGATGAAAATAAACTTAAATAAAACGGTTTGGTTAAACATGAGGATTAGGAACTTATACTGCTAAAGTTAACATACCTAAATTAACAATAAAGTATGGTAGAACTCCAATTTTTGCAATTACCTATATGTATTACAAACTAACATTAGCAAAGCTGTAAAACTTAAGTGGGGATCGAACCCACGCCCTTTGGTCTATGAGGCAACGTTATTACCAAATGCGCCATCTGGCTTCTGTCTGTGTTTAACGATAGGTTTTTCTCTTAAAAATTTGCAGCCTTCTATCCTTGTTATTGTGTATCTGAAATAAATAACAATATCTTGTTTATTGCTTACTTAAATACAGAAACAATAAGTTGATAACAATATACTAGATTATGTTGATATTCGCACTAAGCGCTTTGCAAACCCCTTTTTGATGCAAACAGCCAAGGAATGGAATTCTTTACCCGCCGATGTGTATCCTGAACAATGTAACCTGGGCCTCTTTAAGGCATGAGTGAGTAGGCTTTTCGCGGGCAAGCATGGCATAGACCTCATCCTCACTTAACATCATGGTGTGATCGAGGTCAAATGCTTGTCTGTCGTAGAATAAAAAAAATAATATGAAGGCATGCATATATGTATATACAACGGTATCCCCAGTATTAGCCAGATTAAAACATGCCACGCTGCACCTAAGTAAGACCAATCCTATTGAAGTTCCCGTCGCGTAAACACGAGTGCAAATGCATCGTTAAAAGCAGACAGATCCGTGTAAGTTTTGCTGCAGTCTCAATTTATTATTTAAACATTGTCTAAGCCGCAGCGTGTACCTCAGAAGAAGTTTGGAGACAGTATTCTGTCGTCGCAATGTTTTGAGTTTGCAGCTCTGGTAATGCCCGGTGTGAAGTGACAAAATTAGGACCGTTGGAAAACTAATCTATACTATTTATAAAGAGGTAACTTCTATAGACAACGACAAGGCTTATAGGTAAACCGAAAACACGAAACGCTTACGCGATGTAATAGGACACAGCGCCATCTATTGGCTCATTTCCGAATTACGGTCCCGAAGCGAAGTGAGGGCTGGCCACTAGTTTTATTTATAAACTGAATGAATAAAAATCAAGAAAGCAATTGGCCAGACTAGTCTGACAAACAATCTGACCTATGGGAAAAACTGATCAAATCAAATCTAGTTTTTTTTTAATATATAGCCAGACATTTGGACGCAATCTCACCTGGTGGAAAGTATAAGCGATGATGTGGCCGAAGATGTAGCATGTCTGTCTAGTAACAGCCTATTCACTCTTCTCTTGAAAACTCCCAAATCATAGCGCTCAGGGAACACTTCAGCCGGTGGAGAATTCCACTCCTTGGACGTACACAAAAGAAGTGTATTTTCGAAACGTTGTACCAAACGTTGTTGGTGTTTCAACAATATAGGGGTGGTTTTTTTTATGTGATAGGTAGCAGAGGAGCAGGCGGATCACCTGATGGTAACAATTGCCGCCGCCCATGAACACATGCAACATGTGCGCTGCTAACCTTTTACCCCTTCCCCCCGATGAGCCTCCGGTACCCTCACTCACTCCGCGAAACACAGCACAGGAGCTGCTTCACGCCGATTTTCTGTGAGGCAGTGGTATCACTCTGGTCGAGCCGGCCCATTCATGCCGAAGCATGGCTCTCCCACGATTAAAATGGTAACCTCTTCTAAGTAACAAGTGGTAAGTTAAGCCTTAGCTCAAGCCAACATCGCCTCGGTATTTTCTATGTCTTGATGTGGGTCACCTTTTCAACACAAAATATTTATTTTTAAGAATTAAAGTGTTATTAGTCTTAAGTAGTTGCTTAATAAATATTTTTCTATTCCCTTTGCATCTTAGCAGAATTTTTAAGTAACATTTTGAGTAGGCGCTTTACACCTGCCTGCTTGCTTGCTGTACATATCGATTTGCGCGTGGGTTATTCTTATTGCAGAGTCATTACCGCGGCAGTCTTTAAAGCTATTTTCTTTTGAAATCGACATCAGATTCTATAAATGTTATATTTTAAATAGAAAATGCCTAAGCTTCTGTAAAGAGTAGGTACCTTCTTTTGTAGAGTCTTTTCTTAAATCTGACGCTGTAATTTTTATTAAAATAAGCAGAGAGACATTATTTTTAAAATATGACAGACTTTAATAAAGACGTCTCCAATCCGCATTAAGCAAGCGTGGTGATTAAGCCCATCATAGTAGCGTTAACTTGATTTCTATGATGGAGGCTTATGCCCTACAGTGGGGCAGTATGTAGGTTGATACTACACTTTACTTAGGTACTTTACTTTAGTCTCTAATTGGTAAAAAAAAACACATAGGAATGACAAACAGAAACAGTTATCGCAACATATTCGCTCTCGACGTAAAGATAGAAGACATGATTCATTTTGCCCATTAACACTCGAACCCAAATGTTATCTGCAAAGAAGAAGAAAGCATTAAACTAGACTTTCCTTATTCCGAGCGTTCAACGTTTTAACTGTTAAGGGGTTGGAAGGTTTTCTGTACAGATAGTTTTGATTGGATTTTTAGACACCTGCAACACCAGTAATGTCACAAGTGTGCTGCCAACCTTTTACCTCATTTCCTCCACTAGAGCATCCAATACCTTCAAATTCAGACGCTTATTTCCTTAAACTTGAAATGTTTTGCATTATAAAAATATTTTTATGAACATGCCTTTTTGAATTGCTCAGATGTGCTGGGTAGCAATTCTCGTGCACTCGACATTAAAGTCGAATTAGAATTTTGTATAGACGAATGTATGAAATTTCTAAATTCGACATCAATGTCGAGTGCACGAGAATTGCCCCCCTATTATTAAAAAGGTAAATTTTTACATAAACTTACTTATTAATTTGGCTTAGAAAGTCCATATTATCATTTAGTGCAAAAATAAGAGTCCGAATTATTTTGGCCATCACTCATGACTAAATGCGCCATCGGCCTATCGATTCGGCCATTGTGAACGTGCGGAGAAAAGAGGCGTGCTAATCACACAATTTTTTTCCTCTCGTTGCACCCTTAAGACAAACACATTCGCAGATAAGTGGATCTGTAAAATAGCCACCAAATAATTCCGTAAAGTTTCCCTTCCCTCCAAAAACACGGGGTCAAACTTAGAGGAAAGATGTGTAATTAAAGCAAGCGCCGGTGATTCGACAAACGATGCCTATTAAGGAGGGCGGACTTGCGAACAACTTGTGACGAGGTCATCAGGCAGGGGCGGACTAACTTGTGTACGGCAGGTGTACCAAATACTATGCGCCCGCGCCTAGAAAAACCCTGCGCGTGAATTTAAATGAACACAGTAGGACCTAGTCCTACACTCCTCCATGGATTATTGTAAGTTATTTTGCTCAAATGAAACTCTGTAACTTATTACTATTTGAAAAGAGTAACTACTGAGTTTCTTGCTGGTGTCTTCTCAGTAGAAATCGACGTTCCGAACCAGTGGTAGATTATATTATGTTTTGACATTCATAAGTGTTCTGTATGGACCTAACTTGAATAAAGATTTTTTTCTATTTCTATTTCTACTAAAGAGGTAAATCACCATCATCATTATCATTTCAGCCAATAGACGTCCACTGCTAGACATAGGCCTCCCCCAAAATTCTCCACACAGATCGGTCCTGTGCCACCAGCATCCAAAGGACTCCCGCGACCTTCACCAGATGTCGGTCCACCTGGTGGGAGGCCTGCCACGGTTGCGGCCTCCTGCACGCGCACCTTTGATAAATGGAAAATGGTAGGTGGTGCAATACTGAAAAGGGAAATAAAAAAGGGACGGTAGCTCAGTTTTTTTCTTGATTGCATTAAGGTTTGCTTTTGGTTTCGCCTCTTGGAGACCAAATATTGTTGAGACAATAGTTCTGATGCGTAACCATGATCCAGTCTCGTTACTCTGTATAAGGGCTGCGAACAGTTGCATCATTGTTATTATTTTGAAGGCGGCCTGGAATCACAAATATTAGAATAAGAACCTTTATTAGGTTTGAAAAGCTTTTGACGTTAACAGTGGGAAAGCCACGCTTCGGCATGAATGGGCCGGCTCGACCGGAGTAATACCACGTCATCACAGAAAACCGGCGTGAAGCAGTGCATGCGCTGTGTTTCGCTGCGTGAGTGAGGGTAGGTACTGGAGGCCCAAATAATGGGAAGGGGGGTTAAAAGGTAAGCAGCGCACTTGTGACACCAGTGGTGTTGCAGGTGTCCATGGGCGGCGGTAATTGCTTACCATCAGGCGATAAAAATCCTACTACTATTATAAAGGCGAAAGTTTGTAAGTATGGATGTATGGATGTTTGTTACTCTTTCACGTAAAAACTACAGAATGGATTTGAATGAAACTTTACCACAATATAGCTTATACATCAGAATAACACATAGGCTATAATTTTTGAGGTTTCTACGAACCTGAAGTCCACGCGAACGAAGTCGCGGGCATAAGCTAGTATATCATAAAAAAAAACCATAGTCTGAACTCCGCTCGCGCTTATTAGAGCTCGAAAGCAATGGCGAAGCTACACAAAGGAAATTTTGTGATTACTATTCACATTTGCTGCGGGCCCCGCGCTACCTTGATACGGCTCTGTGATCAGAGGATCCTTATGTCTTGCACACAAGAGGAAGGGAGATAAGTTGACGCGACAAATGGCTTGCCCGGAGCAACATGCCATAGGGGTGATGACAAGTACCCAAATCAGTATATTCTTGGGTCGTTCCATCACGTTAGTCTCATTGGCCGATATCCGGCGACATTGCGTAAATTCAAGAGCATAAAAATAAAATAAAAAAAAAGATTTGTTGACTAAAAACTAGCAAAATATAGACCAAAAATTTAAACCGAGGATGAAATGATTTTACTTCAATGCTTTCATGATTCCAAAAGTGAAGACCGCAAGCGAAATGCAGGATGGGTTAACACTTTTTTAAACCTATGTTATTAGCCTCCAGTCCAACCAAGTGTTTATGTATGTACCTACCTTGTATTGTTGTGTATGTTAATGTAATGTTTACTGTAATTTGTTTCTTTGGTTTTTGCTTTTGTGGCCAATAAACGTTATCTATCTATCTATGTGCTAATTATAAAGTATTAAACCGGGAATTAGCGCGACGTTTATTTTTAAGTACATTGTATGTACTTACTGCTTGTTTAATTCCCGGTTTAATACTTTATAGTTATAATGCAACGCGAAAATTTTAAAAAACTATGTGCTAATTGTATTAAAATTAGCTGCTAACATCTACTTAGAAGTATAAGGAAGCATGTAAAAATATTTGTTGAAAAAAAAATAAGTATGTTGCCTGGTGCCTAGGTATATAAAGTTCAAGTCTAACGGCCGGTTTCTGAATTGAGAATTTGAAGTTGAGTACTACTTAAGTACAAACTTTGACATTTCAAGTATGGCTCAACTGTCAAAGTTTGTGCTTAAGAAGTGCTTAACCTCAAATTCTCAATTCAGAAACCGGCTATAACTAAAACAACATTACATCTATCAAAGGCTACCACTACTTACCAGCTACTCACGTAAACAAAAGAGAAACGGGATCTCGGAATTGAAAATAACATTTTCGAGTAAGTTTGTGCATAAGTCTCCAGTTACCTGCACCGTGGTTCAACCGCTAATTTATTTATGCGCTCCTGGTACTTCGCAATGCCTCAACGCCAGGCCTCCCCTATCAGAGTTGCAAAAATATCGATAGTTTGATTATAGATATCCTACTT
The DNA here is from genome assembly GCA_014851415.1 of Cnaphalocrocis medinalis. Taxonomy (NCBI): domain Eukaryota; kingdom Metazoa; phylum Arthropoda; class Insecta; order Lepidoptera; family Crambidae; genus Cnaphalocrocis; species Cnaphalocrocis medinalis. The sequence goes on from CM026278.1 coordinate 13,524,800, forward strand.
ACTATTATAAAGGGGACAGTTTGTAAGTATGGATGTATGGATGTATGGATGTTTGTTACTCTTTCACGTAAAAACTACTAAATGGATTTGAATGAAACTTTACCACAATATAGCTTATACATCAAAATAACACATAGGCTACAATTTATAAAAATATATTGTGTGGATTGTCCAAAATATGACGGTAAGTGTCAATAATTAACTCCACGCGTACGAAGTCGCGGGCGGCCGCTAGTTATGATCAAGAATTTAAAAATTATTAAAAACTGTTGCAGTTCACTGCTGGACGTAGGCCTCTCCAAATGCTCGCCACTTTGATCGATCTACGGCTACTCGCACTTAGCTCCAGCCAGCTGCAGCCCTCTAGCGCAAATCGTCACTCCATCTGACCTGAGGTCATCCTACACTACGTTTACTAAAACGCGGTCTCCAATATTTAATTATGTATTGATAATACACAGTAAAAAAGAACCACTGGGCCTAATAGGCCTTCCATAATTTGACCGTTATACTTTATCTCATACGATACCTAATATCTTACCCAGTAAAAAATTTGTATAACACCTATATTTTTTTAAATAAATAAATGAATAAATTTAAACAACATCACATACATTATCCTGATCCCAAACTAAGGGAACCACAAACACCTAGACCCAACACAAATACTTATATCTTTCATCAACAAACAGCACTCCAACCACTTCGATGGCGTGTTAACTGAAAGTCATGTCGATAATTGTATGGAGATTCGGCTAGAACCTGGTGCAGTAGTTGTTCAAAAAAAGTCTATATATTTACAACACTTTTCAATAATCAATATCATTTTATATTATTATATTTTAATAAAATACTGTACAATATCCTATTCAGTTATGAAAAAAAATACTCGATAGTTTGGTGGCATAAAATTAAAAAGGTGTTTCATAATATCGATATTTCGATCTATTTTACGCAGCACTATCCCCTATCTTCCTTGCTCACCTCTCTGGCCCGGGGAAGGCATCTGTTGGCGACAGACCTGCTTTTTATATTTATGGTTTTATTTTTATATTTTATATTTGGAATTTCTTCTTTTCTTTATACTTTTTGATATTCATATTTTTAGTAGTATTGATTTTGCGTTTCTACGAGAAAGTTATCTTTCAATAAAAGTGTGCCTGAAAGTGTGTCCGTGTGTTTACCTGGTGAGTCCCTTCCCTTCCCTGTGCTGCCGCCCGTCGTACGTACGTAGGTAGGTGACCCGTTATTCCATCGTTTTCAGCATCAATTCTTACCTTTCGACCTTTCCAGGAGAGCGCTCTACTCCTCTTAATATTCTTTAAAATTCTATTAAGAATAAAAATTAAGAGCCATTTGTATTGGGCTCTAAAAAAAGGTTTGGTCCTGACAATGCCGGGATTATATTTTACTCCTGCCTGCCGTGATTTACTTTGCTTTTTAAAAGGATTTGTAGAACCTGCGCCCCGTTGATCTAGTGGTTTAATTACCGGTTCGTGATGTCGGGATCCTGGGTTGAGTAAAAAGTATGTTTCGATATTTTCGAACGTAACTGGGGTTTGTGATCACCAATCCGCATTAGGTAAGCGACGCAAGCGTGGTGATTAAGCTTAATCCCGTCATAGTAGTGATGGCTTGAATTCTTTGTTATGTATACTGTCCTTCTGCAAGACAAAGGTCTCTATCATAGAAATTAAGTCATTGCTGCTATAATGGGATAAGGCTTAATCACCATAATTGCCTAATGCGAATCACAAATCCGAGCAATTTCAAAACAATTTGAAACATACTTTTTGCTCGATCCGGAAATCGAATCCCAGACCGCCAGTACACGGCCTGCACTTCAAGTGGGCGTCCGTAAATTGTCAAAAAAAAAACATCAAAGTTGTTAATAATAAAAACAGAAATTATGGTGACGTCAGCTCTTTGCGGTGTAATGTAGTCGAAACGTCACGCATTCAGCATTACTGGGCCGCGTATTACACGTATAAAACAATTGAAAAATCATTACTAAGAAGTTCAATAATTGAAGTTTCACAATTGTATTGTAAAATAATACGATATCAGAGGAAAACGGAGCGAGCGTCTGCATCTGACGGCCACAACACGAGGGCAAAAAGAAAAAAAACATTAATACGAGTGTAAAATGTTGGCGGGTAAGTAGATGCGTTTTTTAAAACAAGTGTGGAGTTCAAAACTGTCCGTGGCATTGCAAAAAGAGACACAGATAACGGCATCTGAAAACCATATGCAGAGCAGAAATTAAGCTATTTTAATAGAAGTTAAAATAACTAACTAACTAAGCAGCCGTAGCGACTTAAAGCACAAAATAAAGATATTGACACAGAAGTTAGACTTTGACCTGATTTTGAATTTAGAAGAGTTCGTTGACATATGCTAGGGTTGTTGCCCGGCATGAGTACATAAGCGCGCGGCCTCTACCATAGGCCTCGACAGTTTAACAATCTTATGTCATAAGTTAGGATTAATGTGGTTGAAAAGGCGTTTTTGCCCGTTAGTGCGCATGCGTGAGTAAATGACACATTTTTAGCTCTTAGTGGGCAGTCAGCCTTCTGTGTGTAATTATTTTGTGCTTAAAGTGAGCCTTGGCCTCCGATAATAAGAGCCTCAATCTGGACGGTCCTGCGCCACCTGTCAGTCATGAGCCTGGAGTCCACGCAAATCTTTCTCAACTTCATCCCTCCAGCGGTACCTTGGACGGCCAACTTTGAAGGCCTTCGACCATTTGGCCGTCCAAGGTTCTAGGTATAGAAATTGAAAATCATTTATTGCGGCAAGCTTTGGTCGAGAAAGTCATGACAACGGATGTTTTAGGAACTAGCAGAGTTCCATACCTTACGACGTAATATATGTAGGTAAGCGGCTGCGGCTCAATCATTGATCCTGTCCTCACTTTGTTTCAGGACAGTAGTTCGACTGTCTACCAATAGATGGCGCTGGCCGTTGATTGCATCGTGCTAGTGTTTCGCCTTTTCGGTTCGTATATAAGATTTTGTCGATGTACATAGATGTAATATTATAACTATGAGAAGGTAGAACTCGTAAAGAAATAATTAATCTTACGATTTGGCGGGTCAATAATATTTTGGGTTAGTTTCATGTCGGTTGCTATACTATCAAACATGATTTTTTTACTTTTATCGAGTAGAGCAGCTTCTTTGCCAAAATGATAAAACATCTACTTTGAGCTAACGGTAAACAAACACATTGATTCAAACTGTCGAGTAAAAGCAAATCTACGGAATTCGTTCTATGTAGTCGAATTCGAAGAGTGAGTGACTCCACTCTTTCAGCTACCTCAGCATAGGTATAATCTACATACATTATCATGTCAGCGTCTAAAGTGCTTTAAGAGGAAAACCGAAATATTTGGTTAATGTTCTTGTCTGTAGAGTATTTCTGATTATGGTCTCTTAAGTATGACTTTTGCACACTGCAAAAATACCTCCAACAGCAATTAGGCTCCCCCAATCCCAACGTTAATAATTTAAATACCAAACTAATCATATCATCAATATCCTTTTTGCTAATCTGCTTAAAAATATTACTCAGTCTACTGCACACTAGAAATGTTATTAAATACCGAGACCAAAATATTTAATTATTCGAAAAAAGTAATTCAAACTAAGTGAAATTTTCCGAGGCAGGTAAATAGTGACATGGGAGACATTTCTCGTGGAATAGGGAAAGTGATCTACGAAACGCAACACTTCATAACGCAGTATCAGGCCTTGAGGTATCCATATCAAAAAGAAAAGTACCACTTTATCTCCACATGAAATAAAATCGAGCAATAACTTAATTAATCCTAAGTACCCAAGTGCTAAAAGTCCGCAACTCCGACAGAGTATTTGCCAATACGGCGGCACAAGTTCAGATATTGCTCCGGAGACAGTTCGCAGCGGAAAGCAACACCGCCCCAGCAATGAAGAGTTACGGCGGAACACAACAACACTTCTTATATAAGAATATATTGCTTACGTCGCGAGTTCCGCGCCAACTTTGAAGCGTTTCCACTGATACGATTTTGTGAACTTGTAGGTATAAAGACTGGTTCACACAGTGCAAGCTGCTGCTTGGGCAGGAGGCGGTAAAGCCTGGTTTATACAGTGTGGAAAAAACATTGGGCCCTTTTTATTCTTTCCAGATCTGGAAAGAATAAAAAGGGTAAAGGTAAAAGCTGTAACCTAAATATTCGATAAATATGGAAATGTCACACGACAAACGAGTGTAAGACCTATAGTTTCTTAAAGAAATCCTATTACTATTATAAAGGCGAAAGTTTGTAAGTATGGATGTATGGATGTTTGTTACTCTTTCACGTAAAAACTACTAAATGGATTTGAATGAAACTTTACCACAATATAGCTTATACATCAGAATAACATATAGGCTACAATTTTTGAGGTTTCTGATGTGAGGTCGTAAAACCTTAAGTTCACGCGAACGAAGTCGCGGGCAAAAGCTAGTATGTAATATTTTTTAATAATGACTGGGTCGATTGACTGAATAAAATCACTAACTTTAATTTTGGGGCTTTTTCCCAGTTTGATTCTCAGACAATATTAGCAAAATTTAAAAAAACTTTTAATGCATTTTTCCTTTAAAATATAAAGCTATGTTTCTTTTAAGTAAAAGGTGCCAACTTAAGGATTTAAGGTAGTCTTCCTCCAGGATCCTATGTTTTTTCCACCTTATACTAGATGACGTTAGTCTCTACACATCTCTACTTTTGTACTAAGCCGACATAACATGATGACGAACCGAGTTACTGTCTACTGGGTAGGTAGCAACTCACACCACAAAATAATTACACACAGAAGTTAGACTTTGACCTGATTTTGAATTTAGAAGGGTTCGTTGACATATGCTAGGGTTGTTGCCCGGCATGAGTACATAAGCGCGCGGCCTCTAACATAGACCTCGACAGTTTGACAATAGTTTGATAATAGTGACATAAGTTAGGATTAATGTGGTCGAAAAGGCGTTTTTGCCCGTTAGTGCGCATGCGTGAGTACATGACATATTTTTAGCTCTTAGTGGGCAGTCAGTCTTCTGTGTCAATATGTATTTTGTGCTCACACTGTGTAACCCAGTCTTAAGAAGCTCGGAATTGGCGCGAATATTTTACAAGGTTCTGCTCGTATGATATTTTGATGTACACTCGAGTGGGAAGTTGGCTAAAGTTTGTTTATAGGCAGTTCCGTTTTGTATCCATTCTGCTGCGGTCTGGTAATTTTTCACCGATACTATGTATTGTGTCATTAACAATGTTATTACATACTAGTGACCCGCCATCACTTCGTTTCTGAGCAGTAGTTCTACTGACTACCAACAGATGGCGCTGGGCGTCGATTGCATCGTGCTAGTGTTTCGTGTTTTCGGTTTAGCTATAAGCCCCGGCGTGGAATATGAGATTAACCTCTTATAAATAGTATAGATTAATAAGAAACTTATTTGTCTTATTTTGAAATGTTGTATTGGTTCTCATCTAAGGATTACCTTTGTACTATATGTATAAATCTGCCAGAAATGATTTCTAAGAAAAGTTCAGACCACCACTCAGACCTTACATCAATATCAATATAAGTTCACCCATTCTAACATATTTAGTGCAATAAAGTTTGAATATTTAAATAAATTCAGCATGAAGGTTGAAGACCTACGTCAATCTTCTATAATAGTCATATTTATAAAAAGGTCAATTCTATAGACAAAAGGCTTGTAGGTAAACTGAAAAGGCCCAACGATTGCGCGATGTAATGGACACCCAGTGCCATTTGGAACAATTTGGAACAAATTAAGTCCCAAAACAAAGTGAGGGTAGGCAACTAGTTTTGTATAAATTGTTTGATTGATATTTCTTGATGTTACTATTAAAAGTATAATTTGGTCAGAATAAGAGTAGGTAAGTAGTTTTTTTTGAGGAACCCTCAAAATAAATGTTTCAGTCTCAACTCAGAATTACCAACGACAAGTTTTTCTCTGCTTAAAAAAATATAATATTTTCATTGAATGCAGTGAATCCGGGCACCATTTTAAATAAATTGAGCATTTCCTATAGCTGAAGCTTCTTTCCAGAAATCAAAATACTATTCAGAAATCTATCTGTATACATTGAACTTAAATAAGGGATTGTGCGAAAGTAACTTCAAGAAAATGTTGTACAGTGAGAATAGCTTCGTATCTTCTTCAAAGATTTATCTTTGAAGGCCAATCTTATTTAAACTTTTAGGTATACAGTACAAAAATAGCCAATAGTAACACATAATTATAGTGTTAAGAGGCTTTGTGACCTGGGCTTAACATTTTTTTTATTCTACAGAAAAAACGAATCCCCGCCCAGATTTTACCTATACATGACAAGCCGCTACATATTAACACTTTGGTATAAGGTTTAAAATTGATCAAAAGAATAAGATTGAAGGGCAACCTTCGGACTAGACAACAATTCTATCTGTATGTAAATCTTTGGTCCTGTCCCATTTATGTCAGGGCTGCAAAGGTCAGCTTGGCGACGAAGAGAAGATAAGCATATTTGCGGGACATAGCTAAGTGGCTTAGTGTCTTGTCGCTTATAAATCAGATTTGAAAGCCGTCACTGCTTTAATGTTAATTGTGTTAAACTCTGATTTAGGATCTCGTTAATCTTTTGGATAAGTTGACGGCTGATGACCGAAATTCACCGAAAAATTATTACCTTTTGATCTAGAAGATCTTTAGAGATTACCGGGTGAAGTCAAGAAAGAGTAATAATTATTTTATCAGCGAGGAATTATTAATTGCCGCCGCCTATAAACCCCTGCAGCACCAGTAGAGTCACAAGTGCGCGGCCAACCTTTAACCCCTTTCCCCTTTAATGGGCCTCAAGTACCTTGATTCACTGATACAAAGCGCAGGTGCTGCTTCACGTCGGTCTTCTGTGAGGCCGTAGAATCACTTCGGTCGAGCCGGCCTATTCATGCCGAGGAAGTGGCTCTCCCACAACCGGAATTTTTGGATTAATTTCTGAATGCTAATGTGCCAATATCTTTGCAGGTTATCAAACCCAAGTGGTGCTGAGTTGATGAAATATTTCGGAAAATTATAGCTGTTTTATCTAATTCATTTACTGGAGCATCATTAGGCACTGTTCATATCTACAAACGCGTCGCCTGGAGCGCTGGAACGAGTTCTGGGCAATTTCCTACCGATTTCCTCCACCGCCGGGCCACCGACAAAAGGTCTAATCTCTGGAAGGAACTCTATTTTACGCTTCATCTCACTCAGAAATGTTTTATTAAATCCCCAATATCGTTAAGTACCTGTGTTTAAGTGTTTACCCGAAGTGGTTTAGCGCAGAAGATTGGCCGTCTCATCGGAGAATTAAAGACAAATAGGTTTCGTTTGATTTATGTTTCAGTTCGACACGCCTTAGAATTCGGTAATGGTAAGCCAGGTATTTGATTAATGAAAATTGTACCGGTAATTGCTTCTTAGTAATACTGCGGTATTACTTCGATATTAATAGGTATTTTTTTACTGTCTCTATGACAATATCCAAAGTGAAATTTTGATATTTATCTAGCTGTAGACAAAAAGTAAAGTATCAGCCTAAAATATAAGTACTGTCCCACTGCAGGGCAAAGGCCTCCATTACAGAAATACTACTGTGATTGGATGTGGATGGTTTGTGATACATAGATAAGACTTTGAATATTTTTAAACAGGAAAACAATAAATAAATAAATGGAGATAAAATTGCATAAAGTGTCTTAGTCCCAAACTAAAATTTCTTTCAGTTTCCAGTACCCATAGATACCGGAAACAACGAAGAGCTGGAGCCACAAAAATCCGGGGTCAAAAAAAATATTATTATCAAACATTCGTGCTGGTGAACATTCAAACTTAACACTTATTACACCAATTGTAAGACATTATTAATCCTACACATTATTAATCCTATACATTATTACATCACACAGTGCTGGCGAAAAGAACTCCATTTTGCAGTATTTAAACGGAACGTCGCGCACATACAAAGCAGATTCAAAGTGCATTTCTCTATAGATATTTACGGTCGCGGCGATTAAACTTTCCAACAATGAAATACGTCCTCAATACGGCGCGATACGATGTGCCTGTGTCGGTTATTATACCATGTACCTACTTACTACGCTGGCTCAGCGAATCCAAGGTGGGTCTTGTTTGGTATCCCCTAATGCACGCCACTGCTCCCGTTTTTTGGCCACACTCATCCAGCTCACTCCAGCCAGCCTTGGAATGTCATCATCCCATCTTGTCGCAGGGCGTCCAACACTACACTTACCGAGTCGCGGTCTCCACTCAAGGACTTTACGGCTCCGACGGTTGTTACCGATAAGAGTGACACTCTTAAATTATAAAGAGAGAAAGGGTATCTCTCTCTCTCTTATAATTCTAGGTAAAGAGGTATTTGCGCATCTAAACATGCTCTCTCCCTTATCTTAGTGTGTGATTCCCGGTACGCCTTCCAACTTACACCACTCACGTTTATCGAATTGGCAGTATTTCATTCCTTAAAATGATTTTTGAAACGGATGCAAAGAGAATGTCCATTAAAACTGACAAATAGTTAATCTTATTTTTAGAGATAAGGATCTCATAACTTTAATTAAAATGGAAATACCCGATAACACTCAACCTTATAAAAACATTTTATTATAAAAAATCAAACATCATTTACCCGGTTTCTACAAAATATCACGTTTTGGTAAAAAATAAACAGCTTTTCTACTGTGTTTTCTTGTCTTCACTCTCATCATCGCTGTATTTTTGTGGCTTCTCTCCCGGCTTGAGGAGTCGTCCCACGATGTCATATTTTTCTGCAAAAAAATATAAAATACTTAGTTGTAAAAAGGGCAAAAATAGAAGTTTAGGCAAAAATCAAAGACGTGCCGCACTCATGCTTAAAGAATTCCGTATAAAGTCGCGTCTAGATATATATGACATGATTACGTGTATACCACCCCTTTTTTAAATCCTATGCCTGCCTTTTTTTGTATGTTTGTTCGCCAGTATGTCTGTAAATTATACACGAATTTCAAATTCTCTTTTTCTCATTCATATCGAACCCTAAAAGTGAACGCAAGAATTATGGGCCCGTGGAAAATGCGAGTAATTAAGATTGACGTTTGTTTTCGACGCCCCCGATTTTGGAGATTAGCTAAAAAAAGTGAAGGTGAAATCTACGAAAAGATTTCTCTGTAAGTAAAGTTACTTTTGATGTAGTTATTATGTAGCTACTTAGTTTCTACTACTATCAAAAAAATAACAAAATGTCTCACATTTATGAAAGATACCTATCAGACTGGATTTCCGGTCCCTCAAAGTAGAATTGCTAATTCTATTAATATACTCATAAATGTAAAAAATAATATGAAAAAGATCCAGTGCATCTGGTTCCCTATCCGTCAGACGGCTGCCATCTTATTGAAATCACCAGACTGATCCAAATTCTGGATCATGGTACAACCAAAGATTGATTTAAATCTTTGGGTACAGCCCAAACGCAAGTACTGCGTCGGGTTTCAAAGGAAAAGCTTTAGACACAATTTGAAGTCAGAAGCTGCGACGATGAAAGTGTTGCCGAGCTATGCTCGAAAAATTCGATGCATACATTTAAGCACGACCCGTAAAATGGACCAGATCAGGCCCAGTACTTAAACCACTTAACCAAACAGGGGAAGATTTCATGATGACATCAATATCACTCTCAGAACATTAGCTGCGGTGCCATGCAGATCTCAAGATTTCCAGCTTACGTCCCTTTTTTACCGAAACAGACAAACAAGACCAAGGGCTGGGAAGAGGGAACCGCAAACTGATTTTATTCACCCCTCCTGTGCCAAATATGCTTTAAGACGCTACAAGTCACCTCAGTCTTTTCTATTTATCACGCTGAACAGATTCCCCTTTAACGACTTTTCGTATTTACCTTTGTTAATCTGATCATTGTTGAGGGTAAAGATTATTTTCCTACTGATTTTACATTTGAAGGTTATCTAAAAAATATTTGATTGTTTGTGATATAAATACTTCTGTTTAAGTTTGGAGATAAAGTAGATAATAGACCTTCCTTTGTTTCATGAGTAGTAACACAACAGACATCGCCAGTCGACTTTGATATTTGATATAGGTACTGCTGGGAAAAGACCTCGCCTATTTTCTTGGCACGATAACTTTTCACCGCCACATATTTTAAATTTCGCAATGTTGGTGAAGCTGGTCATGCCATCTTTTTGGGACTACCTCTTAGTGTCTACTAAGAGGATGAAGGGGATGAACCATCACCTCTTAATAGACACTAAGAGGTGATGGTCTCATCATCCAGGTTTCCATTTAGAGACTTGAAGGTAATTTTTACGAACCTCTGAACTGTTCTTCCCATTCTTTGGCTGAGGCGACCTCATCGGGTGAGAGGTCGCTGACGTCATCATACTCCACGTCTGCTCCAGCCACTTGGCCTGTGGCTAGACCTCTGGTGGCGTCACTGCCAGCGAAGGCAGCATACGGACCCCCTGGAATTGGGAAACATAAAGTTATAACATATATATGTACCAAACGTTTAAAACCTAACTAAAACGTTATACATCAAAATAACTCATAGGATTTTTCTATATCATATAAATACACATAGTAATAGCTTAGAAAATATATAAAATACTAGCTGTTACCCGCGACTTCGTCCGCGTGAATAGTATCTTTGGGTAGCATTTTTAATTATTTAATAATTTTCAGCTACCTACGCTTTTAACCCCTTGCAACCCCTTTTTCGCAATAAAAAATTGCCTAAATTCTTTTTCAGGGTCTAGACCATCTGTATACAAAATTTCATTCAAATCCGTTCAGTATTTTTGGCGTGAAAGAGTAACAGACAAACAGACAGATAGACAGAGTTTTGCATTTATAATATTAGTTAGGATATTGTGTGGATTGTCCAAAATATACTAACTCTACGTGTACGAAGTCGTTGCGGCGGCCGCTAAGAATGCTTGTATTATTAGGTAAGTAATGATAGTTACTGTGAATATTTTTGATGGGTCCGATAAGTAAAATTTTATGAATACTTAAATAAATAATAGATAGATATACAGAATAGAACCGCTTGTAGCGACAAAACATAAAGAATTGTCGTCAAATCTTAATGATGATAGAAAGGAATACTTAGAGGGCCAAAATATGACGAAGAAGTTTGCATAAATTTGAAATAAAAGAGCACAATCTTGATTCATGATTTGAGCTAATATTTTGTAGACAGTATAATTAAATCTGAAGAAAATACGTTAGTGATAATGAAAGAATCATAAATGTGGGCAAAAAGTGCTTATTAACATGTTTTTGTCTCTGAATAATATTTACATTTACATCAATGAAACCGTCATCACAGTGAATAAAATATGAATTATGTAAATACGCTATTTTTGCAAAGGGAATAATACGTAAACAATTGTAAATGTAGCAGAAAGGAAGTGAACTGTGAAATACTTGAAGGAATACAATGAAGTTGACTGTCGGTGCTAAGGCGAAATTGTGCTTGGGTAGGTATCATTCAGGTTTGGGCATCACGCATGCTAGGTATCTAACAGTGAAATAAATAATTTGAGAACTAACCTAACAAAATGCGGATGAGAATGAGCACAATATCGACCAATTGCAGAACGTGCAAAAAAGGAGACGAAAACCATAATCATAATCCTAGGGACTACATCTCATTAGATAGGGGTAGCTGAAGTTTTAAAGTAGGTACTTAATCAAAACAAGACGAATAAAGGCATTTTAATATTTTTGAACTACCATGTTAATGAGAAGAGTCTTAAGTGGGAAGGAGTGATAAAGAATAGGTAAAAGATATCCCATGATTTGTATTGTTTTAAACTTTCATTGTCACCTTATTTTTGAGTTTAGGATATTTCGGCGCTGTTGCAAGCGCCAGGGTCTCGGTGTAACTCTTACGTTAAATAATGTTACGCGTGGTAGCAATCCCTTAAATAACTATTCTAATCCCATGATTTGGTCGTAACTGCAACTCACTTTCTTGTGATTGGCTGGATCATACGACATGCATACAGTGGTTACACGATATCAGATAGGTAAGTATTGTTTCTTATCAACCAGACAAAGATAAGTATAAAGGACGTAAGTTCAACAATAGCATTCTATTTACGCCGAGTAGGTTTCCTTTATGCGAACGCGGTGAAAAATATGCAAATCGTTTTAGATTACCGACAGCAAAAAGTCATAAGAAGGTCTAGTTTGAACGCATACTATTTGCATTCTATTGACTCTGCCACAACACGTCGCTAACATTATTTCTGGGAACGGTCACCGAATTCATAGGCGCGTCCTGAGCAAAGATTACAGGAAAACTATTTAGTTTCGTGTGAGAAATAATGTGGGGCGCGTTGGCGGAATACCAAAAGAGGGGGCCCCTGACCTGTTCGACATACGACCTCGGGGTTTCTTCGGAAACTGTTCGTTTAACTTGTTGCGCTGATGATTGCTCGGGGATTTCGATTTTGGAACATTTACTTAGCTTAAGGGCTCTGGCACAGCTCTGGTCAAATGGTTACTGTTTTTATACTGATGGAATATCTAAGTGTAAGGACTGAAACCTATTAGAAATCCGGTCTCAGGTTGCTTCGGAGACTGTTCGTTAGTAGGTAGTCGTAGAATCACTTGAAAATATATTGTCATTTTACGAGTAGTAAAAACAGGATAGATATTAAAGTAGGTACTTAGGTAATAGTTACGAGTAAGTGTTTTGCGCAGTGCGATATGCGATCATTTGAAGTGCATAAATTTACAGGTAACTATCACTTCTACTCCTTGGCAACTGTAACTTCTAGATTTTTGAGAATAAATTCTCGATGCATTTTATCGAAATAATGTAGATGAAATATAAAAAATGCTAAGCTAAAATAGTTTTCATCATCATAATGTTCATTAGGCTCTGATTGTTGTAACGACTATCATAAATCGCAAATATTTAATTCTACTTATATCATCATCATATCAGCCTACATCAACCCATTGCTAAGTATAGGCCCCTTCTCTATCACGCCACTGTTTATGATCCCCTACTAACCTCATTCATTCTTTCCTTACTAATATTACAACATCGTCAGACCAACAACTTATATATAACAAAAATCTAGTACTCACGCACAGTCACGGTCACATTATTAGAAACTACGGAAAACTCATGACATTGCAAAAAGAGCTATTTTACCACACATTTGTATGTACGTACGAGTACCTATTATAAAAAATCGACCTTCGTAGCATGTGGTCAACTAATTAAAAGCGTCGTCTCAAACATGTTTATGACGGTTACGTAAAACACGTACCTAACCTAATGAATGTTATCGGTTCTTTTTACTAGGAAAATAATTTTAATAAAATAGGTTAAAACACTTAGCCCCTTTCGACCAATCTTTACCCATTGTTTAGAGCGAGGGTAGCTCATTGAATAAGAACGCGTTTACCATACGGGGTTATGGATTTGAATGCAGCGAGCATGCACCTATGAATTTTTCAATGTACGTACAAGGTATCTCCAACAAAACATGTACATCCCTTTAACCACGGGGTTTACTTATTAATTTGAACAACATTGTTCAACGGCTTTTAGAAATTCATGGAAAATTTTTTCGACTGCCCATACAAAACAATCAAGAATGGTTGGGTGTAATATTAATTATTACTAAGGGGTGTTAATATTAACAGATACATCCTGTATTTCTACTATAAGCTCGACTGTGGTGGAAAACATCATGAGAAAACTGAACGTTTGGATATTTTCTTAAACGTGTAACTAAATCATATGATTTAATGGGTCCCTTTTAAAGGGTTACGAATGCCAGCAGCAGTCGCTTCATTGTAATTACAAGACTACCTGGACATTACACGCTAAAGATGAGATAGCAATGAGATAGAACTTACACTACAAACATTTTATTGGAAATTAAAGTAATCTCATTATGAGATATTATTAAACTATTATTAAAGTTAACTCCTAGTAAACCTTTATGATTTTTCAACATTAGCTTTTTAAGAACGATTAAAGGGGAAAGTCTTGTATTTAGAATATTTTGTTTGATACGAATAAACGCAAAACAAAAGCACTGATTAAACATTTCTTCAACAAAAATGTTCGTTGTTTAAGTAACAATTTTACCATGGGAAAACGAACCTTTTCCTGCGGGAATTCATCAATTAGCCCATGCTGCCGTCGCTGCAAGCAAGTCGTAAAATAAAACTAACAAACAAAGTATTTCACTCTAAGTAACATTGGCTGTACAATTGTACATATTAGAAACGTACAATGGTTTTATAAAAAGAGAAAATTTATTCATACGAGATTTTTATCGCTTTGTGTTGTAATGATAATGAAGATCGTAGCAAAAAATATTCCAGGTAAAAAGGAGCCTCGCTCGACATGCGCTTGCGACGATTCTATAGAATAAAATAAATTGGAATAAGTTCAGCTCACAGTTATAAGACCGCCTTCTTTGTACGTACAGCCACACATCAAAGTATACAAAATTGTAAAATTTCATCAATTGATTGTCATCGTACTGTCCAACTCATTAAGTTGAATATCAATACTTCCTGTATTGATAATCAACTTAACTGAATTAGACTTAACTAATTTGACTGAATTAGATTTTTATATGATTCCTACAAAACGCAGTTTGAAGCGTTATTATTATCTTCTGTACTATTTATAAAGAGATAACTTCTATGGAGAACTGCAAGGCTTATGCAAAATACGTAACATTGGCGCAATGTAATCGGCACCCAGCACCATCTTTTGGCAAAGAGTCGAACTACTAGGAAAATAGCAAACCATGTCCCAAAACAAAGTAAAGACGGGTTAACTAGTTCACAATAAAAGCAATTTTTTTCATTCTAGCGGTATGGTCCATTCCCAGCTGTGGTGTATCCTGATGGGTGGGTCTGACAGTGATTCCGCTTGAGAGGACAAACTCAGAGGTTTTGTAAGCGAAACCTGGTTGGTGGTGTTGTTCCTAACAGCCCAAGTTCCCCATTTGGTAAAGGTTATGACGCTCTCCTCTAGGTCACCGAATCCGTGAGTTTATCTAACTTAGGTAGGGATACTTTATTTTAAATGTTCATGTTTTACCACATCTTAATTAATTTCATAATAGAGCCCAGTTTTGGTGCTCGTAAACTTATGCTAATACAAATTAGAAACATTTTAGGCCTCTTTTTTTGAGACTAAAGTCAGCCATAGATTCAAATTGATGTTACTTTTATAAATGTGAGAAATGAAAGGGACAGCATCAGTTGTAAACCAAGACTAACTTTAGACCACGTTTTGTAATAATATAAAAAATAAGCTAGAACCTACGGACCGAGAGTCTGTGGAACTAATGGAACAATGGATGTATTCTTTACCGCATCTATCATGGGGAGTGCTCCGAGGAATTGTTTGATCTACTTCCTGCGGCTGAATTCTTACATCGAACCACACGCAAGCGGCTGTCATTCCATCCTCATCATCTTGATGGTTGGCGATCTAGCACTGTGCGTTTTTCGAGGAATTTTCTCCCGCGAACCTCAGTCTTGTGGAATAGTTTAGCTGCGGCAGTATTTCCTGACGTCTATGACTTAGGGACCTTCAAGAAACGAGCGTACTCCTTCTTAAAAGGCCGGCAACGCATCAGCGACCTCTCTGATCTCGCAGATGTTCATGGGCGGCGGTGATTACTTACCAGCAGGTGACCCGCTTGCTCGTTTGCCGCCTCTAGTATAAAAAAAAAAAAACAAATCCTAAGAGCTTGTCCAGATGACGCGTGTACGAGTAAGTCATTTGTCGTACATTGCTGTTTACGTTCTGGGTCTTGTTAACAAAGCTAGCTATTAAAGACCAATGAACAACAAATAGCGTGAAAAACGTGCATCTGGACAAGCTCTAACTGTCACTATGTAAGTAGGTACCTAATTATTTTAAGCATCGTTAATGGCAGATAATTAAATGTCCGTTCAATGATACCAGTTTAAATAGCACTGATATCTTGTGTTATGGATATAATTATAGTATTGATATTATTATAAGGTTTATTGTTTTTGTCAATGAAAGTAAATAGCAACCAAACGATAAATGGCGATTTTGTATGGAGTAGTAGCACATTTTTATTTATTTGCTAACAGATCCACCTATTTTGTTGTGTTTGTGTTGTTGTTGTGTACCTATGTACAGTGGATTTTTATAAAGTTTATATTTATCTAATAAATAAGTTTTGTGTAACCACTATAAAAGTCATAGAATTTGCTGTTCAGAATTATTGGTAGAAAACGTGGTTAAAGGAATGTTTGTATATGTCCACTACAGGGCAAAGGCCTCCATCATAGAAATCAAGTCAACATAAAAACACAAAATCACGGTGATTGTACGATAACTTATCAGAATATTTGTCATGTTCGACGACATTCCTCGGCCCACATACAATATTTACCCACGGCTTCGGTTATCAGATCTGCCCATATGTTGATGGATCGCGTAACGATAACATTGGCCTAACGTTCCTATACTAAACGCACTGATATAACTAGTTTCAAACAACCTGTTCTGACGTACCCGGTAACCAGAGCGTGAGACCACGCCGTCTTTGTCTCTCTATTGCTAATCATATACAAGTAAGCGAGATGGCTTTATTCCACTGAGCTGTGTTTGGTGATCCATGATAATAAGATTCATAAAATGTTTTAAGTGGTCGTAGAGTTCTAGTAATTTACGAAGTATTGAAAGTAAAGTTTATCAAAATATGTTCTATTTATATACTTAGGTACCTACATAAGTTTTGCTTCAACTTGCTTGATAAATCGAAAATTGCTTTATCAATTACCTTATCGGCTACAAGTTATAAACAAGCCAATTTTGTGTGCCATAGATTTGAAATTTAGTTATAATATCCCTCCAATTATTTTGTGGTATGAAAATTTATCGCTCTATAAATCCCTCGGCTGTAACCTTACTTAATAAACTACGTTCGATGATATAACGTTTCTATCATATTTTGCATCCAACATTTTGTGTTACGGTTTACGCAATATTCACATACCGGGTCCGTAGAATCTCTTCCCTCTCGTGACATCGAAAATCACGCTGTTCACAGCTAGTAGAACTCTTCCATCAGACTGTGTTCCGTCGTATTTCTTTAACTCGGCGACTGTGAGGTCCTTGCGCAGCTTGGGAAGCGGTGGGGGTGGTGGCGCGGCAACGACTTCTGATTCGAATTTGGACTGTATTATTTTGTATATAAGGTACACGATGACGCCGACGAGCACGAGGTTGAGAGGGCTCGTGAGCTCGTCCCAGAAGGTGACGGTGTGTTCTGTTTCTGACATGGCGCGGTGGGGCGTGCAGAAGGCGCGGGCAGTGGGTGCACACTGAGCGCGCTGTCGTGCGCGCGCGCCGGCGCGCCATCGCGCCGACCCATCAATTTAATCTACCGGCCCATGACATAACTGACATTAGCCGTAGTTTTGCGCCGCGGCCGCGACTGTCAATTGTTTTGTGACGTCACGCGCCGCACGCGGTTTGTTTGGAAACAACGTTTGCTGAGGTTTGGGAGCAATCGCTGGAAACAATGTTGTTGTGTGTATCAAATGCTCGCGTGGTTTTTAGTGAAATTACCATTTCAGCCATTCCATCCGCACGTTGACTCTATTGATGGCTCATTTGAGTGTTTACAAAAATTAAACTAAACCAGAGGATAAGTAGGGTACATAATGAAACCTGAATACCTGTAGAATAGTAAATATAAGCATATAATAATCATAACTACATTACTTATAATATGCTTGTAACTAATCTTAAAACGTCTACGAGTATTTGTGCTAAAACGTAAAAGTATAGGTATGAAACATGACTCAGCAAAATTATAGAATATGTATGAGTAGGTAGGTAACTAAGACTCAGCATAAAATAAATAGGTATAGATACTATTTATAGAATGGGCTGTGGTACATATCTATCTCATACAATATTGAATAGCAATTATGTGTAGCAATATTTTATCAATGGTTTTTGATACCAAGGCCTTATAGAAGACCGGCGTAAGTCAGCGCCTGCGCTCTGTTTCGTCGAGTGAGTGAGGGTACAGGAAGCTCAATTGGGGGAAAAGGGGGTAAGGTTGGTAGGGCACTTGTGACTCTACTGCTGTTGCATGTATCTATCGCTTACCACTAGGTGATCCGTCTGCTCGTCTTCTACATCATCATCATCATCATTTGCCTGCCCTATTCCCAGGTTATCTGGGGTTGGCGCAGTATGTTTTCTTCTTCCATTCGTCCCTGTCATTCGTCATCGTATCATCCACTCCCTTTTCAGTCATATCATTCTTCACACAATCCATCCATCTCTTTTTTGGCCGTCCTCTGCTTCTTGGCCCATTTACATTCATACCCATCACTCTTTTGGTTACGTGTTCCTCCTCTCTTCTCATAACATGGCCATACCAGGAGAGACGATTTCCCGTTAATTTATCAGTAATAGGTGCCACTTTAGTACTACCTCTGATATACTCATTCCGTATCTTGTCCATTCGTCTTCTACCTACCACAAAAATAAAAACTTACATAATTGTATACATTGTAGGTATAGGTTACAAATTGCGCAATATATTACATGAGACAGCACAATACCCGTAAAACACGTGCCAGTACGTTTTACCTACATTCCTAATAGAAATGTTTGAAAAGATTAGATCTACACGACACAAAGAACGACATGAGTATAAAGATGTCTTGGGCAACCTTGAGTTTTAGTCAATGGTTCTTTTCAGGATAAACTCTATTCGTATTTAGGTAAGTTTTGTAGAAATACTTCTTGTATTCCTATGTTTCGATTTTTTGTAGTCTAAGATCCAAGCCACCACTTATACCACTGTACCAATTGTGGTACCAATAGGCTGGGTTTGATTCCGGGATCGACCGAAATGCTTAGAATTTTTCGAACTAGGCTCGGGTTAGTGATCATCAATCCGCATTAGGCAAGCGAGGTGATGAGATGAGATGAGTGATCAAGTGCCTAATTCCATCATCACTTGATTTCTATGATGGAGGCCTTTGCTCTGCAGTGGGACAGTATTATAAGTAATACTAGCGGCCGCCCGCGACTTCGTACGCGTGGAGTTAATTATTGACACTTACCGTCATATTTTGGACAATCCACACAATGTATTTTTATTTTATTTTATTTTATATTATTCTGATGTATAAGCTATATTGTGGTAAAGTTTCATTAAAATCCATTCAGTAGTTTTTACGTGAAAGAGTAACAAACATCCATACATCCATACTTACAAACTTTCGCCTTTATAATAGTAAGTAGGATAACTAAGCTGATACTTCATTTATAGAGAACCTATTGCTATGGTCATTTACTTATATATACAATATAATCTGACTAATGGCTTCCTGTTGGCTTAGTGCACTGAAATCATGCACCAATATTATTAGTAATCAAGTTTGCCTGCAAAAAACCTTTCTTTATGTCCTAGATGGCAAACGAGCAGAGAGATCATCTGATGGTGAACAATTACCACCGCCCATAGACACCTGCAACACCAGTACCCCCTTTCCTCCCAATTGGGCCTCCGGTTGGTCCGATATTAATCGAAATGGTAAAACTAACTACCTATACTTACTGGTAGTTCAAGCTTCCGTGTTTTTGCAAGCTGAATCCGAACGTCTGTTATGCTTAATTTCCTATTCATGATATTAAAATGTAACCTAGACGTCAGCCGGCGAACGGTTATGGAAATGAACTAGTGATATTGAACCCTTTCGATAGGATGTTAGAGACTTTTTGACTTCAATAGCAGCATTTACATAGGTACAGTATAAAAAAAGTAAAGTTAAGTATCAGCCTATATAGGTACCTACTGTCTCATTGCAGAGCAAAAGCTACGTCTATGGGTGGCGGCAATCGTTTACTACTGTGATCTTACACAGGTGATCCGTCTACTCATCTGCCACCTATCACCTAAAAAAATATGACTGTTAGGTACGTGGTCTATTTTTGGGATCCAATGTCTTTATTTTCCAGAAATTACAGACACACAGACATACGTGTGTTCGTGACCGTCGGTTTAAAAACTATTACTCTGATTCATAATCATGAAAAGTAAACTGACAGATGTCAATGTGTCATCCCCATACATTATCACACAATTTGACCCATGCAAAATGTCAAAATGCATAGAAACTTGTCATTTTCATCTGTCAGTTTACATGATTATGAATCAGAGTATAGTAGGTACCGGCCGAAGCTCAGCTTTATTAATCTTCTTAAGCCTTTTTTGTTTAGCTGTAACAAAATAAAACATTGCACTGGCACATAGACGGGATTTATCAAGCGAACTAACTTTTGTTCTTATCTTGAGTTAGCATTTCAGTCACGTCATAACGCCTACGATTAGTAAACAGCAATCGTACCCTTAGTTAAATTCTCTTGTCAGGCGACTCAGGCGTCCACCAGCTCTCCTTGTAAATTGAACACTGCTACTTTTATCACTAATTGCATAGATTAAAACGAATGTTAATTGGCTTGCCTGAAGTTCTCTAACAAGGGCCGTTAATGAATTATTTGTGTTAAATGCTAATTGACCAGATTAAAGTCAAAAGTAGTGGTGCGATTCAAGTGCAATTCAATTTAAAAAAATAATTGAGTGATGGCAACCCGATGGACGCCGACAGCGGGGTAGGCCCAAAAAGCGATGGGTTGATGACCTCAACAGTTTTGCCCGCGATTGGCAACAAATGGCATTAGATAGAGATCGGTGGAGGGATTTGGGGGAGGCCTTTGCCCAGCAGTGGAACAGTATAGGCTAAATAAAAAAATTGAGTGATATAAACGTTTGAATCGGCTAGCAAAGGAACGTTTTTTACGTATACCTACATACTATTGTATTTCATGGCCGAACAAACAATTTCAATGTATGATTTTTTTTGTCGTAATGTTCAATAGCATTTGATTCAATATCAACTGAGGCAAATTACTGACAGAGTGTAGTAACCCAAGCGGAGATTAAAAAACCTGATATGTAGGTACTTACTCAAAATGGCCTATAATGCATCAAGAAACTCATCACAGTGGATTTTTGAGGAACTGAGTTCCCATGTTTTTTAACCAATGGGGCTACCATAGTACTCTATGACGTAAGCGGCTATAGCGACATTTATAAGTACGACTAAAATGGGGAGACACTTATAGAAAATAGTCCCCGAGCTCAAAAGCGGCATTTGCAACCAGACTGACACGCTGTGATAATGCTAACTTTTATAAAGTGAGAAAAAGAACTAACCAAACCACAACAACAGTTGTTTAAATTTTAATAAGGAATAATTAAAAGAATGAGTTGAGATCGCGTCAAGGCAAACGTTTTGACTCGTCCCATCACTACGAAGCCTTTGTTGACCAGACTTGATAAAATATGATTCTCTTGATTAAACAGTTCCATTTATTTTTGCATGAGCTTTGCTTTGTCTCGCATGGATACTGTTAAAGAGGTTTCAATTAGTTAATTTGATAAGCGCAGCCAATTATGTTAATTAGCATTCAAAAATTTTAAACAAGGCGATGGCGCGTGAGGCGGAGAAACAAAAGCTTACAGAATATTGCTAATGGTAAATTAAAAGCGCGATATTTCTTTTTATGGTATAGGTATCAGACGAGCAGGCGGATCACCTGATGGATAGCAATTGCCGCCGCTCATGGACACTTGCAACACCAGTGGAGTTACAAGAGCGCTGCCACCGCCAGAAAAAAGAATCGCGCTGCTCCCGCGCGTTTCTATTACTATGGAGTCTTTACTTCGCGTTCAGTTGCGTTGCGGATACCGCGCGGTGAGCACGTCACTGTTCGTGAATTCGCCATGGATCGTTTCGAGACTGAACTATTTATTGATGGGCTGCTTCACGCCGGCCAGGGTCGGTCTTCGGTATTAAGTACTCCGGTCGAACTGGCCCATTCATGCCGAAGCGTGGCTGTCCCACGGTAAAACGGTGTACGGTGATTGCCTAGAAGACGCCTGTTTATTCTTGCCTTAAAGATTTAGATTGTAGTGGTCAGAAAAAACATAAATGTTCTACAACTGTCATCTACTGATTTCTACAATAAAACGTACCAATTTCAAGAAATAAGGAAAAACCATTAATTTCCTACGTTTGTCCTTGGATACCTTATTTGCAGAAGTGGGATCGAGAGATGTTTTTTCGTATAATATTTCGTTTATAATAGATACCTACCTAATGAATGTCTTCATAAATTTTCAGCTCTATATGAATTTTTAGTTGAAGCTTATTTGTGTCTATTTCGACTGGACTATATTCACTTTCTGAAATACGCGGAGGTACGTAAATAAGATTTTTACGATGAAATGCTCGGAAGTTAACGGAAACACACTTTATTGAGTTTATTCAAATAACATGATTTATAAGTAGGAGTAAAATTTTGTTGAAGAGGTTTTACAAAGTTTTCTTCGATTCTTTGTTGTAAAAGAAACAGAGAAACTAAGTGGTCTTGGCGAAGCGGAATTTAGTCGAGTATTCATCCAACATGAAAAAAGAAATAAAGGAAGCTTGGTTTTATTTCAGCATGTGTATTCGTCGGGACTTCTTTAATTGATTGACCGAATGAAGCGGCTCTTCCAATTCCAACCAGTTATAAAATCTATGCGGCTCGTGGCAGAGATCAAGAATTTATAGAAGAGCTCACAAATTATAACAGCCCAAAGGCACAAGACTATTAATAATTAAAACTTTAAATTTTGATACTTTTAATACGAAATACTGTCTGCGTACAGAGGGAGATAGCGGGAGCACAAAATAATTACACATAGAAAGTAGGCTGCCCACTAAGAGCTAAAAACGTGTCATGTACTCACGTATTTGCACTAACGGGGAAATACACCTTTTCGACCACATTAATCCTAGCCTATGACATAAGATTGTCGAACTGTCGAGGTCTGTGGTAGAGGCCGCGTGCTTATTTAGTACATAATCCGGCATGTAGCATATATATCAACGAACTCTTCTAAATTCAAAATCAGGCTGAGTCTACCTTCTGTGTGTAATTATTTTGTGGCGGGAGGTCGTAAGGAAAACTGTGTCTGCCTTTAACAAAGACGTTCAATGTGACCACGACCGCTCTGACAAGAGCGTAGCGACATAAGTAACTCTGTGGTAGCAACAGAGAAGGTAATTATACGAAAGAACTAAAATATGCTTTTATTTATTAAAATTGAATTGATTTACAAATGATGATGATGGTCCACATCCCTCCACTACCAAAGACCGCGCGAAGGTAGAAGAGGGGTAGTAGGAACGAACCTTAATTTCGAAGAAATAGTAGACGCAATCACGAATAAAACCTAATCAAATGATCCTAAACGATCCGTGGCTGAATGTGCGTTCTCTATTTGTTGGCACATTCTGACACATCCAGATAGCATTAATTCTCGAGAACCACTATCGACCGGGCGTGACGTGGCCGGTCTCAAATCGTCCATGTTGTTTTATTGATAGAAAGGAAGTGTCACGTAATTTGTACCGATGTACCTACAGCCACACATCAAAGTATACAAACTGTCAAATTTCTTCAACATACTCTGATCTTACTGTCATAAACATTAGGTTGAATGTCAATTGAGGAAATTTCGACAAGTTGTGGTAACCTGATGTGTGGTTGACTGGACATACTCGTATTCAAAGTTACGTATACATACCTACTTGTGTCAATTTTATTTGAAACAAAAAAGTTAAGGGCCAAAGTTCCTTCTGCCATGAAAACTATCGATAGTCAAACGACCGATAGATTGACAACACTACTACGAAACTATAATCGCAGTAACATTGTCTATGAAAATTATTTTCGATCACACGACGTTAAACAAACTGGCATGCAAAAACATTAAAAATAACATAGAAAAAATGGCTGTCCCAATCAGAATTTTATTTATATTTCTGTAAATCGGCATGAAAACTTTCCCTAGCATTCAAATGGTGGATTTTTCAGTTTATTCAAACAGTAAACATTGTGAACTAACTTTGCTTTGATTCGTTTTTTTTTCATTGATTCTGAGTTTGCTGAAAGCTTGGATTTTTAGATTTCAGATGGAAAACTTACTTTCGTTCTCGTAGTACTTATCTTATTTGTTGTTTTTTGTCGGAGATTTTAATATTGTTTATTGGTTGACATTTGCCGAAATGTGTAAAAACATTATCAGGGTTATTCTTTGAGATCTAACTTTCCTGCTACGAAAGTTAGATTCTCAAATCCATTATTACTGCAAAATGTTCATAAAAATATTAAAATATAATCATCCATACTATTTATAAAGTGGTCATTTCTATAGACACAAACCGAAAAGGTCTTCAGTTCATTCACTCAGCGACTCACAGCGGAATCGTTACGTCTTGGCGCTAATTTTTTGAGAGGCGGTGGTCAATCCGGCCCATTTCGTATCAGACAACATGAGTCATGTTACATGACGTAACCTCACTAAAAAACAACAAAAAAAACAGAATTTTCAATTATATAGCCACTGTAGTAAATCATCACGATGATGTTTGTGCAGCGTAAGGATCGAACCCCCAACCATTGTCGTATGAGCAAATCCTACCTACCTATTTACATGTAATACGAAAGCAAATTCTACCGCTTCTTGAAATTGGAAAATAATGGTTTGTTAACTGAATTCCTATCTTCAAAATTACATCCATTAACTAACTAGGGTTTTACTGGGCACTGGGAAAACTTAATCGAAGTTTCAAGTACAAGCAAGCATACCACTTGCATTGAACGCGTCGCGAAGTTAGACCGACTTCCAAATCCGTAATGTTTTAATGCACTCTGTCTGGGTTGTCGGTTAAATAATGAACTGTGCGCATTGTCACACGGCAACTCAGCATGCGGCAAGAACTGCGTGGCTTAAGTGGCAATGGGCAGGGAACATTTCGAGGAGAAGATGGCCGTCGGGGCGGAAAGATCCTTGAATAGAGGCGGCGTACAGGAAGTCGCAGTCGCGGCAGGCCTCCCACAAGGTGGACCGACGATCTAGTGAGGGTCACGGGAATTCCTTGGATGCTGGTGGCAAAGAATCAATCAGTGTGGAGAACATTAGAGGAGGCCTACCTACGTACAGCAGTGGACGTCTATTGGCTGAAATGATTAAGATGAACCCAGCACAAAATATTAGGGGAACTTACACTTTATATATGACGACCCGGTTGGTTCAGTGGTAGTGAATGCTGCGTCTGGGCCAAGGGTTTGCGGGTTCGATCCCCGCACAGTACAAACATTTGTGCGCATGAACATGTCTGTTTGTATTGATCTGGGTGTTTTCTATGTATAATAAGTATGCATTTACAAAAGAAAAGTATTATATGTATATATTTGTAATCCCACTGTTGGTTCTGATATCTGTAACACAGGTGCTTGAGCTACCTATCTCAGAGTCAGATCAATGACGTATGTGATGTAGTGAAATATTATTATTATTATTATATATCACCATAGAAAACGGCTATCAGAGAGGAATGACGGCGTGTTGTGGGCTGACCGCCCATATCTTAAATGGTGACCACGACCACTCTGTCTTGAGTGATACATACATAGAAGAAGAGAAAGAGGCATACCTACTTATATTGCGAAATCTCTGATATCCTCATTTCCTGATGTTTTATACCACATGGTCTTGAAGTGCCGTTTAAGTCCAATGGAAACACTGTATCCCACTAGAAATACGTCTGTGGAGTTGCGGAGTGATCGTGCAAGTTGGGAACTGTTTGCATTCGAGATAGCGGCGAGGTGTTATGACTCCGCTCTGCGGCTGCCGTCGGTCATTGCGGTTTAACTATTCATTTAAAAACACACTTTCTCTCTCTCATCTTAGCATGTAATTTCCTATGCAGTTGCCTTCAAAGCTGTTGCTTTGGAGACGGGTAGGCTTGAACCATGATTCAGGATTTTGGGAGTCTGATAATTATAATGAGGTGACGTTTGACCTGTGCAACCCTTTACCAGGGTATTGGCATAGTTATCCTCATAAAAGAGGGTAGAGCCATATAATAAAAAAACACCTATCTAACTGACACTTATGTCAGTGTAATGTAGTAATGCACTAATGCTGATAGAATTTAAAAAAAAATAGTAGATCCTATAGTTATGGATTGCCCTAGTCCTTAAAATTCAACATCCTTTCCACAACAACAACAACAACAGTTCCACCCTCATCATTTAGATGCTTAGCAATCTTCAACTGTGCGTTCCTTAAGAAACTTTCTGCCTCGAACTACAAAACTATGGAATGAACTGTCACCAGTGGTATTTCCGAACCGATACGACCTACAAACCTTCAAAAAGCGAGCGTATTCCTTCTTAAAAGGTCGGCAGCGCATTTGCGACTCCTCTGGTGTTGCGGGTGTCCATGGGCGGCGGTAATCACTTACCATCAGGTGATCCGTCTGTTCGTCTGCCCCCTATCTCATAAAAAAAAATCCTTAACAAAATCAAAGCTTAAATTCTAAATATTGTCACTGCTACCCTGCTCTTGTAGTATGCTTGCTTCCAATAAAATTATACTATGCTCTGCTGTTCAGGTTTACAAAGAATATTGTACAGAAATGCATGCTTATGAGATCAGCTAGCTTAGCTCTGGTATACCTAAAGGAAGGGTTTAAAACTAAACTACTTTTGTTTAGCGCTACATATTTGAAAGCCAGTATCATATTCAACATTTTGCAACAGGAATACTTCGTGGCTACAATGTTCAATAAACTTTTCTATTTAATTTTAAAGTTTGTTGCCACATTGTGAGATCCAACAATGGAAGTACGGTCAGAATCGATGCTAAAATATTCAATATCGTGAAATAGATAAAAGTTCCGACCATCCTTTTATTGGTATCTGATCGAGTTTCACTTACTGGCAGAAATTTAAAGTGAAAAATATTGCTTTACTCGTAGGCTTCCAAATGAGCGTAGGTATCTATTAAAAGGGAAAGATGTTTGTAAACGTAGCATTTAAAGTGATTTAAAGCAATGGCGTTTAAATTTTTCCTTACTGTAAGGTATTTTGATGACTCTGATTTTGTTTGCAATGCAATTATAAAAAATAGTTTCATGTTATCGAATAATTCGAGAATTAAAGTATTTAATCTTGACACGTGCGTGTGGACTATAGTGAAACTAACCCCCTTATTACAAAATCTGATCTAAAGTTAGTTCTCGGCTTAAAACTGATATGTTGTCATTTTCATTTGCTACGTGTGTGAAAGAGATAGCATCATTTTTAAACCATGACTAACTTTGTAATAAAGGGGTAAGTGTTGCACAGCAAAGTCCACAATTTAGATCTAAGTTATATTTAGTTTATGTTATAAAACCCAGTTGTTGTTTTGAGTATGCTGTACTCGTATATGCTCATAATAGGCATACATGTACCAAAATTTTCTGTTACATACAGTTTGTAACTGTTTGCGCAATTTCTACATACTTATTTACATTATCATTTCCCATTCAAATTGTGACGGAAAGGGAAGAAAATTCAGGGGCATAAAATAAAATTTATATCGAAAATAAAAACTATTTTGACACATTTGTAGGCTAAATGTCAAGAGTACAAGAGCCGTTATAATATTATATTTTCCTTTAAAACTGTACATAAGCGACATGTAGATCTATTCTCGTCAAAAGCTCTCTTCTAAAACCGTATGCAGTATTATTATTATTATTATTATTATTATTATTATTATTATTATTATTATTATTATTATTATTATTATTATTATTATTATTATTATTATTATTATTATTATTATTATTATTATTATTATTATTATTATTATTATTATTATTATTATTATTATTATTATTATTATTATTATTATTATTATTATTATATATCACCATAGAAAACGGCTATCAGAGAGGAATGACGGCGTGTTGTGAGCTGATCACCCATATCTTAAATGGTGACCACGACCACTCTGTCTAGAGTGATACATACATAGAAGAAGAGAAAGGCATACCTACTTATATTGCGAAATCTCTGATATCCTCATTTCCTGATGTTTTATACCACATGGTCTTGAAGTGCCGTTTATAAGTCCAATGGAAACACTGTATCCCACTAGAAATACGTCTGTGGAGTTGCGGAGTGATCGTGCAAGTTGGGAACTGTTTGCATTCGAGATAGCGGCGAGGTGTTATGACTCCGCTCTGCGGCTGCCGTCGGTCATTGCGGTTTAACTATTCATTTAAAAACACACTTTCTCTCTCTCATCTTAGCATGTAATTTCCTATGCAGTTGCCTTCAAAGCTGTTGCTTTGGAGACGGGTAGACTTGAACCATGATTCAGGATTTTGGGAGTCTGATAATTATAATGAGGTGACGTTTTAGACCTGTGCAACCCTTTACCAGGGTATTGGCATAATTATCCTCATAAAAGAGGGTAGAGCCATATAATAAAAAACACCTATCTAACTGACACTATGTCAGTGTAATGTAGTAATGCACTAATGCTGATAGAATTTAAAAAAAAATTAGTAGATCCTATAGTATGGATTGCCCTAGTCCTTAAAATTCAACATCCTTTCCACAACAACAACAACAACAAGTTCCACCCTCATCATTTAGATGCTTAGCAATCTTCAACTGTGCGTTCCTTAAGAAACTTTTCTGCCTCGAACTACAAAACTATGGAATGAACTGTCACCAGTGGTATTTCCGAACCGATACGACCTACAAACCTTCAAAAAGCGAGCGTATTCCTTCTTAAAAGGTTGGCAGCGCATTTTGCGACTCCTCTGGTGTTGCAGGTGTCCATGGGCGGCGGTAATCACTTACCATCAGGTATCCGTCTGTTCGTCTGCCCCCTATCTCATAACAAAAAATCCTTAACAAAATCAAAGCTTAAATTCTAAATATTGTCACTGCTACCCTGCTCTTGTAGTATGCTTGCTTCCAATAAAATTATACTATGCTCTGCAGTTCAGGTTTACAAAGAATATTGTACAGAAATGGATGCTTATGAGATCAGCTAGCTTAGCTCTGGTATACCTAAAGGAAGGGTTTAAAACTAAACTACTTTTGTTTAGCGCTACATATTTGAAAGCCAGTATCATATTCAAAATTTTGCAACAGGAATACTTCGTGGCTACAATGTTCAATAAACTTTTCTATTTAATTTTAAAGTTTGTTGCCACATTGTGAGATCCAACAATGGAAGTACGGTCAGAATCGATGCTAAAATATTCAATATCGTGAAATAGATAAAAGTTCCGACCATCCTTTTATTGCTATCTGATCGAGTTTCACTTACTGGCAGAAATTTAAAGTGAAAAATATTGCTTTACTCGTAGGCTTCCAAATGAGCGTAGGTATCTATTAAAAGGGAAAGATGTTTGTAAATGTAGCATTTAAAGTGATTTAAAGCAATGGCGTTTAAATTTTTCCTTACTGTAAGATATTTCGATGACTATGATTTTGTTTGCAATACAATTAAAAAAATTGTTCCATGTTATCGAATAATTCGAGATTAAAGTATTTAATCTTGACAAGTGCGTGTGGACTATAGTGAAACTAACCCCCTTATTACAAAATCTGATCTAAAGTTAGTTTCGGCTTAAAACTGATATGTTGTCATTTTCATTTGCTACGTGTGTGAAAGAGATAGCATCATTTTTAAACCATGACTAACTTTGTAATAAAGGGGTAAGTGTTGCACAGCAAAGTCCACAATTTAGATCTAAGTTATACTTTAGTTTATGTTATAAAACCCAGTTGTTGTTTTGAGTATGCTGTACTCGTATATGCTCATAATAGGCATACATGTACCAACATTTTCTGTCACATACAATTTGCGCAATTTCTACATACTTATTTACATTATCATTTCCCATTCAAATTGTGACGGAAAGGGAAGAAAATTCAGGGGCATAAAATAAAATCTATATCGAAAATAAAAACTATTTTTACATTTGTAGGCCAAATGTCAAGAGTACAAGAGCCATTATAATATTATATTTTCCTTTAAAACTGTACATAAGCGACATGTAGATCTATTCTCGTCAAAAGCTCTCTTCTAAAACCGTATGCAGTATTATTAACTGTAGCCCAACTCCTAACTCAGCACTACATAAGGCAGTGGGCTCAAATATGCAAACTCGTATTGCATTAGGTCCCCATTTGCCCCAAAGTTAGAGGGAACGTTACCCTCCACTTTTCCGTCCTCCATTGGGGCGAAACAAAAATAAAGCAGGAGCAAACGTACACTCGCGGAAAAATCGGAATCAAACCCTATTTTCAAACAAACGAGCTTCGCCATCGATTGGTCTGGTAGCACTATGGTCGTCGTAAGCAAGTCGTAGGGGCGTCTATCGATTGTAGAATCGATAACTCGTCGTCGAACAAACTTTTTACTCTTTTTACCGGTTTTATCATTCGATCGACGTCGACTTTATTGAATCCACACGCCCTTAATTGACGATCGATCTATTGGTCTGGTAACCCTTATTCATTCTTCCACCAACAAAAAACTGTGTGTCTGCACTAGATAGGTATATTAACTATTTTACGTGAATGAAAAAAGCAACAAAATATGAATTCAAAATTTCCTCGTAAAATTAAAATTCGCAGTAATTTTCGCATCCCAATAGTACTACCGTACATGGAATGCGGGACCTTGTTTTACTTATTTTATTTTCTAAAAATACAGGTATTTTTTATTTATTTGATATTTTATTTTTATGTCAATATGATATTGGTTATTTTTCAATGTTTCCATGCAATGGGATGAAAACTACATAGGTTTGATTCCCATTTTTGCTCGTGAGTGTACTACTGAGACAAAAAAAGTGGTAATTGAGTATTCGTAAAACGCAGTCGGACGCCCCTGGGTAAATTATTCGGAGCTCCTTCCTCCAACGACCTACGAAATATTCACTTTTGTTGCGAAGAAACTTTTTATTTATACATATACTTACTTTATCTATTTTTAGCCCGCAAAAGTAACTTCTTGAATCCCTGAAGAGTGAATCATAAGTCACGCATAATATCTACCTGTCTGGAAAATGGGTTTTGCCTGTAAGACACAAAAGTAACAAATGTCGCGTTACTAAATTTTTTATCGGTTTTTTACTTAGTCTTTTTAAACCTTTTCTTGAGATTATCTTCTATACTATTTATAAAGAGATAACTTCTATAGACAACGAAAAGGCTTATAGGTAAACCGAAAACACGAAACGCTTGAGCGATGTAATTGAGCACAGCGCCATCTATTGGTTCATTTCTGAATTACGTTCCCGAAGCGAAGTGAGGGCGGGCCACTAGTAATCTATAAAAGGTAATCATCATGTTCTATGTCAGACACGTAGCGTACAAACAGTAGCCAAGGATATCAGAATACAGTCAACAGCCGAATTAGCGGCAAATATTTTAATCTGCAGCTCTAATAGCTTAGAGCATAAGAGTTTATAGACGCGTTAGGAACTTCTAGCAGGCTATCAATCGTCCTGTTGGTACCTCCTATCCAAAAACCATTTTTTATCCAAATAACCGACAAGTATAAGATCTAATTAGTTAAGTACCATAATAATGTCTCTCTTTTTTGTTTTTACGATTCGATTCATAAACCAGACAAGCGAAATTTAGAAAAAAAATATAATATACACTTCTTATAAAAATGGAGCTAGTTTTCCAAAAAAAAGTAAATAAAATAAAAATTCTTCCCAAAAATTAGGTACTGACTTTCAAGATTTATAAGATAGGTAGTTTCTACCCAGGGCCCTATTTCTGCATATGTTTTCTTACTCTGTATACTCGTACATGAGAATTGAAATATTCTGAAACATTCCGGGACTAACTCTGCCATTTCAAATTAGCAACTTTCTATCATGTCAGTTTTCAAAACGAAATCAGTTGGACCGCTGCGCGCATTAGCATACAACCCTCCTACTCCAAGTTTCGTTAATTTAGTAGCTCCTAGTTACAATGTATTTCGTTTCACTTCTACGTTGTAATGCAGTTGGACTCTTGTACTTAATGAGTGAGTTCAACTGTACCTGTTCATGTAATAGTTCACTCACTTTTAGATGTTGACTTTTAGTTAAATATAAAAAATCCTCCTAAAATATAATATAACTATGATATTCGGCTACGGTGGCTAATCTTAACGATCAGCTATGCACGTAGGATAAATTATAGTGCTTAAGTATATAGATAGATAATAATGTATATTGGCCACAAAGGCAAAGGAAATAACAAAATAATTACAGTATTTTAAGTAGACTCTCTATTCTCCTACCCTCTTGATTCGATGGGACAGTGGACACCAGCGTAATACGACCGAAGAGAGACCTGGCACAGGACTGACATCTTAATGTGCTTTCCGAGAGACGAGGGTACAAGACCGCTAACTTCTAGACTGACACTGAGAATTTCTGAGTAGAACTCAGGTACAACTTTTTGACCCGACTCACCCGGGGATCGAACCCGCTACCCAAATCGCAGCAATCGCTTTAAAGTGCGGCCCACTAATGCGCCACCGAGGCAACAGTCAACAGTTCGTGACAGTAGTTCCACTTCAAAATAATTAAATGACTGATAAGTGATACCTAATAGTAGAATAAGTAGTATAAGATTTAATAGTAGTAATAGAGGCTAGTTAGCCTCGTTATGAATTTTCGCATTGTTAATGTACCTACTCAATTATTGATACTGTTTTTGGTTCCACTCTTTTTACTCGAGTGAACTGTTTTTGCAAATCTACTCTTAATTACTCCATTGAGTGTTTCTCCGGAACTGGGTAGTTTCTTCACGGTTTTTAATGTACTAAGGTATACCCACTTTAGTAGGTACCACCTAGTTTTAAATTGCGTTACAGATCTACGTGACTTGGTTTCTATCAGTTCTGCAGTGCAGTTTTAAGAAATTGTAGTCACTTATTATGCAGGATTTATGAGCGGTCTGCGGAAGGTTCGTTTGGACTTTAGTTGATTATAATTTTGGGACGTACTTATACGTCATCAACAGCTTGTCACATCACATCATCAGCCTGTTGTAGTAGTGGGCATATAGGTATCTCTTCTAATGTTTTCCACTCCGATCTATTTTTCGCTACAACAGCCTTTAAGTACCTACATAATTATATATTACTGAAATACAGGGTTGCCCTAGTTTAGTTTATAGCGATTCTTAATAATTGTAACATCTGTGTGTACAGATGTTCTGCTGTGAGGAAATAAAATGGTTTTTTACAAGGAAAATCCGTGCGCCTCCTTTCTTGTACGCGGTGAGATAAGATACAATTGCAGTATCCCACCTTCGCTTAGTTTCAGGATACTAGTTCCAAACAGTACCTGAGATGGCGCTGAGCGTAGATTACATTGCGCAAATGTTTAGTTTTTTCGGTTTACTATAAAACTTAGTTGCCGTCTTTAGATAATACCTCTCTACAATATTGGTGTTTAAAAAGCAGTAACAATTTGAAACGTAAGCACAGTCAGCCACACATCGGGTTACCACAAACTGTCAAACTTCCTCAATTAATATTTAACCTAATGAGAATCGATTGAAGAAATTGGTCAGTTTTGTATACTTTGATGTGTGGCTGTACGTACGGTGGCAGCACATCAAGTTACTACAATCTGTCAAATTTCTTCAATCGAACCTCACTTTTATGTCAAACGTGTTTGGTTCAATATCAACTGAGGTAATTTGACAGATTGTAGTAACTTGATGTGCTGGCCACTGTACCTATGTAGAATAATAACGATGGCATAGTTAGCCATTTTGAGTGGCATCGTTCAGAAAAAAAAATGACTCGAGTGACAAATTATAACTCAAGTTGCGGCGCAACCCTCATTGGCGCAGTGATTACTGAGTAAGCCCCACAAAGAGCCTTTGATTAACAAAGGCTCTTATAACGCATGATGAGGCATACTAATATATTCCTTGTTTTTCCCTAAGATTAGGAAGGAAACAATGATTTATGCGAGAACAAGAAAATGAAATACATTCTATTTCAAAATTTAATATTGAATCTTTTCTTTTGTATGTATGTACCATTCTCGGCGTTTCCGTAAAGTTTCTGCACCCTTGCAAAATGGTGTAAGCGCGCACATTTTTGAATGTGCAACTATAACCAAACTGTTTTGCATAGTAAAGCATTACTTATTCTATCACTCGACAAAATACAAGGTACCGCAAGCAGCTACCAGCTGGCGATGTAATATTTTCTGGAAAATTCTCCACAAACATTCAAACTTAGTGCGGGAGCTGAGATGTTTATTTCGACGTATTTTGACTAGCAGACCTCATTGAACATAAGACTTTTAAAACTCCTGTCATTTCTTTCTGTCGAATATTTATAAATAAGAAAAAACGTCTTAGGTATATTGTAAATATTGTAGGTTAGGTATATTATATAAAGGATGTGCCTGTGCACATTTAGGTACATCGCCTTTATCACGTTCTACCAACCATACTGAACAACCTTTGGTAAAATAATCCAGTCCAAAAGCCAGTCACATAACTTGGTCGTTTTGAATGAGGAGTCGATGAATTTTGATTAGTTGTTAAACAAATTCCGTTTAGAATGGTTGATAGACATGTAAGTGTTCCAAGATACACTACACTACTGGATACACGAATGTAAGTCATCATTGCACGGTGTATAAGTATATAAACATCAGATAAAAACAAAAGAAAATTAAATAAAAAGTACAATTAGCACCACACATGTAATATGCATGCCGCCGCATTAATTTAAGTCTATCGCTGCAAGAGCAATAAGATAATAAAAATGCAATCCACCAAAACTTACTGGACCGGAGAAGAGTTTGTAAATTATTGCAAATAAGGCATTAAATAAACATGAACCTGCACCCGGCTCAGGAGTTCTTAGCAGACGAGGTGCATTACTCACCAACGATTTTAAAGACAGCTCTTATTTCCACAATGCAAATGCGACTGGTGAAAGTGAGAAAAAAACACCCAATTCTTTCGTTTGCTCCTTTAGAGGGAGCGGTGCAGCTGCAGTCAATTGTTAGTTGGTTAGGGGCTTGCAAACGAGCCACTGTAGCAGCCAGCCTACGTACAACCACACATTTAAAATATACATAACTGACAAATTTCTTCAATCGACTCTCATCTTACTGTAAAACACATTGAGATGAATATCAATTGAGGATATTTGACAGGTTATGGTAACGTGATGTAGTATTTGTCATGTACTAACTCCGTCATCATCATTATCATCAGGAACCCACATTCATCCACTGCTGGTACATAGGTCTCTCCCTAATGCACGCCACCGCTCCCGATTTTCGGCCACTCTCATCCAGCCCACGCCAGCCAGCCTTCTAATGTCATCATCCCATCTTGTCGCAGGGCGTCCGACACTACGCTTGCCGAGTCGCGGTCTCCACCTTCACCGTGGTTTAGGTGGGAGATAAGCAGATGGATTGCCTGATGATAAGCAATTGCCGCTCCAAATATTGACACTTGCAACAACAGTGGAGTCCTAACTGCGTTGCCAACTTTTGAACCTCCCCTTCTCTCCGGATTAAGCCTCAATGTTTTTTTATTTATTTATCATTAAAATACACACTGTCTAACTGTGGAGATACTCACCCAAGTTAATGGTGGCTACCGACCGCCAAGTGGCAGTCAGCAACTCGGTGGCGCAGTAAAAGCGCTGCAGCCACCACTGGTGGCCCATCTGCGCAAACCTCCCCGTCGGATCTCCTTGCGTTCTTCATAATGCACTTTTCTTTGTTACACCGACTGATGGTTTGGCTGTATGAATAAAATTGAGATTTTCCCCGTTTGAACATTGTGGCAGTTGTTTGGAGCACTTCGCTGTTATTGAGGTCGGATTAAAAACTAGATCTCTTTGTTGGTTTGTGTTTTCAAGAAGTTTATTTGGAGAGGTCTGGCTCCATCCTTTTAGCATCTGATGTTAAATATTCCGTTTCATACTTTTTCAAAAACATTATTGGTTGCACTTAAGTTAATTTCTAATATCTATTTTATTATTCTAGCATAGCAAGGAGTGTGCCACATATCTGCAGGTGTATTTTTCTTATCAATGTTCTAAGTCAACGTATTTTGTACAGAGTGAACGTATACCTAAATGCACTATGCGACCTCTATATAAACTTTGAAAAACGTAGTTTACGACGACTTGCAGGCAGCAAGGATGGTGAAGCATGCGCACTGCATACAGTTATTTTTAGTACAAAGGAAAGCACGATAAGTGGGTTTCTGTTATTTTTTTATATAGTGATAGGAGGCAGACGAGATCACTTGATGATAAGCGATTGCCGCTGCCCATAGCCATCTGCAACACCAGAGAGTCACAAGTGCGCTGTCAAGCTGTCGAACACTAGAAAGATTACCTTTCAGAAAAAAATGAGATGACGGAACAAATAGCAGAGTGACAGCTTTGGACGCAACCGGATTACACGCACTGATGAGACTAGTAAGAACAAAGACAATAAAGTATCAGCCTATATACTGTCCCACTGCAGGGCAAAGGCCTCCATCATAGAAATCAAGTTATCACTACTATGATGGGATTAGGCTTAATCGCCACGCGTGCCTAATGCGGATTGGTGATCACAAACCCGAGCTATGTTCGAAAAATTCGAAACATACTTTTGTTCGACCCGGGAATCGAACCCGGGACCCCGAGATCACGGCCTGGTACTTAAACCACTAGACCAACGGGGCGTCAAGAACAAAGACAATAATGAAAATAAAATGATTAATTATTTCTGATTCAACGAGGTCCATTTACAAAAGCAGGTTCAACCAGAAAACCTACAACAGTATTAATCGAGGTAATCCTCGATCGTGCCTGTTTCCGAATAATTTGCCTCCATGATCAATAAACTTAATGAAAACAATGAATACATTAACGAAGGCTTTTTATAAAGCTTACTCAATAATAAGCAGGCCATCATAAGCCGCGCTGATACGGTATGATATTCAAAACGACTCATTAATTATATATTTTATCAAATGGCAATGCCGATTTTGTATGGAGCTGTGGGGTCTTTTTTTCTCGTATTTGCTATTTCACTCCACCGGCTATTGTTTTTTAAGTTTATAATAATGTAATAAATAACTTTAGTTCAAAAACTATATCTAATCTCAGTGCAAGCCAAGTTATATTATGCTAATTTAAATACCGGAAGACCTTATATAAGTTCATAGTAAGTATTAGGTATTCATTTTTCAAACCGTTTAAGAGGTGTAGTTGTCCTATTAAATTTTGTGTGTTCCAGTACCTACTTACACCAGACCTTATGCAGAGATAAATTTGCCGTCAAAGATTTTAATATCGCATTGGTACGGAAATATGAGAACATAATTTGTCAATTAAGACGTGTGACTAAATATTACCCAACAATGGTCTTCTCATTGCTTACTCATCCAATTTCACCAAGAACATAATTAAAAACTCACACAAATATCTCTCAGTAATATTACCAGAGTAATATACAACTTCATTCTAAATGTAATAATAAAGAATTAATTAGACAAATTTAATAAAAAATCCAGAGCCGTGCTCCTCTGTGTGCTTTATTAAATCTCGCTTGAATTCAAATGCGTGGGTAGATACTACCTCGGTCCTTCGCGACCAAATGAAATCAGGGAACGCCGCACCAGGTTTAATACTGCATTAATGTTTTAGCACTAATAGTAATATTTTCCTACTGATATTAAAATACGGTGTACAAAAGAAATCATTTTTATAAACCAACAATTTTGACTTACTTAGTTTCAACTTTAAACGTGCATAATTGGTGGGAATTGGTTGGCATATGACCGAACACATTAGCGAATTTTGACGTCAAAGATCAAGAACGATCCACCCCACCGTTTCTTTGGTTAGCTGATCCAGCGCAGTAAGTAGGTTCAACAGATTTTTTTAAACTTATGGTTGCCAATAAAAAAGTCGAAATGTGCGTTATACTTCTGACCATTTCTGACAACCTAACTCAGAGTGTGTATTAGTAAAAAACATTAAATTTACTTTGCAATTTACGCGTTTCAACCTAACTTTTAAAAATATTCCATTACCATCAGCAGAAGGTATATCAAATGAACAGAAAACAAATAAAGTAATCTAGCGGCACCCCGAAAGGACAATGGCCACTTTTTCATCGGGTGTAAAACGCGAAAATAGCTGTAAAGAGAAACATTGCTTCGAAAGAAGTGCGATAAAAAAAGCGGGCAGAACTCGGAAACATTTAACTTGCAAGTCTCGCGGACTTCACACTTTTTCCACTTTTCCATTGACCATAATACAGTCGGGGCTTTTTAAAGTTTGCGGCTGTCCAAGTTTGGTGCTCGAACTATTTAACTATGTGCGCTAGTTATGAACATCTTTCCAAGAGATGGAGTTGTAATCTTGATTTTTGCCTAAGTGCACTGCAGTTCGTGGAAGACTTTTGTGCAATGTTTTGTGTTTTAAAACTTTGGTATTGGTGCTGGTTCTTCCTTGTTTCTGAAACTTATAGCTATTAGTGAGTACGCAGTATAGATATCAAACAGTACAGAAGAGAAAACGATTCGACTAGGAACATTCAGGTAAAGTCAGCATCAAAATGACTAACCTACCAAAAATCTTCGAGCATACGACAACAAATGAAAGTACGCCTAAAAGTATTTTCGTGAAAGGCTCAGATATTTTTAGATGATTGAAACGGTAAGATCATTTTGATACCTATTAATTAATACCTAGTATAAATTATAACTTTGGGTTCCAAATCAGAGCGTTAAACTTTTAGAGCACGTGGCACACGAATATCTGGACTGCCACAGCCCTCACTCAGATGAACCAGACCAACTGAATTATTGTACGGGTAAAACGAGATTGAAACTATCATAATGTACTGACTATCTGTATACAAATGTAACATTCGTTTAGCAAATAAAGTTTTCTGATTTCTGATTTACCGTTCCACTGCTAGATATTTTCAAATGTGTGTGTGTTCCATTGGAATATGAGGGTAAGTTGATTCAGTCTATTTGTGTCGGCGCATACACTTCTGCACTACAAACGTCCTGCTTAGATGGCTGATCGTTAGAACACACGTAACATCGGTTGGGAGCACATTATTTACCTCTCCAGTCGCTAAGTTTTATCTGAACGCCAACCCACTTGCTAGTCTACCGCATGAGTGAGTTGGGCAGGCGTGCCGCGTGCCGTATATCGATCATTCCGGGCGCCGCGACCGCTGCAGGTTCCATCGCTCCGTTAGCTGCAGGCACGGAGCAAACTAGTGACAGTGGGAATATGGGATATTAAATCAGGAAATCTAGAAATCTGAAGACGCAATAAGTGCGAGCAATCTGTAGATAGCCATAGATTTTCCGCACATATGCGTCGGACGAACACACAATTGAAACTATCATAATGTACTGACTATCTGTATAGAAATATAGCATTCGTTTAGCAAATAAAGTTTTCTGATTTCTGATTTACCGTTCCACTGCTAGATATTTTGAAATGTGTATGTGTTCCATTGGAATATGAGGGAAAGTTAATACAGAGTCCATTTGTGTCTGCGCATAAACTTGTGTAGGTACTATACAATGCCACTCATACATTAAAAAGTAACACTTATTAAACAATAAGGTGCATTTAAAATGGCACTAAAATGGGCTCCACTCAGCATATTATTCTGTCGCAGTGTCTAAGGGACACCAAGACGTTGGTCTTCCGCGAAGTCTAGTAGAAACCACGACGCTGGACTTTAAAATCAGGAAATCCAGAAATCTTAAGACGCAATGTGTTTGTGTGAGCGCACATATTATGCGTCAGACGAACACACTTGTTTTTTATGCCGTCGCCCATAGACACCATCAAGACCAATTAGGCCTCCGGTTCCCTCACTCACTCGACGAACCACAGCACAGGTACTGCTTTATGTCGATCTGTTGTGAGGCCGTGGTATCACTCCGTTCCAGTAGCCGGCCCGTTCATGCTGGAGCGTCGCTCTCCTACGGTCAAAAATTTGTTATTGTTTCTTGTGAACAAATGTTTGTTTTCATCGATATTATGGCCTTTAGAAGTTAGTAAGATGACTAAACAAGCAAGGTGTATAAAAAAGTTTCTATAACACGAGCAAACACATGAAATAAGCTCAGTCTCATGTAAAATTAATTTATATTCGAATTCCGAGCATTATTGCAAACGTTTCATGGCCGTTTATTAATTATGAGGCACAACTGTTGTTAAAATTTAATTCCATTTCAATTTAATATTTTGCGGTTCTTAGGTTACTGAACTTAGAGAATCAGGTCATGTTTTACCCAGATACTTGGTTCAGAGCATTTAGGCAATAGTAGCTCAGGGGATTAGATAGAACGCGTTTTCCATATGGAGAGTCGAGGTTCAAATCCTAGAATGAAAGTCTATCCTATACGCATAATAATATTTTAACCACCTGCCGGTGAGAAAAAGCGTTCTGAGAAAACCTGAAACTTTTTGGTCATAGATTTTTGGTTGCTAGAACAACTTATGTACGAGCATAGTGTGAATATGCCAATATGATACTTTTGCATTCGTTTTCATAATACGTTAAACATATCTGGTAAGTACTAAATCAACAATAAATTAAATTATCTAAGTTCACACTACATCTTATACATTGACCTGATTCTGTATTAAGTGGCATAAACACTTGTTTTACAGTTAACAGACAACAGAGAAAACACAAATATATTACTTAAATACATTACACCCAGACACTGAACAAACACAAGTGTTCATCTCACGAATGTTTGTCCAGAATGGGGATCGAACCTACAACCTTTGGCGTATGAGGCGGGTCACTTCGAAATGCGCCATCCGGCCAGTCAATTTCAGTTTCAAGTTTTGCTTTTTCGTAAACGTAGTTTTCGGAATAACTTTAGGGGTACCGTTGTTTCGCCTTATAAAACCTTTGAATTGCATCAACTCATGCATTGCGTTTAAGTTCTAAGAACAGAATCAATAATAATATTGTATTAATGGTGATGAAATGATAGCAGTGACAGAACTAGATTAAGGAATATTTCCACAACGATCTCAGTGAGATACAGGATTAGGCGTCGAAAATACGCCAATAAATTGTGCAAGTGAGCGGGAACTGACGGAATTAAAACGGCCGCGACGCGCCGGAAATTGTGGCCTTCAGCGGCGGTTTGCGAAAATTAGGCGCCGATACCGCTATCTGGGGGCTCGCAAATTAAACCAGCAACAAAATGTTCCTACTTCCGGATTTACATAAATTAAACGTAGTTTCGCACCTACGGACAGACATGTTAAAGTTAAAGAGGATAGACTAGGCGACCAGAAGATAGACCATGCGATGGAGAAATTTTTACCGAATACTTACCTACCAAAAAAATAGAAAAACCACTTTTCTTCTTATACTGAACCCTTCTCCAACACTGAACCGATTGAAATATTTTTGGCTGGTGATAAAAAATCAGTAAAAGCACATAAGTGCCCCTAACTTTTCGGAGTTTTAAGTATCAAACATATCTACATATCAAGTACATACGAGTATATCTCTTGTGGAAGCAAACTTACGGCACGCCACTAAAGTTAAATTAGAAACATCCAGGTAAAAATAGCCACTTAATAAAAATAAAATATAACAGTTGATGATAGTAAAGTTTGGAAATTGACTTTTTCATGATTTCTTAAAATATAACGGATATTTTTCAAGGAAAGTTGGCAATGTTGACAAAGACAAGTAGCTATATCATCGGTTCACTATCGTTACCCTTACCATCGTTAGTCTAGAGATAAACGTTCTCTTTGCAAGAATTGTTTCAACTACAGTCAATACAGAAAAGTTCATTCTTCTCTGTCGGTTTTACTGTAAATTGTGCATCCGTAAATCACCCCTACATGTCTGATACAAAAAGTGGGAAAATAAATGTTCACTCTCGGGGACAAGCGGAGCCGTGAGGAATTTTAAGGATTGCCTCATTCTATTAGCAAAAGTGCAGGATAATTTATCTAAAGCCGAAACAGATAAAGAAGGCATTATCCATTACTTCTAAGAGGTTGTTTTTAAATCGATTTACATACTTTTTCTTCCATCCACATTAAGTATTAAGGAGATTTTCCTATTTAAGTAGCTAAGGTATCTGATGCTTTTTCTGCTTCGGAGTAAAAGAAAGAACTGTGTAGGTACCTCTTATTAAAAAGTATCTCGACGCTGCTGTTAATAGCACAAAAGAGACACATTTCTTGTTTAAATTTAAACCAGGTAATCTAAAGCGTCCCAATCTTGGCTGCAATTCCTATCATCCTTGCGCCTTGCCAGTCCTGCCCATCTCCACTTTAGCTCACATACTCACGTGCCAAAATCGACAACCCTAGTTTGAACTTACCTATTAGACCTATTAGAACGAGACCGTGTACCCAATGATGAGATAGGGTAGACCCTATCTCATCATTGGGTACGCGGTCTCGTAATGATAGACCGAGCATGAAACGCTCCATACTTCCTGTGGGTAGACCACTGGCCCGTTGATCTGACCATATTGTAATGGTAGTGGGGAAACAATGGAAAAGGCTGGCAGGTGACAGTAGAGAGTGGCGTAATAAAGAAGAGGCCTATATTCAGCAGTTGGTGAATGTAGTCTGATATGATGATGAGTCTGAAGCGATAAGAAACTGGTCAAACCGTAAAATCAGACACAGCTTTCAAAAGTTTTAGGGTATCTCTAAAAACTGTTTTGTCATACCTATATCATTTTATATTATCTATTGCATAAAATCAAAGTACCTAGTTACCGACTCACACAACATTATACTTGCTGCTATCATGGAATTTACAAATAATGTCACCTCAAGTTCGTTTAGTTTTGTACTGAAATACCAACTCTTTGCATTTTGGACGGAATAATTTCGCCTGGGGTGCTAAAGACTTGGTATGCGGCACTTCATCACACATACCGAGACGTCCCGGGTCGCATGCCCGCGGTTACAGGGCGGGACGCGGCAAATATGCACTAGTCTACACCTGACTCTGGCGTAACTGAAAACTGCAACGATATAGGTATGTATGTACATATACAGGGTTATTTTTAAGCACCGGCATCCTTCGAACCACCTTGTCTACTGGCCATTATGAACAACATTTATTCTATGACTTTTGTAAAATTCGTGAAAAAAATTTCAAGTTTTCATACAAAATCGGTCAAGTGTTTGGTCATTTTGTATGGGGAGTCGAATAACTTTTCAACGAATTTTGAAAAGTCGTAGAAGAAATGTTGTTCAGGATGGTTAGTAGAAAGGGTAGTTTGATGGATGCCGGTGTTGAAAAAATACCCTATATAACCGGTAACTCGTATAATCTGGCATTGTATACAAACTAAGCAATGTACCTATAGAATGCTTAAAACGTTACAGAAGATCCGTTTTTTATTTACCGCCATGAGTTTGTTGCAACAAGGCTTAACTTTTTTTTGTTTCCCAGGAGAAATGCAATTACCTACGCATACCCGTCTGCCGGGGGGCTTAACCTAAACTAACTGTTTTAAAATCTTCTTTGGATGAAACCTACTAGTGGCCCGCCCTATCTTCATTTTGGGACGTTAGTTCCACTGTATACTAATAGATGGCGCCGGGCATTGATTGCATCGCGATAGTGTTTCGCCTTTTCGGTTTGTATTAAAAGATTTGCAGACGTCTCTAGAATTTATTTGTTTATAAATAGATAGGTAGATTAATATATAGGATACGGAAACCTCAGTAGGCGAGCCCTACTCACACTCGGCTGTTCATATACAGCTACTTGTAACAATGTAAATCTCCCACCTAACTGGCCTTATGGCAGCCAATCACATTACCATACAGCGTTAATTATGCAGTTTAAAACCGCTCCTAATTGGCTGATGGACAATGACGTCATTTCCATACAAAATCATGTCTGCGGTCGCGCCGCAGGAGCCGCAGTTGCCGGCAGCAGTGGTCTAAATCAGTTCGTTAATTACGCACTTTACATACATACATATTTTATGTAAACGACGTATGTAGAAGATGTGTTTTTGCTTACAACATCCACCCACAAGGTGGACAAATGACATGTAAAGATTACAGTCTATTAACTAGTTCACATGTCTCCTTCCCACTCTGACAGAGAAGGGAGCGTCGTTGGTGATTTAGTCGGTAGGCCTTCAGTCTCACTGGAGAGCCCGTCAGAACACGTCAGTCCGGCATATGGGCACAAAATATAAAGGACACAGAAAAGAGACTCGGCCTTAATTTTGAAT
Source organism: Cnaphalocrocis medinalis (assembly GCA_014851415.1). NCBI lineage: Eukaryota > Metazoa > Arthropoda > Insecta > Lepidoptera > Crambidae > Cnaphalocrocis > Cnaphalocrocis medinalis. Next base: position 13,569,165 of record CM026278.1, read on the forward strand.
TTAGAAGAGTTCGTTGACATATGCTAGGGTTGTTGCCCGGCATGAGTAGGTACATAAGCGCGCGGCCTCTACCACAGACCTCGACAGTTTGAAAATCTTATGTCATAGGCTAGGATTAATGTGGTCGAAAAGGCGTATTTCCCCGTTAGTGCGCATGCATGAGTACATGACATGTTTTTAGCTCTTAGTGGGCAGTCTACTTTCTGTGTCCTTTATATTTTGTGATATGGGTATGCATAAGGCGCCGCCAAAAAGTGGCGACGTCGAACCATTGCGATTCGCAAAAATCGCAGTGACCGCTTTGGATGCAACTGGGTATAATAAATACACAAAGAATACACCTAATACATTGCAAATCAAAAAACAAGCTTACCATTTTGCATTTTATAGCAAATTTGTCTGAAAATATTGTATAAAATCCAAATTCAAAACATTCCAATACACGTTACAGCTTGTAAAACAAACAAACATAAAATTTGAACACAAACGGAACATAACAGAACCGCCACTAAAATAAATCACACGAATTGATTGCATGACTCTCCGCTCATAAGAGCGGGTGCAGCGTTGAATGGGAATGAAGCTAAAAGATGAGTATGCTCTAGTGTTGTCGAACATCGGATGTTGCATTATTATAGATCCTTTTTTTATGAATGAATGAATGAATGAATATGCTTTTTATTGCACACAAAACAGAGGTAAAAAACTTAAAAACTAGTTATATTAGGAGTAATGTACAACAAAGGCGGCCTTATCACTATGAGCGATCTCTTCCAGGCAACCTTTGGGTAAAGGACACTTGATCAAGGTGTAAGGTTTATGTTGTAGCTCTTCCCACCGTTATGATGTTAACTTGGCAAAAACAGTGGGAGAACCACGCTTCGGCATGAATGGGCCGGCTCGACCGGAGTACCACGTCCTCACAGAAAACCGGCGTGAAGTAGTGCATGTGCTGTGTTTCGCTGCGTAAGTGAGGGTGCCGTCGGCCCAATCCAGGGAAAGAGGGGTTAAAATGTAAGCAGTGCACTTGTGACACCAACACAATATCGCTGGTTTTAACCCGGCGGGAATGAGGTGAAAAATTATTACACTAACTGTGAGGTGGGTATGACATACCCTAATATAAAATTGTTTATTTTCATGACGAAAATGACTTAAAAATACTTATAAGTCGTATTATATAAATTATAATTATGAAAAGCAGGATAGTATAGTAAAATAACCCAGTTCTAGTTATAAACATATTTATATTTCTATAAAAACAAAACAGTCGTTTTTTTACTCATTCTCTAAAAGTACTCTTTTTTCGTAGCAGTCTTTGGGAATTACGTACCCGCAGTGTGTTTGCGCACGTGTAGTTGACTTCGTCGCCGGCGCAGCACTGCTACTGGCGCGTCAAATAATTCCCCGTACCACCCCCTCCAGCTACCGAGACAGCCGAATTCCAGTAATCGCGCAGTTAAGCAATATTCTAGATTTTATAAATGGGTGGGTATGACATACCCGACCTCACTCACGCCGGGTTAAGACTCTATTAGGTCAAAGCAAGATGCTCGGGACCTCGACACACAATAAAAGTGTTAAACGACACAATTCAACGATTCTTATTCAAAATCACGTTGCGGCATTTCACTGCATAGAAACAAAAATTTTGCACGTTAAAAACCACGAAAGCTCTAATATGTAGTATGGTAAAAGCTACTATTATTATTGATGTTACTATCGGCAGAAAAACTACCTATAATTTGAGATCGGGTTAATTTATTATCGGAAGGCGTTCAGAAAGAAAACTGCAGATAACTTATTTTCAGTTTAATCACTTTTACAATACACTTCACATATAAACACTTTCACTGGCAGCGTAACGACGTGACTTAGTATCGACCGCTCTCGGCGGAGTCTACCAACAGAATGCCCGAGCGTCGGCTCTAACTGTCGAGGCAGGCCCCACTTCGAGGCGGAGTGGGGCAAGGCCGAGTGAGTAACTCGGACAGTCAACTGACTGTCCGTATTTACGCGTTTCCGTAATAATTACTTAAATAAATACGTAAAATATAATTATTTTACGTTGTAAAAATCGGAGAGTTAGGTAATAATTATTAAATTGTTTACAGCTCGGCCATCCTGCATGAGCGTGACCACACGCTTAATTAATATAAAGTAACAATAAAAAGAAACAAGAAAAAATATAATTTTTACAAGGAATTTTGTAATTTCGCCCAACAAACAATTATTTAAGAGGGTACTTCAATAATTGTAAGTTAGAGAGACTTCTTATATACAAGTAGTGCGAAACATAAAACATACATAACTACCAATGTTCAACTTAACATCTCCTTATATTATTATTAATTTAAGAATCATGCAAGATTACAGATAAATGGAGAGTTTACGTTTATTAAAAAAAACAAACTTAAAAGCTAAGTTTACATGGGTACGGATATTATTTTAGGTACGTTTAATTACTTTCACCATCATTATCACTATCATTATCTGTGGTAACAATGTCTCTACTAAAACTCATCCAGGGTTGTATTTTATCTAAAGCTACGACCCCTTCATAAGGCCTACCTTTTTTACGTGTTAGGGGGGTATCTTTTATAACAAATCTATCATTTGGTAGCACTTTTACTATGCGATATGGGCCTTGGTACTTATTTACAAGTTTTTGAGACTTTCCGTCATGAGGTACCTGTCTCTCAACTCTAACAAGATCACCTTCAGAATAACGTGTGCTGCGCTTTCTCCGTTTATTGAATCTAGCAGCATCCTTTACTTGTTGTTCTGTGATTTTGACGCTAGCCTCATTCCGTATTCTAGCTAATTCTTCAGGACTAGAAACATTTATAGTTTCATCTATGACTTCATGAAGAATTCCTTGCGAACGACTAGTGATATTGAAGCCGAAAAGTAACTCAGATGGGCTTTTTTGTGTGGTTCTATTCGTCATTGTATTGAGCCCTACCTGAATATCCGCGACATGTTCGTCCCAATTTTTTTCGTGATCACCGTGAGACGAAGTTGATAGAGCGTCAAGAATAGTTTTATTGAATCTTTCAACTTGGCCATTGGCTCTTGGGGTAGCAACTGCGTTTTCGATATGTTTTATGCCATACGTGGAGACAAAATCCTTGAAAGTCTTACTCGTGAAACTGGTCCCCTTATCAGATATAAGTCGCGTGGGTACCCCAAAGTAGCTAATGTGATCTTTTAATACTCTGACCGTTGTGAGGGATTTCGTGTTTTTGACCGGAGTTATATTTACATATTTAGTAAAACCATCTACAATTACTAGTAAATAGCAATTTCCTTTCTTACTTTTTATAAAAGGACCTAAATGATCTGCATGAATGGTGTGGAAAGGAACGCTTACTTTCTCTATAGGGTGCAGTTCACCTTCTCGTTTAC